>OZ026527.1:74500830-75700830 GCA_964019695.1 Loripinus fragilis | reverse complement strand
GGTTACACAGGGTATTACCCTGCTAAATGCCGAGAACTGCACTGGCTCCCCCAACCACTAGACAGTTGGCGCCTTAGAAGCAGAATTGCTTAAGTCTGATATCTATCTCCAGTAAGATAAAGTATAAAACAGGCCTCCAGATAAGCGTATTGGAAAATTATTTTCATCATTTCTCATCCAAAACATATGTTGTGGGTACTCAAAAGAAACCGTCTCAATGAGACGGTTCCTTTGAGCTCCCAAAACCTATGTTTAAATAGATGGGTAAGAAAATAATTACAATTTTACACTAATAAAATTTCCTTATCTGGTATGATGATAATGAGGTGAAAGAAATCCTATACATAACTAAATTACCTGCATTCCCTAAATTTCTTTATATTTGATGGTACTGACTGTTGACGTCTCTTTCTTAGCCAGACCTCAACCTGTCGTATAGTCATATCTGTTTGTTTGGCAACCGACTGAAAATACATAACAGTAAAGTCCTGTGGGTCAAGACAAAATAACACCTCGCCCCAAGGTTATAAATCTTTTCGTGCTCAACTCAGCTGAGCATGAAATTTCAATTGCTCATAGAAACTAAAATACTGAAAAACTAGACTTCAGTCGATGGTACACCATGGCAAATACCCACTTTTGATCGAACCAAAGCATCTGAAAAGCTTAAGTTGTTACATCCAACGGTTTAGGAGGAGATGCATTTACCAGAAAGTACATTATTTCACATTTGACCCTGACCTTAGGTCAAGGACAAACACGAAACGTTGTCCAGTATCCCCTACATCATATGACCTATGCACCTGCAAAGTTTGAAGTTGCTATGTCCAAAGGTTTAGGAGGAAATGCATTTACAAGAAAATACATTATTTGACCTTGATCCCAAGGTCAAGGGGGTCAAGGTCACATGAAATGTTGCCCAGTACTCTCAACACCATGCGACCTATGCACCAGCAAAGTTTGATGTTGCTACTTCCCATGGTTAAGGAGAAGATGCATTTACAAGAAAATACATTATTTGACCTTGACCTTGGGATCAAGGTCACACAAAATGTTGCCCAGTACCCTTGAAATCATGTGACCTATGCACCAGCAAAGTTTGATGTTGCTACATGAGAAGAAACATTTACAAGAAAATACATTATTTGACTTTGACCTTGGGATCAAGGTCACATGAAATGTTGCCCAGTGCCCTCTACATCATGTGACCTATGCACCTACAGACTTTGAAGTTACTACGTCAAAAGGTTTAGGAGGAGATGCATTTACAAGAAAATTCAGTATTTCACCTTTGACCTTGACCATGGTCTCAAACCCAGTACCCTCTACATCATGTGACATATTCATCTACAAAGTTTGAAGTTATTACTAACAGTTTAGAAGGAGAAACATTTACAAGAAATGTGACACAAAGATGCAGGGACGCACAGACAGACGGACGGACGACGGACCGGCTTTGGTACGAAATTAATATACCCTTTTTTTCTAAAGAAAAAAGCGGGTATAATAAAGACTTTTCTTGCTTTCAAATTCTCAGATGGTGTATTTATCATGCTAATTAATGTTAATAAATGTTAAAATGCCAACAAAAAATTCTAGTGTTTTAAGTAATAGACCTTCAATTTGCAGTGGTGCCAATAGACCCTGCTGCAGCAGTTACGGGGGATTTTTGTAGATTATTATATTATCTGAAATCCCATTCAATTTCCTTGAAAATGAGTCTTGTTAGCACTCTGACCACCAGTGATTCATTTACAATTTCGAGCTTATGGGTCCTGGGACTCGCTGTTTCCCATATCAATAAGTCCAACTGCACCCTTATGAATCCAGAACACTATTTTTAATGACAAGTCTGCAATACAATTGCATCCATAAAAACTTTGCATCCTAGAGACAAAATTATGTGCAAAAGATGCAGGATGCGCAGGTAACAAAATCACTGGACCACAGGGGTTTTTTTTGACATGGAGACCTCAGCCACAGATAGTATGTGGAAATGGCTGATTTTTACAGTCTTTAAAGGATGATGACCTTGAAAATTAGGTCAAGGTAACCAAAATCTCCTCTTTATTGTGTTACAGGTAAACAATAATATAAAATTTGGTCAAAATCCATTGTTTGGTTCAAGAGATACTGTCTGGAAACCCTGTTTTGGACATTTCAAAATGCTGGTGTAACCTTGAGAATAAGACCAACGTCACAAAAATCAATTTCACTCTTTCTGCTTTCCCAACAATATATCTATGCAAGTTTGGTCAAATCCATCCACTTGTTCAGAAGATAACGCAAAAAGCCAGTGCCATCATTGAGTCTGAGGCCTGATCCACCATCATGCTTAAGAGGAATTAAACCATAGCTATAAACCGTGATTGGGTTTATAACCATGCAGGCATGCAGACTGTCACATAATGTCCATGCTATTATTAACTAATTCATTTTCCAGGGGTGGTAGCAGTCCAAGATTCTCAATCAGGAAAATCTTTCAGTTTAATCCTGAACTTGGCCATAAATGTTAGAAATCACCAAAAATGTTTAAAAGAACAAAACATCCATAGAAAGCATACAGTTTATGCTTATCTTATCGTAAATATCTGATTAAAAGATCATGATAGGTTCTGATAACAAATTACAGCAATAGTAAATTTGATCTTATAGGTAAAATGCATGAATGCTCAATCAGAAAATCCTGATTAATCCTGAATTTTATCACCCCTGATTTTCCCGTATAATTTCTTCAGTACATGATGAGAAATAGTTTACCTACCTTAATGTTATTGTTACAAATCCAATTTTCCTACAGAATTTCTTCAGTACAAGACGAATCAAGGGGTTGCCTTAGTAGGATAGCCTACATACCTCAATGTTAGTGTTAACAAATTCATTTTTCCCCATAATTGAGCCGCTACATGTGATTTCCAACAATGTGGCATTTTGACAAGTGTAGACTCTGACGAGCCTGGGTAGCAGACTTTTAAGCTTAGAAACTTCAAATGATGTTCGGTCAGTAGCTTAACACTCATAGAGTATTCAAGCGACTAGCAAAGGCTCTGATCAGACTGCGCTTAAGCGCAGGCTGGTCTGAGCCTTTGCTGGTCACACATGCCACATTGTTGGTAATCTCATGTTGAGGCTCATATGATTTCTTCTCAATGTTATTGTTGTTAACAAATCCATTTGCCAATAGAATTTCTTCAGTACTGGACGAATCGAGGGCTAGCCTACATACCTCAATGTTAACAAATTCATTTTTCACTGTATAACAGGGTTCCCACAGAAATTCAAAAACACAATTCCATGATTTTTCCATGATTTTTCATGATCAACAATGTAATATCCATGACTATTTAAGCATGGCCTCCAACCTCCCCTTTTAGAAGCATCTTCACCATGCTGAGTATAAACGTGGAAAGCAGCAACAACAGCATGCTTGTAGACCATGCATGCATTTTGAAATAATTAAAACTTGAAACCACCAGTAGCCAGAAAACTAGTTGTCAGACACACAACAGCCAGTTTTCTGGCTACTGGTGGTTTCGTCAAATTATTTCACAAAATTCCATGATTTTTCCATGATTATTCACGTTTTTTTTCCAAATCGATGATTTTTCCATGCATGTAACTTTTTTTAGTGATTTTCCAGGTTTTCCATGATTTCCAGAGCTTGTGGGAACCCTGGTATAATTTCTTAAGTAAAAGATGAGAGATGGCCCGTGACCTACCTCTATGTTATTGTTGTTAACAAATCCATTTTTCTTGTAGAACTTCTCCAGTACAGGGTGAGAACTTGCCAGAACTTGTTTCTTGTCTTTCACACCCAGTCTGACTCCTAGAGGGGTTATCAAATACCTGAAAAAGCACAATGAGTCATTATGATTATTATAGCCGCTTTTTCTTTAGAAAAAAGGGGTATATTAATTTCGTATCAAAGCCGGTCCATCCTCCATCTGCCTGTCAGTCCGTCTGCATGTCACGTTTCTTGTAAATGTATCTCCTCCTAATCCTTTTAAGGTAGCAACTTTGGGGTCAAGGTCACAGGATATGTTGCCCAGTACCCTCATGTGAGCTATACAGCTACAAAGTTTGAAGTTGCTACCTCTAACAGCCAAAGGACAAAGATCAAATAATGTATTTTCTTGTAAATGTATCTCCTCCTAAATGGTTAGACAAAGCAAGTTAAAACTTTGTACGGTGTAGTTTAATAGGTCACATGATGTAGAGGGTACTGGGCAACATTTTGTGTGATCTTGACCCCAAGATCAAGGTCAAATATTGAATTTTCTTGTAAATGCATCTCCTCCTAACCATTTGACCTATCAACTTCAAACTTTGTAGCTGAATTGGTCACATGATGTAGAGGGTATTGGTCAACATTTTGTGTGATCTTGACCCTAAGGTCAAGGTCAAACATTGAATTTTCTTGTAAATGCATCTCCTCCTAAACCTTTTGACCTAGCAACTTCAAACTTTGTAGCTGAATAGGTCACATGATGTAGAGGGTACTGGGCAACATTTCCTGTGACCTTGACCCCAAAGGTCAAGGTCACAGGAAATGTTGCCCAGGTCAAGGTCACAGGAAATGCTGCCCAGTACCCTGTCGCATGTCGACCATCTTGGCCATGTGACCAAAACAATTTGCATAAATCTTGACTAATTTACTGTAAGAAGTCTTCATAGGAAATTTGAGTTCAATTGGCCCAATGAAATATCAGTGAAAGAAATCTCCAACATTTCAGTTAATTTCTCATTGAAATTTCAGTATCAGAAAAAGAATTCTCCAACATTTCAGTGAAATGTCAGTGAAATTTCAGTGAAATATCACTGAAATTTCAGTGAGATTTCACTGAAATTCACTGAAATGTTGGAGAATTCTTCTCACTGATATTTCACTGAAATTTCTGTGATTCATAATTTCAGTAGGCAGACAATGATATTCAGGAGCAAATTTTTTAACATGTCGATCCACTTAAAGAAGTCTTTTAGGGTTTAAATTTAGATCTGCAAAAAGCAAATGCAGAAATAATCTTTGTTTGTTTTGCTTGGTTTGATGTTTTACATCCCAGTCAACAGCTATGGTCATGTCAAGACTTTCAGTTCACCGTACCACATTTTTTCCGGGGCAAGCATGACTAAGCAACTAACCAAGCACATACTTTCGCTTGTAACAGACAACCCTTCTTGAATCAGGTGAAGGAGGAGAATGAAATGATTTAATGATCAATCTACATGAAAGTATGGGACCGGGCCGGGATAAAAACTCGTGATCACTGGATCTGCAGTGCAACTGCCCTACAGATCCCAGTATATTAACAATCTACTATATGGGCCTCGACGCAAGAAAACCTGTCTTCCAGGTTCGCAAGCAACAAAGGCACAGACCTGCCAGCCCATTCTCGCAGTCTGCATGATCAGTGCCTATGTTATCAACCTAAACTTGCTTTAAGCAAATTTTCAATTTACTAGCCAGTCTTCTCAGCTTCAGAGACTGGTTTGAGTCTCGCTAAAAATTGTTGGAAACACCGAAGAGATGAGGCCCATATTACTGTATTTCACCTCATAAATGCACATGTTCTTACTATAAGCACACACTCTCTGAGTAATGTGAATAAATGCCATATCATTCTGGTGAGAAGTCCACCCCTTTGCAAATGCAAAGCAACGTCTGATTGAATATTACGTCATAAATTTGCGACAGTATATATCCTTTGATATACTGTCGCAAAACCAACGTCATTATGTAACATTGCTTTTCATTGGTTGACAAGTGAATATATGCAGCCACTGGACACAGGCACAACAGAGTACATTTTACATGCCTTTTTGAAGGGAAAATAACCATATTCAAAATTTCATTTCCGGAGGTATATTGTAGAATATACTATATTGTAGAATATACTTTAGGAAATCATGTTTTAAGGCCATAATTTATATATCTGACAAAATACTCCGATCCCCAAATGAAAATTTTTAATACTGAGATATCCCCTAATTATATACAGCTTTGTCCAGCTGAATGTGGATAATCCATTTTAGAAACAGTGTATCATAAGCAAAAATAATTTGAATAAAATTGCGATTATTTTCTTATCCATCTATTATTTTCTTATCCATCAATTTAAACATTTGTTTTGGTTGCTCAAAAGAACCGTCTCGTCGAGACGGTTCTTTTCAGTACCCACAACATATGTTTTGGTTGAGAAATAAGAAAAATAATTTTCAGTTACAGGCCTGGTGTAGAGACAGATCAGCTGGCTTTTAGATCTGTTGAGGCCGTCTGAGCAAGATCTACATTGTCATGTCATGTACTGGCATCGGGCCTCAGAATTATAATCCACTGTTAAGTGTTTTTATTGAAATCATGCAACTAAAATGGATGGAAAATAGAAGTGAATGTGCCATAAAAAATATTCTGCAGGACAAGGGTTAATATAATATGTCTTCGGGGTTTCCGACAAAGTGAGATTCAAACCAGCCTGCTCAGCTAAAGAGACTAGCTAGAATAATGAAATTTCGCTAGTAGCAAGCTTAAATATGGTACTTTCCAAAAAGCAAATAAAAAAGATGCTGATCAGACTGCGCAGATGCGCAGGCTGGTCTGCACCTGTGTTGTTCGCAAACTCCCTAAGACAGATTTTCTCGCATCCAGGCCCAATGTGCATTGATAATGTAGTGTAATAGTGTTTTTCAACTGTCATAATTTATTCTAGCTCAATCCTCAAAACTTTCAATGGTTTTCATTCATGTAGATTTTTCTTTGTGAATGAAGTGCACTATTTATCTTCTATCCAAATATAGATTATTTAGAAACATAAATGGAGCATTCATTGCGTTTGCAAAGCATTTACAAAGTTTTGGTTTTGAATTACAATATTGTGCCCTCTTTTCGGTGCCCCCCAAAATATTATCAAATGATATCTTAAAGTTAAAAGTGCTTGTACTAATTTTTTCAAACAGGAAGTTCTACCCTTAGAGATCTTAAATTGTGGAAGACAAAATGGGCATGTGGTGCCAAAAATGTTACTCTATTTCTTTTAAGCATGATGTTGTTTGCAATGCTTGTATACACTTTAGGTTCACACAGGGTACTGGATCTAGTGAACTCTAAGGGCCGATTGCATAACAGAAGTTAAATATAACCTTGAGTTTAAACTTGAGGTTACATGCATAAGCATTGATTGCATAAAGCTAGTTTTAACAAGTCTAGATATGATTATAATCTGTCGACTTTAAAGTCTCCTAAACCAGCACCCAATGCCCGGGCACAACCTTCGGGGGACATCCTTGGTCAGTGTTGTAAAATATGTCTTGTAATAAGGGATCCCCATAGAAAATGTCTTTGGAATAACAGTGGTATACCAGTGTTTATACCACCCTTACCGACTTTAGCACGAAATATCTCACGATGTGCAAGGTCTACACTGATGTAGGTGGTATAAAATAGTTATACCATGTTTGTCCACCTGTACGTAAGATAATCCACTCGCTAAAGCTCGTGGATTATCTCCACGTACAGACGGACAACCCATGGTATAACTATTACTTAATTAATTGATATTCCAATGACTTTTGTCAAAGTCACTGGTGATCTCACTCAGAGTCCATGGAATTAAAAAAAAAAAAAACCCTGTTATTTCACAGGTATTCCAATGAAAATTAGTGAGCTCCATTTTTCTTTTATTTTTGTAGTATATAATTATGTATGTGAATCTACACTGGCTTTTACATGGAAGAAACATTTTAAGAGCAGTTCATGTCTACCCTACTGAAAATCTGCACTGAAATTTCAGTGAAATTTCACCGAAATTTTGCAGAAATAATTCTCAGCATTTCACGGAAATTTCACTGAAATCTTCATAGAAATTTAAATGGAATTCTAATGAAATTTCAATGACATTTCAGTGAAATTTTTCTCCAGAATTTGAATGAAATTTCAGCGGAATTTCACTGAAATTTGAGTGGAATTTCATTGTAATTCCAATGAAATTTCAGTGAATTTTTCTCAAATAATGAAATTTCAATGCAATGTCAATGAAATTTCAGTTATATTTCACTGATATCATTCATAGCTAGTCTGTGGGGGAATCCCCAGGAACCTAATGACAAAAATTTAAATTCCCAAGAAATACTTGCAATAAAATAAGCAACATTCATTGCAAAAACTGATACATTAATTAATTATAACTTGCAATTGTTTCCTATGTCTAAATAAATGTAAACAGTTCAGCATCTCTGTTTAAAATAATCCATGCCATTTTCTCATTGTGTGTTACCCCACCCATTTCAAAATACTGTCTTACATTTAAATAGAGAAAAAAAACAGCAACTCGAATAATAATTAACTATGAAAACCTCAGAAACTGTGTCTCAGGTCTATACTCACTGTGTCAGCTAACTTAAAATTACTATTGTGTTTGCCATCTAGAAATTGCCTCACAACTATTTTTTAACAGAGTATTCAATTTCCCTTCATTTCTAGCAGCCATGTTTTTTCCCATCATGCATATGTTCATGACATCATCAAGTCACTTGATGTGATTTTTTTCAATGAAATTTCAATGAGATTTCAATGAAATTTCGGTGATTTTAAAGTAACTCTACTAATGATGCTGCTTGATGATTTTAAGTAATATACTGATGAATATATATGCTGCTTGACATAAGTTTGTTTTCCTTTCTAATCCTCCTGATTATTTCTCCAGTTTAATAAATGATATATTATATGATGATGTTGAAAGAAATATATAACTATATATATATAAGACATATAAGCAATAGCTTTCGGCATTAAATGGGGAAAAAATGAAAACAAAATTGCTTAATACATGTAGCTTGTAAAACACTTAAGGCTTGGAAAAAGCAAATCATGTGCATATCCAGATAGTGTTTAGCCTCTAGCAGATATAATAATAATAATAATAATAATAATAATAATAATAATAATAATAATAATAATAATTATGTGATGATCATCTGACAGAAAATATAAGTTTAACAAAATTAAGTTCCTCACAATGTTCAGTGAAATTTCAGTGAAATTTCAGTGCCCTTTGAAATTTCAGTGTAATTTCATTGAAATTTCACTAGTGAATGCCTGTTCATAGAAATTTCATTGAAATTTTAAGCTTCATTGAAAAACACTGAAATTTCACTGAAATTTTGGTAATTTTTCAGTAGGGTAGTTCTTGAACACTGTTCTTGAACTGTGAAATAAGTTTTCTTGAGCTGCTCTTAAAAATGTGCAGGGGACCGGGTTATGGAATCAAATAACTTCTTGGCAAAAATGTTAATACAGATAGATTCATTAAATAGTGAACTTTACTGAGTAATTTTGATTATTGTATACCCATTTAATATTGTAGTGCCCTCAATAGTGGATATAAAATGCTAGGCCTTGAGAAGATATGTGTCAGAAGAATTAAATACAGAGTGTGCATACAGGATAGTAATCCTGCTAATTAATATCATAATCTTGCTTTAGCAGAACGACTTCAGCAGACACCTGTTGGCACTTGACACTCCGGTCACTGGATCACACATTCATCAGTGGTATTCTACAAAATTAATAATGTTGGTAAAACCAGTGGAATATCAGAGGTAAACCAGTGGATTATCAGAGGTATACCAGTGGAATGTCAGAAGTATACCAGTGGAATGTCAGAGGTATACCAGTGGAATATCAGAGGTAAAACCAGTGGAATATAATAGGTATACCAGTGGGATATCAGAGGTATACCAGTGGAATGTCAGAGGTAAACCAGTGGAATATCTGAAGTAAACCAGTGGAATATCTGAGGTATACCAGTGGAATATCAGAGGTATACCAGTGGTATATCAGAGGTATACCAGTGGAATGTCAGAGGTATACCAGTGGTATATCAGAGGTAAAACCAGCGGTATATCAGAGGTATACCAGTGGAATATCAGAGGTATACCAGTGGAATATAAGAGGTAAACCAGTGGAATATCAGAGGTATACCATTGGTATATCAGAGGTATACCAGTGGAATATCAGAGGTAAACCAGTGGAATATCAGAGGTAAACCAGTGGAATATCAGAGGTATACCAGTGGAATGTCAGAGGTAAACCAGTGGAATATCTGAGGTAAACCAGTGGAATATCTGAGGTATACCAGTGGAATATCAGAGGTATACCAGTGGTATATCAGAGGTATACCAGTGGAATGTCAGAGGTATACCAGTGGTATATCAGAGGTAAAACCGGTGGTATATCAGAGGTAAAACCAGTGTAATATCAGAAGTATACCAGTGGAATATCAGAGGTAAACCAGTGGAATATCAGAGGTATACCAGAGGTATATCAGAGGTATAATAATACCAGTGGAATGTCAGAGGTATACCAGTGGTATATCAGAGGTAAAACCAGTGGAATGTCAGAGGTATACCAGTGGAATGTCAGAGGTATACCAGTGGAATGTCAGAGGTATACCAGTGGAATATCAGAGGTAAAACCAGTGGAATGCCAGAGGTACCAGTAGAATATCAGAGGTATACAAGTGGAATGTCAGAGGTATACCAGTGGAATATCAGAGGTAAAACCAGTAGAATATCAGAGGTATACCAGTGGAATGTCAGAGGTATACCAGTGGAATGTCAGAGGTATACCAGTGGAATGTCAGAGGTATACCAGTCGAATATCATAGGTATACCATTGGAATGTCAGAGGTATACCAGTGGTATATCTGAGGTATACCAGTGGAATATCAGAAGTATACCAGTGGAATATCAGAGGTATACAAGTGGAATGTCAGAGGTATACCAGTGGAATGTCAGAGGTAAAACCAGTGAAATGTCAGAGGTAAACCAGTGTAATGTCAGAGGTATACCAGTGGAATATCTGAGGTATACCAGTGGAATGTCAGAGGTATACCAGTGGAATATCTGAGGTATACCAGTGGAATGTCAGAGGTATACCAGTGGAATATCAGAGCTAAAACCAGTGAAATGTCAGAGGTATACCAGTGGAATGTCAGAGGTACACCAGTGGAATATCAGAGCTAAAACCAGTGAAATGTCAGAGGTATACCAGTGGAATATCAGAGGTATACTAGTGGAATATAAGAGGTAAAACCAGTGGACTATAAGAGGTATACCATTGGAATATCAGAGGTATACCAGTGGAATATCAGAGGTAAAACCAGTGGAATATCGGTGGTATAACAGAGGAATATCAGAGGTATACCGGTGGAATGTCAGAGGTAAAACAAGTGGAATGTCATAAGTAAAACCAGTGGAATATCAGAGGTATACCAGTGGAATATCAGAGGTATACCAGTGGAATATCTGAGGTATACCAGTGGAACATCAGAAGTATACCAGTGGAATATAAGAGGTAAAACCAGTGGAATATAAGAGGTATACCAGTGGAATATCAGAGGTATACCAGTGGATTATCAGAAATAAAACCAGTGGAATCTCAGATGTATACCAGTGGAATGTCAGAGGTTTACCAGTGGAATATCAGAGGTAAAACCAGTGGAATATCGGTGGTAAAACAATGGAATATCAGAGGTATACAAGTGGAATGTCAGAGGTATACCAGTGGAATATTAGAGGTAAACCAGTGGAATATCAGAGGTATACCAGTGGATTATCAGAAGTAAAACCAGTTGAATCTCAGATGTATACCAGTGGAATGTCAGAGGTTTACCAGTGGAATATCAGAGGTAAAACCAGTGGAATTTCGGTGGTAAAAGGACAGAATATCAGAGGTATACCAGTGGAATGTCAGAGGTATACCAGTGGAATTTAAGAGGTAAAACAAGTGGAATATCGGTGGTATAACAGTGGAATAACGGTGGTATACCAGTGGAATGTCAAAGGTAAAACCAGTGGAATATCGGTGGTATAACAGTGGAATGTCAGAGGTATACCAGTGGAATATCAGAGGTGTACCAGTGGAATGTCAGGGGTATACCAGTGGAATATCAGAGGTAAAACAAATGGAATATCAGAGGTATACCAGTGGAATATCTGAGGTATACCAGTGGGATATCTTAGGTATACCAGTGGAACATCAGTGGTATACCAGTGGAATATCAGAGGTATACCAGTGGAATGTCAGAGGTACTAGTGGAATATCAGAGGTATACCTGTGGAATGTCAGAGGTATACCAGTGGAATATCAGAGGTATGCCAGTGGAACTTCAGAGGTATACCAGTGGAATGTCAGAGGTATACCAGTGGAACATCAGAGGTATACCAGTGGAACATCAGAGGTATACCAGTAGAATATCAGAGGTATTCCAGTGGAATGTCAGAGGTAAACCAATGGAATATCTGAGGTAAACCAGTGGAAAATCTGAGGTATACCAGTGGAATATCAGAGGTATACCAGTGGTATATCAGAGGTATACCAGTGGAATGTCAGAGGTATACCAGTGGTATATCAGAGGTAAAACCAGTGGTATATCAGAGGTAAAACCAGTGTAATATCAGAGGTATACCAGAGGTAAACCAGTGGAATATCAGAGGTACACCAGAGGTATATCAAGGGTATACCAGTGGAATGTCAGAGGTATACCAGTGGAATATCAGAGGTAAAACCAGTGGAATGTCAGAGGTATACCAGTGGAATGTCAGAGGTATACCAGTGGAATGTCAAAGGTATACCAGTGGAATATCAGAGGTAGAACCAGTGGAATGCCAGAGGTACCAGTGGAATATCAGAGGTATACAAGTGGAATGTCAGAGGTATACCAGTGGAATATCAGAGGTAAAACCAGTGGAATGTCAGAGGTATACCAGTGGAATGTCAGAGGTATACCAGTGGAATGTCAGAGGTATACCAGTGGAATGTCAGAGGTATACCAGTGGAATATCAGAGGTATACCAGTGGAATGTCAGAGGTATACCAGTGGAATATCTGAGGTATAACAGTGGAATGTCAGAGGTATACCAGTGGAATGTCAGAGGTAAAACCAGTGAAATGTCAGAGGTATACCAGTGGAATGTCAGAGGTATACCAGTGGAATATCTGAGGTATACCAGTGGAATGTCAGAGGTATACCAGTGGAATATCAGAGCTAAAACCAGTGAAATGTCAGAGGTATACCAGTGGAATGTCAGAGGTATACCAGTGAAATATCAGAGGTAAAACCAGTGGAATGTCAGAGGTATACCAGTGGAATGTCAGAGGTATACCAGTGGAATGTCAGAGGTATACCAGTGGAATGTCAGAGGTATACCAGTGGTATATCAGAGGTATACCAGTGGAATGTCAGAGGTATACCAGTGGTATATCAGAGGTAAAACAAGTGGTATATCAGAGGTAAAACCAGTGTAATATCAGAGGTATACCAGTGGAATATCAGAGGTTAACCAGTGGAATATCAGAGGTATACCAGAGGTATATAAGAGGTATACCAGTGGAATGTCAGAGGTATACCAGTGGTATATCAGAGGTAAAACCAGTGGAAAGTCAGAGGTATACCAGTGGAATGTCAGAGGTATACCAGTGGAATGTCAGAGGTATACCAGTAGAATATCAGAGGTAAAACCAGTGGAATGCCAGAGGTACCAGTGGAATATCAGAGGTAAAACCAGTGGAATATCAGAGGTAAAACCAGTGGAATGTCAGAGGTATACCAGTAGAATGTCAGAGGTATACCAGTGGAATGTCAGAGGTAAACCAGTGGAATGTCAGAGGTAAAACCAGTGGAATGCCAGAGGTAAAACCAGTGGAATGTCAGAGGTATACCAGTGGAATGTCAGAGGTATACCAGTGGAATGTCAGAGGTAAACCAGTGGAATGTCAGAGGTAAAACCAGTGGAATGCCAGAGGTACCAGTGGAATATCTGAGGGATACCAGTGGAATGTCAGAGGTATACCAGTGGAATATCAGAGGTATACCAGTGGAATGTCAGAGGTATACCAGTGGAATATCTGAGGTATAACAGTGGAATGTCAGAGGAATACCAGTGGAATGTCAGAGGTAAAACCAGTGAAATGTCAGAGGTATACCAGTGGAATATCAGAGGTATACTAGTGGAATATAAGAGGTAAAACCAGTGGACTATAAGAGGTATACCATTGGAATATCAGAGGTATACCAGTGGAATATCAGAGGTAAAACCAGTGGAATATCGGTGGTATAACAGAGGAATATCAGAGGTATACCGGTGGAATGTCAGAGGTAAAACAAGTGGAATGTCATAAGTAAAACCAGTGGAATATCAGAGGTATACCAGTGGAATATCAGAGGTATACCAGTGGAATATCTGAGGTATACCAGTGGAACATCAGAGGTATACCAGTGGAATATAAGAGGTAAAACCAGTGGAATATAAGAGGTATACCAGTGGAATATCAGAGGTATACCAGTGGATTATCAGAAATAAAACCAGTGGAATCTCAGATGTATACCAGTGGAATGTCAGAGGTTTACCAGTGGAATATCAGAGGTAAAACCAGTGGAATATTGGTGGTAAAACAATGGAATATCAGAGGTATACAAGTGGAATGTCAGAGGTATACCAGTGGAATATTAGAGGTAAACCAGTGGAATATCAGAGGTATACCAGTGGATTATCAGAAGTAAAACCAGTTGAATCTCAGATGTATACCAGTGGAATGTCAGAGGTTTACCAGTGGAATATCAGAGGTAAAACCAGTGGAATTTCGGTGGTAAAAGGACAGAATATCAGAGGTATACCAGTGGAATGTCAGAGGTATACCAGTGGAATTTAAGAGGTAAAACAAGTGGAATATCGGTGGTATAACAGTGGAATAACGGTGGTATACCAGTGGAATGTCAAAGGTAAAACCAGTGGAATATCGGTGGTATTACAGTGGAATGTCAGAGGTATACCAGTGGAATATCAGAGGTGTACCAGTGGAATGTCAGGGGTATACCAGTGGAATATCAGAGGTAAATCAAATGGAATATCAGAGGTATACCAGTGGAATATCTGAGGTATACCAGTGGGATATCTTAGGTATACCAGTGGAACATCAGTGGTATACCAGTGGAATATCAGAGGTATACCAGTGGAATGTCAGAGGTACTAGTGGAATATCAGAGGTATACCTGTGGAATGTCAGAGGTATACCAGTGGAATATCAGAGGTATGCCAGTGGAACTTCAGAGGTATACCAGTGGAATGTCAGAGGTATACCAGTGGAACATCAGAGGTATACCAGTGGAACATCAGAGGTATACCAGTAGAATATCAGAGGTATTTCAGTGGAATGTCAGAGGTAAACCAATGGAATATCTGAGGTAAACCAGTGGAAAATCTGAGGTATACCAGTGGAATATCAGAGGTATACCAGTGGTATATCAGAGGTATACCAGTGGAATGTCAGAGGTATACCAGTGGTATATCAGAGGTAAATCCAGTGGTATATCAGAGGTAAAACCAGTGTAATATCAGAGGTATACCAGAGGTAAACCAGTGGAATATCAGAGGTACACCAGAGGTATATCAAGGGTATACCAGTGGAATGTCAGAGGTATACCAGTGGAATATCAGAGGTAAAACCAGTGGAATGTCAGAGGTATACCAGTGGAATGTCAGAGGTATACCAGTGGAATGTCAAAGGTATACCAGTGGAATATCAGAGGTAGAACCAGTGGAATGCCAGAGGTACCAGTGGAATATCAGAGGTATACAAGTGGAATGTCAGAGGTATACCAGTGGAATATCAGAGGTAAAACCAGTGGAATGTCAGAGGTATACCAGTGGAATGTCAGAGGTATACCAGTGGAATGTCAGAGGTATACCAGTGGAATGTCAGAGGTATACCAGTGGAATATCAGAGGTATACCAGTGGAATGTCAGAGGTATACCAGTGGAATATCTGAGGTATAACAGTGGAATGTCAGAGGTATACCAGTGGAATGTCAGAGGTCAAACCAGTGAAATGTCAGAGGTATACCAGTGGAATGTCAGAGGTATACCAGTGGAATATCTGAGGTATACCAGTGGAATGTCAGAGGTATACCAGTGGAAATTCAGAGCTAAAACCAGTGAAATGTCAGAGGTATACCAGTGGAATGTCAGAGGTATACCAGTGAAATATCAGAGGTAAAACCAGTGGAATGTCAGAGGTATACCAGTGGAATGTCAAAGGTATACCAGTGGAATGTCAGAGGTATACCAGTGGAATGTCAGAGGTATACCAGTGGTATATCAGAGGTATACCAGTGGAATGTCAGAGGTATACCAGTGGTATATCAGAGGTAAAACCAGTGGTATATCAGAGGTAAAACCAGTGTAATATCAGAGGTATACCAGTGGAATATCAGAGGTTAACCAGTGGAATATCAGAGGTATACCAGAGGTATATAAGAGGTATCCCAGTGGAATGTCAGAGGTATACCAGTGGTATATCAGAGGTAAAACCAGTGGAATGTCAGAGGTATACCAGTGGAATGTCAGAGGTATACCAGTGGAATGTCAGAGGTATACCAGTAGAATATCAGAGGTAAAACCAGTGGAATGCCAGAGGTACCAGTGGAATATCAGAGGTAAAACCAGTGGAATATCAGAGGTAAAACCAGTGGAATGTCAGAGGTATACCAGTAGAATGTCAGAGGTATACCAGTGGAATGTCAGAGGTAAACCAGTGGAATGTCAGAGGTAAAACCAGTGGAATGCCAGAGGTAAAACCAGTGGAATGTCAGAGGTATACCAGTGGAATGTCAGAGGTATACCAGTGGAATGTCAGAGGTAAACCAGTGGAATGTCAGAGGTAAAACCAGTGGAATGCCAGAGGTACCAGTGGAATATCTGAGGGATACCAGTGGAATGTCAGAGGTATACCAGTGGAATATCAGAGGTATACAAGTGGAATGTCAGAGGTATACCAGTGGAATATCTGAGGTATAACAGTGGAATGTCAGAGGAATACAAGTGGAATGTCAGAGGTAAAACCAGTGAAATGTCAGAGGTATACCAGTGGAATGTCAGAGGTATACCAGTGGAATATCTGAGGTATTCCAGTGGAATGTCAGAGGTATACCAGTGGAATATCAGAGCTAAAACCGATGAAATGTCAGAGGTATACCAGTGGAATGTCAGAGGTATACCAGTGGAATATCAGAGCTAAACCAGTGAAATGTCAGAGGTATACCAGTGGAATATCAGAGGTATACTAGTGGAATATAAGAGGTAAAACCAGTGGACTATAAGAGGTATACCATTGGAATTTCAGAGGTATACCAGTGGAATATCAGAGGTAAAACCAGTGGAATATCGGTGGCATAACAGAGGAATATCAGAGGTATACCGGTGGAATGTCAGAGGTAAAACAAGTGGAATGTCAGAGGTAACACCAGTGGAATATCAGAGGTATACAAGTGGAATATCAGAGGTATACCAGTGGAATATCTGAGGTATACCAGTGGAACATCAGAGGTATACCAGTGAAATATTAGAGGTAAAACCAGTGGAATATAAGAGGTATACCAGTGGAACATCAGAGGTATACCAGTGGATTATCAGAAGTAAAACCAGTGGAATCTCAGATGTATACCAGTGGAATGTCAGAGGTTTACCAGTGGAATATCAGAGGTAAAACCAGTGGAAAATCGGTGGTAAAACAGTGGAATATCAGAGGTATACAAGTGGAATGTCAGAGGTATACCAGTGGAATATTAGAGGTATACCAGTGGAATATCAGAGGTATACCAGTGGATTATCAGAAGTAAAGCCAGTGGAATCTCAGATGTATACCAGTGGAATGTCAGAGGTTTACCAGTGGAATATCAGAGGTAAGAACAGTTGAATATCGGTGGTAAATCAATGGAATATCAGAGGTATACCAGTGGAATGTCAGAGGTATACCAGTGGAATTTAAGAGGTAAAACCAGTGGAATATCGGTGGTATAACAGTGGAATATCGGTGGTATACCAGTGGAATGTCAGAGGTAAAACCAGTGGAATATCGGAGGTATAACAGTGGAATATCGGTGGTATACCAGTGGAATGTCAGAGGTATACCAGTGGAATATCAGAGGTGTACCAGTGGAATGTCAGGGGTATACAAGTGGAATATAAGAGGTAAAACAAATGGACTATCAGAGGTATACCAGTGGAATATCTGAGGTATACCAGTGGAATATCTGAGGTATACCAGTGGAACATCAGAGGTATACCAGTGGAATATCAGAGGTATACCAGTGGAATGTCAGAGGTACTAGTGGAATATCAGAGGTATACCTGTGGAATGTCAGAGGTATACCAGTGGAATATCAGAGGTATGCCAGTGGAACTTCAGAGGTATACCAGTGGAATATCTGAGGTATACCAGTGGAACATCAGAGGTATACCAGTGGAACATCAGAGGTATACCAGTAGAATATCAGAGGTATACCAGTAGAATATCTTAGGTATACCAGTGGAATGTCAGAGGTATACCAGTAAAATATCAGAGGTTTACCAGTGGAACATCAGAGGTATACCAGTGGAATGTCAGAGGTATACCAGTGGAACATCAGAGGTATACAAGTAGAATATCAGAGGTATACCAGTGGAACATCAGAGGTATACCAGTGGAATATCAGAGGTAAAACCAGTGGAATATAAGAGGTATACCAGTGGAATATCAGAGGTAAAACCAGTAGACTATAAGAGGTATACCAGTGGAATGTCAGAGGTATACCAGTGGAACATCAGAGGTATACAAGTAGAATATCAGAGGTATACCAGTGGAACATCAGAGGTATACCAGTGGAATATCAGAGGTATACCAGTGGAATATCAGAGGTATACCAGTCGAATATCAGAGGTATACCAGTAGAATGTCAGAGGTATACCAGTGGAATATAATAGGTATACCAGTGGAATGTCAGAGGTATACCAGTGGAACATCAGAGGTATACCAGTAGAATGTCAGAGGTATACCAGTGGAATATTAGAGGTATACCAGTGGAATATCAGAGGTATACCAGTGGATTATCAGAAGTAAAACCAGTGGAATCTCAGATGTATACCAGTGGAATGTCAGAGGTTTAACAGTTGAATATCAGAGGTAAAACCAGTGGAATATCGGTGGTAAAACAATGGAATATCAGAGGTATACCAGTGGAATGTCAGAGGTATACCAGTGGAATTTAAGAGGTAAAACCAGTGGAATATCGGTGGTATTCGGTGGAATATCGGTGGTATACCAGTGGAATGTAAGAGGTAAAACCAGTGGAATATTAGAGGTGTACCAGTGGAATATCAGAGGTATACCAGTGGAATATCAGAGGTAAAACCAGTGGAATATAAGAGGTATACCAGTGGAATATCGGTGGTATAACAGTGGAATATCGGTGGTATACCAGTGGAATGTCAGAGGTATACCAGTGGAATATCAGAGGTGTATCAGTGGAATGTCAGGGGTATACCAGTGGAATATCAGAGGTAAAACAAATGGAATATCAGAGGTAAACCAGTGGAATATCAAAGGTATACCAGTGGGATATCTGAGGTATACCAGTGGAACATCAGAGGTATACCAGTGGAATATCAGAGGTATACCAGTGGAATGTCAGAGGTACTAGTGGAATATCAGAGGTATACCTGTGGAATGTCAGAGGTATACCAGTGGAATATCAGAGGTATGCCAGTGGAACTTCAGAAGTATACCAGTGGAATATCTGAGGTATACCAGTGGAATATCAGAGGTATACCAGTGGAACATCAGAGGTATACCAGTGGAATGTCAGAGGTATACCAGTGGAACATCAGAGGTATACAAGTAGAATATCAGAGGTATACCAGTGGAACATCAGAGGTATACCAGTGTAATATCAGAGGTAAAACCAGTGGAATATAAGAGGTAAAACCAGTGGAATATCAGAGGTAAAACCAGTGGAATATAAGAGGTATACCAGTGGAATGTCAGAGGTATACCAGTGGAACATCAGAGGTATACAAGTAGAATATCAGAGGTATACCAGTGGAACATCAGAGGTATACCAGTGGAATATCAGAGGTAAAACCAGTGGAATATCAGAGGTATACCAGTGGAATATCAGAGGTATACCAGTGGAATATCAGAGGTATACCAGTAGAATGTCAGAGGTATACCAGTGGAATATCAGAGGTACAGGTAAACCAGTGGAATATAAGAGGCATACCAGTGGAATGATAGAGGTATACCAGTGGAACATCAGAGGTATACCAGTAGAATGTCAGAGGTATACCAGTGGAACATCAGAGGTATACCAGCGGAACATCAGAGGTATACCAGTGGAATATCAGAGGTTATACCAGTGGACTGTCAGAGGTATACCAGTGGAATATCAGAGGTACAGGTATACCAGTGGAATATAAGAGGTATACCAGACTGAGTGGAATATCAGAGGTATATATACCAGTGGAATATCAGAGGTATATATACCAGTGGAATATCAGAGGATGACCAGTGGGATATCAGAGGTAAAACCAGTGGTATACCAGTGGAATATCAGTGGAAATCAGCAGTAAACTGTAGTGTTCCAGCGGTATACCCGAGTGGGATATCAGTGGTATACCAGTGTAAATCAGCATTAAAATTTGGTGGTATTACCAGTGGCTTCCTGTGGTATACCTGTAAAGTATCTGTGGTATTACCAGTGGTATTCCAGTGGAATATCATTGGCAAAATTTGGTGGTATTACCAGTGGTATACCAGTATTTACCAGTGAAATATCAGTGGTATACCAGTGGAAATCAGTGTAAAATTTGGTGGTATTTACTATTATCCACAGATATAACAATGGAAATCATTAGTATTACCACTGTTTTACCACTGAAATCGACTATTTTACCAGAGATAATACATGTACATACCACTTAATTTTACAGCAGACTTCCAATGGTCCAGAGACATTTTCTATGGGGATTTCTTTATATATGGCGCAGCAGTGGGGATCTGAACCTTTCACAGATATTAAGCTTTTTATGAAAAGAATGGGATGGAGCATGCCTGGGCAAGCCCAAAGGTCGTCCTGGTCAGTGTTATTGAATGTGTCTTATCATAAGGAACATGATTATATATGGTTAAGGGATTGAGATCTAAGCAGATTCAGAGAAAGCCTTTTATGAAGTGAAGGGGGTCGAAGCATTCCCAGGCAGTGACACTCCCTGGAGACACCCTGGTATGTGTTATTGAATGTGTCTTATCATAAGGAATAACATTACAAATGTATATATGGTTTAGGTGAGGGGATCTGAACAGTTTCCGAGATGTTAAGCCTTTTACAAAGAGAAGGGGGTCACCACGGGCATGCCACAGGGCACACCCCTTCGGGTCTTCCTGACCAGTAAGTGTTATTGAATATGTCTTAAATGTCTTATATGTTCTGGAGATGATGCATGGATAAGCTAGGGGTCTTTCATGCAAACCAAACATCTATCATTCTATGTGTCTTGATCCAGTCATCTGAACTACATTTGTAAGGGCGAGGTTGGCGTGCCCTGAAACTGGTTAATGAGCCCTCCAATAAAATATTTTTACTGACCATTCCAAGGCTGTTCTTCTTTTGTGGATCATTTTGTGTTATTTATGTCTTGGGTTTGTCGTGCTTTCGCGTCTGTTTATTGCTGCCTTGTCACCTGAAGGGAAAGGGCTGACCTCTTGACACTTGTTTGTGATACTTATTGTGATTTTGTTACTTTCCCATTTGGTATCCTGGGACAGGTGTGATACTTGATTGTATTGATTCCTGATCCTTGCTGTCTTTCTTACTTCAACATAAGGAATATCAATATGTATGGTTTAGAGGTGGATTAAGCCTTTTATGAACTGAACAGGGTTGGGCATGCCCGGGCACACCCTGGGGACTTCCAGGTCTGAGTATTGTTGTATGTGTCTTATCATTAGAAACATGAATATATATGGTAAAACGGTGGGGATAAGAATGGTTTCTGAGATATTAGGACTTAAAGCATTGATTGGACCTGGGCATTCTAATCCAGGTCCGCCCTTGAGACGGGGATTTTCGGTGTTCAATCTAGGGAATTTTAAATGGGGTCATTTTCATTTACATTTCAGAAACAAATTACTCTCAATATTTCTAATTCACATAATGCTTAAGATGACCCTCACTAGCTTTATAAAGGCTCAGTGGCCCCATGCCCCCCTCTAGATTGAACACTGGATTTTATATTTATAACTATCTTGCCAAAACTCACATCAATATTTATCATATAAAAAAGAATTCTGATCATTCTGTCCAGTGGTTGGTGAGATATTAGTCCGCACAAAATTTGAGCGGTATTGCACACGTCAGGGGCCAGCTTTAGAGTCCAACATTTTAAATTTTGAAACCCTGAGATATAGTCAAACAAAATTTGAGTGATTAAACTAGAATTTCGAGAATCTGATATGTTGCCTGGCCAAACAGAAGTCAAACGGGCAAAATATTTGCTACCATGTTGCTGCATTGGTGATTCTCTTTAATTTGATATGCAACATGACCATGTTCTGAAAAAGTTTAATTTTGACCTTTTGACTCCAACCCCAGGGTCAGGGGTTGGGGGCGGGTAGGGGTCTGCGGGCAAAGTATTTGCTTCCATGTTGCTGCATTTCATGATTCCCTTTAATATGATATGCAACATGAAAAAGTTGAATTTTGACCTATTGACCCCATCCCCATGGCCAGGGGAGGGGGTCTGAGGGCATCAGTGTGTGTGTGTGTGTGTGTGTGTGTGTGTGGGGGGGGGGGGGGGGGGGGGGGGGGGGGAAATGCGGGTAAAATATGTTTTGCTTCCATGTTGCTGCATTTGTGATTCTCTTTAATTTGATATGCAACATGACCATTTTCTGAAAAACTTGAATTTTGACATTTTGACCCCACCCCCTAAGTCCACCCAGGGGGTGAGACACAGGCTTTCGATCGAAAAACACGTTTGATATGTTACAAAGTTATTGTACCTCTGTCTGCATGTGAGATTTCAGTAAAAAAATATTGACAACTTACTGAATTATCGTGAAATTTAATTATTTGACCCCACCTAAGGGGTCAGGGGGTGGGGTAAAACTTCAATCACTGTCATGCTTATCAGCAGGCACTGGCCTATGGTGAGAAGTTGTCAGATATTGTAGTTTTGGAGAATGTGAAGTTTATTCCACAAAAAAGCCAATATAGCTTTTGCATTTTAAAGGCGACATGAAAATTTTAGCATGCGGCAGGCACGCCAGAGTTGGACAGCCAGAGTCTGACATTTTAAAACGCTCTTGCACAGCTTTCCATGATCATTTTAGAACTATCCATCCAGTGGTTACTGAGAACTCGTCTTGACAAAATCTGGTTGGAAAGAAAAAGAAATGGAAAAAGAAGAACAGATTAATTTTAAACAACAAGTCTCCCCACTTCGTTTGAGAGATTTCGTTACCCTCTCTCTTTCTCTCTCTGCTGCATAGCCATCAACCCTATATGGCCCGATCACATTCCCAGACAGAAAAACCCCTGTTGATCAATACCCTATGCCCTCCACACAACCTCATTTGATGCATGCATTTTTGTTGGGTTTCGGTCGGTTTTTCCAACCAAGTATATATTTTTTCAATGGATAATCTCAATAATATATGTTTTTCGGCGGGCGGAATAGGTTTTTTTTTGATGGCTGCTGAGACACCCTCTGCCAGATAGCATCCCCGGACTCCCAATGTCCCCTCTGTTGATCATACTAGTCAGACATCTCCCCCCACAAACCCTTTTGAAGTGGGCATGCTTTTTGGCTATATTTTTGGTGTTTTCTGATGTTATCAGGCTCAAAAAAAAGATTTCGGTCTTTCTAGTAACCGCCATAAATGTCTTACTTTAGAGGTATTGGAAAGACAGGAGGGTCAAGATGACCCTTAATTATTGACTGCATGAGATATATAGGTACTAAGGACAACTGGCCACGCCCCCTGCTGACCATCTTTTTTGATGGATCAAATTTGTTTTAGCTATTTTGGCGGGAGGTAATTCAGTGATCATTTTTCAATCTACCGAATTCTAACAAATGAAAGATACAAAACATATCAGACAGGATTTTCATTCCTTCTCCTGGGTCAGACCACAGGAGTGGGACTTTTGGGATCTGGGGTGCCCAGGGGATAGCCATACTCATGTGGGATGTGGCATATCAAATCGACAGGGATGATGAGCAGAACAGAATGCAAGTAAAATTTTCATCCTTAGGGGTCAAACTGGTGACCCTGGGGTGAGGTCAAAAGCTAAAAATCATTAAATTTTGATTTTCATACCAAACTTTGTGTGTGTTCTTACAAATAGAAGATAGAAAACATACAGGATTTTCATTCTGTTGCTTGGGTCATGTCCCAGGGGTGGGACTTGGCGGTGATGGGGGTCAAAAACTTTAGCCTGAGATATTGCAATGGCGCCCCTAGTCCGAGTTTTCTCTGACGTTTTAGTGGCTTTTCTTTATTTTGATGTTTGCCACTACCGTCAGGGCAACTTAGCTATCGAAAATCCAGAATTCTCCCAGCCAGTCGTGGCTGGGTGCTTTCAATGAAAAATGTGGTAATTAAATGGAAGGTTGGTGACATAAAAAGTTAAAATAGGGTCTGGCTATGATTTATCTCTAAATAAAATGATATTTTTTATTTAAATCTTACAAAGATGGAAATTATCCACACCTTTAGTAGCCTACCCTCTCAGTACACATATAGTTGGTGATTAAGCTATATTCATTTATTGACCCATCATTTCCCATTAATCACTTAAAAAGAGAAACTACTTTTATTTTTCAGTTGTTCATTTGTTTTATCATTTTAAGCAGTTATCTAATGAATACATCATTCATCTGTCAATATTTTTGGTAAAAATACCCAAGAATATTCTGGATTTTCGTAATAGGAGTTATTCTGATGTGAGTGGCAAATATCTAAATATGGAAAAGCCACTAAAACATCAGAGAAGGCTCGGATTATGGCGCCCCATGGACTGTGTGCGCGTTCTAGTTTTCAATTCTGACCACAGTGGTTTCTGAGGAGAATATGTTTAAAGTTTCTTACATATATACATGCAGTACATGTATAGCTACATAAGAGAAAAAGTCTACGCCTCCTGGCAGCCATGTTTTATGACAAATCTGAAATTAGTTTTAGCTATATTTGTGGAAGGATACATATCCAGTGATCATTTCTACCAAATTAGTTTGAATTCTGACCACCCATTTCAGAGAAGATTTTTAAAGTTTGCCTTACCTTGATATTAAGTCATGCCTCCTGGGCCCTGGCTTTTTGACAGATCAAATTTTTTTACCTATTTTTGTAGAGGGTCTCCTTAGGTGACCATTTCTGCCAAATTATTTTAAACTCTGACCACTGGTTTTAGAAGAGAATATCTTTTAAAGTTTTCCCATAGGTAGATAATGGAAACTGGCAACACCCCCTATCAGCCATGTTTTTGACGGATCAAATTTGTTTTAGCTATTTTTGCAGAAGGTCACCAAGTGACTAATTCTACCAAATTATTTTGAATTCTGACCACTGGATTCAGAGATGAGCTTCAAAGTTTTTGTTACAGCCCTTGCGTCCATGTTTTTTGACGGATCTAATTTATTCTAGCTATTTTGGTAGAGGGTCACAATTATTGACCATTTCTGCCAAATTATTTTCAACTCTGACCACTGGTTTCAGAGAATTTTTTTAAAGTTTTCCCATTATAATGCTCTGACAAGACTGTTGAGCCTTTGCTGCTCACTTCAAGTGGGCTTGGATGAAAGAAAACCTGTCTTCAGGGTTTCTGATCAAGTAAGAATCAAACCAGTCTAGTGAGCTACAGAGAAAACCACAGGTTTAGATAGTGTTGTATCGATGATCGATTATATTCGATGATCGATCGAAAATTTCTTTCGATTCTACTAATCGATTGTGTTTGGTAATAATCCATTATAATCGAAAAGATTCACATCTAACCCTGTCTACATTTGCAACTTTGCTACAAGAAAATGCAATCCATTAATTCGAAGGTTTATAGAATGTGAGGAATAAAGAAATAAACTGTAGCCTGGTTTGCTGTGTATTCTATCCCCTTTAAAATCATGACTAAAGATATCTTCGATGCAATCTTAACCCATTGTATGCTAATGACTCCTAAATGTGCACTTTAACAAAGAGTGAAAACTCTGATGAAATGCCACAAAATGCGGCATTTAATGAGGGTATACACTGTTTCCTATTAAGAACATAAAATATCTTCAGAGAAAGAAATATTGATTTGGGAATGATAACCTGTGACCCCTTGATGTTTACAATGGACCTTCACAAGTTTATCGTTTCAAACCAGAAGGAAAACTCCGCAAGTGTATAAAGGGTTTAAATGCCAATGGCTGTTAATTTGAGTTTGCTGTCAGGACCAGTTGTGGTATTTGATACTGTACATAAAGCATGACACTGACACTAACAATTTTTATAAAGATAAGAGTTTCAAGCAGTACAAGGGTAGAGACATTCTATGGGATGGAACCTGTGTTTCTCTTTCATTTGATAATTTTCGATTATAATCGATCATCAATCGAAACCTGACCTGACCGATTATTTTCGATGATCGATTATGAAAATCCAATAATCGAACAACACCAGGTTTAGATAAACAAAAATTTTCAGCGTAAAAAAGTAAATAGTTTCTTACCCATTAGTTTAAACATATGTTTTGGGTGCTCAAAAGAACCGTCTCATTGAGACGGTTCTTTTGAGTACCCACAACATATGTTTTGGTTGAGAAATAAGAAAATTAAGTTTTCGTTAGGCACTTAAACTAAAGTCCTGGAATAAGCTAGCTAAATAAGCCTTATTAAGCTTACTGAAAGATTGCATGTAGTTAGGTTGGGCTATTATTCTATCCAGAGAGCAAATGACAAAGGTGCTGATCAGACTGTGTGGATGCCCAGGCTGGTCTGCTCCTATCTTGTTAAGATGCAACGAAGTCCAGTTTTCTCAAGCCGAGGACCATGAGAAAGACTGTATCAAAGGCTCAAGTTAATTTGCTATTTCCTTGAAAAACAAATAGCTGTATAAGTTGTTTGAGGACATGTTCCACAAATAGGAGTTTATTTATTCAGGGACAAATCTGAAACAATGTTTATGCCCTAATACCTAGGTAAACAGTGTTGACTAATATACAAATGTATATAAGCCATAAAACAACACAATCAAACAAAATTAAATGAGCCAGACCAATAAGTCTTCAATTTTTCAGTCATGCCAGGACAGCTTTTCCTGGGTTGAATCAGTACTTTTTTTTAGCAGCGGATAAATTGTCTTACTCAAGGACACTAACAATGAGTCTGCATTGAACTATAGCAACCAATAGTTCCCCTGGCCCAGTCTGTTGCTCTACCAACTGAACCACTGTCAGGGTTCCCACAGAAATTCAAAAATACAATTCCATGATTTTTCCATGATCAACAATGTAAATTCCATGACTATTTTAATGCAGGTTCAAACATACCCTATTAGCGGCATCTTCACCACGCTGAGCATAAATGCGAAATGCAGCACCAGTAATGTATCTTAATAACGTTTTGAAAAAATTAAAGCTTGAAATCACGAGTAGCCACAAAACTAGCTGTAAGACACTCAAGTTTGTGTGTCTGACAGCTAGTTTTCTGGCTACTGGTGGTTTCCTCAAATTATTTTACAAAATTCCATGATTTTCCATGATTATCCTGCATTTTTCAAATTCCATGATTTTTCCATGCATGGAACTTTTTTGTGTGATTTCCAGGTTTTCCATGATTTTCAGAGCTTGTGGGAACCCTGCACTGTGGTCTGGTGTCTGGTGACTTTTGTCATCTGCTCATAACCTTTGCAAACAGTTTGGACCCGGATCAGGGTACTGACCCGGATTCAAACCATTTTGCACTCTGATATTGCTCCTGAAAGATTTTTTTGAAAAATTTACTTTTGGAAAAAGTCAGCAGATGAAAAAAACACCTTGCATGCAAAGAGTTAGAATTGAGCTCATCTGAATTTGCTCATCCAGATTCGGCAATCTCATCGATCCCTTTGTATTTACAGGAAATCTGTCAGATGGACCATTGTTCATTTCGGGGTCACAGCTTGGTCACATGTTGAAATTTCTAAATTCGATGTACTTTGCAGGAGTGCAAAATTCCACATGCCCGCTCGCATTGGCGAGTAAACTTTGGTTGCAGGTGAGTAGAATACCTGCCAAGCTCGCCCGAGTGCATTTTCTGAACGTTACGCATTTTATCCTTTAGAGAAGACAAAACAAAAGTAAAAAGGTGGTGGTGATGGGTTTCCCCACCGTTTTTTGGTGTCACAGCTACACCGTGGGATAAGGCAAGGTAACCCCCTAATCTACTACATTCAGGTGTCACAATTGTCGGCCTACGGTCGAGTCCCAGACTAAGCTGTAACAGGGAATAAGGTAGGGGGCAACTAGGGCGAAATTATTGTCGCCATAAAGGCCGAAATTTTGCCCTAAATGGGAACCAGGGAGCAGTGGGAGTCTCCCTAAAAAAAATATTTTTTTTAGGGAGACTCATTTTCATTCTGTCACCACACAAACCCAAGCTGTGGTGACAATCTACTAGACCACCGCTTCGTATTTCTCCTTCCATTTAATGGCATTAGTATGTGTAATGGCTATTTTATTGGCTTCTTAACTGACAGAAAATGCCATAATTTTGCACTATCATAAACTTTTCCCTATCTGACTGTCACTTCTCCCTAATTTTTCCTGGAGGGAGAATCCCTACTGTCAGGGCCCAGCTTGAACCCTGTGTAACTGCAAAATGTTATATATTTTTGCGACCTCCCTGTCCTCTGCCTGAGCATCCATTAAACTGAGATTTCATCATTTCAGACGCAGTATCATGCTTACTTGGCTGAGAATTCATGTCCTTTGTGTCCAATGAAAAAAACCTGACATACATATAAGAGTGGATATGGCTGTATGGGTGCTGAAATAATGCATTTGCTGTGGCCCATGGCAGAAGTAACCAGACAGAGGGAGCTCACGGCCACCCTACTGAAAAAGTTGCTGAAATTTCAGTGGAATTTCACTGAAATGTCAGTGTTTTTCACTGAAGCCCGAAATTTCAATGAAATTTCAGTGACCCCTCTTCCAACAGTAAAATTTAAGTAAAATTTCACCGATATTTCAGTGGGCACAGAAATTTCTTTGAAATTTCAGTGAAATTTCAATGAACTTTATGAGGAAATTAAAGTCTGATGAAATTATGTTTTCTGTCAGAAGTTGATCATCACATTATATAATTATCTAAAATTTTGGAGGTCAAACAATTTTAATTGTACACAATTTGCTTTTCCAAACAAATGCTTTTATAGATATTTACAATTTGTATGTATTTAAGCAATTTATATGTGTTTATGCCATTCAATTTATCCTAATACCAGAAGCTGTTACTTATATGTCTAATATTTCTTAAAATAACATTATATATTTACTATTAATGCTTAGGGGAAATTAATCAAGATGAAGAAAGGAGGACATGCAAGACATACTTTGTCATTTTTTTTAAAAATAAATTTTAATTATTTTTAAAAATAAATTTTAATTATATCAAGCAGCATCATTAGATTCCCTTAAGCAGCATCATTACTATAAAACAGTAACATTAAAATCACTGAATTTTCTGTAATGTTTCACTGAAATTTTGATTAAATTTCACTGAAATTTCAATGAAATTTCATGTCATGTGACTTGATGATGTCATGACCACATGGATGATGGGAAAAAACATGTCTGCCAGAAATGGAGGGATTTTAAAGTCTCTGTTAAAAATAGTTGTGCGGCAGTTTCCAGATGACAAACATGGTAGTAAGTTAGCTGCCACAGTGACTATAGACCAGAAATACAGTTTCAAATGTTTTCATAGTAAATTGTTATTAGAGTTGATGTTTTTTTCTAAAGAAAATGTAAGACAATGTTTTGAAATGGGTGGGGTAACAGGTAGGCATTTGACAATGAGAAAATGGCACAGCTTATTGTAAAGGTTTACATTCATAAGACATAATTATGGACATAGTTTACAAATGCAAGTATTGTATCTGAGTTTTTGCAATAAATGTTGTTTATTTTTCATTGCAAATAGTTCTTGCTTATTCACTTTTTTGTCATTAGGATCCTGGGGATTATGAATTATTTCAGTGATATTTCACTGACATTTCACTGAAATATCCGTGAAAGAATTCTCCAACATTTCAGTGAAATATCACTGAAATTTCAGTGAAATAATTCTCCAATATTTCAGTGAAATGTCACTGAAATTTTAGTGAAATATCACAGAAATTTCAGTGAAATGTCACTGAAATTTCAGTGAGATTTCCCTGAAATTCGCTGAAATGCTGGAGAATTATTTCACTGATATTTCTGTGAAATTTCTGAGATATTTCACTGAAATTTCAGTGACAATTTTCAGTAGGGCAGTGGCTTGTGACAGCTCCTACTAAAGCTAGACCAGCGGTGGCCAAGGTTCATACAGTCAAGTAGGTTGAACACTGCTTGGTGGTGGACAATGTCCATACAGACAGAAGGTTGAAACAAAGTTGCAGATAACGAAGGCGGATTAAGGATTCAGAGGAATACATTTAGTAGGTAGCTAATTTTAACATATTACGAAAGGTGTTCAAAAAATACGCGGACAGACGCTGCCATTCCCTCAGTTTTTGACTGAACAGCGCAAAACTTACACATAATGATGCCAAAAGAATTATGTACTCAGGGTGTAGCTTTACTGACATTATCTTTACGCATGATAAATCTATGGTTGTTATGGTAACGTCCCCTCGCAACACCCGGCTCAAAATGTAACAAAACGCAAACGTGTGTCTCTCCGAAAATGACGTCTATCACTTGCGTCTGATCCAATATCGTCTCCAAACTTTAGCACAGTACGGTGCCAAATCTTGACAAGACGTCAGTGACGTCACATCAACGTATGACGTCATTTGAGCGTAAGCGGCCATTTTGTTTATACAAGGTGCATCAAAATGAGCGACGAACAGAGAACAGCGATTAAATTCTGTGTTCTCAATGGAAAAAACAGAAAAGAAGCTATGGAAATGTTGGTCAAGGCATACGGCGATGCTGCACCGAAGAGAACAGCATTGCATAAGTGTTACTCACGGTATGATAATGGATACGAAAGTGTGATGGTCGAACAGCGCAGCGGACGTCCGGCGTCATTAACGTCGCAGAAAGTTCAGGAAATCAAAGAACTCCTGGATAAAGACAAACGTATAATGGTTAGAGAAGTTAGCCAGCGGGTAGACTGTAGTGTTGGGACAGTACATACTATAATTCATGAGAATTTAAATTTGAGGAGATTATGCGCAAGATGGATCCCTAAAATGCTGTCCAAGTGTCAGAAAGCTCAAAGGGTGGAGTCATGCCGGCGTTTTGTTCAGCAATTCGAACGAGAAGGTGAAGATTTTCTCAGTAGGAACGGACCACAGACGATACGTGGATCAATCTATACAAACTGGAATCAAAAGAACAGTCTACAATGTGGAAAACTCCAGGGTCTCCATCACCCAAGAAATTTAAAGTCAGTCGTTCAACGAAGAAACAGATGTTCATCATGTTCTTCGACATCAAAGGCGTCATCCTTAGCCATGCCGTTCTGCAAGAACAGACGGTCACAGCAAATTACTACTCAAAGGTAAGTTTGAAATTAAACAACATTTAACATTTCTAGATAAGAATTTTTTATAATTTGGAAACAATCGATAACATGTTTTAGTAGATCGCTTCCTATGGTTTACCTTTCTTACCAACAGGTTCTGAACAGAGACCTTCTTCGAGCCTTGCGGAAGAAACGAGCACCCCTGTTGCCGACTATGCTGTTTCATCATGACAATAAGCCTAGCCATCAGGCTTCTACAACTCTACGATCGACAGATGGTCCATTGAAGTGCTTGGTCATCCTCCTTTCAGCCCTGCTTTGGCCCCCTGTGATTTCTTCTTGTTCCTCACACTGAAGAAGATTCTGCGAGGCCGACAATTTGACTATGTTGCAGATTTGCAAAGGGCTGTGCAGTCCGCGATCACTTCCCTTAGACCATCCGCATGCAAGAACTGTTTCTATTTATTGGTTAAAATGTGTAGAAAGTGCATTTCATTCAAAGGGGAGTACTTTGAAAAGGGCGAATGCCTTTAGACAGAAATTACGGAAAGGTATGTGAAAAAACAATCAATAATCACTCTGGGATAATGCGACGTCAACGTGACGTTGGATGACGTTGGGCCGGGTGTGGCGACCCAACGTTACCATAACAACGGACGTTTGATCATGCTTTAAGTCAATTGTATCAAATTTTCACTGGACATACAGAATTCTCTGGGTATCATTATGTGCAAGTTTCACGCCTTTTAGTCAAAAACTGAGGGAATGGCAGCATCTGTGAGTGTCCGCATATTTCTTGAACACCCCTCGTACGTAGATAAATGACAAGTCATGGTTTAATAATACAAAAAAGTTGATGTTCAAAGATTTAAATAAGAACAGGACTTTGAAAAAAAGTTGCTGAAGAGGCAATTTCAACACAGATATCAGAAAAGAACAGAATTGAATAAAAGTTGGACCATAGGTAGACAGACCCTCGGTTGCCTCCCTAGGTGCAATACCCTAGTGAGTAGAGATTTGGAGATGATTAGGGAAGAAGTTGAAGATTTAAGTCTAATGTGTGTTAGGGTCCAGTCATTATAAATGGCATTGAGGAGGAGATTGCAAAAAACAATTGTGCTGCTGTAGTGTCATGATTTGAGAAACAGGGCTTACCCTGACTCAGAATTTGTTGTAGCCAACACTTTAACCACATGGAAAAAGTTGGAACCATTAATGAAATTAACTTTAGCCAAGGTTTAGCCAGAAAGTGTAAAGTTGTTTTGCATTGAACTCTTTGCCCGCTATGTCAGTGCTGATAACCTTAAAAGTTTGCAAACAGTTTGGACCCTGATCAGGCCAGGCATACTGACAATATGTCGGGCCTGATCTGGATCCAAACTTTTTGACATCCGGATGGTATTGAAAAAATCCAGCATCCAAAGAGTAAATATGACACAATTATAATAAAGTGTGAAGGAATAAAAAAAGCAATATTTGAAAATCCAAAAGCTGATCAAAATACACTTTTTCGCAAATACGTAATTTTTGAACCACCTAGACTGTACTTTTAGCCAATGACTTATATTTGTAGCCACTCTACATTTTTAGTAGCAAATATGGCTATAATGGCTAATGGCAGGGTGAGCCCTGAGAGGTGTAGCAAAATGAAAAAAGTCAATAAGCAATGCTTATTCGATACCCCCCGCACAGTAAGATTCAGTGAAAAACTTGGCAAGTTATAGTTCAAACCAGCAGACCTAAGTTTTGAAAAGAAGATTTCAGCAGAATCTGTGCAAACAAAATTATAAACTGCTTCATGCATATGTTCAATGTGTCTACATTGTATCTGCAAAGTATCAAATTGCTCCATCAAAAGCTGTGGTAGGAGTTGAGCGGCCCATTAAGGCACTATCCATGCAAATACAAAAGTCATATAGGGTAATAATAGACGGATGGCTGAGAATGGGTTTGCTCCCCCCCCCCCTAGGGAATTTTGCAGACATATCCTATCTTGTAGAGAATTGAAAGCCGAGTCTTTTAAGAGATGTTTGCACTCTGTGCTCCGGGGCGTTAGTCTGTAAGAGCCTGTAACATACGTTACTTAATCAAACTAAGAAAAAGTAAATTGAAAGTTTGGGCTACAAATTAAAGACATTAAAATATTTATTTTTAAAAATCATTCATATAGTCTGCATACTGGCTATCTTAACTACATATGACAGCCATTTGAACAAAATTGCGGCTTCCTAAGGTGTCATATGCGTTACATAAATCAGATAACCCATTAAAATTTGCAAGTGTGGCTAACATCGTTTACATTCACAATCTCTCTGTGTGTTTTGCAAAATGTTTTTAACCATGTCTGACTAGCTTATGCAATTGGCTAACAGAAAAATTAAAGTCTGTTTCCCTAGCTTGAATATTTTTTCTGGAATAAGCAAATAAACAACCCTACCCCTACCCAGTTTTAAGGTGAAATGTTTGGTATTAAAACTAAAGTAAAAATAGTTAAAAAATATTTGCAGTTGATGAATGTGTTTCATTGTTTGGGATTTATTTGCTTATATGAAAAGACTCATAAATCTGCAAGTTTGTTGCAAAATTTTTAATATCAGAGGCTGTAACATATGTTACTAGATGTAATAAACGGGCAAGCTCATAGTCTTTATGTAAGATATGCCTAAAAATGTTTTAATCTCCTCGAGGGAATTTCGCAGACATATTCCTTCTTATAGTACAACTCAAGCTGCATCGAATAAGGGATGTTTGCACTCTCTATGTTGGGGCGTTAGTCTGAAACAGCGTGTTACATGCGTTACCATATCAAATAAAGGAAATGTAGTTTGAAAGTTTGAGCTAAAATTGTGAAAAAACTTGCAGCTGTTGGATATCTTACATTGTTTAGGGATTTAAACTGGCTCCTATGATAAAGACTTATATATCTGCTAGTTGTCATCAAGTTTTAAAGATCAGAGAGCGTTACATATGTTAGCGTGATAAGTAAAATCATCAAACAGTATTTTGACATCAAGCTGAGTAAGGGCCTGCTCCATCCTTATACCCTTTGGAATTCTGCAGACAAATTTCATCTTATATAACCATTCAAGGTGCATTTAATAAGAAATGTTTGCACTCTGTAAGTCGGGGCATTAGCCTGTAACAGCTTGTTACATATGTTACTATATCAATTTGAGAATAAGAAATTTGAATGTTTGAGCTACTAAAAGAAGACATTAAAATTATCTAATAAATTGACATTCTTATAGTCTTTATACTGGATGTCTTTACTACATATGGAAGCTGTTTAACATTAATACGGCTAACTGTGGTGTTATGTGTGTTACATGAACCTAATTATAATTTAAAAGCTATAATTGTGGCTATCGTCATTTATTTAACAACTTCTATGACTTGGTTTCAAACTGTTTTATTAGATTTTACAAACATATACTCAATTGATGAATAGGAAAAACCAAGTTTGCTTTTCTTTCTTAAATATATTGTCTTATAGGAGCTAATACACAGCCCTTCTCCCAGTTTTACAGAGAAGCAAATTTTGTTATTACCGTTTTAGTAAAACACATGAAAGCGATTACAGCATGTGGATATTTTTCATTTTCTTAGTCTGTCTTGCTCATATAGCTGCAAGATGTCATTAAGTTTAAGATCAGGGCACTTAATGTGTACTTATAAGTCTTTGGTGCCAAAACACTAGAAATTATATTCATTTCTGATTATCAAGCCCATGGACTGTTTTTACAGATGTTATCAATGACCTTTTGGACACATTTCCTAATATGGTGCATATAATGCTAAATATAGAGCCACAAATAGAAAAGATAGTTTTACATTTTTACAAGAAAATACAATAAATGAAATGGTCCAAACTTTTTCTCATCGATTTAACACTCATATTAAACGTTTGTTGTCTGCTTCTGTGGTAATCATTATTATCACACGCCTCCTTGCAACTTGTAAAATCATCACACAATATTTCAATCATTTTCTGTTATTCAATTTTACCACCAGTCCACTCAAAATTGATGAGTCATTATCAACTTTCCAATTTTGCCATTTATGGCTTGGAACATTCGAAAACTGATATGAATTCCTAATAGCTGGCTCTTTGAGCATGTGTTTCAAGTGATACTCTGCAAGTAGGAGAAAGACTAAAGCTTTACAAGGAGGAAAACTATGCCATTAAGAGCAATGAGTACCTGGACTGATGTACCTTGATATTTCTGTGATAAAGAATCATATCTTAGCTGGTTAACTTTTATAAATGTAGCCTTTCCATACATGCAACCCACATATTTTCATCTAATAATGTCCCTGCACTTATTATCTTTCCCCAAGCATTCAAAAACTTATTTGAAGTCTTAGTACTTCTAAAGTGCTGAAACCAAGGTAACTCTTTCCCTTCAGATAAACGAACTAGATGTATCACAGCAGGTAAAGCAATGAAATGCAGGATGAACAGAGCGCAAATAGACCCTTTCAATTCAATGATTTACTAAGTTTCTAAGATAAGAGCACTTATTAAAGGATGTAACATATATAACTCGTCATAATAAATGAGCAAGGGCATTGTCGTGACATCCTTTTTGATTACACAGTCAGAGGCAAGTGTTTTCAATTTCAATGTTTTCAATGGATCATGAAATGAGGCACCTTATCAACTTGTTTACTCTGTATAAATCTTCCATAGAGCATAATATAGAACTACTGGTTATCCCATTCTACCTATAGTCCACTTTCCTTCTTTTGAATGCAACAGCTAATGATATGGCTGCAAAAATGAGAAATCATAGGTTTTACATTATTTTAAGACATGCTTCAATGTACTGACATCAAAAAACAACCTACTGCAAACATAAATGATGGCAATGTCCATTGTCCAACTTCATATTCTTTCTCTTATACCAGATAACTTTCAAGGTGTAACAGAAATTGTTTCAGACGGTCTGCCAAAACCATCAAGAGTCAACATTGTAACTAATGAAAACTTATAAAGTTCTTTGGGTGCAGCAAAATACTATTGATCTAAGACCTGAGGACCTTAGCATCAAAAGACTGGATAGGTTCCATGGCAAATGATGCAAAAAAGCAGCCTATCAAATTTCTGTTTGACCAATGTCAGAAATCTTAAAGTATTCTTAGAGGTACACGGTAGAGACATAGATTTGTCAAAATCAGAGCAACGTTATCATTTGAATAGCACGGATGCAGAAGCAGCTGCAGCTGCAGTTAGATTGCTCTTGCCACTTGACAGGAAGAGATATATTCCAGAGTCATACTCCATTGTATGCATATATGTGAAATGGCATTAAACCCATATTTAATCGGGTGTTTGATCCCATGACACTGACATGCTGTTTCTGCTTTTGAAGAATGCTAAGGATTCAAGTTTGGCTGAGTCAAGTTGTTTGACGCTGGCACTGGCCACACATACAAAGAAAATTAAGTCTTTTGATGGCAAAAGAGGAGGATCACACAAAATGCTTATAAGTGATGTTTGTCACAATTACCAATTTTAAAAAGTAATCTTAATTAATGTAACACATATAACACCAGAGGAAGCTGTATAATTGTTAAAAAATCTTTTCTTATGTATCAAAGGTATTCAGCATGCAAACTACATGAATAATTCAAATAAATAGATAGTTTTATGTCTTCTTTCTGTTTCTCAGACTTTCAATTCATTTATTCTTAAATTGATATGGTAACATACGTATCATACCATTACAGGCTAAACCCCTAGTTAATAGAGTGCAAACATCTCTTATTTGATGCAGCTTGAATTGTTCTTTAAGGTAGGATATGTCTGCACAATTCCCAAAGGGGTGGAGAGGAACAGGATTGTACTCGGTTTGCAGTCCTAGCACAATGCCATGATTCTACTGGTTGTGATGAAATGGGTGATTATTTTGCCATAGAAGCAGACACAATCGTAGACATTGTGAGGGTGACTTGTCAAATAAATTTATTTAATAGGAATATTTATTAAATTGTGTCATTTAAATGAGAACTATTATTTTCTATCTATATGTCTATATATTTTAATATTATAGGCATAAGGAAATATGTGATAAAAAAGGTTATATATAATATAGGTAACACAAATCCATGGGCTTGTTATCAGCAATGACTGTAATTACTAAGACTAAGGCACCAGAGGCTAGATATTAATAGAAAAACACGTGAAAAACAGTATTTTTCTGAAATATTATCTCTTACTTCCAAGAAAATTTCCTAGCTCATTTATTATGCAATGTAACATACGTTACATACTTTAATAAGTGCTCTGATCCTGATGTCAAACTTGCAAATGTATGATTCTTTATTGCATTAGCAAGACAGTGCCAAAAATGTAAGATATCCACGAGCGTCAAATATTTTCATGTATTTTTCTTCAATAATAGATACCAAAATTGGATACTTAAAATTGGGGGTAGGGTTGTTTAATAGCTCATATAAAACAATGTATTTGAGATAGAAAAGCAAACTTTGTTTTTTCTATAAGTCAAATGAGTATTTTAGTAAACTAAGATTAAAAACACTTGTAAAAATGCACAAATTTATCTGTAAAATGAATGATGTTAGTCACGATTTCAACTTTCAAAGGGAAATTTAATCTATGTAACGCATATAACACCATTGAAGGCTGTAATTTTGTTTAAAATGCTGCTTTTATGTAGCTTAGGCATCCAGCTTGCAAACTACATAAGAAATTTGAATAATTAGATGGTTTAATGTCTTCTATCTGTAGCTCAAACTTTTCATTTTGATTTTTTCCTTAGTTTGTTACAGTAACATATGTAACAGGCTGTCAGAGACTAACGCCCAGGAGCACAGAGTGCAAACATCTCTTAAAAGATGCGGCTTGAATTTTTCTTCAAGATAGGATATGTCTGCAAAATTCCCTAGGGGGGGGGAGCAGGACCTTTTTTAGCTCGAAGTCTATAATGTCTAAGTTCTAATAGCTGTCATTTTGTCAATTTTTTTTTTCAACCAGACTCCTTCATGCATATGTTCAATGTGTCTATATTGTAAAGGAAAACAGGGTTCGCGCTACCGATCGCCATTGTCGCAAAATGCGAAGAAATAATAAATTTGGCGCAAAAAATTGTTATTTGGCGACAACTATTGGCGAAAGAAAAATCGCTAGCGAAAATTTTTGTCTAGCGTCGGAACGTCACCTCAGGCTAAAGTCATGGCCTCGTGCCGCTTTTATGTTAATTGTCAATTAACACCTCGATTAACACCAAACAATTCTGTAGCTTATCGAGTCGAACCTGGACACGCGCTGCTATTAACCTACGGCGATCGGCACACTTTAACAGCTGCTACCGGTAACGGTCAGAATGACAGACCATAATATACTTGGTGTCATACTGTGCATGAAATAAACTGCACCATCACCATGATATCTTTGCTTATTGTAGTCTATAATAATAGTCATTAACTTTCTGAATTCGTAACTTAAAACATGTTGAAAAGACCGCTACATCGCTGTCCGCAAAGAAGGAAAAAAATCATGTGTCACTTTTAAGCTCATTTTCCATCAAGCATAGTAAGAAAGGGGAAAAATTTGCAGGGTGTTCACTGTGCCATTCTTTCATCTGACAGCATCACTCACCAGACATTACCAGGCATGCGAAATGATCCGCGCATTTCCAAAATTCGGACAGTAGGAAGACAACCCTGAAGATAGCTTCTTTCTTCAAAACAGAGTAACGCACGCCGTTCAAAGGGTTTTTCTCGACAGTCTCAGATATCTGAACCTATCATTTATAAGCAGAAACCTTTTATTTATAAGGTAGTTTATGTTATGGCTCATAAAATTTGTTTTGTCAGAAAAAATATCGGTAAAAACTCTGACCAATGTCCGAGGTAAAAATTATGCAATTGTGCTCTCCCCTAACATTTTTGAGTTAGCTCCCTTTTGGCAATATTTTGCTCACGTTGGAAATCATTGCAGTTATTCGTTTTATTTAACATATATTTTCCAAATTTAAACAGCTTTCATCAAAGTATTTTTATAATTTTATATTCAAGAGAGAATTACATTGATTGCAAATTTTTAATCACTAAAAACAATGACAAAAAACTGGAAGCAAAAAAACCCAATATCATATTAATATTGGCGCCATATATAGTATCCATTCATGAGTAAAGTCATATATAATTGGACGTGCAGAGAGTGTTCAATTCTTAATTCAGTGAAGAAGGCCCTGCACGTCCGTAAACGAACTGGAAATAATCGAAACCAAAGTCATATATATGCTTAGTGCGCAGAGACCGCGGCACACCGTCACAATAACTGAAAAATCAAAGTCATAGCTGATGTTGAAAATACCTTTCAGGTGTTTAAAATGAATGGAGATTGACAATCTTCTAACAAGTGCTGATCATTATCCACCTATAATAATTTAACATTTGGACTTGCAACAGGTACTTTGACAAACAGTGATTACCCCAAGCATTTCATCAGTGTCTGTTCTGTTAAGAAAGGTACAAATATACATCAATTTTAAGACTGTCAATGGCTTTAAATACAAAATGGACTATTCCATACTTATTGAATCAATGTGCATAGAATACTCCACAAGAATTAAGGGGTTAAAGACAGAAGACGTTTTAACAAAAATGCCCAAAAACCTGGCTTTTCTTTTTTGGGCGAAAAATGGCCAAAAATCTGGCTCCAAGTTCAAGAAAATGGCGCAAAAAAAATCAGATTGGCGAAAATGGTGGCGAAAGAAAAATAAATCCTAGCGCAAACCCTGGAAAAATATCGAATTGCTACATTAAAAGCTGTGGTAGAATTTGATCGGCCCATGAAGGCACCATCTATGCATTTACAAAAGCCTTATTAGGGAAAAATTGTCTAAGTTCTCACAGCTGTCATATTGTCAAAAATTATTTTTTTCTGAGCCAAACTCCTTCATGCATATGTTCAATGTGTCTACATTGTACAGGCAAAGTATCAAATTGTTCCATCAAAAGCTGTACTAGGGGTTGATCGGCCCATGAAGGCACCATCTATACATTTACAAAAGTCTTATTAGGGAAAAACTGTCTAAGTTCTCACAGCTGTCATTTTGTCAAAAATTATTTTTTCTGAACCAAACTCCTTCATGCATATGTTCTATGTGTCTGCATTGTATAGGCAAAGTATCAAATTGCTCCATCAAAAGCTGTGGTAGGAGTTGATCGGCCCATGAAGGCACCGTCTATGCAAATACAAAAGCCTTATTAGGGAAAAATTGTCTAAGTTCTCACAGCTGTCATTTTGTCACAAAATATTTTTTTCTGAAGTAAACTCCTTCATGCATATGTTCAATGTGTCTACATTGTATAGGCAAAGTATCAAAGTGTTCCATCAAAAGCTGTGGTAGGAGTTGATCGTCCCGTGTATGGCCTATAATAGCATAAGCATAAAACCCTATATTAACTCCTTCATGCATATGTTCTATGTGTCTGCATTGTATAGGCAAAGTATCAAATTGCTCCATCAAAAGCTGTGGTAGGAGTTGATCGGCCCATGAAGGCACCGTCTATGCAAATACAAAAGCCTTATTAGGGAAAAATTGTCTAAGTTCTCACAGCTGTCATTTTGTCACAAAATATTTTTTTCTGAAGTAAACTCCTTCATGCATATGTTCAATGTGTCTACATTGTATAGGCAAAGTATCAAAGTGTTCCATCAAAAGCTGTGGTAGGAGTTGATCGTCCCGTGTATGGCCTATAATAGCATAAGCATAAAACCCAATATTAAAAGCCATTTAGAACTACAAAGGGAAATAACTCTAATAGAATTGACCCCTAGCCCTTACTTTTTTGTCTAAAGTATTTGTCTTGCATATATGAACATGTTTGCAAGGTTTGATGAAAATCCAGCAATGACTCTTCAAGATATTTAAAAAACAAAACGTTACGGACGGACGGACGGACGCACACACGGATGCACACACACACGCACGGACAACGTGAAAACAGTATACCCCACCACAAACAAAGTTTGCGGGGGGTATAAAAACAAGAGGTTGGTCTATCCAATCAGTTGGGTACGGAAGAAGATGGCATGCCGTTTGGGAGCTATAGCATGACACAACCAAGTAAACCTGGTCTGAATGAAAACGACAATGGAAAGCTGATTGAAGTTTTAAAGAGAATTGATCAGTCTAGTTTAAATTGCCAGCGTGAGTTTAACTTAAAGGGGTGCTATATTGGTCACAATGTAAGAGCGGATGTGATTAACTTTGGCGTTGCTCTATATCAGCACTTGAAGCGTACTCCATGTTACTATTTTTAGGTAGCAGGATTTGGAGAGATGGCAGTGTTATTACTGAGAGTTGTACAGGCATAAAGTCGATGGTGCTAGTTTGTAAAGACGGGGATAGGGGTGAAATCATAAACTCTATGGGCTGCTAGAATGGTTGCTAGCAGATTGCTGACATTCGCCCATCCACTGAGGAGGGTGTCCAGGACACCCGCATTATCACGACGATGGAAGCAGAATGGCCCTGGGTGGAGGTGATCTCAGATAAAAGGCACCATCAAACCAGGTGATGGAGTCATAACAGACTATACAGAAGAATAAGCAGTTATTTGACGTGGTACTAAAGGTAGTCGCAGAAGGTACAGCCGCATGATCAACAGTATGATGGACACAACAGCAGCAGCAGGTGTTTATGATAGTGCCAGCAGTGAAAAGTAATTGATCAATGAAATTAGTCAAGTCCTCATTCCACAGAATGGAATAAATCGTAATCTGCCATTTGTTGGAAGTAGCAGAGGTCCCAGTGATTGTGTTACGTGCGCATCCTGCATTTTTGACTCATAATTTTGTCTCTGCCCCTGCGAAATTTTACTCTACAAATTGGAGGTGTTCTAGAACTGTTCTAGAACATTTAGAACTGTTCTAGAACTGTTCTAAACAGGTAAATATGTTTGTTCTAGAACTCATATTCTACAACTGTTCTAGAACATTGTTATAGAACAAATCAAACACATTCTAGAACTGATTTCCATTCTATAAGCGTTCTTGAAATATTCTAGAACATTTTTAGAACAAATCAAGAACCAGTTAGTTCTACAAATGTTCTAATAATATTCTAGAACATTTTTAGAACTTTTCAAGAACAAAATAAGTTGACAGAAACTTCTAAAAAATGATTCAAATTAAGTTCTAGAACATTTGTCTTACTTTTTAGAACTATAGTTAATTCTACAAATATACTAATAAATTCTAGAACATTTTTGGAACTTCTCAAGAGCAGAAAGCATCAGGTAGCTCAGTGGTTGGGCACTTGCCTCTGGTTCTAGAGGTCCCAGGTTCAATCCCTGCTTGTGGTGAGGAAACTTTCTGTGTCCCAACACACTTTCTCTGGTGTCATTTGCAGGGATGACACTAGATAAATGCATGGTCCTTTGGATCGGGACATTAACTGGATGTCCCCTTTGAAGGGAAGGTCACCCCTTGTGCAGGTTAAAGAACCCTACGGTAATTTAGATATGGTTAATTACTTGTAGGCTTTCATCCTGCAACCTGGAGTGTAAAAAGTACACTTGCCGATAATACTCGCAAGCGAGGGTCTGGCAGTATATAGAGAAAGAAAGAAAAAAAGGGCAAAGCAAGTAAAAGAAAAATCGAATTAAGTTCTAGAACTCATTTAGTACTTTTATAGAACCAGCAAGTTCTAGAAATGTTCTAAAAAGTTCTAGAACATTTTTAGAACATTTAAAGAGGAAACATGTCATAACCAGATGGATGATGGGAAAAACATGGCTGCAAGAATTGGAGGGAAAAAGTGGAGGCTCTTCAAAAACATTTGTTTTGGAATTTCTAGATGGCAAACATGATAGTAGTTTTGCCTGAGACAGTGAGTAGACCTGAGAAACAGTTTCTCTAAGGTTTTAAATGTTGATTAATGGTGGGGTTGTTGTTTGTAAGTTTTTTTAGCAAATGCAAGACAATGTTTTGAAATGGGTGGGGTAATGCAGGGTGGCATGTTACCACAATGAGAAGATGATCATGGCTTAATTACTATAAACAGAGGTTGAGCAGTTAACATCCAATAAGTTTTCCAAAAACTACAATGTTACAGTTTTGCAATAAATGTTATTTATTTTTCAATTCACTGATAATTCGGGAGAAATATTTTACTGAAATTTACTGAACCAGCAAGTTCTACAAAAGTTAAAGAATGTTCTAGAACATTTTTAGAACAGTTCTAGAACAAGCATGTCATTATCATTAATTTAACCAGATGGATGTTGGGAAAACATGGCTGCCATAATTGGAGGGATTATGAAGGCTGAGCCCAAAAAGCACTTGTGGCAGTTTCTAGATGGCAAATTGACAGTATTATAGTCTGGGACAGTGAGTAGGCTTGAGACACAATTTCTTAAGTTTTAATGTTAATTGTTGCTGTAGTTGATGTTTTTCCATGGTCAAATGCATGACAATGTTTTGAAATGGGTGGGGTAACAGGGTGGCAATAACTAACAACATTTAGGCCAACTTAGGGCCCCTATAATAATTCTCCTCCAGTTGATGTTTATTTATTTATTTTGTGATTACTTACTGGGGTTTTAAACCATAGTCAACAGTTTTCCAGATATATAAAGGTAGCATTCGATGGAATCTATTTCCAAACCGTATATGGGACATTTTTGGGGAGGTGTCCAACAACTGTTTTAAAATAAGTTCAGTTGTATTAGAACATTTGCAGAACAAACCACTAGAACATTCCTGACTATTCTAAAATGCTCTAAATAAATTCAGGGGCATTAATAGAATGTTTTTATGACATGATTTTTGAAGAGTTGTTCTACAGTTTTTCCAGAAAATTTCTAAAGGTTTGTTCTGGATCAGTTCTAGAAGAAGCCAAGGTTTATTCTAGAACAGTTCTATAACAAACCATTCGAACATTTCTGGAACCATTCTAAAAATGTTCTAGAATGATTCAGGCATTTATAGAACGTTAAATGAGACATTTTTAGGGGTGTTCTACAATTGTTCCAGAAAAATTCTAAAGGTTTGTTCTAGATCAGTTCTAGAACAAACCAAGGTTAATTCTAGAACAGTTCTAGAACAAACCATTAGAACATTTCTGGAATAGTTCTGGAACCATTCTACAGATGTTCTAGAACTATTCCGAGACATTTATAGAACGTTAAATGGGACATTTTTTAGGGTTGTTCTACAATTGTTCCAGAAAAATTCTAAAGGTTTGTTCTAGATCAGTTCTAGAACAAACCAAGGTTAATTCTAGTACAGTTCTAGAACAAACCACTAGAACATTTCTGGAATAGTTCTGGAACCATTCTACAGATGTTCTAGAACTATTCCGAGACATTTATAGAACGTTAAATGGGACATTTTATGAGGAGTGTTCTACAATTGTTCCATAAAAGTTCTAAAGATTTGTTCTGGAACTGTTCTAGAACAAACCTGATTTGTTCTAAAACTGTTCTAGGAAAAACTTTTAGAATTTTCTGGAACTTTTCTAGAACAAATCTTTTGACCTTGGCTAGAACATTTGTAGAACAAAAAATTGTCCCATTTAACGTTCTACATCTGTCCCATAAACGTTCTAGAACATATCTAGAACAGTTCTAGAACATAGTTCTAGAAAATTCTAGAACTCTTCTAGAATGGTTCTAGACCATTTCGCAGGGGTGGGATGCAAAGTTTTTATTTCAGCAAGTCCCAGGATGCAATAATAGTATTGCAGACTTGTCATGAAAAATAGCGTTCTGAACTCATAAGTTTGCAGTTGGGACTCATTGCTATGGGAAACAGCAAGTCCCAGGACCCATAAGCCCATAGTTGTAAATCCCTGAGGTCCATTCTAGAGGCCATCAAGAAACCTCCCTTCAAGAGGCTATCAGAGTGTATATGGGCAGGGCGTGGCCCCCGGCTTATTGGGACCAACGAAGGCTCAGATGAGCCTGCGCACATCACATAAAATTTCCACTGAGAGTCCCCCCAGACACACAGTGCATGTAGGGTTAAAACAATTTGGTGTTCAGTTAAAAACGATTTTCTTTGTATAACTTTTTTACGGACATGTTTTGTGATAAAATATTGGGACAAAACTCCACTTTACTTAGGGGTATTTTCTTACCATCAGTGTTCACATGTGTTTTGGGTGCACAATATGACCATCTCATTGAGATGGTTCTTTTGAGTACCAAGTTGAGAAATAAAAATAATAATTACGGACTCAATATTATAAAGGGATCAGGTCTGGTTGTGTTATCAGTTTGTGCGGTAATGGCCGTCTGCAGACAGCACTCCGTATCGCCATCAACCTGTTATCTCAGTTTGTAACCAATCATGCTCTAACCAGCCTGATCAGCTACGAGAACTAGCTAAGATATTGAAATTTGCATACGGCAAATTTAGCTACTGACATATCTAAAGAGTGATTATCCAATGCATGGATCAGACTGCAGATTGGCAGTCTGGTCAACAAAATACAGACCTACTTATTTACGGAATAGTTTGCTATTCTGTGCGAAGTGAATTAATAAGGATTTAAAACTTGTGTTTCTATCAATATAGCCTCAAAACCGAAAGACATCTCTCAACCTTCACTGGCGGGCCTATTGTGGCCCGCTTTTTTATGTTTACTGGGACCATACTGGAGTTAGACTTTCGCTCATACTCCATCTGCGAAAATGCCCATTCTGTTCGCAGGCTGCTGACTTGATTGGTGCAAACACGCACGGAGACCGCAAACTGGATTGCTGTCTTAGATTCTCGGAGATCTTAGAATTTCCCCTTCTTTGCAAAGCATAATCTGGTAGCACTTACTGCAATACATTATTTGCTTATTGGAAAGAATCATATCTAAACTAAATTTAAGCTGGTAAAGGATACATTGAATCAAATTTAAATTAAAGACTTTATTTGATCACTGTACATAAACTAAAAGTTCTAAAACCGCGTGCAGAACAGCTCAGTTTATTCGAGCAGTACTGGACAGGTATTATGAGCACAAATTTCAGACTGAGCGGGTATTTTGAGTCCAATTCTGTACAGGTATTCCGAGTATTGAAAGTGTTATAATAATCTTTTGTTAATGAATTATTTGAATCTATGACGGCTCTGACGTAAAGCTTTAATCGGTGGGTCGGTGCCTGATGCTCATCTGTAGCTGGACCCACCGTGGCTCAACTTGAGGTTTTTCTTTAGCTCTGGCTATCTGTGAGTCATGAGCCCTTTTCTTTGTTTCATCATGGAGTGTTAATTTGATTAGAGTGTTTTCCTTGATGATACATTGCGTTTAGGGCTGTGGATCGCCAGGCAAGTGGCGATCCGATCTGATCCACGATTCATGAGTTACGATTCACGGATCGAACTACGAGTCACTGGTTAATAAAAAATAAGACTTCTGTTATGAAACAGACAGGTTTTTAGGTCTAGTTACTAAGTAAATCGGCCCTTTCTGTTAAACCAGAAGTACTACATGTATACATTTAGTTATCAAAGAAGATAAACTGCATTTCCACTCATGTCTGTCACGGCATGCAACAGAATTCATAAGATTTTATACCTTACTGAACTTGGATAACCAGCTATTCTGTTCTGTTCTGTTCTATAACTTCTGCCTGTTGAGGCACACCTCCGTCTGGAGTTTTCTTAAGTTTTCTTATTTAGTTATTATTATTATTATAGTCTTTTTGTTCTCTTTATTTGCCCTATTTTAGTGTCTGAAGAACTTGCTTTAGAGTTGGAGTTCACGCTACTGTGTACCACCGCTACCTTTTCCACCCGTTTCCTATTACGCTTTGGCACCAGATTCAGTCTCTTATATCTTTCAGTATGTAGTATTAAGCATAGTCTCTTTGCTAATTTCTCAATGTTTATAATGGTAGTTTGGACCTTGATATCTTTGGGATCAGTAAAAACACCTGCACTGTCTATTCTGACAAAGTAAGCTGATTTCCGCATAAGGCCCTTTTCCTTAGTCTTGAATTTCACACACAGGCAACATGTCTTGGGTCACGTAATCAGTTGTCTCAGTTGTCGGCAAATTAAACTTCAAAGCATCAAAAAAGCCCTTTGAAATCTATTTGATAAACGACAGTTGGTGAAACTTTTGGCCTTGTGTACCGATGAAAACAAAGTGTCAATAAAATAGATTGAACTATAATTATCTGCGGAATTCAGAATACTTTACTCTAGTAAATAAGGAACTTAATTACCGATAATGGAGAGTGCAAATACATGTCACTTACCTGCGAGAAACAAAGGTATTTAATGAGAGACATTATTAATTAGATAGGTAGTCATAGGGAATATTTCAATCGACCATTTTTGTGAAAAACTTCTTGTTTCAGTTGTTAAATCTTGTTTCAGTTGTCAAAAAAAAAAAAATAAGATCGCGATCCAACGATTTTGGCAGTGACGAATATTCGTACCCGATTTTATATTTAGATCCACGAATATCCGAGTACTCGGATACTCGCAGCAGCCCTAATTGCGTTAGTTAGGTGGCCTCCTTGCGAGCTGAACATTTCTTGTACTTCAACAACAGCAGAATCTAGGACGAAGATTTGGTACCAGTAAAATGCATTTAAGCCCCCCGGTGGCTTAGGCTGCTGTCCGTTCTAAGGCGGTGGTTCTGTTGTTGTTGACTTTTTGTTTATTGTTACTCCCATTGTGGGAGTCTGTAATTGTCCTATGTTTTGTTGTACGTTACTTTATGTCCATTCTAGTATTGCAATCATCTTGATGGGGAAGAGAGAGCTGATTGCTTTGCTTAATTTGTCTTCCTGCTGTCTCGTGATGGTTGAGCTGCTCTTCCTCGCGGTGCCACGGGTTTGTCTGCAGTTTGTGATTGTGGTATTTCCTGATCATACTCACTTACTATTTTTGAACTCATCCACTTATGTTATATGCCATGCACTTAATTCCCAGCATTGGAATTTAGTTCTGTTACGTGCAACAAGGTCTATCAGGATAGCCAGAGCTGTTGAAAGCAGAACTCTCTGGTGTATATATAGAAAATCACCCAATATGCCTTTGTTTCATGGTCTAGAGTTTTCTTGTTGACTTTGCTGATGATTTATTTTATTTAACCTCAACTATGGACTTTGGCATAGAAGAAGAAATGTTTAAAATGCCAGACCATTTACTCTATTAATCCAAAAATTTCAGACAGGTAAGCAAGGCTTCAAATAATTTCTACTGGCATCAGTACCAGTACATGTCCAAATAAAACTTGGTCAGTACAAGCTATTTTCATTCTGTACATGTAATCTGATTTTATATAGACTATTTTTACCTTGTTTATATATATTATATATAAAGTTAATAAAACATGCTGTCTTCTGAGAAATTCATACTTTCAGCTTCTACCCTGACTAGTTCACACGAAATCACTCTGACCCAACGGATAGCATTAACTCCACAAGAACAAACTCTTCTGAAACACATGTTCTTCAAGGAAAAAATGATCGCTAAGCGGGGGTGTGGAAATACCATGCCCGACTTGTCCAACATGGGAAATTTCACTGACTGACAAGTGGCATTTTCCAGCCGAGTTGCCCGCGGACAAGAGGAAATCTGGGAGGTGAATATTTAAAAATACACTGGAACATCGATATAATGCCCTAGTTTTGTTCCAGGGTGATCAGAAATCGCACAAAAAGCAATCTTGGGTCATTTTTTTGAGATTCAAAACCGGAAGTACCCCATCTATTAGATTTTCATGCACCTGAAATAAGATAATTTTAGCCGTATTTAAACTGTAGCATGATATAATATGGTGTGAAATAGTTTATTTTCCAAAAATAATGTGGATTCCTAGGATCATTGGCCTTAATCCAAAGCAAACTGAAAAAAAAACACAAAAATGGCTCGCAAATTTGACTGTCTTGACCAAAGGAGGTAACGCCGATAACTGCTCTCTCCGTTGCCATGACGCTAGACGCTAGGCGGAAGCTGTGTTTGCAGTCCCACAATGGATCATTTTGTGATACGTTCCAAATCTGATTCGAGCACTAACAAAACAGAAAACACGGACAGTACAAATAAAAGAAAAACAAAATTAGATCAAGATTATGATAAAAAATGTATATGCGCCCAGATACATTTGAGCCCCACACAGCTGTGGCAAGTATTGAAAATCTTGAAAATGCAAGAGCAGACGGTGTTGTTGCTGCTATTAAAAGCAGTGTGTCAAAGTGTGGCATAGATCTTGACAATATGACAGAAAGTAAGCTAAATGTTGTGTGCATTAACTTACGACAGTGCTGCTGTAAACCTAGGAGCTAAAAATGGGGTTACAAAAAAAACTTAGTGAGTGTGTTACCGTAGCAATAAAGTTCTTATTATGCACTGTGTTGCACATAGACAGGAGTTGGATGTTCTTGATGCAGTGAAAGATGTTGGTTATCTGAAAAAATTTGAAGACATAATCAAGAGAATTTGTAAATTTTATTCTTTTTCACAAAAACGCCGCAATGAGCTGCAACATCTTGCAATGGTATTGCAGACTTGTCATTAAAAATAGTGTTTTGGACTCATAAGTTTGCAGTTGGGACTCATTGATATTGGAAACAGCAAGTCCCAGGACCCATATGCCCAAATTGTAAATGAATCACTGGAGCAAGGGTCTTATGTGCTCTAATGTGAACTTATAAAAATTAAGTTTTGATCTTATGTTACCAAGCACACTAGATAAGAGTGCAGCTGCTTTAAAAATAGTTTATTCATCAGAGAGACTTTTAAAGTTTTTGTCTTGCAGCACTAATCTAGTCAATGATTTGAGTACTCTTGAACGTGATGGTTCTTTTGGGAACCCACAACATTGACTTTGTCTGCCTTTAGATGTGAACTGAGAGAGACCTTATAGTGTGATAAAACTCAATGCTATACTTTTATGAATAAGGAAACTCAATAAAACTAAGTCTGTTTATTTTCAGGTGTTTCAAGTTCAAATATCTACATAACCAGTGCACCTTTCTTTTTAGAAGAGTTTCAAACTTACTTTAAGTAACCTGGGTAATTTAAGTTAGTAATTCGTCAAAAAAGCCAAGTGCATGGTACTACAAAAAAAACACTTCGCATTATAAGCAGTAAACAATTTGCAGTAAAATTCGGACAAGCAAGATTCAGTGACAGACAAGTAGATTTTTGCAGTTTACTTGTCCGTGGACAAGTGGAAAATTTTGGGATTTCCACACCCCTGCTTATTTACTTCTCTTCTTTGTGTCTGCGTGAAGCAAAGGTTTCTGACAAGTATGAAGAGGGTTAACTTGCATTTAGTGACAGATTAATAAACCTTGGACAGCGTAGAGATATTAAGTGCACATGAACCTGAAGTGAATGGTCTATCTAGGTATTCCTTGAACCCATCAACTAGTCCATCTCAAATTTGAGTAATCCTTTTTTGGCTGTACTCTAAAATGTTATAATGACCTCCAATGAGATTACTACCCTACCTAATTAATAAAGAAGAGGAGCCTAGTTTTGAAGCGATTTTAGCATACCTGTAACTGTGGCTACTAGTTTTTACCATAAACGTAAAATGTTGCATGTAACAAATGCTGTATTTGAAAACTAAATTTGGGGTAGTCTAAAAACCGATTTCAAAGTCTATATTGACGACATTTTTGCAACCATACCTAAGATGGTGTTCACTCATTACAACTTTTATCTCGATAAAGTAAATTGAATTCATCTGATATGCTTTACAATTGAGAGAGAGAGAGAGAGATTGTTTAGACCAATAACCTATCCAAGACCATTAAGCAGAAGTCTTGTTAATAGCTTGACATTACTGAACAGGTACTTCAACAGGTTTGTGCAGAATCTAGGGCTGATTTAGTGATTGTTGTGTGGCTCTTCCTCGCTGTGCCATGGGTCTGTCTGCAGTATGTGATTGTGGTATTAACATTTTACTAAACTTTGAGAGATTCAGGCTTGGGCAGAAATGCTTCCTGCTAGGTAGCTTCACACGTACTGGTTTGTTGCGTTGTGCCAAATATTTGTCAAAAGCATGTGCATGGCCTCCCAGATCTACCTCACTCAGACTACCCGTTCAAATTTTTGGATAATTTATTTCTCAAAATACCCGTTCAATGGCTTGTGATCTTTCTCAAATTTTTTGACCAGATCTCGGAAACTTTTGGTATGAGTACAGTGGACTAAATTGTTGTTTTTTCTCGCGAGTACACATTTATATTGTTCTACTATGAGTGCCCAAAGCATGCTGAATTTAGGTTTAGGTACAAAAGGTTTTAAAATGGGTCACTTAAATGTTCAGGGAATTCAGAATAAAATTGAACAAATTGATTTACTGCTAAATAGCTCTGGAAATGACATTCATTTATTTGGACTGAGTGAGAGCAAATTAAATGACTCTCACACTTCTAACTTTTTTAATATAAAAAACTTTCAACTTTTTCGGAAAGACAGAGTTATTTCTGCTGTAAGACCTGAACAAGGGGGCGGAATTATTGTCTATGTGAAAGATGGAATCAAGTGTGAGAGGAGATTAGATTTAGAATGTGAGAACATTGAATGTATTTGGTTAGAAATTTTCCCTAAAAATAGCAAAAGTTTTTTGATTGGCAATATGTATAGGCATCCCAATGAAACTGTTCAGTGGAATGAAATTTTTGACAATCACACTGTAGTCATTCCACTACGGCAATTTGGGTCTCGTCACCCATTCCGGTGTTATAGTAAAATTACCTTCAAATAAAGGCTGACAAAAATGAGAACTTTCTAATATGATTGCTTCGAGATTGCATCGTCTAGTTAACAACCCATGTATTGTTTTGCCAAAACGGAGATATAATCAGATTTTAAATGTGTTTTTTCAGTTATATTAAAAAAATGACAATTACGGTTTCGTCATAATAATACGGTCTCGTCATTGATTAATTGTCCACGATGACGAAACCGTAATTAGCTATTTCATGCCTAGACATCAAACGTTAAAGTTTTCATATAATTTTAAAGCTAAAAGATACAATGTGAATTTGATGAACAAAAAATAATCAGAACCCAAGCATTTTGGGGCGTTTATCTGTGATTAACTGAAGAAATTGAACATGATGAGAAAGTTACCTTAACACCGGAATAAGTGACGAGACCCAAATTGCCGTAGTGGTATGACTACAGTGAATCAATTTGATAAAATATTAGCATGTGAAAAGGAAATTTATTTGATGGGAGACTTTAATCGTGACTTACTGCAGGTCAATACAAAGAAAACTTGGCTTGAATATATGGAATCATTTGGCCTTGAACAAATTGTTATGTCTTCAACTAGAATTACAGATCATTCAGAAACACTAATTGACCACATATATTGTAATAGTTTAAGTAATGTACTCTCAACAAAGGTGCCGATCTTAGGGCTTAGTGATCATTTCCCTGTTTTCGTAACAAGAAAACTAAATTCATCTTCAGTACTTAAAAAGTCTCATCATTCAATTTCATATAGGTCTTTCAAAAATTTCAATGAAACTGAATTTATTAATGATTTGTCTTCAACGCCTTGGGATGTTATCAAAATATTTGATGACACAAATGATATTGTTGAAAGCTGGTCTTCTTTATTTTTAGACATTATTGATAAGCATTTACCTTTGAAACAGCATCGTGTTAGACGTAAACAACAACCAAAATGGCTTAATGGTGAAATTATAGAGGCAATAAAAACAAGAGACAGGTACAAGTCTATAAATGATAATGAGCAGTATAAAATTTGGCGCAATAAGGTATGTTCCCTGATAAAACAATCTAAAAAACATCAGTATTCCGAAATTTTAAATGAAAATGCTAACAATCCTGCCAGTGTTTGGAAATTATTCAAAGAAATTGGGGCAAGTAAATGTAAGGACAGTTGTGGAATATTTTCATTGAAAGTTGACAATAATAGCATTGAAAATCCAAAAGATATTGCAGAACAGTTCAATAAATATTTTGTTTCAGTAGCATCAAAAATCAAAGAACCGCCTTTGGCATCTAATTTTGATAAACTAAAAGAGTTCTGTGATAAGAAAATCCCTGCAAATACTTATTTTTCAATACCATGTATCTCACAAGAAAAAGTAGAAAAATATCTTAAAAACATTGATATTACCAAAGCCACTGGCTCTGATAACATTGGGGCCAGATTACTTAAGCTAGCAGGTCCATTTATTTCTGACAGTTTAATGTATATCTGTAATCAAAGCATACTTAATTCAACTTTTCCAGATAAGTGGAAAGAGGGCAAAGTAAGACCCTTATATAAAAATGGCCCTAAGGATGACACTAATAATTATAGACCCATTTCAATTTTGCCTGTCATATCAAAAATGCTAGAAAAACATGTGCATGACTCCTTAATGACTTATTTGACCTCTCATAAATTGCTTCATTCAACACAATCAGGATTCAGAACCAATCATTCTTGTGAAACAGCATTGCTTCAGATGATCAACAAATTCCTAGAAGCTATAAATAACAGTCAGATAATTGGTATGGTCATGGTTGATTTTAGGAAAGCCTTTGATTTGGTAGATCATACACTTTTGCTTAAAAAGCTAAGACACTATAAACTTTCAGATAAAACAATTAATTGGTTTTCTTCTTATTTGTTGGACAGGAAGCAGAAAGTTGTCATAAATAATATTGAATCAAGAACTGAGAATGTTTTGTTTGGTGTGCCTCAAGGGTCAATCTTGGGTCCACTGTTATTTTTAATGTTTATAAATGATCTACCACTATATACCAATAATGTCTCTACCGATCTTTATGCGGACGACACCACATTGTATATGATCGGTGAAACTCAAGATTATATTGAGCAAAACTTGCAGATAGCTTTACAAAATCTTTCTGAATGGTGTAAGCTCAATGGAATGTTATTAAACACAGAAAAAACCAAGGCAATGTTAATTACCACCTCTCAAAAACGTCTACATCTTCATAATGACATTTTGCATCTAACTTACAACAATGATGTTTTGAACTCAGTTGAAAATGAGAAAGTTCTTGGTGTTCGCATTGATAACAATCTAACCTGGTCTATTCATATTAATTTTATTGCCAAGAAAAAATCTTCAAATCTATGGCTATTATCCAAATTGAAAGACTATTTATCCACCGAACACAGAGTACAATTTTACAAAACATATATTCAACCCCACATTGACTATTGTTCTACAATATGGGGAGGAACATCTCAATATAATCTAAACAGAATTTATAGGTTACAAAAAAGAGCTGTTAAAATCATAGTAAATTACCAATATGATAACATTGCCAACAGTATGGATGAGCTTAAAATTTTAAACATATATGAACGCATTTTCCTCAGGAAGGCTAAATTTATGTTTAAAGTTTCTAAATCCGTCCTACCCTCATATGTAAATCAAATGTTCTCTTTTCGTCCTTTTAATGAAACACTTCAGTCTCTGAGATCAACAGGTGCATTGGATTTTTATACTCCAAAGCCAAAAAAAGAAATTTTCAAACAAAGCTTAATTTATTCAGGTCCAGTCATTTGGAACAACTTACCAGACTGTTTAAAGAATTTAGAAACTGTTGACTCTTTTCATAGACAATGTATTAAGTGGATGAAATCCAGTCTATCTTTCAATCTTTGAAACTTATGTAATTATATGTCCATATGAACATAATTTTGAGCATAAAATTGCGAATATGTTTTGTTCCCCAGTTTAATTATTTAGTTTGGTGCTCATAAGAAGCGTCTCATTGAGACGCTTCTTTTGAGAACCCATGTATGTAGATAAAATTGGTATTACTAATCACTTGTATCTAGAGGTATGATATAAATGATACTTATGTAAAAAAGTATGCCTGTGTGTATGTAGGTTTGAAAGTGTTACATGATGTTTGTATTATCGTGTATACATGTAAATCATCTTTGTATTTTATACTTGTATTATTTTTTGGTGGTAGTTCATAGAGGGCCTCATGGAAGATTAGCTTTTTTTTTTTTTTTTTTTGCTAAATGTGTTACCCTCTGAAAATAAAGACTATTATTATTATTATTATTATTATTATTATTATTATTATTTATAGATAAAAGTCTCACAAAATCTTTACTGCATTGACTATCATACTCGTGCATGCAAAGGACCCTGATCAATGTATTCAGTTCCATGTTTTGAATGGTTGTATAAAACATGATGTCCTCGATTCAAATGGTGAGCAAACCACTTGTTCATGCAACTTTAAACTAATCTGCTAAAATCTAACCATTATTCGTTTAATCAAGACGTCAAAAACCTAAAATAACTTATTTCCTAAAACATTATCATAGCTGAGAATGAACATCGAAATAGGACTATAAGCTTTAATAATTACCTTCCTTTGGAGCAGCTACTACAGGCGTGTTTGTATTGTCCCCCATTATTGCTCAAAAAATACATTGTATATGGTCAGGGTCCTATAGCGTGTGTATATACATGGGGGAAAACAATTAAAGAAATCTCCTTACTGTGAATTTATTTACTATAAAATAATCCCATATAAATGTCCATGATTATTTATTTATTGTACATGTCAGCTAAATGCACTCATTTACTCTTCATATGCTAGTGACGCCAGCTGATAACCAATCCCAGTTGGACCCAAACCAGGCCCGAAAATGTCGGGTCTGATCTGGATCCAAACTGTTTGACACTTTGATGGTATTCCTGAAATCAGCAGACAATGTCCGTTATCCAATCACTGCATTTTATCATGTAAGTATATACATGTCATTTACACACAAGGGCGATTTTGGCTTTGAAGTTTGAAGCCGACAAAGACTATTTCAACTACAGACATCAAAGGTCATGTCAAACTTATTTCTCGTGTTGTGGGCACTCCTAAGAAACGCCTCTCCAAGGCAATTCTATCAAGTAGATCTCAGGGTACACAACATTTTGACAATGTCAAAAACAATCTGATCGATATGACTTGTAGTTGTAAAAACGATCTTTGGTCGTCCATTTCTTTTTTTTCCAAAGAATTTTAGACAAAATGACGTTGATCGAATGTCAAAACCAACAATAGCGTCGACAAAATATCTTCCAACCAAATGTCATAGAAGCACCCCCAGAATATGTTTTTCGGAGAATAAGAGAAAACTGCACTTCATGTTACTTTAGTAACATGCTAATTGGGGGAAAATTAAAAAAGTTACTAATTAATGGATTAGTTCGTAAATCATTTCCAGGTAAGAATTTTTTGACCAACATCTAGCACATTAGCGACGAAATGGCGTACATGTACAAACAGTTAGGATTCAGATCACATCCGTGCGCGGATCCAGGAATTATCGTCAGGGGGTGGGGGTCCTGGACATACTGACAAAAATTTGACTTTTTTTAGTCTAACTTATTTTACAGAGGGGTCTAATTTCATATACTTTCCAAAGTTCAAGGGGGGGGGGGGGGGTGTGACTGTGTGTGTGTCCAACATTTTCCGGGATAGATCCAACTTTTCCTGGAGGGGGATGGGGTCCATTTGCTTATTCCAATGGAAACCTGTAGAACTTGTGTTATCGCAAATGTGCATGCTCTGTTCGTATATGCATTAAAAAATTACGTGTCTACGTCTCCTAAATGTACTTATGTGGCAGAGGCTCTGGCGAGACAGCTGTAATACGCAGACTCTGAGCTTTCGTTGCTCGCACATGCAATAAAAACCACAGTCGATTGATTGCGTGTCTATGACTTCTAAATGCACTAATGTTTTGAAAGGGGGTAGCAAAAGATTTGGTTAGACTGCTCAAATGCGCAGACTCGTCTGAGCTTACCAGTTTCTCGCACATGCAATAAAAACCAACGTCGATTGCTTGTCTATGTCTTCAAAATGCACTTATGTTTTGAATGGATGTAGTAAATGCTCTGATGAGACTGCTCAGATGCACAGACTCGTCTGAACTTTTGTTGCTCACACATGCAATAAAAACCACCGTCGATTGGGTGATCTACTTATGTTCTGAATGAGAGTAGTAAAGACTCTGTAGAGGCATTTTTGTGCAGACTCGTCTGAGCTTTGGAAGTCAAAGTTGGCAACCCATGAAGAGACTGCGCTTTTTCCCAGATGTTGAGCGAGCGAATGAATACACTCTTATTTTGGGAAAAAATGTAAGAAAGATACAAAATGCGGCCGTCATTCCCGCCACTGAAATGTTGATTTTTCGAGACCTTGGCGAGGCATGCAATTATTGCAATAAATTATCTTTAATTGTTGCTTACATTTCACAGTTAATTTGTGTTCAAAACGGACAATGTTTTAATAACAAATGCACATAACTCATGGAATGACGATTTATTTCCTTGTCTCTGCTTTTGCATAAGCCATGATCCGTTGCCAATGCAGAGCAACAAGCAGATCTGTCTTTGTGCTGTTTTTAATATGTCAATTTTAAGCGTTTAGCTTCAATTTCCAGGGAAACTTCTACTTGCTCTTTTTGAAGTTGCATAGAGGAAAGCTGTTTATGTTCTCAAGGAAAATATAAGCTCTTTTCGTAGATCTTAGCAAGGCTATTCGATGAGTTGATATAATGTCCCTGATCACAGACTCAAAACTGGTCAGTCTGTGCTGAATTTAATTTCCCACTAATTGAAAGACCAAAAAATGTCAATCAGCTAATCAATAAATCATAGACGTTGTTTTGTGTGCTCTTTTCGATTTTGCATGACATTTTCAGACGACTCGATTCTATTCTTATCATTCATTCAAGTATGTAACAGGGTGTCATATCGAATGCGAGTCATACATGGATAAAACGATATTCCTCGCCTGTCACAAGTGATATTTTATGTTGGGTTGAATAAGATCGATCTTCGAGGTACAACTGCAACTAATTCCCTTGTCAGGCGTAATGACCGTGAGCGTCTCATGGAAAACACATGCGACTCACAATAAAACTGCACGGGACTCGTGCAAGGATCACGTGAGACGCACGAAAAATCCATGCGAGTTTTTAGTTTTTCTTCCGTGAAAAGGATTAAAAATCCCTGCAAAACGCAGGGTTTATCGAACCTTCATGGTAACTGTACTGTATACAATTCCTAATTGAACATAAGTGTGTTAGATTGTTAAAGAAATATGCCCTACGTATCTTGCCGTTCTATGTGAATTTTGGAATCCTTAATTTTGACAGGTGGAATGGAATGTTCCAAAACCGACCAGTGCACGTTCATATCTTTTTTACATAAAAATGTAAAGGATAGGGGGAAAATTCGAGAAAGAATCTGGAAAATAATTTTTAACGTCCCGCACAAAACTCTCGCATCTCTCCGTAATATTCATATGACCTTTTCTTTGACCCCAAAATCGGCGCAGCCGCAGTAACCTTGTTGATCAAAGAAAAACATGTCGGGAAACAAAACACGCGCAGGGCGACCACGAGGAACGCAGATTTTGACAGACTCTGCTAAAATCAGGGAGAAAGTGGTTATGAATTCGAAGTGTAATAAATGGAAGATTAGTATCGGCCGAGAAATAGATTGATTGAATACCTTCAAAACAAATAACTGTCTGAAGTCCGACATGAAAGTTTTGCTTGACGTGTATGACCGATATAAACAGCTGATCAATAGCGTTTTAATGGTTATTTCTGGACCACTGCAAATATTATTATCCAGCTCTCATTTCCTTATAACTAGCACAAAACACCTTGCGAAAACTAATATTTAAACGCAGCAACAATTGATAAGTGCTGTAAATATGCAACCTGTAACAATGGTCAGTTACTATTTCCAGCCGCGCGGATGTGCATCTGGGCATGTTCAAAAATAATGAAGCCAAAGCGTGACATTGGGGGTGAAAAATGAAACTGTTGTCATAGGTGAAATTGTTACTCCAAACAAATTGGGGGTACTTTAAGTTTTCAAAATTGTTTAAGTTTAGAAAATAGCAGCAAAAATATAAATTTTCTGAACATTTTCTTTCATGATTTTTTTGCAAAAATTGTTAATTATGGCCATATTCTGTGTAGGGTGTTTTTATAGAAAATCTTGATGAAATGTCTTGAAATTCCAATTATTTGATGACAAGCACTTAACAGCATGTGAATGAGTGATTTTTACCAAATTGAATTACCTAATTCAAAAAATTCTTATTTTACTGTCATTTAGCCTCATTATTTTAGTAGAAGAGCTCTTAAAATGTTCATATTTTTTTAAACAGGCAACTGAATCTCAATAAAATTTGCGTCGAAATGATAATACATGGTAAAAAAACTAAGCTACAAATCAATATGTGATATGTAAGCATGGATGTAATGGTTATCTATGTACAAAAATGGGCAAAAAATTAAAAAAATGTGTTACACTCCTTAGTTTGATTTGTTTATGAGTCAGAAATTGGAACTAACAGGGCTAAGACATATATATAGTATTGCATACAAAGGAGTGACTTCCCTTGCATATTGTTAACATGATTTTATTGCAGATTATTGGCCTTTTTGTAAAGAAATGTCTGATCTAATACTAAGGAGTGTAACATTTTGTACAAATGCTTAGGTCTTCAAAAACCTATAAATTCTAGCTTTAACATTAAATGACACAATTTCCTTCCTGCTATATAAGAATCTCATAACCAGTGTTACAGCACAGACAAAAATTGTCTCCCCAAGGTCTTGAATTAGTGTGTTAAGATATGTTGAATGCTCTTTCTCTAAATGCTTTAACTGATTGCAAATAATATTTTCTTCTCTAATAATTTTAGCAATTGAACATTTTTCTGTATGTAAAATACATTAAATACCATTTAACTAGCTACCAAAGGCAATAAAAAAAGTATGGTTGCATTCCAGTTTCTGTTATTGATACTCCCATCATGAACCAATCGAAAAGGTCCATTTATATTAAGTTTCTAAATGATTTACCCCAAATGCTAATCAAGATTCAAAGAAATGTATCGAAAGAACTGTTCTAAATCTTGGAATGAATGGTCAGAGTCAATTAAAAGTGAAATGTTGCTGGTTTGGAAAAGAAAAAAGCTCTTTAAAGGCATTGCAACAAAAATCACTAAGGAGTGTAACGCTTTGTGTTGTGATGTCATAGCAAAACATTAGCTTGGTTTTAAAATAGGATTATATTGGTCAATTTTATCTTTTTATATTTACCAGAACACGTGATTTTCAAGAATAAATGTTGTCCTGAATGCCTAGAAAGGTAAAATTTCAAGAAAATGGATTGTCAAAATCAACCATTTTTAGGTGATTTCAATGCAGTGCAGCTTTATTTACACTTTGAACATAAAATGGTGCTACTAAAATTGTCAGAGGGACATTGCTCTATAGTAATAATGGTAAATAAATTGAAATTATACTGCTACTGGTATAGAAATACCCCACAGAAGTATTTTGCAAGAAAGTGTTACACTCCTTAGTGGCTTTTATGAATGATATGAAGAAAATTAAGACCAAGATAAAAACTCACACTGTATGAATCTCTATTATGGGTCAAACACTTTTCATATGAGGCATATTAGCTCACAAAACATAACCTTGGAAAAAGTTATGAGGCTTGAAATGTCAAGTGTTACACTCCTTAGTTTGAAGGGTGCTCTACAACCAGTTCTGCTCATTCTTCTATGAGTGCTTATAAAGCAGATGTAAAACTTGAAATAAAATGTATTAAGATTGGTCAGTGCTGCAGATCACATTATAGGTTATAATCTTTTCAAATATTCATGTCAAATCAACTCTGGGCAAAATCTTGTCATTTTTACTGCAGCTGAATTTCAGACTAGTCCTGTTGGACAATGCATAAAAAATAACATAGGTAATGATGAAAAGGCATGATTTTCCTATTTTCATTAAGTTAAAGAGAATGGGTAATCACAAAGTTGGCTAATAAATATGGCAACATCCACAGTTTTGTATAAATGCACAAGTGAAATTCAGTCATGAAAAAAATGTCACGCAAAAAGTGTTACACTCCTTAGTTTTTTAGCTAGTTTTACTGGCATAACTTTTGTATTACTTGTTCGATTTTAATAAAATTTTGCATGATGAACACAGAGACCATAACACATATTTTAGCTATGTTTGGTCCTTGAAATTTAGGCAAACATGTGCATAGGATGCCATAAAGTGAAAAGCTTCATTATTTTTGAACATGCCCATCTATCTTTCACAGCTAGGAATACTAGAGGCTCGATAAGGGGACTTAATGGTCTTGCGCAGTATGCGTGATATTTAATTCTAACTTATTTCAAGAAATTCTCGGTGTCTGTATTCCATAAATTACTAAAACACCAAATTTTATTATTAATAAATGCTTTTAGCTGAAGAAGTTAAGCGTTCATCTGTTCATACGGGTTTCATAAATTTAATCTATATGAATCCCCCGTAGGCGCCTACTTCAAACGTGTATGACTGTATCTTATATACACTTCGCAAGTGTTCGGATGAAACAGAAAATTCTTGACAAAATGTTAATTTTGAGGATACATTCTTATCGTTACACCTCTCTTTCAGAGAAAACAACTACTCCTGAGCGTTGTCATTTGGCAACATAAATATTTAGATTCCAATTGAACTGGAATTGATCAGAGATAGTTTGACTGAACTTATCTTTGCTCCGACGCCATTCTAAACATGGAACTGGTATCGGAAATGGCCGATTATTTATCAGGAGCTATGTTGTTTTAGAAAAATAAAGCGTATTGCTACGAATAAAAGTTTTAAAGTCTCAAACCTTCTTGTACTACTCTTTTATAAGATATACTTTCGACATTTAAGTTTTGTTTAGCATACTTTTTTGATGAAAGCCACAGGCAATATTTCTTTAAAGCTGCATCAAACATGAATGTAATCCGAGCCTTCTCTGATATTTAAGTCGCTTTTCCATATTTTGATATTTGCCACTAACATCAGAGTAACTCCTATTACGAAAATCCAGAATTTTCTTTACCTATCAAAAACTTGGTATTTTTACCAAAAATATTGACAGATAAATGATGTATTCATTGGGTAACTGCTTAAAATGATATAACTAATGAACATACAACTGAAAAATAAAAGTAGTTTCACTGTTTAAGTGATTAATGGGAAATGATGGGTAATGTATACAGCTTAATCACAAACTATATGTGTACTGAGGGTAGGCTACAATAGGTGTGGATAATTTCCATCTGTGTAAGATTTAAATGAAAAATATCATTTTATTTTAGAGATAAATCATAACTCTGGACACTTTATTTGAACCCTTTATGTCACCGATCTTTCATTCAATTACCATATTTTTCATTTAGAGTGCCCAGCCACGACTGGCTGGGAGAATTCTGGATTTTCGATGGCTAAGTTGCTCTGACGGTAGTGACAAATATCAAAATAAAGAAAAGCCTCTAAAACGTCAGAGAAAACTCCGACTAACATGAATGAAGCAATATTTTCAATGTTTCTTCTTCTGCTTCTTCCATTTTAGTTCATCCCTCAGAACCCGGGTATTGTCGAACTATACTGTACATGTGTCGCCGGAAACATGACTGTGGTGCAAATTAAAACAGAATATGTACAGGTTAAAAAGGACTTTCTTGCTTTACATGGTGGATTTCTTATGCAGCAGTGTGTACACTTCTAAGCTTGGTGCTGAGACAGCCTGCTGTGGTAGTTGATTCCATATCCTTGTGGTGCTTGTTTAAATCCATAAATTGTGGATAATGTTACAAATTAATGTCAGTCAAGATTTTTTCAGAAAATACTAAAATATGCCGGATTATTCCGGAATATGCCAGTGGCATGGACTTTACTTATAAATGCCGGCATTCTGTTCTGTTCTGTAGTAAGTAAATCTCCTCCGCTGACTTTTCGGAGAACCGTCTAAGACGTGGTCTGCCAAGCAGTAAGAAAACACTGTTAGAGCTCTATATACACTGGTGTTAAAGTTTATATATATACATGCTAAAGTTTGTGCTTAAAAAAAACAAACTGCCTTATTTGTATGTCGCTCAGAAGCTTATGATGATAATCTCTTTAATTCTGCTAGCCTTTTGTGGTGAATTCTGTGTATGTATTCCCTCGTCAACAATTCAAGCAACCCCCAAGTAATTTTATCAAACTGTTCTTTATCCAGTACGGCAGAAGCGTCGAGTGTTAACTGTGTCAAAAACTCTGGGTCTTTTATCAGTGACCTGTCGATGTATGCTGACTGAAAGACTGGGTTTTTGAGAAGCTTTTCAGAATATGCTGCTCTCTCGTTGTTGAGAAATGAACATTCACTAATGAAGTGTTGTCTTGTTTCCGGCTCGGCTTTGCATAACCTGCAAGTTGGATTGACCTGAAACTGGTTAAAAACCGCTCTATTCCCTTGCAATATATAAGTCCCTGTTAATAATTTACTCTTCAGTTGGGCCCTTCTGCTGTCGTATATACTGTTTCGGACTGTTGACCATATATGATGAGTCCTGCCGACCTTCAGAGAGTCTACATTAACATACTTGAGGGAGGACTTGCTTTTGACGTCTTGCTGCCATCCTTCCTCAACGGCCTTATTCACAGCAGTATTCATTACCCTTTTCCATTCATTTTTGGATGGTGGGTTGCTTAACAATTGAAAAATTGACGGTAAGTCATACATATGCAAAATTTCCCTAACAAACATAAACCAGCTTTTATCCTTTACATCCTTCATCACAATCTGCCTTAACGCTATATCATTTTCAATTGAGCCTTTTAGTCTTATCATGTTTAAAAAAGTGGTAAGAGCATTTTTGTGTACAACAGCATCCAGAGGCAGGACCCCCAGAAGTGCAAGAGATATTGAATTGGCAGTTTTGTCCGGGAGACCCTGTATTTGCTTTAGACATTTCCTTTGGAACTTTTCGAGACATTCTACATCTTTCTTACTAAGCAATATTGATTCCAGCCCATACAACAGTCTAGGTACCACAAAAGTTGACCATATATACCCGTTCTGAGATGGTTTGAGCCCCCCTCCCCCATGGAAACCTGCCCCCATAAGGGAATAAGCTGTTTTTCTGCCCAGATTTATTTTCTGCTCGATATCCGGTTTACCATTAACATTCCGCACTATACCAAGGTGCGTAGCACTCTTACTGTCCTTAATCTTTTTGTTGTACATAAATATGTCCTCATCATTCTCCTTCCTCTTATTTGACAAGTACTTGAGGGCATGGCTCTTTGACGGGTTCACAATGAATCTCTCCCTCCCTGCATTGTCCTCCACATCCCACACCATTACTTGCATTTCAGACCTGAACCAAGAGAGCAGGGCAACATCATCTGCAACAGTAACATGTGGGATGCCAATTGATCCTATTTTTGCTCCTGTGTATCTCTGCTCTAGGTGTAACAGAATTGGGTTGTCGTATCTCTTGTAATGGCCCGTGGATAACACCCCCCCCTGCCGGACACCCTGGGTGATATTTATAGGATGTGATATTCCTCCCGCCCACTTGATCCGTGATGAGCAGTCCGAGTACATATCTCTGACTAACAGCCAATCATCTCCTTCAATTCCATCCAGGTATAGCCTCCGCAGGAGCGAGCCATGATCCACAACATCAAAAGCTTTCTGTGTGTCCAGTGTTGTGACCCATAAGTCTTGTTTATTATGCGATGCTTCAAGTACACATTCTGTGAGAATTACCGCAGCATTCAAACTAGAACATCCCTCTGTGAAACCTCTCTGAAGCCGAGACTGGGTACTTATGAAAATTTCATTATGCCTAGCATTCAGAATATGTTCCAGTATCTTAAGGAGCACTGGGGTCACTGTTATGCCTCTGTAATTCCCTGGATCAGAGGTATCTCCCTTCTTGAAGATGGGGGTTAAAATTCCCTCCTTCAAGACGGCAGACACCTTTTTTGTGCTGATTATGTAGTTGAGGAAAGATGTCAGAAATTCAGTTAAATCACACCCCCCCATTTTGAAGTGCTCACTGGTTAGTCCCATAATATCCGCTGCCTTGTTGTTTTTTAGTCTTTTCATTGCTGCGTGAACTTCTTTCAACTGGACTGGAGGGATAGGTCTTCCTTCAGTTTCACACGTAGCAGCTATTGCCATCACATCAAGATCTACCATCTCCTTGTATTCACTATCAAATCTGTCATTTTCCATTGGTGCTGCCAGTCTCTGGAAATGGGTGGCCCAACCAGCTCGTATTTCGTCATCGGTCTCACATGTTTTACCATCTATAATAAGAGTTTGCAGCTGTGCATTGGAGGATTTACGTTGTCTGTTGATGAGCCTGAAGAAGGTCTTGGAGGAATTATCCGAGGTCATGATATCCTCTACTCTGTCATTTCTATGTATGGCTGCCTCCAGTCTTTGCACTTTTCTAAGCGTCACTCTTGCTTCTAACATTCGCTGCCGAGTTGGGTCTCTCAGGTCCTCTGGTTCCCCTGCTTTGCGCCACTCCCACCACATGAGACGGCTGTTCTTCATAGCATCTTTCATTTTCTGCGTCCAACATCTTCTCCTTCCCTTGATTTTGAGACTAGTTTTATGGTTCGGTATACTGTCACGGGTAGCCTGCTTTAGGACTGCATTCAGATGGGCAAGTGGTTGGAGGATATCGATCTCCTCTGTCAGAGATGGAATAAAGGACTCGAACTGTTTGAGGTTTTGCCTGATTGAACTCTTGTAGATACGTTTATCACATCCGTCCCACTTTGGTTTAAGCTGCACTGTTGTGGTCTCAGCCCTCTCTTTCCTACCAACCTCCACACTGAGCTGCGCAAAGACCGGCACATGGTCTGAGGTATTTAGGGGTATATTCCTCTCTACGGACACAGATTTTACCAGACTATCTCCTATGATGTTAAACAATACGTAATCGATCTCAGCTCTATCCCCTTTGTTAGGGTGAAAGAAGGTTTCTTCTCCGTTTTGTCTCCAGCACAAAGAATTTGAGTCCACAAAGTCACGCAGAAGCACGTCCTGTTGATTGCCCCTCCTTGGGACCAGCGAAGCATTCATATCCCCCAGAATAAACACCGCATGGGATCTAGTATATATGTTCAGTATCTCTTCAAGCTGATCCAGACAGTGCATGTAGTTCTCTTTGTCATTGCAGTTACTTTTAGAGTTCCTACTCGGCATATACACATTACAGATGCACAAGGGTGGGACAGAGCATACCTCGATTGCCACTATTCTATTGCTCCCGAGTTGAAGTTTTTTGATTCCCATGTTCAGATCTCTATTATAAATCAGTGCCACTCCACCATATCCTCTAGGTTTCTGTGTAGGGGGAAGCGGATTATCCTCGTCAACAGCTCTACCATGGGCAAGGTGCTAGCCTTTGTATGTCTCTTTTCTATATCCGGCAACTGGAAATCAAAGAGCCAGTGTTCCTGCAGGGCAAGGACATCATACTTGGCAAGCAGCTCACAAACATATGCATCATTAGTTTCAATATTCTTGACATTTAGAGTCCCAATAATTAAAGGCTTCTCCTTTTTGCCGTTGTTTCCGAGGCCCGACCCATCCCTAAAAAAGGTTTGTTATTTCTCTCCTTGGTCTCCAATTCTGGGGTTATATCCTCATTTTGGTGATTTATTGGGCTGGCAGGAATCAGAGTATTCTTATCACGGTTAAAGGACTTTTCCCCCTGGCTTTGTGCTCCACTCCGCATCTGGGGCTGCACACAGGATTCGCCCTTTTGGACTTTCGCTGCAGGTTCCCCTTCATACCTGTTCTCTTCATCATGCATACTTTTCGGAGAATCCATCTTGGGTGCCTTGCCATTCTGGGTTTGTGTGGAGTACATACTCGTGGAGCCCTCATCACTGTCAATACTGTTATGCACTGGGGCTGGATTAACCACTTGTTGATGTGGTGGGGCTGGGTTAACCACTTGATGTGGTGGGGCTGGATTAACCATTTGTTGCTGTGGCCTTTGCTCCCCTTGATTATTACATGGCTGTCCCATCCCTCTGCTACCCCTTGTCCCATTTTGTAAACCGTGTCCCTGTTGACTGGCCCCATGCCTAGAGCCCTGTGCTTGTTGCTGGGCCTGATAGTAAATGGGATATCCACTTTGTATTGGATTACTAAAGCCAGTTGCTTGAAATGGTTGAGGGGTAATATACCTAGTGACAATAGGTGCAACAGGGGGATAATTAGCTGCATTTGACATGTATGCATTCAAATAGAGATGACTATTTGGTATTGTTTGGATTCCCTGGTTCGGGAAAGTATGCGGGTAATATGGGTGATGACCATGAAATGTATGGTGGCTACCAGGCCATAACACAGACCCGGGGGCCCCAAGACAGTGTGGATTAGTAGGTATATATCCAGTATTTCTTGAGGTGCATGTATGCAGTGCATTAAATTGACTCTGTATTTGCATGCTTTGCTCCATGTTTTGGATTCTAGCCCTCATATGTTCCATTTCGAGGCCCCTCAGACTTTCCTTAAGAATCATAATGTCCTTCTCTATGCTTGAATATGGAGTCCCACCATTTGCTATATTTTCCCTTATACTAGGATCTCTACCCATGCTATTGCTATATGACTGCTCCCCCTGGAAATGAATGTTGTTGTTCTGAATGCCACTTGTGGAGCCTGTGATCAAACCCTGCCTTAGTATTTGATTTGTATTTTGTAATTCCCCGACCTTCCTTTCAAGGTTGCTTATAAGTGAGCGCGCCAGATTGAGTTGTTCTTCATGCTCTTCCTCTTTAAGTTTACTTTTATCCACCCTTTTGTTTTGTTTACCTGCAGGTTTTACCCCCTTACTATGTGTTTCACCCTGTGCATCCAGGGATCCCTTCGATTTACTATCTCGTGGTGCAGTCGCCTCAGTGTCATTACAATCGGTGTCCCTTGACCCCTTGCGTTTTTTCGCTTGCTTTTCATGCACTACCTCTGTTTCGGGGACTTCCCTTGGTTGCACCTCTGGGGATCCTGCATTAGGATAATAACCATTGCTGACGCTGCCATCAGGACCCCCGATGACAGCCCCACCAATGGAAGTCCTACTAACTAAACCATCCTTATTACCCACCCCGTCAGAAGTTTCAGACATCTGTGATTTTTTTGATTTGCCTAAATCATGTGAGTAATCCACAACCCTGTCATGCGGCTTTGCATTTTCCATCAGGGTCTCGGTACCTGAGTCACAATTTTGATCAAAAGAAGTACCCTTAGTTTGAGTTTGTTTTGCACCTTTAACCTTGGCACCTGGGTCAGTTAATTTCATTGTCTCATTGTGCCGAGTTTTGTAAGCTTCTGTCGGGGTTTGAGTATTGAGATGATTTATGTCGCCATCCAGTGTCTTCGGGTAAGTTTCTTCACCTATTTCTGTAACACCACTCCGTGTGTACAGTACGGAGTCATTAATGGACTCACATTGGGTATCATAGGTACAGGAGATGCAGTTATACTGCAGATCTGTATCCTGAAACCTCTCAATGTCATCCTCAGACAGGGTCTCGCACTCAAAGTGGTACCACTGCTGACACAGATCGCAACATATACCATACTCAACACTATTTTCACACATTGGACAAATTTCCTTCCGCCCCTCATCATCGGACTGCGTTACCGCAGCAACTGTCATTTGATCATCAGTATTGTTCTTTTTGCCCTCCCTCCCAATGCCCATACCTGCCTCAGCAGTGTGTATCTTTTGACCTTGCTCAGTCAGTTTTTTTCTAGGCAATGCATCTGGCTTTGTTTTTGCATATGAATCTTTCATGTTATTTAGACAGCCGATAATGGTGCTTCGGATTTCTTTGTCCAACATGTTGACGTCTTTTTTCCTTAATATCGCCTCAGCTATTTTCAAATGTTCGTGATTAAATGAGTTTACATCCCTCCCATTCACCATCACCTTGGACTTAGTATGATACAAATTTATGGCAAAATCCAGGACGTACTCTTTATCAAACACCTTTATGACACTCTCAACAAAGGAGTCTGATTTGTCTGTAACATCCCTATATTCAATTTTCATGTTATCTGAGTCTAAGCTTCGTAAGTTTTCAAAGTGTTCTACCAGTGATGCTCTATAGAGCTCATACATCGCAGCAGAGAATTCAAAAATCTGGTTCCCTCCCCGGTTTGTAGTTTTAACCTTATAGTCTACGTCACATGCAAGCAGTTTTTTTTTCATAGCCCTATTCATGTTTAGAGTGTACCCTCTCTTATGAATATCATCTTCCTGTGGATCATTACTTTGTGCAGCCAGCCTATGCAAATTTCTCGCACTCCTTCTTATACTGACAGCCATGTTATGGTTTTAAGCTACCCAATGTTAAAAAATGATGTATGATAATGATATTTAAAACAGTTATAAAAACCCTGACAAAAATCTCTGTAATACAGGGAGGACAGCCTCAGGGACACGTTACATTAATGACATACTTTTTAAAATTGCTAAAAATAAAATCAGCATACACTACACCTAAATAGAATAAAAGCTGGTAAAACAAAGTTTGTTTATGTTCTCTAAAAAGCGGGCATTAAAAAGTTACTGCTAAAATGTGAATGTGGGCCTTCCCTTCTATGCAGCCAGTTTCTGTCGTGTAACATCAATCTATGGTACATGAAGGCTATCTCTCTGGGGCTATCTGAGCACGCAAATGAGTCCTGTACACACACAATGCAGTTCAAGGGGGTCACTTAATCTGTGCGGTATGCACAGATGCACGACAGTTTTATTATCTGGCCATTCACAAAGTCCACAGCTTGGCAAAATGCCTCAAATATCAAGTGAAATTTATCAGCCGGAATCTTATATTCACTGCAGAGGGTTTCTGTACACCCGACAGGTCATAGCAATACACAGGTCAACATGCAGAGGCAATACTTCTCTGAAGTCTTGAAATTTTCAAGATGGCGGCCCTTTGTCTGACGTGGCAGTTTCGTTCTAACTTCTTTTCTGGCTAGTTCTGGCTAATTTTGAGCGAGCATGACAGTTTCCTTCCACCACTATGTACAGTATTATGAACTTGTTTCCATCACCACTTCAAATTAAAATATTTAAAAATAAAAATTTATAAAGTTCTAAGAGCTCTAAAAAACACGTCTTCCCTCCACCAGTGCCCGCCAAACCACCACATTTTCCCAACCCTGATTTCAATGCTTCAACTTCAGTCTAACAGCAACTTTTTGCAGGGCTAAATCTTTTTGCAGGGCTTTATCTTACACGGGCTGTTTTGAATTTCCTTCTTTTTTCAAGTCAATACTTGTGTGAAATGAACATATTATTCTGACTTGCTCAGTCACTAACTTACAGTACTACTGCACTTGCAGTCAACTGAGCTTAGACATATGAATCTGACTGTTAACATTTTCTTATAAATAAACATTCGATTTCTTTACCTTTCAAAAACATATCTGAAGAGAAGCAGCAGAAATCCCAGCGGCAGCGACCAGTTGATATCTTTCGCTTGAGCGATGTAGATGTCACTTTTAGGGTCATTTTTCAAATCTTTCCACGTACTTCCCGCGGGTAGCCAAAACGACTCACTCCAAAACCAGTTGTAAACAATATCCATCTTTTCGGTCCTTCATCAGTTCATGACCTCTGTTCGTTTTGTAGGAATGTAGATTCTGTTGTTGTTGTTTCTCAAATGAGCCGGATATTGGGGTAAAATCGATCCAAAATAATCAAACTCCCCAGTCCCCGTATCCGGGGAGTTCGGACGTGTCGGACGCGTTTTTTTTTAGCTGCTCTTCAAAATTCTAAATTTTTTAGTAAATGGGGTTATTTTTATACTTTTTTTAAGTGTTTTTAACGGGAAATGCACTGGAGATGCTGTGTGTAAACCGCTTCTTATTTAGGAAGGATAATATATCCGTTTTTTTGTAAAATGTCATCATGGAACTTTTCTGCCACGTGGGCCTTCGTTATGTCGTTGAGTGTTTCCGACATGCGGTTTTAGTGCCTGGCTTTTATTTAATTTTAATGTTTTTATCCGTGAGTGGCATTCAAACAAGTAACCTTTGTGTTATTATTATATTGTAAAAGAAGTGGTTTCGATGCATCTTGGTGCCCTATTCGGAAGTAACTTTTTTTTCGGACATTCTTTAATGGGTGGGGGGTTTTCCGACCACGTTCGAAAGTTAGGGGGTGTTTGCTGAGAACAGTGTTGTTCTATGACGCATTATGCTGAGGCTTCTCCTATCAGTGGAGCCTGTGATGCAGTGTACCCCTCCAACTCCCTGAAGGCGGCTTGTAATGTCAGGACTTGCGAAAGCTAGTTCATGACAGCAGACCTATGGCATGTGCTATGTCTGTTTCGGTTTTGTCTGTTCCGAGCAAGCCTGCTGTGGTTCTTTTCTCCGGGCACTCCGGCTTCTTTCCACATTTTTAAAAACAGACTCCGACCGCTACGCTGGCATGACCTCTTCGTGTCCAGTGTACGGTTCGGAAACTCACATTAAACCCCACTAGTTTTTTGGGAGTTTTTTGACCGTACAATGGTCTCGGGGTGTCAGTTGCCAGTAGTGGTGGGCCTCTCCCAGGTTATATGGGAGTTGAGCCTTTCATAGGCTGGTAACCGATACAACAACAACAACAACAGTCCCCATCGCAGAAAAAAAGTCCTCGAGTCAAAACCGTGACAAGTCAAAACGTCCCCGGAACATTGGTTAAAACTAGGAATCAGTATACTGGGTCTGAGGTTAAAACCTTTTACATTTTACCTGGTTCAATTTAAGTTTGATTAGATACAAACAAGCGACAAAGTGCCGTCGGTGAGTTCAAAATAACGTCGTTAATTTTTGAGCAGCCTAATCTGAGTCTTTGGTGGGCGCACAGCCAACTTGTATCTACCTTGCTACATGTATAATTGAATGCTTATTATTATTGGCATTTTTATAATAAAGTATATATACGCTTATAAGAAGCCTCCTTACCAACATGTATCCAGCTAGAATTATAACTGTTAATCTGAGTCTTCATCTACATCCATATTTTGAGTATGCGAGCAGCGATGCCTTGGTCAGAGTCATTTAAGTCATCACCTTGTATGCAAGCAGCGACGGCTCATATGAGGCTGCATGGTGACACAGGCTCATGTGGGCCTTCTAAGTTAAAAGAACCAAAACCTCATGAGCTGAAACAATTTAAGGGTTTATATAATATAAACCCAGAAATGATTTCAGTTTATTACGTTGCATTTGTACAATTTTCTTTAATAAGATTGTACTTTTTGAATTATTCGAACTAACACAGTCTGATAAAGAGCTTTACTGTAAGTAAACAGGAGGGACTCCGATGAGAAGCCACCTTGGTAGCCTCTCATATGGGTCTGCACTGTTCGCTAATTTCACATTTGTGGTACAACAGCCTGATTCACTTATAAGCATTGCTTGAAATTGACGTGAACTAAATTTGCATTTGTAGATTTACCTAAATGTGTACTTTGTATTACGGAATATGTATATCAGTCATTTTCCTGATATTCGATTACATAATAGTATGTGGTGACTTATAGACCTATTGGGTCGGGTGAAACTCTGTTTTCATATGTTGTTTTACAATATTGTATATGCACTGGTCACGATAATAAAACATTTACTTACTTACTTACACAGTCAGGCCATGTTAATTTCTTATTACAGTTTAATCCAATCATATATTCATCATTGATTAGGTGACAAATATTGTTTTTCACACCCCGACAATCGTTAGCACGTGGGTCGCAATCCAATGGGGCTAATTTTTAAATTGTGAAAGTATACAATGGGGCTGAAGGAAAAGGTATGAATGGGGCTAAACTTACATGTACATTAATAAGTTGTTCACACCTATTATAATGAATGAAACCACAGGTGAAAAGATCTTGATGAAATGTTTTATTGAGCAATAATTTTACAAATTTCAGGCTTATTAGTATAAATTCAGAGCAAGAACTGGCCTAGTATAGTGTAACCTAATGTGAACTGCAATTTAAACTTTTGAGGCCGTGTACATGCATATATGTAGTGCTGATTTAACACATGTTAATGTTTTAAACTTCTGCAAACCGATTGGATCAATATCAGGCCCGGCAATTCTAATGTTTTAAATTTCTGCAAACAATTTGGACCCAGATCTGGCTGTACAAAGTTGTCGGGCCTGATCTTGATCCAATTTGTTTTCTTAATTCTAACTCAAAATGTGCTTTATATTTTATTTTGTCTGATTTTGGCTGTATATACGTAGTATTGATTTAATACATTTTAATGTTTTAATGTGAATTATAACTCAACATGTGCTTAATTTTCTCAATTTAGCTGAATATTACAAAGTAGAAACTCTTAGCAATCTTGGTCATTTCTGTTAGAAAATACAGGTAAATGCACCAGGATTAGCCCCTTTGGCTGCTATAAAAATACAGGTAAAGTAGCCCCATTCATACTTTTTCTAGCCCCATCGTATCTTTTTTAGCCCCATCGTCTGGCCAATCAGCCCCATTGTGTATCCATGACCCTCGTCAGGAGAAAACATATATTCAGGGGTTGGCTACCCTGCAAGGACTAATCCAGCATGCTCAGTTGCAATGACATAGCAGGTATTATAAACCATGATCACATTATGCTTTCTAATTGGGCCAAACAACGGTTAGTGAAATTCAACCCTCTGAAAACTGAAGCAGTCCTATTTACTCTTAAGAATTTTGAGGCTTTTCCTCAATTGATATTTGATAACACTTTGATAAAATGTGTCGAAGGTCACAAACATCTGGGCATAACTTTCAGCAATAATGGCCAATAGAACATATTGCAAACACAGCATCAAAAATATTAGGCATCATGCGCAAACTCAAATACACTTTGAGCAGAAATGCATTAAATCAAATTTATTTATACCATTTACTACCCATCATAGAGTATGCATCATTAGAATAGGATGGCTGCACACAACAAGACTCCAACATTTTACAAAAATACGAAGGTCTCAAAAACCAACCAACGATATTGTCCTTTAAGCACAACTTGCAAACTACTACTTTCACAATACTACAAGTACCTAACTATGTCGCATTTGGAAACCGATACCTATCAGTATTACATGCTAGAATTAGAAACAATTGCAGCAAGCTGAATAATGGTTTATTTATAAATCATCTTCGTGACAATCCCCTCTGTAATTGGTGCAATGAAATAGAGGATGGTGAACACTACTTCTTGTATTGCAACAATAACAGAAAAGAGCGTCATGTATTTTTTGAAATAGCAAGAAACTTTCAACCACTTAACATAAACGTACTGTTATATGAAAATGATACATTTGACAATACACTTAATTCATCATTATTTAAAGCAGTACATGGTTATATAATGAGCACTAAACGTTTTGACAATATATGATTAAAATTTTTCTAATTTGTTAGGAAATTTAAATTTATTTAGCTCACTTTATGATATACCTAATTTCCCTTTGCCTGTGGAGCTGGCCTGCTCCTTGTGACTGGTTGGGCTCAATGACTAAGAGAACATTGACATGGAGTATTCGATCATTGTAATAAATTTTATGAGTGCGGGAAAAATTCCCAGAGCAATAACTAAACAGGATGCATTCCAGATAATTAAAGACAAACCGTATGGGTGTCCATCCATAAGGATGGGCAGATAAAGCTTGTTTTCCTTTAAGAATCTGAATCATGCTTATCTGCACTCAAAATTGTACTTATATTTATTTGACTTTGTTAACTCAGACACTTCTTAAACAAGGCTATCGGTATTATAAACTTTGCAAAACCTTTTCTAAATTTTATAGACGATACTATAATTTGATATCTAAATTCCAAGTAGGACTTAAATCTCTCTTGCGCCATGGACTTTCTGAACCTGAATTCTATGGTGACTTGGTGTTATTATAAATTGAAGAAGATTGTTGGCTCTAATAATTTTTCAGCGCAGTTCATTAAAATAATTTCCCATTATAAAAAGATTAGCTATAAAATTAATGTATTGCAACAGACTGCATGCTTGTTAGTCAACCCAATCACTATTGGCAACTTTGCTTTCCTCTTTAATTGCATGCCGGTGGGTCAGACTTCAGACTCTATGACGGTTCCAACTTAAAGACTTATCTATTCATGAGATGGTCTGGGCCTGATGCTTTAGCTGTTTGTCGGACCCACCAGGGTTTACCTGTTGGATTTCTTTTGCTCCGGTATTCAGTTTTATTTACTATTGAGTCCTTATCGTTGCTTTATCTCCTTTTTTAATATTTTGATTTATATGTTCTAGGAGATGATGCATTGATAAGTTAGGGGTATTTCATGCAAACCAAATATCTATGTGTCTCGATCCACATCTGAATTAAGGGTGAGGTTGGCGCCATGAAACCGGTTTAAGCCCTGCAGTAAAATATTTTACTGACCGTTCCAAGGCGGTACTTCTTTTGTGGATCCTTTAAGTTTTTTCCTGTCTTGTGTTTGTTATGCCTTTGTGCGCGTCTGTTTATGTGTGTCTTGTGGTCAGCTGCTGGGAAAGGGCTGACCACTTCGCTCTCGTTTGTGGTGTCTAACTGTGAGTTTGTCACTTTCCAATTGGTATCCTGGGTCAGGTGTGGTACTTGATTGTATCGATTCCTGATCTTTGCACGCTTACTTACTTCGTATAGTTGAAAATATGATTTATATCCATGTCTTTATGCTTTGATTGATCTGTATATGAAGGGGAAGGGTCGTAACTAATGTTGCGAGAACTTGTGACTCAGCCACATTCCTGTAATTTGTGGCAATAAAATATCTATAAACTAAAAGTTGCAAAGACTAGCTTGCAAATTCTAAAGCAAGTTTAGCTAATTATACTTTTTAGAGAGCGAAAAACAAATGCGCTGATCAGACTGCTTGGATGCTTTCGCTGGTCTGTACATTTATTGTTTGCATGCAACAAAATCAGATTGTTTGTTTCGCGACGATGCCAGTACTATGCGATGATAGGTTTGTAAATGGGTTAGGTGTGGTACTTGATTGTATCGATTCCTGATCTTTGCACCCTTACTTACTCTGTAATGTGCTATGTTACTGTAAATAATATGTGTAACACCAAAAGAGGTGGCAGCTGTGTTGCCACCCATTTGGGATGTACACTTTCCTGCTAAAACAACGCTATTTGAGGCCAACATTTCACCACTTGTAAGTGTTAAACAGTAACCCCTATTGTGACAAAACAGTTCAAATGTTTAATACACCAAGACCATTGAAAATCCGTCTGCCGACAGAATTAGTGTTAAGTTACACTTATTTCTTTTACAGTGTAGAAACTATTTATTCATCTACTGTGTTTTTAAGCTGACTTTGCCTGATCACATAGGTCTACGCAATATCAAAGTATACTGTATTTTACCCATTTGTAAATGAACGCTTTTTCTGCAGTTATTTAAGTGCAGAATTCATTTAAGCCTTAACAAAACTTACCATTTTGCTTCTGTCATGATTAATGCACTAGGTAAATAGAGGATCTTACATGCGTGCTCATATTTGTATTGAATTTATTAAATGAGTTGAAGAAAGGCGATAAAATGCGAGGTATGTGGGGGTAGTTTTAAAGCGCTTATCACATGACGTCGCGTCTGGGAGTAATATAACTGATTGATTGATTGATGTGTATTTGGTAAAATCAATAAATATCACATTAATTTAGCACTTTAAAATATGGAATAATTTAAATCAAAAAGTTGAATAAATCTGTGATGCTATTAAAACTCATAATTTAAGATGAATTTGAATAATTTAAGATGAATTTGAATGGATCTGGCACAAATATCACATTAAGATTATCACAGTAAACTAGGTTATCACACAATTGTGCATTTTATAAATTAAGAGATCACCTTTTGAGTAGGCACAACACAAAATAATAATTGTGAAAATGACTGATATCTCATTCATATCTCACACTCTTGAGCCTCTCAAAGGATCCAAGAGTGTGAGAGATGAATGTAAGCAAAATTTGTTATTAAAATAAAAGATGATGTAAAGGCAAATGCATGAGTGTTGAAATAACCCAGGATAGCCCATGAAAACCCTAAGGCTTCTTTCCAATGGGGTTAGATCCAAGAAGCAGTTAGAAGAGGATGGGACATAAACCTAAGTTGCAAAATTGAACTACTAAATGCATATTAATAATAAACATAGGTATCTGATTCCATAAGTTGCAGTTGAGATCTAAGGTATTGTCTTGCTGCAGATTTGAAACCATTGAAAGTGCACTTTTGTTTGACATCCGAGGGTAGAGAGTTCCAATCTTTAATTCCACTGTAACAAAAAGTTGTAGCTGCAACGCCATTGACAGAAGGTACTGTAAAGTTTTCAGTACTACCTCCAGTGAAATGATGATGAACATCAGAAACTTTGATAAATTCCATTGAAAAGTTTAAGCACATGACTCAGGCGAAGTTGTTTTACCCAGAAATCCACATTCAACATATTAAGACTATTTAGTTTCAAGAAACCAATATGAGATCTAGGGCAACGATTTTTTAATGAACCGAACTGTTTTGTTTTGACAAATCTGAAGTTTTTTCGTAAGTTGTTTGTTCAAACCCAAGTACCACCAGGAGCAAGCGTAATCTATGTGACATTAGATAAGTGGCGAGCATATGGATTTCCTAATTTTTTTCTCTAAAAAGTTGCATTGTCTATAAAGAAATTTAAGCCTACCATTGACTTTTTGAACAATAGAGTTAACAATAGCCTCCCGAGTTAATTGATCATCTAAAGTAAGTCCAAGATATTTCACTGAACGCTGTGCCTTAATTGTATGACCATTACACTCAGCTGAAAAATTATTGATTTTCCTGAGTTTCCGCTTAGAGCCAAATATTATGCATTCTGTTTTCCCCATACGCAAGGAAAGTTTATTATCAACTAACCACTTGCTGCACATCTCCAGTTCAAAGCCAAGTTTATCAGATATAGGCCGAGGATCCTTGTTTGAGTACAGAATTGCACTATAATTGCATATAATAACAATTTACACTCTGAGCTAATACCGAGTTCCATATCATTTATATAACAAAGGAAGAGAAGAGGGCCTAAAATACTTCCTCGAGGGACACCACAAATTACAAGTGAAGGGTCAGACTCTGTATCATTCACATTGACAATCTGATTTCGATTAGAAAGATAAGACCTAAATTAATCTACAGACTTAATACCCATAGCTTTTAATTTCTTGCACAAAATGTAATGGTCAACAGTATCAAAAGCTTTTTGAAGATCCAACATGAGCATCCCAGTATATAAACCTTTGGAAGTTGGTGTAACGCCATGCAATATAATCGATAAACCACTAGTGGTTTACAGATTTAGTAACGTTGAGCAATGAAGGCCCTGGTGAGTCATCAAGGTGATAAATCCCAAACTTTGTTTTTTGCTGGACCCTATACATGTAAGTTAAATTTTGTCTGCATGTATATATGTATTCAAAATAGTGAAGCCATCCCTTGGGATTTGGGGAACAGTGGGAAAATGTATTTATTTCAGGAGAGTAAAGCAACAATGACCAACTATTGATCACTATTCAGGGGAAATATTGGGGAGCCGGGAACATGAGAAAACTTTTATAGTGAGGTGGGGGACTAGCCTAATTATTCAGTGAATCAAGGGAACAGGTACCCCAGGATGGCCTCAGTAGTGATAGAGTGGTAACCAGAAACCCTTCTGAAGCCCTCTTTGGCGGTTAAGAAGTATTCCTAGAAAGTAATCATGTAAACGGATTCAAAAGCACCATAGGAAATACATGGGGTTTCTATGAATCGGTCGTTTAACCCCTAGGTTGCCTTGTGGCCAACACGTATAACAGATATAAGGTCTAAACCTGATCAGACTGGTCTGATCTGGGTTTACACTCTTGCGAAGAAGCATTTGTCCAACTATTTATTGCGAATATGGTAAAATTATAGTGAGTATGTTCAGGAAATACCACAATCACAAACTGCAGAGGAAACAAACTGGCACTGCGAGGAAGAGCACATAACAATTACGAGACACTAGGAAGACAAACTAAGCAAAGAAACCAGCTCTCTCTTCCCAATCAAGATGATTGCAAAACTAGAATGTAAATAAAGTAACGTACAACAAAACATAGAACAAATACAGACTCCCACAATGGGAGTAACAATAAACAACTAGTCAACAACAACAACAGAACCACCGCCTTAGAACGGACAGCAGCCTAAGCCACCGGGGGAGGGTGGGGGGGCTTGAATGCATTTTACTGGTACCAAATATTTGCTCTAGATTCTGCTGTTGTTGAATTACAAGAAAAGTTCAGCTGGCATGGAAGCCAAACCGACTGAAAATCACACTCGGGTCCGTAAACTTACCGGATACGGTCTGATTACCGAATCTAACCGAATCGTGCCAGGTGTGTTATCTACTTCTTTAACATATTAAGGGCAATTTTTCGGGTATTGTCCATGCGCATCATTCCTGCGGTGGGAAATAGGGAAAGTTGTTTGGGTCCCGTCTTTTGACCATTTTAAAATTCGCGTTTCAAATACGCTTACGTCAGGTGGATATTTCCGCATTTTCTAGACAAAATGAAGTAACTAAAATGTGTCAGAAATATCTATTGACCCGTTATTATAAATGATCGTCTCAGTACCAAATACTGATAAATAGATCTTGCAAAATCAAACAATATACAAAATTATCAAGTTTATACCGTGTATGGGAATGCGAATATGGGAATGCGAATATGGCCCGTACTCGGATTGTGTGTCCAATATATACGGTTAATTTGGGTGGCGCACGATCTGACCTCGTAGCCTAGTGGTTAGTGCGTTGGACTCTTAAACCAGCAAACCAGGGTCGTCGATTCCTGGGTGGGCACCTATTAGACATTGTTTTTTTTTCTTCTTCTTTTTTCAGCTATATAATAATGAATTACTTCCTACCAGTAATATAAATTGATATAACTGACAAAAAGGTCACTCCATAACGTTTTATTTTGAATTATCCTCAAAATATGTGGGGATAGGGGGTAAGTTTTGCTCTCCTGAAAGAAAATTAGTCTGGTGACCCCATTTTTTATTCTTTTTTTAAAAGGTTATATAAAAGTCTATGAAATAAAAACAAAACTTCTAGATTGTTAATGCCAGATTTTGTAAAAGAACACTCCATAACGTTTTATATTGAATTATCCTCAAAATATGTAGGGGTAGGGGTTAATTTTGCTCTCCTGAAAGAGAAAATTGGTCTGTTGACCCCCATGTTTTATTCTTGTTTCTAAAAGATTATATAAAAGTCTATGAAATAAAAACAAAACTTTGACCTTTTTGTTGGACAACATTTTTGTTCGATTTGGCACCAAGCTCTATAGACAAGTAGTTGGGATTCCAATGGGCACTAATTGTGCTCCCCTGGTTGCAGATTTATTCCTGTTTTGTTATGAGAGGGACTTTATGATGTCTCTTTCTGATGATAAGCAGGCTGATGTTATTGATGCGTTTAACACTACTTCCAGATATTTGGACGATATTTTAAATATTAATAATGTTTATTTTGACAATATGGTTAGTCAAATATACCCTTCAGAGCTCCAACTGAATAAAGCCAATGCCTCTGATACCGAAGCCGCATTTTTAGACTTGCATTTGTCAATTTCTAATGATATTGTTTTCACCAAAATTTATGATAAACGTGACGACTTTGATTTTGAAATTGTCAATTTCCCATTTTTAGATGGTTATGTTCCTCGTTCTACATCCTATGGAGTCTATATCTCTCAACTCATTCGTTTTGCTAGAGCATCAAGCTATGTTGCTGACTTCAACACTCGCAATAAATTGTTAACTCAGAAACTTCTTAAACAAGGCTATCGGTATCATAAACTTCGCAAAACATTTTCAAAATTTTATAGACTATACTATGATTTGATTTCTAAATTCCAAGTTGGACTTAAATCTCTCTTGCGCCAAGGACTTTCCGAACCTGATTTCTATGGTGACTTGGTGTATAAATTGAAGAAGATTGTTGGCTCTAATAATTTTTCAGCCCAGTTCATTAAAATAATTTCCCATTATAAAAAGATTGGCTATAACATTAATGTATTGCAACAGACTTCATGCTTGGTAGTCAACCCAATCACGGTTGGCAACTTTGCTTTCCTCTTTAATTGCACGCCGGTGGGTCGGGCTTCAGACTCTATGATTGTTCCGACTTAAAGACTTATCTCTTGATGAGATGGTAGGGGCCTGATGCTTTGGCTGTTTGTCGGGCCCACCGGGGTTTACCTGTTGGATTTCTTTTGCTCCGGTATTCAGTTTAATTTACTGTTGAGTCATTATCCTTGCTTTATCTCCTTGTTATATCTTGATTTATATGTTTTAGGAGATGATGCATTGATAAGTTAGGGGTCTTTCATGCAAACCAAATATCTATGTGTCTTGATCCACATCTAAATTAAGTGTGAGGTTGGCGCCGTTAAATCGGTTTAAGCCCTCCAGTAAAATATTTTACTGACCGTTCCAAGGCGGTACTTCTTTTGTGGATCTTTTATGTTTTTGTTATGTCTTGTGTTTGCTATGTCTTTGTGCGCGTCTGTTTATATGTGCTTTGTGGTCACCTGCTGGGAAAGGGCTGACCTCTTGGCTCTCGTTTGTGGTGTCTACTGTGAGTTTGTCACTTTCCCATTGGTATCCTGGGTCAGGTGTGGTACTTGATTGTATCGATTCCTGATCTTTGCACCCTTACTTACTTTGAGATTATTAATGCCAGATTTTTTAATATACAGTTCTATTTAAAATCGTATTTCTATTTTGGGGGAATTACCAAAATATATCATTCGGTATCTTGTCATGGCTTGGGAAAACAAATAAATTTTCACTTTCCCTAAAACGCTTGATGTCATGAGTATTAATCAAAATTAAAATAAAGAAGCTGGATGACGATTACAACTATTTTAACTTAATATTAAGGACTTGGGTTTTTTCAGAAAATTGATAAAATGCTGAAAACTTTCATGTCAGATATGAAAAATCGAGTGTTGTGAAATATCCTTTTTATTTCATAAATTGACAGTCCATACATAAAACAAACTGTATGCAAAGAATTAAAAAGATCTTTATGCGGGAATTATTTCCTGCAATTGCCCTTAAAGTGATAGTTCAGTCTTTTTTTAATATGCATTCATTATAGAGCTAACAGTATACTGGGAACCATATGACCATTAATTTTGTTGAAACTGCTCCAATTAGCCCATAATCTAATTGCACTCACATGCCACAGGGGATCGCCATTAATCACTTGAATACCCCAAGAAGTATTCCTCAGGCATCACTACAGAAGTGGCAGTTACAGTCGGTGTATAGCATTCGGTCTGATCTATTTCTAAACCGTTTGGAAAGATTATCAAAGAGTATCAACCAGTGTGGATCCAGATCAGGCCCGGCAAAATGCCAGATATTTCTCTTGATCATTTTTTTTGTAAAGCTTATCAGCAGACGACACAAACATGTTAAAAGTTAAATGGTATGAGCATCCAGCATCACATCTGCATTTGATTATAGTCTGATCAGTGTTTTTACAGTAACATAATGGATATGTAAGTATCCAAGCTTCGAAGACTGTTTGGTCAGAGTCTTTGCTGTCCGCATGGACGAATGTGCCGATTGATCTGAGTCTGTTTGGCTTGCAAGCCATTTTATTGGTTTGTGCTTAGATTTATGATTTTTTTATTTTTATTTTTTTTTTTTATTTTTTTTAAATGATAATAGCAATGATAAAAATTATGAAATTAATAATGCAAATGCTCTTTGCGAATACATGATTATTTTTAATGTTTTAATTGTCAGCCTATTTCTTTAAAAAATCATGTTTTCAAAAAACTTTTCAGGAATGAGATCAGAGCACCAAACAGTTTGGATCCTGATCAGGTCCCTTATTTTGTCGGGCCTGGTCTGGTCAAAAATGTTTGCAAAGCAGTAGATATAATGAGCTAAATGTTACAATTTCAATTAATGCTATTAACTTTTACTAACTTAGGGGCACTGAACCAGACTGCTTAATTCTGTAGTGCAAAAATGTAACATGGGCTGTGTCTAAAACAATTCTCATTCTTATCACTTGAAGCCATTATTACTCAATGAAATAATTGAATGGAATCTCAGTCTAATTACAATCTCTTCACTGAGATGTGGTGCCATTAACTCACAGCTGAGGTGACTAGATGCTTGAAATCAAGCTAATTGGTAACCATTAGGGAAAAGATGTCAGCAGCCAGTTATCAGTTTTATGGGCAATAAACAGGCTTTTAATCACCTTAGCTGATGAAGAAGCAGAGTGGTAAAAATAAATTAGTAATTAATGAGGAATTTATATTTGATCAAGATAAATATATTAACAGGGCCTGAAGAATCCCTTTAATTTATTCAGGTGCAAAGCCTTTAGGACATTGCAAATCTGTGCTAGTGATTGGACAGTGTTTTTCAATGCGCTAAAAATTAACCGGCGGAACATTATTGGGGAGTTCGAACAGTTTGACAATCTGGAGAAGGGTTTTACCTAGAACGGTGTTCCTCATTACAAATGCTGTCAGTTTCATCCGCGAATCATTCGTCGAAGGATCAAGTTGCAGAAAATAAATAAACACGCTTAAAAATTGAAAATGGTTGAACAAAGCCAAAATCTAAGTTGGATTTGGAATGAGCGATTCTGGTTTCCACCGGACCGACCCTGGGGTTGGAAGGATTTACAAAACGTGGCGGGAAGCAGTATTTATTACCCGCAGGTTGAGGATCTTCACTGGTCGATTCTCTTGGGAGTAGGTCTGCTGGGTGTGCGGTATCTTTTAGAAACGTGAGTTGTCGTGTTTTCAGTTCTTCCATTTTTGATATTTTGCTTCCGAAATGTGTATTGCGAATGATGTTTAGCTGTTTAGGTAGATCAGCCAGTTTTTTCTAAAAAAAGAGTTGAGAATATTGTGATAGCCTCAGCCCTGAACAGTTGCTCATAAATGATATAAAGGTATTTCTGCTACCATGCCATGGTAGCTGGTCTGTTATCAATCATCTTTGAACCATCAAGCTTGGCTATTAAATTTCAGTGTTTCAGAGCCTTACTTTAAAAGGGGCTGTCTTGATATTTGCACTGAAGAGACACTTCTTTGCTTTCTTGTATCGTCTGCTGATTAAATTTGCAAAAAAGTTTTGACCCAGATCAGGACCGACAAAATGCCTTCTGCTGATTAAATTTGCAAACAGTTTGGACCTAGATCAGGCCCGACAAAATGTTGTCTGCTGATTAAATTTGCAAACAGTTTTGACCCAGATCAGGCCCAACAAACTGTCGTCTGCTGATCACATTTGCAAACAGTTTGGATACAGATCAGGCCAGACAAAATGTTGTCTGCTGATTACATTTGCAAACAATTTGGACCTAGATCAGGCCCGACAAAATCGAAAATGTAATATGCTGACTACATTTGCAAACAGTTTGGACGCAGATCCGGGCTGATAAATGTTGGACTTGATCTGGATCCAAGCTGTTTGACACTGATGGTATTCCAGAAAGAATTTTTAAAAAAAGCTGATTTTGAAAAAAATCAGCAGACGACAAAAAGCATGCTAAATTTCCAGTAGTCTGGCAGAACATCCGACCTGATCTGAATCAAAGCTGCTTGAAATTCTGATGTTATTCCCAAAAGAAGATTTTGAAAAAAGTAATGTTAAAAAATATCAAAGCAATAGCTACAATTTCCATATGCTCTCATTACAGACTCAGACCAGCCTGTGCATTCAGTCTGATCAGAGTCTTCCAACTCTGCGAAATTATCACACGTTATGCTCTTTGAGGCCCTGGAAGGTTGTTAGTGATACAGGGATATTGGCCAAAAACTTAAAGGGATACGGATATTGTTGTAAATATTTAAAGGGATTCAGGATACTTGGACCGATTTTAGGGATTCTTTCTGAATTTTGGGGATATATGCCATATTTATTTAAGGACGCAGAGGTAGCACTCTGATCAGGGTTTGTATTGTTTGCTTCCATGAAAAAATCTGGTCTGGGGAGTGCTTGAATGTATGCAGCAGACATATAGGGTAGATGATATTTTGGAGTGAAAATAGTGGAAGAATAAGGGTTGATGGGTGGAATCGCCATTAATTCTCACATAGCTTTGAATCTGCAATACAAAACTCATTTAAATATCTGTTGTGTGGCTGAGCAAAATATAACTGTTGTTTGGTTAAGCAAAGTAAAGCACATCTCAGTTCATGTTGATACAGGAGAACACCAGTTGGAAAATATTTCAAACCAATTTTAGAATAGTTTTATGCTTTACCACCTTCAGACACTTTGTAAATAAAGATATGTTCTGTTCTGTACACTGTATATATATGTATTTATCAGAGGGCCTCATGGAAGATTAGTTTGTAACTAAATGTGTTACCCTCTTTAAATAAAGTCTATTATTATTATTATTATTATTATTATTATTAAGGGATATGGGATATTTTTCAAAACAATTAAAGGGACATTGGATACTTGGACCCCCCCTTCCAGGACTTCCTCTTTGTATTGAAGCCAAAATAGATTCTGTAATCCAGGACAAAGGAAAGAAAACTTTTAAAATCTCATTTAACTCTTTAATGGAGCGCAGTGGCTCAGTGGTAGAGTGCTTGACTCGAGACCAAGGGGCTGCGGTTTCGAGCATCACTGGCATCACTGCGTTGTGTTCTTGAGCAAGAACATTAATCCTAGCTTAGATTACTGGACCCGTCCCTTTATAACTGAAAGATTGTTGATGGGACGTAAAGAATCAGATCTAACAACTAACAAAATTTAACTCTTTACCTAGTGTCCTACTAGTGACATAACTTTTTGTTTTGCAAATAGCCTTTCAAAATGCATAGAATAATATTATATTTTTTTTCCAGAAAAAAAAGATATATATGTGCCTACCTACCCTTAGCCTACCTAAAATTTTCAGGCCTGTTAATACCTGGAATACCCTTATTTTTCTTATTTGGCTTCATTAATTTTAATTTTGGGGTTGTCTATTTAATAATGACTAAATCCTTTAAATTTGAACTGACAATTCAAAATAAATACTAGGGTCCCAAGGACTTCGAATAAAGGTGAATGAAATTTATTTTTGTTGAAATATGTACATGTACTTCAACAGTATTTGCATAGGTTTAGATAAACAAAAACTTTCAACGTAAACTTGTAAATATTTTCTTACCGATCAGTTTTAACATATGTTTTGGTTGAGAAATAAAAGATTAAGTTTTCGTTACGCACTCTTAACTAAATCTCCTGTATTTGTATACCCATCTCATCAATGGTTATGATTGATGTTTTAGGTTGATAGTGGTACCTATTGCTGTCAGAATGGGGATACCAAACAAGAAGAAAAAACCCTTAGATTCAAACAAGGCCCTAGAACAGGCTTTCCTCACATCAAGGAACCCGGATGAGAAAATGTTGAAGGTAGGGTTTGATTTTTTGTCAGGCTTAAAGATAATTATTGATTATTTTCAATCAAATCATGTGTTTTGGGTACTCAAACATTTTGAGCACCCAAGTCATGTATTTAGACTGATTGCATGATAAGAAAATAAAGGTACTTTTATGCCCAAAACCTCTTACTGATACATGTACCTACAAATGAGCCGTGACACGTGATGTCCAACAATGTGGCATTTTGACATATGTAGACTCAGACGAGCCTGTGCAGCCTCCTTTTAAGCTTAGAAACTCACAATGATGTTCAGTCAGTAGCTTAACAATCATAGAATACTCAAGCGACTAGCAAAGGCTCTGATCAGACTGCATGCATGCACACACTGATCTGAGGCTTTGCTGGTCGCACATACAAAATTGTTGGAAATCTCATGCATTGGCTCAAATTTTATGGCTTACAGAAAACTTAATTAGTCTGTTGGAGTGGTCCATCATTTCCTAGATAATATATATACGAAGGTCCTGATAACATGGATAAGGAAACTTTGAGCAAAAAATTGTAATTATTTTCTTACCCATCAATTTAAACATATGTTTTGGGGGCTCAAAAGAACCGTCTCATTGAGACAGTTCTTTTGAGTACCCACATTGACAACATATATTTTGGGTGAGCAAACTGGTTCTCAAGTACGCACTCTTATTTGGAGGCCTGGATATATGTTTTGTTGACTAATTTCAATATGTAAAGATAAACAAAGTTTTCTGAGCGTAAAATTGTCAATATTTTCCTACCCGTCAGTATTAACATATGAATTGTATCAGTAACAAGGGAAACACAACCAACTGTCTTTATGTAGACAACAAAATTTCTCTTTGTATTTGTAAAAAAGGAAACACAACAAACTGTCTATATGTATTTATAACAAAGGAAACAACAAACTTTCTCTTTGTATTTGTAAAGCTCTTCGGCTTATTCAGTAATAAAACTAATAATTGCCGGAGTTAGCCGAGGAGTTTCCGAGTGTGGTTGTTATACCCGCTTTTTTCTTAAGAAAAAAAGGGTATATTAATTTCGTGTCAAAGTCGGTCCGTCGTCCGTGTAGATGTATCCTCCTAAACCATGAGAGGTAGCAACTTCAAACTTTGTAGGTGAATAGGTCACATGATGTAGAGGGTACTGGGCAACATTTCGTGTGACCTTGACCCCAAGGTCAAAGGTCAAATAATGTATTTTCTTGTAAATGTATCTCCTCCTAAACGGTTAGACGTAGCAACTTCAAATTTTGTAGCTGAATAGGTCATATGATGTAGAGAGTACTGGGCAACATTCGTGTGACATTGACCCCAAGGTCAAGGTCAAAGGTCAAATATTGAATTTTCTTGTAAATGCATCTCCTCCTAAACCTTTTGACATAGCAACTTCAAACTTTGTAGCTGAAAAGGTCACATGATGTTGAGGGTACTGGGCAACTTTTCGTGTGACCCCAAGGCCAAGGTCTAAGGTCAAATATTGAATTTTCTTGTAAATGCATCTCCTCCTAAACCTTTTTACGTAGCAACTTCAAACTTTGTAGCTGAAAAGGTCACATGATGTTGAGGGTACTGGGCAACATTTTGTGTGACCTTGACCCAAAGGTCAAGGTCAAAGATCAAATAATGTATTTTCTTGTAAATATATCTTCTCCTCAACCGTGGGATGTAGCAATATCAAATTTTGCTGGTGCAAAGGTCACATGATGTCGAGGGTACTGGGCAGCATTTTATGTGACCTTGACCCCAAGTTCAAGGTCAAATAATGTATTTCTTGTAAATGCATCTTCTCCTTAACCATGGGATGTAGCCACATCAAACTTTGCTGGTGCATAGGTCACATGAAGTCGAGGGTACTGGTCAACATTTTGTGTGACCTTGACCCCTTGACTTTGTGTAACAAGGTCAAATAATGTGTTTTTCATGGTAATGCATCTCATTAACCATTGGCTGTAGCAATTTCAAACTTTGCAGTTACATAGGTCACATGATGTAGAGGGCAATGCTTTATGTGACCTTGACCCAAGGTCAAATCAAATATTTCTTGGAAATGTATTTCCTCCTAAACTGTTGGACATAGCAGCTTCAAACTTTGCAGGTGCATAGGTCATATGTTGTAGAGGATACCAGGCAATGTTTCGTGTTTTTCCTTTGCCTAAGGTCAAGGTCAAAATTGAAATAATGTACTTTATTGTAAATGCATCTTCCCCTAAAGGGTTGGACATAGCAACTTCAAACTTTGCAGATGCTTTGGTTAGCTCAAAAGCGGGTATTTGCGATGGTGTACCATCGACTGAAGTCTAGTTAATTTCTTATTTTGTCACATATTGATATTTGTCTTTCTCTGCCTTTTATGGGCGCATTTCATGTATCCATATTCAAATGTTATGTGATTTTCAAATATGAGTTGTAAAAAAGGGAAACGCAACAAAATGTCTCAATGTACCTGTAATATAGGATACCATAGCTCCAGATAAGGATTGGAGGCAGGGTTTGCGCTAGGATTTATTTTTCTTTCGCCACCATTTTCGCCAATCAGATTTTTTTGTGCCATTTTCTCAAACTTAGAGCCAGATTTTGGCCATTTGTCGCCCAAAAAGAGCCAGGTTTGGGGGCATTTTTTCGCAAAAAATGTCTTCTGTCTTTAACCCCCTTAATTCTGGTGGATTATTGTACACACATTGATAAAACAACCAAGGAATAGTCCATTTTGTATTTAAAGCGGTTGACAGTCTTTATATTTATGTATATTTGTACCTGGGGATTGTTGATTTTTCTTAACAAACAGAGCAAACACTGATGAAATGCTGTTTGGGTATTCACTGCTTGCCAAAGTACCTGTTTGCAAGTATTCAGAATAAATAGGATTAACAAACATTGTACGTTTAAGGTGTCAAGCAAAAAATAATACACAGGGATGATCATGATCAGACTTTCGATGAAATTGTCAGTCTTTCCATAGAGTTTATATGGAAAACCTCCATTCAGGTTTGAACACCTGAACGTGAGCAAACCTGAACGTGAGACAGGATATATTTAACATATTAGATTAATAATAATTGCTAATATATGTATGACGCCAATTTTAAAATAAAATGGCTTTTTTCTCTCGATTTTTTTGGTATTTGATTTTAGAAGATTAAAAGTTTGCAATCAATGTTTTTCTCGCTTGAATATGAAATTATAAAAGATCATATAATACTTTGATTAAAATGTTTAAATTGGGAAATTATATGTTAAATAGAACAAATAACTGCATTGCCAAAGTAGTTTGCTAAATATTGCAACAAGGGAGCTAATTCAAAAATATTAGGGGAGAGCACAATTGCATAATTTTTACCTCGGAATACAGGCCCGAATTTTTCTGACAAAACAAATTTAAATCAAGTGAGCCATAACATCATCTACCTTTTAAATAAAAAGGTTTCTGTTTAGAAATGATAGGTTCAGATATCTGAAACTGTCGAGAAAAGCACTTTGAACAGCGTGTGCAGTTGCTGTCTTGAAAAGAGAAGCAATGCTACTGTCGGCCTTTGCGAGTTGCGCGGATTCTTTCGCATGCCTGGTAATGTCTAGTGAGTGATGCCGTCAGATGAAAGAATGGCACATGCAAATCTTTCTCCTTTCTCACAAAGCTTGATGGAAAGCTCGAAGCAATATATCTATCTTCTTACGAGTGGAAAGTGAGCTTGCAAGTGACACTTGATTTTTTCTTCTTCGTGGACGTCGAAATAGCGGTCTTTTCAACATGTTTAAAGTTACGAAATCAGAAAGCTATGTAATGACTATTAGGCCTATTATTGACCACAAAAAGCAAAGATGTCACGATGATGGTGCAGTTTATTTCATGCACAGCATGGCACCATGTATATTATAGTCTGTAATTATGACCGTTACCGGTAGCAGCTGTTAAAAGTGTGTGCCGATCGCCGTAGGTTATAAACATTTATACTGGGTCCGAGGTTATCAGCGCGTGTCCAGGTTTGACTCGATCAGCTACTGAATTGTGTGGTCGATAATTGGGGTGTTAATTGACAATTAAGATACACATTGATGACCATTAAGCGGCACGAGGCAATGACTTGTAGCCGGAGGTGACGATTCCGACGCCAGACAGAAAAATTTACTTGCGATTTTTCTTTCGCCAATAGTTGTCGCCAAATTAATATTTTTTGCGCCAAATTTATTATTTCTTCGCATTTTGCGACAATGGCGATCGGTAGCGCGAACCCTGGGAGGCAATTGGGTATTTACCCACCTCTTTTTGGCTTAATTGGGTATTTTAAATTGGGAATTTCAATTTTTTGTATTGGGTATCTATCTGAAAGCAAATAAGAAAAGAAACTGGGCCTTGTTTCTCCTGACTTTTTTGTTTACTCCCGGTTTCACTTTCAGAAAGCACACTTGCAATATTAGTATAGCTGAGATCGCTATTTCCAACTTATTTCGAAAATCCAATGTATCTATCAATTCATCTTTGATTCTTCGAACCACCAACGCGGTATTTGAGTTAGTTACGATATGATATTCAATTGCTCTAAGGCTTTTTCGCCCAGGTTACGCCATTGTTATTGTAAAGCGAGACGAATGTCGTAATCGTGCAAATACTGGGTATAGCTAAACAGCGATAAGAATGTTCCCAGACTGGTTTACAATTTAATTTACTAGCATTCGTATAATTTTGTACCCAACAACAGCTTGTGATGCGAAAAACGACAATCACAAACTGAATACTATAGTGTCATACGCTACAAAAAGTTCTGTATTGAGTATCAAGGATTTTTATTGCGTTTTTGTACGCACAGAAATGAATTTAATTGCGTTTTTCAGGTCAACGAAATTGCGTAAATACGCAATACGCAGCCTTATCTGGAGCTATGGGATACACAACAAACTGTATGTATCCAAAGCAACGGAAACACAGCAAACTGTCTCATTGTATCCATAACAATGGAATTTGAAACCCGGCAAACTGTCTTTTTTTTTTATCATAATGTATCCGTAACAAGGGCTTCATGCAACAAACTGGCTCTTTGTACAGTATCCATAACAAAGGAAATGCCACAAATTGGATCTTTGTTTCGGTATAATACAAACTGTCTCTGTATCGCAACCATGGTCACTAACTTAACATGCAGGGGACAAAAACTCCACTCGTCTGCTCGTAATTACGAGTGAAATCTAGAAAGGACAAGTTATTCTTCCCAAAGCACTCATCCTCTAGGAAGAATAACTCGAGGAAGTTGACTCGTATTACATATTACTCCCTTATGTTCTTTATTGCATACACTTTTAAAGGACAAGTGCATGTGTTTGCAGGACGAGTGAAGATTGTATGTCACTCGTCCTGCAGGACAAGTACAATATTGAATTATTTTTGTCCCCTGACTTGCTTCAGTATCTACCTACCAGTGGTCTCCAGATCTGGCTGTCTGATGAAAATGCAGAAGTCATCTATGAGGGTCTGGATGGGGGTGTCTGAAATTCACTATTCATTAAAAATTTAGCCCATTATTCATCTCATTAAAATTTTGGGTTATTCATTAAAATAAGACCAATTATTCATTAAAAGTAAGACAGGTTGCAAAGAAATCTGATTATTCACTATTCATTAATGTTTTCTTCAATTCATTAAAAAAATAGGATAATTAATTATTTTTTAGGCCTTCATTATTCACTATAGATTCATTAATTTTTTGGCTCATTATTCACTATTCATTATAAAATAAGGCCATTATTCACTAATCATTATACCCCATCCAGGCCCTCATCTATGTATTAATATGAAAATGCTTGCAACTGCTGTTTCTTTAATTTAATCTGTTAATAGAAAAACCCTATGATCTGTCCTCGAAGTAATTATGATTCTAATTGAAATTGTGTTGTAATTTTCTTCTAGCACCTGCTGTCTAATTGACTAGAAAAATCTGACTAAGTCATGTTCAGTTCTTGTATTTGTGCTTTACTTGAAGTTTCAACTGCAGGGGACAAAAATATTTCAATTTTGCACTTATCCTGCAGGACGAGTGACTTACAATTTTCACTCATCCTGCAAATACACGCACTTGTCCTTTAAAAGTGTATGCAATAAAGAACATAAGAGAGTAATATGGCTTCCCCGAATAAATCTTCCCAAAGCACTCGTCCTATAGGACGAGTGCTTTGGGAAGAATTACTCGTCCTTTCTAGATTTCACTCGTAATTACGAGCTGGCGAGTGGAATTTTTGTCCCCTGAACTGTCATTGTTAGCTTGGGAGCACAGTGGCTCAGTGGTATGGGCCACGGGTTCGAGCCTCACCAGCATCACTGCCTTAGACACCTTTATCTTAGCTTAGTACTGGTTCAACCCAGGAAGACCTGTCCCTATATAAATGAAAGATTGTTGATGGGACGTAAAGAATCAAATCAAACAAAAACAAATCATTGTTAGCTAACTGTCCAGGTTTAGATAAACAAATTTATATCAGTTTTGCATGTTTTTGGGTGTTCAAAAATACCGTCTCATTGAGACGGTTCTTTTGAGTACCCACAACATAAATAAGAAAAAGAATTTTTTGTTCCACACTCTTAACATAAGACCTGCATATAGTTCAATGGATTCAGCGCCAGACTCTTACCCAGGTTTGAATACCTTCCCTGGCACTGCATTGATGTGGGTGTTTTGAAATAGTGTGACAGGGGAAAAATAGGTCTCATCGCATTACATTAAATTTCATCAAGCTTGGCGTTTTTATGTTAAATACGGTACACAAGCAATGGCAAGATGAAACAGGTGTTCTCTCCAATAATGGTTTAATTAAATCTATAAGCTTATATAGGCAATGTTACACAAAACAATTAACTTTCTTTTAAAGATGTCTAATACTATCTATTGGCTTTAACACCCTAAATAATAAATAATTCAGGTGACAACCTGTATATTTGAGCACAAAGAACTTGTCAGTCTTAGATAGATTTTGGGAAGGACAGGTCATAGTTTTAAAGTGAAGAAACCCAAGAAAACCAAAATGTGACTATATACTTAATCAAGAGATTGCAAGGGGCCTGGCCCCTTGCCTAGCTATAAGGGGAGGATGGACATGTACAGTTAATGAAATGTTATGCTGCTGTAAAAATAAAATTTGTGAAACTCATTTGACTCGCCTCTCACTGACTATTCTAAAAATAGACGAAAACAACCAAAATATACGAAAAACCGTCTTATAAATATTGGTGGACGAATTTGGGCAGGAAAACTTTTCAGCTTTTCCTACGATTCCTGTGATATTGCTATGTGGATAATGGAAGAAGAAATTCCCCAGGACTTGAAGATTATGGACAATGTTTTATGAAGATTCAGTTCACTCAAATAAATGTGAACACTAATTTGATGCTGCTCTATGAAGAAAGAATTGCACCATTTATTTGGACTTTCATAAATGGGTGCTTCAATGTTTCGATGCTGTCTTCTATGATGAAAGAATTGCACCATTTATTTGGCTTATCATAAATGGGCACTTCAAATTTTGGATGTGATGTCAGTGCTTCTCTTTGCTGTTTACTTGGCTGGACTCAATGGAAACTTGGAACTTTATAAGAAGAAAAAAAAACTATACACTTTTTAGGAATATTTACACTATTAACACTACCATACTTTTATTCTGCTCATATTTTTGTATGTATGTATATATTTATGTCTATATTTTCATGTTTAATTGTACATGTCCTCCATTCTAATTTTTTTTTGAAATATTTGGAATTTTCTTTATAAGAAACAATTTATATTTCTGATTTAACCATAATGATAATGATTTACCAGAGTGAACTTGATTTTGATTTTCAGTTGAAAATATGACCATGTCAGTAGCAAAAATTAAGCAAAATATACTATACCGTATTTACCCTAAATACTTGCACATCAGTAATAACAGTTACAAGTTAATTTTGAATATTTTCATGCACAGAGATGGTATAAAGTGATTCCAGCTTAATTGTTTTGTACTAGCCAAAAGAATTATGCTGTTATCTGAAATAAGGTTTATACAGAGGACTGATCCCCCTCTTCCTATAGACTGAATTTTGGTCCACTTTCTCATCACGTGTCAATAAGATTAATCACAAGGATACATTTTATGAAAATCTGTTATGATAAAAGTGAGAGTTCAAGACACTGAAATAGGCTAACTTGTCGGTCAAAATACATGATGCCATTAATGCATTAGACCAATATATTACTTAAGAGGTACACAAGTAATGGTTTGTAATGCAGAGGGTGAGCATGCATGGGGAATAATTATATAAATCATAAGGTGGCACTGCTGAAATTGCCTTATAGATATGAACACATACATAAAACATAAAAGACCACAAGTTAACTTAAATGTCTTGCAACATTATACACTCACTAGCAACAGGCAAAGGGATAGTTGAACTTTTACATGGATGTATCTCTTGTGATGAAAAAAAAAAGTTAAAAATAAACAAACAAAAAAACATTAATTATACTTTGCTGTTTTGGGGACAAAACATTTTCCAAAGGGCGAGAATTTGTGACAGGGGAAAAATAGGTCTCATCGCATTACATTAAATTTCATCAAGCTTGGCGTTTTTATGTTAAATACGGTACACAAGCAATGGCAAGATGAAACAGGTGTTCTCTCCAATAATGGTTTAATTAAATCTATAAGCTTATATAGGCAATGTTACACAAAACAATTAACTTTCTTTTAAAGATGTCTAATACTATCTATTGGCTTTAACACCCTAAATAATAAATAATTCAGGTGACAACCTGTATATTTGAGCACAAAGAACTTGTCAGTCTTAGATAGATTTTGGGAAGGACAGGTCATAGTTTTAAAGTGAAGAAACCCAAGAAAACCAAAATGTGACTATATACTTAATCAAGAGATTGCAAGGGGCCTGGCCCCTTGCCTAGCTATAAGGGGAGGATGGACATGTACAGTTAATGAAATGTTATGCTTCTGTAAAAATAAAATTTGTGAAACTCATTTGACTCGCCTCTCACTGACTATTCTAAAAATAGACGAAAACAACCAAAATATACGAAAAACCGTCTTATAATAGCTATACCATTGTATACCATGGTGGTTTGTCCACTTGTACGAGAGATTATATACTCACTAAAGCTCATGGATTATCTCCACATACAGGCAGACAAACAATGGTATAACTATTACTTATCCAAAAAAGATGCATGTTTTGTTTCAAGTTACAAGTCAAATAATATTAATTACAGATGTCATTCACTGACAAGTTGTCAAAATGGTTCATAGTCTGTGTGTGCTCATAAGATCATGTTTGTTTATTAGGTTGAAAAGGGAACCCTGGGGTTTACATTCAAAGTCAATAACCCAATTGAGGCTTTAATTTGAAGACAAAAACCCTTAAAAGGGTACTTTGGCAAACAGTGCATCTCAGGTGAAATACCGCATATCACAGCATTTTATCAGGGTCTGCACTGTTCATTCTTTATTCGCGAAATTATAACCTGTGACCCCTCGGTTTACAATGGACTGTCAAACTTTATGAGAAATTCTAGTGGTCTAATAAGGCTCAAGATATATTACAGATGCCATTGACAATTGACACATTCAATTTTAAGTACATGTATGTGACATAAATACAGTTGTCAGTCATTGTCAGGGTGCCCAGAGCATCCTAGACTGATATATGGTCCAGTTCATTGTCAGGAGATATGTAATAATTATACCATGGGCTGTCCGTCTGTATGTGGAGATAATCCATGAGCTTCAGCGAGTGGATTATCTTATGTACATGTGGAAAAACATTGTATCTTTATTTTATACCACCTACATTATCAGACACAAGATATTTCATGCTAAAGTAAGTAAGGGTGGTATAAAGGGTCCTATCCCAGGGGGACTACTCTGATATTTTTATATAAAAGTAGGCTTGGCCCATTTTTTGGTTCAAAATTTTGAATATCAATATTATTTGGGGATTTTAAGAAAAATGACTATTTTTGGGGGTATGAAGATTTTGTGGATGTATGTTTGGGGTCATGACAAAACTGGACTAGTTTTTGGGGTAATTTCTATATACTTTAGGGTCTGGCATTTCTTAATATCCATGAACAGAATCAGGGCTCAAAAATAGCACTCGTCCGCTCGTATTTACGAGTGCCTCAGGCTGCAGGGCAAGTGAAAAATTTGATATTTCTAGTGAAATTAATTTTTTCCCATGTATGCCAATATTTTTGTAATGCAGGGCAAGTGCCTATTTTAAGATATTTCGAGGCCTGAGAATGGGAATATTTTTGGGGGGTTGCTAGCATTTCAAATATTTTTTTTGAGTGCCTGATATTCCTAATTTTTTGTGGGGTAAGCAGTAGATGCTGGGGCCAAAGCCTATTTATCAAGAAAAGATGTGAGTACCCCCACCCCCTCGGGGTCATATTGGCAATTTTTTAAGCGTAAATTTCTAATTATTTTCTTTCTTACTTGTATCAGTTCTAATTGACGTTTTGGGTGTACCCACAACATGTGTTTTGGTTGAGAAAATAACCAAAGAATAATTTGGAGACTTTGGTACTTATAGCATATGCATAAAGACTCATACAGAGCTAATATTGTTTAGAATTCAGGGGACAAAAATATTTCAATATTGCACATGTTATAAAGTTCCTTATATCTCAAATTCATAACTGCATCCCAAATACTGACAAATAGATTTCAAAGTCTATTCTCAGAAAATGCTAGTTTCACCCTCAGATTTTAGGATGAAACTAGAAAGGACAAGTAATTCTTCCCAAAGCACTCATCCTACTCGTCCTTACTAGATTTCACTTGTAATTACGAGGGGATGAGTGGAATATTTGTCCCCTGGAATTTATATCTACATTAAGCCTGTTTCACATCAATCCTACTATCACTAGGCAGTGTGATTTTCTGCCGACATTCGGCTATGTAGCAGATCACAGACCAAATTATATACCTTGTTGATTTTCACTAAAAATAAGGCAGCAGTATGATGGTCTCATGATTGTCTTGCGTTTACGCACACTGGGCTGTCGCAAGATGGTCATGCAGATTTGCAAGACTGTCGCAAGTGCCGCTGTGTATCAGTCGTGCAGGTTCATTGGTAGTTGTAAGTTTCGCAGCATTCTTTCAGCAGTCGTGCAATAAAGCACAAGGTCATTTCACGGTAAACTTTGTGGTAGTCTTGCGGCATTCACGGGTGAAATACAGGAATACTAGCTCTTGCGTTAGTCGTACGGACATTTTGCATGTCTTGAAGCAGCCTTGCTTGCCTTGTAGGCTGCAGCAGTCTTGCCTTCTCATAAGATCGCTCAAGAATCACAAACAAACTGAACAATAAAATATGTCTAAACATTAAGTTTTTGTTGTTGCGGCAGACTTGCGATCCTGTGATATTGTAAGGCGTTGTTGCACACAGCACCGTAAGACTGCTGCACTAAACCAGAAATTTGTCGTCGTAGTGAGTGTAAGGGGCCCGCAAGTCTGATGTGATACAGGCTTAAATTCTTTGTGTGTGTACATGTGAGAAGCAAGCTTGATCAAATGATGTTCTCAGGTTGACCTTGACCTACGTAACATCAAGGTACGTTTGCTTCATGCATTTACATTGGCCTTACCTAAAAACTGATCATGCTGATGGTTGCTTTGAAATTATCAGTTTCTCCATGGATATAAGTTCATCATTAAACATCATGTATTCTAAAATATTTTTTTCAAAAAAAATTAGTTGAGTTTGAAAAAAAATCAGCAGACAACATCATACAGCCTCTGTTAAAAATCAACAACACATCTGTTTTTGGATTTCAGGCTCTTTGTAAGCAGACAGATCTGACAGAAAGGCAGGTTCAGATATGGTTCAGAAAACGACGCATGAGGGATCTACCTACTCCTATGCAGAAGTTCCGTGAATGCAGGTATAGCTATTTGCCATACAATTGTGTATGTGTCATAAATTTACTTTTTATTTGGTTTTTAATCTCTCAGTATATCATATATCATAATGTTTGCATGCGCGGATCCAGAGTTTTGTCAGAGGGGGTCCAAATTTGATAACGTTTTTTAGCTCACCTGAGCCGAAGGCTCCGAGGTGAGCTATTAGTATACCAGTGACTCCGGCGTCCGTCGTCCGTCCGTCCGTCGTCCGTCCGTCGTCCGTCCGTCCGTCAACATTTTCAAACATCTTCTCCTCTGAAACCACTGGGCCAATTGAACTCAAATTTCATATGGAGACTCCTTAGGATGGGGGAATGAAAGTTTGTTCAAATGGTCCTGGTCACATGACCAAGATGGCCGCCATGCCCATATATGGTAAAAACCCTTTAAAAATCTTCTCCTCCAGAACCAGAAGGCCGATGACCTTGAGACTTGGTATGTAGTATTGGGGATGTGGGGCCTACCAAGTTTGTTCAAATGATGATCCTAGGATGACCTTGACCTACTTAATGTCAAGGTCAAGTTTGCTTCCTAATGCATTAGCATGGAAAATTGAATTGAAAAGTTGATTTTTTGAATACTGTGGAAGCCAAAGTCATTATTCTCACTTGATATGTTCAATCTAGTGGCTATAGATAAGTTTCAAAGGTCAAGGTTGATCTTTGACCTTTCAGCAAAGGTGGCTTATATTGGAGTCCCATCAACATATTAAAACATAGTTTTCTCAGACAATTCTTGGCCAATTGAAACCAAATTTCATATGACAACTCCTTGTGATTGGTTAGCCAAAACTTATACAAATTGTTATGGTCACATGACTAACATGGCCACCATGCCCATATATGGTAAAAACTCTTTAAATCTCTTCTTCTCTGGAACCAAAAGGCCATTGGCTTTGGGACTTGGTATGTAGGATTGGGGATGTGGGCCCTACCAGGTTAGCACAAATGATGAATCTAGGTTGACCTTGACTTACTTGATGGCAAGGTCAAATTTGATTCCTTATGCATTTATATGGAGAAAATCTTAAAATGTTCATTTTCTATAACTGAGCCGAATTCATTAAAGTTAAACCTATTGAGACAATGGTTAATTAAGTACCAAATGTCAAGCTGACCTGTGACCTTTTATCCAAGGCCACTCATTGGACTGCCACATACCTATCTAAACATCTTTTTCTCAGAAATCACTGGGCTGTTTGACGGATTATTCATTAGATTGTTTAGGTCACTTGACCAAAATGTATATGGTAAAAACAAAATTTGTTCCATTATAAGCTGTAGTTAACCTTGACCTATTTTAACATTATTAAGAAGATCAGGTGAGCGCCTCAGGACCTTCAGGTCCTCTAGTTTAGTTGATGAGGGGATAGAATATCCAAATACCACTATAAATGGGTCATCATCGGCCCCACAGCGAAACGCCATTTAAATGGCTTTTTGCTGGCAGTCCGTTGATGGCTTAACATTAAGTTCTGGCTTGGTAGCTTTGTTATTTTCAGGGGATCCGGTCCAGTATTGAAAAGAGGCCCTATATTTTTGTGGTTTTTCAGGGGGGGTCTGGATCCCCTGCCCCCCCGGTTAACCTATAGCAGTTTTCAAAGCAGTTTATTTTTCAGTTAGAGAATTTATTCAGTGTCTACATGTAAATAGATGTGAACAGGACTGAGAGTGCATGCAGTGTTCTGCCAAGAAATTTTTTAGTAGGGGATAAATGCCCTATGTCCTCAAAGGCTCAAAGTAGTGTGCAACAGTGCCACCATTGGGAACCAAATTATACAAATTTCTTGGAACAACACGGGTGGTAATGTCGTAAGGGGCGATCAAAAGTTATGCAAACGGTCGCCTTACGCGAGCGTCCAGATATGAGTGACGGGATGAAAATAAAACAAGCAAAACATGTAAGTTAGCGACTTCTACATTTATTCCAATGTTTGCAGACAAATATTCAGAAATCAGGCAATGCTATTCCCAATAGTAATCATTTTTGTGCAATGGGAAGCAATAGCGGAAGTGGAAAACCGAGTAGTTAGTTTAAAAATCAATTTCTCCTGGACGAGGGTGTGTTGATTTTTTGGTTTTGATCTTAAATAAACATGGTTTAGGGGCTTTTTAACATGTTTACTGGCAGGTTTAGTGACACAAATATACTTTACATAAATTTTCTTTTATGCCTTAACAGTGTTTAGTCAAAATCGGGTTTAGAATGTTGACATAGACTAAACAGAAAAAAAAAATCAACACTTACGACATTGACTCCCCCTTACGAGTCAGTTAACCCTTACGAGCCAGTATGGTAAACGCCCTTTATCTGATAGACAACGGATTACTCTTAAGTGTCTGCTAGTAAATTCTTGGTCTAGCCCTTGCACATTATCCATACATGATAGAGGGTCTCAATGGGGTACCTTTGAAATCGCTAATCAGTAAAATTTGGGCTCCATAGATCGCTAATTTGTAAAGTTATGCCCACAAATCGCCAACTAGTAAAATTGAGGCCGCCAAATAGCTAATAAGTTAAATTTTGGCCCCAGAAATCAGTAAATTTTAGGCCATAAAATCAGTAGCCTGTCTGGAGGCATTTACGAGGTGGAATAGCAGAATAGCGTTTTTCCATCAAGTTCGTTGACTGATTAAACGCGCCACTGTGCTATTTGGTATTTCTTAGGCCACAAATCGCTTATCATTATATTTTATGCCTTAATTCGCTAACCACTAGAAGCTCTCATTCCGCTATTGGTTAAATTTATCCTAAAAATTCGCTAACCATTAAATTTTAGGGCCATACTTCGTTAATAAGTAAACCTCATTGATACCCTCATGAAATTAATCATCTCATCTTTAAAGCCTTCGGCAAAGTATAAAATGCTTTTGAGACTGTTTTCTGGTGTTCTTTGCTTTAGGTCAGTAGTATCGCATGGTTTGATACCATTACGAGAGCAACCATGTGGTCAGAATTCAAAATAATTTAGAAGAATTGATTGCTGAATGATCTGGCTCCAAACTAGCGAAAACATTACACATCAAAGACATGGCAACCAGGGTGCTTCTTTACCTATATAAGAATCTGAAAACATCTTCTTTGAAATAATGATCAGACTTTGAAAAATAACACTAATTCATCCTCTACAAAATAGCGAAAACGCTATAAACAAATATGACCTGTCAAAAACATGGCCACCAGGAGGCGTGACTTATTGAAGAAAAGAAAAAATCAAATATCTTCCCTTTAAGCAACTCACATTTAAAAAAAAGTCATGAAAACTTGAATTTTATAACCCCCTCCCCTTTATTTCTCAGTTTCCATCTTCAAACTGGGTACCCATTTTCGACCAAACTGAGTGAATGCATTGACTTTTTTCGAAGAGTAAGATGCACTGAAATTTAAAGGATAGGTGGGCCCGTTAAATCCAAACATTAAACGCCTTCTTTCTGCGCATGCGTACGAACAATGCTAAGATATGCGACGTGTGACCTAAGATGTGTTTTACATACATACGTTGTGTATGTATGTAGCGACATTTCATTGTCTGAATGCTATCTTGGATCAATGGAGAGGTGGGGGAGAGAAGCATCTAAAACTGAACTGAAAGACATGTTTCAACTTTCCAATGACAAACGTTACGTATCTTAGCACTTTTCGTACAGATGCGCAGAAAGAAGATATCACACTTTTTGATTTTAAGAGCACTTCTATCCATTCCTTAATAATTCAGCACGTTTACACTTTGCAAAAATAATACTGCATTCATGGTCGAAACGGCACCAGGCTTAAGGAAGACACATTAAGTGTGGTGGTAGAAAATGCAAGTGTTCACAACTTTGTAAACGGCGAGTTGCTTTGAAACATATTTTGATGGTTGACTCAGCGGGGACGAAGACGAATTTGTTCGAAAAAAGGATTATCAATATAGGAATCAAGATTGATTTTGTTTCATTTTGTTTGATTTGATTATTTACGTCCCATCAACAATCTTTCAGTTAAACAGGGATGGGTCTTCCTGGGTTGCACCAGTACTAAGCTAGGATAAATGTGTCTTGCTCAAAGACCACAATGCAGTGACGCCTGTGTGGCTCGAACCCGGGGCCCCTCAGTCTCGAGTCAAGCACTCTAACACTGAACCACTGCTCTCCCGAATCAAGATTGAAGTTGAATTGAACGTTTCAACAACATTTGCCTGATCTTGTCTGAAAGGGACAGCATAATGTCCTCCTTATAACAAAACAACGACACACGTCCCTTTGATAGATGTATGCGCAGTGTTTAAAACGTCCCACCAACAACTACGGTCATATGGAGACTGGACCCAGGCATAAATTCTCAGTCGACAGACTGGTGAAGCCGGGGATCTAACCTGCCACCCCCAGTTCATCTGCTACACCATGGCAGCTCCCAGATGTATGAGGTGATGTTTAAGCAGACCCGGGAAAAATATAAAGAAACTGTAGTTCTAGGCAAGTGCTAGCAGAGGAGTTGGGGTATAGGAAAGAGTCTGGTTGTTGTGGTGCACTCAGATTCGCTGCAATTGCATTTTATAGCTCTGTTCAAATCCTTGCATGTTAAAATATTAGGTTACGCAGCGAAATTGCTTGGGATACACCACAACCCGATAATGACCCATACGTCCAGTGGAAGGTATGTGAGGGGGGGGGGGGGGGGGGGGGGGGGGGGGGGGCGTCTATGTTCATTGTTTTCTGGCTAAATTATCAGGTGGGCTTACAAACTCACTGACTACTTTGCTCCACACCCCTTCCTCAAGATATATGTATCAAACATGCCCCCAAACATTTAAATTTGAGTATACCCCACCCCCGAAACTATTCCCAGTCTTAGCCTTAGCCTAAGAGTGGACCAAACATGACCCCCCCCCCCCCCCCCAAAAAAAAAAAAAAAAAAAATCCCATTTAGTAGCGACCCACACACCCCTCCCGCCCCAGCAAAAAAATTAAATAAATAAATAATATAACCAAGTGAAAACATGCACATTGATTGGGGTGGTGGAGGGGGGGGGGGCTATATTCAAAAGTTTCCGTCTACAGTATTAGTTCCCCCTCAACTATACATTTCTAGCACGCACCCCACCCCACACACACACACGCACGAAATATAGCTTACCCCCTTCCCCAAAGTATTCCTATCTTACCTTAACCTTAATGAGAGCCTAAAATAACCAAACATCCACATACAATGGCAAACCCCTCCCCCACCCCCTACACCTCACACACACAATTATAATACTTTTCAAAACTTAGTTGATCTCAAAATACGGTTGAACCAGTACCAAGCAATTAATCAAGTATTTGTTTGAAGCCACAACGCAGCGCCTTTGCTGAAGCTCGAACCTGCAACCCCTCAAGCTCGCCAATTAGTCACCGCGCTCCTCAATATAATCAACTTGGAATTGAGCCATACCATGCGAAAATGTGTCTTAAGGATTTCTAGGCCGAACAGGTAAAATTCAAACCAGCCTCCTCAGCCAAAGAAACAAGCTGCATTATTGACATTCTAGTTTTAGCATGATTAGGCTGGCTTTAAAATCAGCAGATATCCTGCTATCAAAGAAGCAAAATAATGGATGCTGTTCAGACTGCTAAGGCAGGCTGTTCTGCGCCTTTGTTGGTCGCAATTGACATTAAGCAGGTTTTCACATGACGAGGATAAATTGAATTTATATCAGTGACACATCATGCATCACAACCAGAATATTTTCTTAAACTTATCTGTTCTACTTTTCTCTTTGAACTATCCAAGTTTATTCGTCTTGTAAGGGGCAATCGTACCGTTAGGGGCAACCAATGTCGTAAGGGGTAAAGGGCACCAAAAATTCGTCGCAGATACAAAGTGACGTCAAGAAAATGGTGTATACGGCTTGTGGTTGAAAAATAAGTTGGAAAAGATATGATTTTTTACAAAAATAAAGCATTTAAGCACATTTATTGAACAGAACACCTTCATTAGCAACCACTAAAATGATATTATGCGTACACCTTACTCAGGAGAAATTTCATCCGTTAGATGTAAACTTTCTTACGTCAGATTCTTTTGCCTCTTGTACAGAAATGGACAAAATAGGGAATAGCATTCTCCGTTTCCTTATATTAGGCTCAAAAACGGTAAAAACAGTCAAAACAGGACTGCTCGCATAGCTGATTACATTGTTTATTGCTCCCGTACCTCATGTCCGGATGATCTCGTAAAGATTTCATTTGCATAACCGTTCGATTGCCCCTTACGACATTAGCACCCATAAACAATGTCCCATTGAACCGAAACTAAGTGGGACATTTGGAAATTTTATGCGTCAAATGGCACAAACATGCAGCCTTGGCAGAACACTAGCTGTGCATGACTCAGTCAGGAAGAGTGCTGGACTTGAGATCAAGGGGCCAGTTTCAAGACTCATCGGAGCAAGGCACTGATTATCCTCTGCTTAGAACATGACTGTAAACTCTTCCACTTAAAATTGGAGAAGAATCGTTCCAATATGTTAAAAAGGGGGTGTTAGACAAATTCTGAAAAAAAAAAACCCTGCAAAAATTGAGATTGAGGGAAAAAAACAAAATGAGTAAGCAATCAGTGAAGATACAGATGAGATGGCTCACAATAAGCCATCTCATCTGAATCTACACTGTTTGCCTAGACCTTTTTTCAAAGGTTAAGCGACGAAAGTTTGCTGTTGTAATTTAATGCTCAGGGAGCGAAGTCACTCAGGCTCAGTGGTAGAGTGCTTGACTCGAGACCGAAGGTTCGAGCCTCACCGGCGTCACTGCATTGTGTCCTTGAGCAAGAACATTAATCCTAGCTTAGTTCTGGTTCAACCCAGGAAAAACCGTCCCTTTATAACTGAAAGATTGTTGATAGGACATAAAGAATCAAATCAAACACACAATTAAATGCTTTAACTTGGCTCCTCAATATGAGATGATTATTAAGTCAAAATGGATTATACTCTGACTTTATACAAGGCCTGAGCCTTAGAAATATTTTTTGTTTTCCCCATAAATACCAAATTACCATATAATTATCAGTTGGAGGGTCGTTCAGTTGACCACATTTTTTTTACTGAAAATGTTCTAAAATTTCGAACAGTTTTCTCTTTATATCAGTTATGGTTGAAATTTCATGAGATTATGTTCTTACCTATCAATTTAAGCATGTGTTTTTTGTGCTCAAAAGAACCGTCTCATTGAGTACCTACAACTATGTTTTGGATAAGAAATAAAGAAAATAGTTCTCCAATATGCTCTCTTATTGCGGGCCTATAGCTATATACTAATGCTGTTTCAGCAGAGAACAGGAATGAAGCTGATCAGAGTGCACAAGTGCATGCTTAGTAGGCTGATCTGCACTTTACATGTTTATATGTAGGCCTACGACAATTTTTTCGATGTACAGACATGGTTCATATTATTTATTACCTTTGAACCAACAGTAAAACCTGTGTAAAACGGCCACTCAAAAATAGACAAAACAAATATCTTAATGACAAATGGTAGCTTAATGAAGGTCGAAAGTATTGCAGAATGCTCCCCTTGAAGCATTCTGCAATACTTTTGACCTGTATTAAGGAAATCGGTCTTGAAAACCAATTTTTTGTCTTTTTGAGAGTGGCTGTTTTAGACAGGTTTTACCATATTGCACATTTGTAGTTTTTCAATAATAATTACATCTACCTTATTTACCCCAAAAGTTCACTATACACAGGAAGCTTTTTCAAAAAAGCTGTACCCTCTTTTAAAACTGTGTAGAAACAGATCAGCTGACTTCATCCGAAGCCAGCTGATCTGGTTCTACACTGTTTTCCACTAGATTGGCCCGAAATCAGAAGTTACATATGAGCCAGTGCATGAGATTTCCAACAATATGGCATTTTGACATGTGTAGACTCGGACGAGCCTCTGCAGCCTGCTTTTACCTTAGAAACTCCAAATTGTGTTCAGTCAGTAGCTAAATAGTCATAGAATACTCAAGCGACTAGCAAAGGCTCTGATCAGACTGCGCGTATGCGCAGGCTGATCTGAGGCTTTGCTGGTCGTACATACCATATTGTTGGAAATCTCATGCACTGGCTCATATAATGAGTATTAATTTTTTTTTTTTAGAAGGGTGCGCTAATTGGAACATGTCCACTTATTAGATTAAATATGGTAATATAAATTGATGCATATCCAGTTATGATAATATAGTGTAGTACAGTTAGTGGTCTGTGTAACCAGCAGGCATTGTGGAAAATGGTCTGATTTTGTTTTACTCAGGTGATGTGATGTGTGCTTACATAATGTCATACCACCCTCAACAGAGCTCCAGATCAATTGGAATATTTCTAATTGATCTCAAGACTCCAGATAAGGGTTTATTTATCTGAATTATTTCCCTTTCCTCTCAACCAAAACAATTTATATATGTTGTGGATACTCAAAGGAACCATCTCTCATTGAGATAGTTCTTTTTGAATACCCACAACATATACTTTTAAAGAGATACAAATAATGAAACTTTTACAGTCTTTCTGGAGTTGTGTTAATTAGCCTGGTTAAAAGAAAATTGTAATAATGTCATTCTTAAAAATGAGTTTTATCTGCATTAATCCAAGGGTTGTCTTAGTTTTTAGTATATGTCTACACTTTCTACCATACTTTGTGTGTGCAAGTGGTGATGGCTTTGGTGAGCTTGTACAGATGCACAGGCTTGTCTGAGTCTGCTCTGGTAGCCTATAAATGTACAGGATAAGTTCCCTTTTCCTATGACCTGGCCCATTTGTCAAAACTGTTTTTAATTCACAATAATTCTGGTCTGCTCTCATCTATTTATGTACTGTATTGCAAGCACTGTGGACCCTGATCAGACTGCTCCATTTGGAGCAGTCTGATGAGGATTCATAGTGTTTAATTGCTTCTGTGATAAAATTAGTTAATTATTACAAGGGAGCGCAGTGGCTCAGTGGTAGAGTGCTTGACTCGAGACTGAGGGGCGGCCAGTTCGAGCCTCGCCGCCGTCACTGCGTTGTGGTCCTTGAGCAAGACACATTTATCCAAGCTTAGTACTGGTTCAACCCAGGAAGACCCATCCCTGTTTAACTGAAAGATTGTTGATGGGATGTATAAAGAATCAAACAATCAAAAAAAATGTACTGTATTGCAAGCACTGTGGACCCTGATCAGACTGCTCCATTTGGAGCAGTCTGATGAGGTTTCATAGTGATAATTTGCTTCTGTGATAAAATTAGTCAATGATTATACAATTAAGTGGTCTGATTATGCTGCAGCTGTGAAAAGATGGATTAAGTTAATTAACCCTTACCCCACTTAAATGACAGCTTATGACAGCTTATTTACTGATGTACTTAGATAATGAACAGCTGATCATCAGCTGATATACATAGGCAAGACATCATGCATTACTGTCCTGCCAGCCAAGAGTGACAGTGACATCATGGTTTGTTTAAAAAGTTATCAGGGACTTAGAATCGATATATCACTTGTACCATAATAAACAGCTGATCATCAGCAGATATACATAGGCAAGACATCATGCATTACTGTCCTGCCAGCCAAGAGTGACAGTGACGTCATGGTTTGTTTACAAAGTTATCAGGGACTTAGAATTGATAGATCACTTGTGTATTAATCCTATCCTCAGGATAGTATTAATACACAAGTGATCTATCGATTCACGTTAGCTTAAGTGAAGTGTACACGTTATTGTTTTACTAAGCAAATGTAAACAAAATATTACGTCACTGTCACTCTTGGTTGGCACAACAGTAGGAACCAGCTGAGCACTTATAATTGACACTTGTGTCTTTTGTCATCTGATCACTTTAATTTTGAAAAAAAGTCAGCATGAAAAATTGCCCAGCATGCAAAGAGTAATTCCTGTTGTGCCATTACATCCTACATTGCATACAATATTGAACCTGATCAAGAATGCCTCCATGATAAAAGTAGTCTAAAGTGCATTAGATGTATAAAGCAGACATTAAAAAAATATATTGGCAGAATAATGGTTAGAGGGAAATGAACTGTTACATGAAAGCAAGGTCAGAGGTCCTGTCATTTTTGTCAAAAATGACATGTGGTCAACTTCTTAAAGTGCCATATCTCTTGAGAAAACCCAGTTTTTATAAAGGAAACAAGGCCAGGCCGGCCTAGATCAACATGCATACCACATCATCTGATCAGGACCATTGCTGGTAGAGATTGTAAGATGTTAAGACAAATTGTCAGGTGTTTAACCTGAGTCTCTGTAACTGTGTAGGCTGATTCAACTCGTACCATGTCACAATTTGACACAAGTCATGAAGTCTGGTTTTTACATGACTTGGCTTAATATGGTATAAACCATTACCATGCTAAATAAATTTTCTGTACTACACTCCCCCCTAATTTTATACAGTTTACATGCTGGTTTCTATTATAATAAGCATGCATTTACAAGCAGAGGAGGAAACAGTGTAGACCTAGATCAGCTGGCTTCTGAGAAGCCAGCTGATCTAGATCTATACTGTTTTCCAATCAGGATATATTCTGGTTAACCCTTAAAGTGCCAATCACGACTGCAGCAGACGACAAATTTTGCGACATCTTTCTTTATTTTCGACAAAAAGAAGGTATGATATTTCATGAAAATCGTCTGCCAGCAGATGATTCTCATGAAATATCATGACTTATTTGTTATTTTTGAAAAACAGCAAAATTTGAAATTGTCGTCCGCTGCAAATTATAGGTGGCGCTTTAAGGGTTAAGCATGATAAGTGTTATTGTAAGACTGCACATGTAAGACTGCATAACAGTCCAATTTTGTGGTGTGGGTTCATGGTGTGATGTTCAGTTAAATCTTATGTTGTGTAACATGAGAATTTGTATATAAATAATTAGTGGTTTGATTGAAAATGGAATGATTTTTAACGTACAACAACACACCATATTTTCTTAACAAAAGCCCCTGAGATGCATTGTTTGGTTTGAATTATAAGACAACTGCAATATCCAAATGTTTTAACTTTTTAAGCAAGAACTTTGTCAAATAGACAGGCTCCCGTCATTAAACTTATTAATCACTCAATTTCAAATAAAAGCTCACATAAAGGAAAAGACAACTCTGATGATAAAACGTTAATTATGTTTGGATTGGTTCTTTATCAGTTTAAACATCAATATGATTTATGACAGGGAGCCAGTCTATATATTTGTCAAACAGTGATGCCCTTCATCAGCGTTTGCATTGTTTGCTAAGATTGAGACAGAAATATGTTAACCCGTAAAGTGCCACCTATAATTTGCAGCAGACGACAATTAAAATTTTTGCTGCTTTTTCAAAAATAACATTTAAGGCATGCTATTTCATGAGAATCGTCTCTCATGTAATATCATACCTTATTTTTGTCGAAAATTGGGAAAGATGTCTCAAAATTTGTCGTCTGCTGCAGTTGTGATTGGCACTTTAAGGGTGAAACTTTAGAAATAATTTGACCTGACAGTGCCACCTTAAAATACATAATGGACGATTCCATGCTTATTTTATCATTTTGTATGGGAAAATCCATTAGAATAAAAAGGTTGCAACAAATGAGTGCACACAATCTTATAAGAGCACAGTTATCTCCACACTTTTTAAAAAGCATCTTTGATATAATAGCCTCTGTCCTTTACTGCTGGACCAAATCCAACCAAAGAGCTATGTGCATTAAGGGGCTAATTTGGCCCCCCCCCCCCCCCCCCCCCCATTCTGGAGCCAAAAACTGAAGTCAGATTTTCATCAATTTCTTCTGATTGGTTGTTGAGAAGAATAACCAGGCCTCGAGTTATAAAACTTGAAAAAGTCTCAAACTCAAAATAAAGCGCAATGATTGGCTGCTTGCGGACACATGTCCGCAAGTAGCCAATCATTGCGCTTTATTTTGAGTCTCACAGAGAATGAACTCATGTTTTATAACCTCGAGGCTAGGGCTTGAAAATAGCACTCATACGCTTGTATTTATGAGTGCTTCAGGCTGCAGGGCAAATGAAAATTTTGATATTTCTAGTGAAAATTATGTGATGCAGGGCAAGTGCCTATTTAAAGAAATTTCAAGGCCTGAGAACCCAAGTGTTTTAGTCTAGCTGCTATTTGTTCATCTTTTACCCTTGCCATAGTAACAGAAATAGCTGCCAAAATAGGCTTAAAAAAGAGAAGTTGCCATTTTGGACCAAATTTAAGGCCTTTAAATTGGGAGACTGATTTTTTAAGAATTAGATATCTTGTTTGTTTTGTTGCTTTACATCCCAAGTCAACAGCTATGGTCAAGGTGGGACGGTCAGTTCACCTAACCACACTTTTTCCTGGGCAAGCATGAACAAGCAATTAACCAGTACTTTGTGCACATACTTTCGCTTGTAACTGACAAAAGCCCTTCTTGAATGATTCAGGGGAAGGGAGGAAAATGACCATAGAATTTATTTCATGATCAAATTCCACGAAAGTGTGGAACCAGGCCGGGATCGAACTCCCGACCCCTGGATCTGCAGACAGACTCGCATCTATTGCCTGACTCGTTACTGACTGCGCTATGAGGACCAGCACAGCTAAATACCCCCTCCCCCCCCCCCCCCCCCCCCAAAAAAAAAAACAAAAAAAACCCAACAACCTTTTAATATGTTGTGTGCCATGACAGTTCTAATCATCGGTTAAAATAAATTTTGGTATTTGCTTGTGCTCTTTTTTAATTTCTCTGTCAAATGTCTCAAATTTGTTCCAAAATGGTCAATTTCCTATTTTCAGCCTATTTTGGTGGCCATTTTTGTTATCATAATCCCAGTAAAAGTTAAATTAATACCAGACTTTTTCACTTAGGCTATTGTTCTATTAGACTAATAAGATGAATTTGGTGAAATAAATTTATATTTTTTTGGCCTCATAAGGGGGTCAAATTAACTCTTTCTTGAGTGACTTTCTTACATTTATTTTTGCTCTCCCCACCCAGGGGTGGTGGGAAATGGATCAAAATTAATGTTTATATCGCTGATTTTAAAGCCTGTCCTCTAGTGCAATTTTTCAATATTATATGGGTTCATTTTTGGATGAAAAACAGCTTGGATCTTAATCATGATAAATCTCCTGATCTTTGTCACCTGTTTTAGAAACAGTATATATAGTTTTAAAAGTAAGACAATTATTATGTCAAGTATATGGTATCATTTGACATTGAAACTGTGCATTTATTTTATTAGATAGTGGGTGGTCATTGAAACAGATATGAAAACAACAATATAAGAGTCCATAATTGTAGGATACATTACATAATACATAACACTGTTAACCCGTAAGGGCCATTTCACACAGGGGACAAAAATTTCACATGTCAGCTTGTTATTATGAGCGAAATCTAGAAAGGACAAGTTATTCTTCCCAAAGCGCTCATCCAAGTGCTTTGGGAAGAATTACTTGTCCTTTCTAGTTTCACCCTAAAATCTGAGGGTGAAACTAGCATTTTCTGAGTATTGACTGTGAAATATTTTTGTCAATATATGGGATGCAGCTCTGAATTTGACTGGGTAAATATCATTTTAATAATCAGCCTTTATAAGTCATATTACATATTACTCCCTTATGTTCTTCATTGCATACGCTTTTAAAGGACAAGTGCATGTGTTTGCAGGATGAGTGAAAATTGTAAGTCACTCATGTGTTTAACTCAAACCAAACAATAGCAGTCAGCTCAGGACAAATGATCATGAAATCACAGCATGTATACATAGATCTAAAGCACCACCAAAAATTTGCAGCAGGCAACATTTTTATTAGTTGCAGAACTGCGACTTTAGATTTTTTTTCGAACTGGCTGAATCTAAAGTCGCAGTGTTTTTGTGCTCTATCTTGACCAGTGATGGAATCCCCTTTTGTTTTGGGAAAAACTCGTTTCTTTGACAATCCAACTATTCAGACTTCTTCATGTGTTTTACATACACAACCAAAGTTATAAAAATGTTACCATTGGCTTCGTTTTTGTGACACGATCAATGCAATCTGTAATATTATGTTCTTGTTGTTGTTTTTCGGCACATCGCAGCCATTTTGCATGCTTTTCACGAGTTAGGGGTGATGACGTTTTTGCGATAAATTTCGGATGTTAAATTGATGAGACGAACTTATTAAAACGTTGAGAATATATTATAAAAAAAACCCGTACTGGTCATACTCCCCATGACTAGGTAAGGGATGCCAGCACTTTTTCAAAAACTCAGTACATTATAAGAATAACATTAACAGTGGATTTTGCACAATATAAGAAACAAGTAGGTGTTTGAATTTTGAAAATCAGCGCAAAATTGTTAGTTATCGATTCTGTTAACTTACTCAATGTTGGTACGCTCGCAGCAGTCTCGTTTCTGTATTATTGTGCATTGTAGCGCCCCCTATTTTCTATTAATTTATAACGAGTAGTGACCTATTTCAGAAAATGAAAGTCGATTTCCAAGAATGGTTTGATTTCAATTTAATATAGCATGCCAAAGAAAATGAGATACTTACTTGACAGAAATCCTTAACAATCACATACCCCACCCATATTACACTATATAAATCCAATTTTCGGAAAGGAAGCTTTGTCATGTCCCAAAATGTCATAATCAGACTGAAAATGGACTTTTCCAACATGGCGGACAATTGTTATTCTGATCATGTGCTCACGTGACAAGTTTCCCGCCAAAAGAAGCAAGCTAACGCAAGAGTACATTGACCTCTGAACCGAGAGGGGGTCAGCTTGTTTACGACAAGAAGCGATGGATTGGAAAGATCAGAATCAAATTACTTTTGCACAGTGATCAATAAGATATTAGTGAAGGAAAATATTTTTTATATCATGGCTAACCTTGCTGCAAGCTGAATAGCTTTACTAGCACACGTTTATGTTCAATTAGGCTATCAGTCAATACACACAATTGGTGCCCATCGTTTTTAAGGCGCCACGTGAATCTTATATAGAGACATTGGGTGTTTTGACCTTCGTTTTGAACATGTGCGCAATGGTTTAAGATTAGAATTGTAGAATGATGTCATTATTTGAATATGCAAAATCATTTGGCATTTTTTTTCTATGTATTTCCTGTTAGTGGAAGTGGGGGAATTCCTTATCTGAAAGTAGTCAATTTTCTATCCAGTGACATCCGTCGGAATACAGAACCAGGGTGAAAAATTTGCATACTAGGTTGAAGATTGACCTTTATTCGTTGACATTCATCAGATATTAAAAGAAAACCTATTACAAATGGTGAGAGAGGTCACCATAAAAATCAACCTGTATGCACAAAAAAGGATCCCATCCATTGCCATAAAGAACTCCTCGGACACAGTTTGTACATATCCAACTGGGTAGTTCTCGATGTCAACAAATTGGTAAAAAGCGGCTCCAGTTAGATTGGTAATTGGTCATCTTTTTTGCAAATATCTATATGTACCAAATGTATGGTGAGATGGTATTGGATTATTTTAATCTCAACAGACCAGGTATGATCAATTTTTGGCCAATTATGATAATAAGGAAGGTAAAAGAAAACATTATATAAGTCTGATTTTGGTATTTAATGTTGTTAAAACATCTGTGTATTCAGAAAACGAAAAGTGAACGGGTCATTGTCGGTACATAAAATACCAAAACAAATTCGTGCATGACTTTAGTTTCCCACAGAAAAAGCATGCTCTTCAGCTCAGAAGACAAAAATGACGCCATGTTTTGAAAACAAATAGTGTAAACATTCTGTGTGGACAGGAGTATTTTATCTTTTTAGAACTAATCAGGTATGCATCAGCGGCAAACCAAATAGCAACATATAGATAAACCTATAAACATACAAAATGGAGTAGTGTTTGAGGAAGACACTGTTTGGAAATGTGTTTTCAAGTTGGTTTACGTCCACGCAAACAGTAAGGGAAAAGATAGAGGCTTAAAAAATCAGGGCTATATGATAACATAAAATAAAAATCCATCATATGGCCCTGAATTCAGTGCTACATTTTTATGATTTTTTGCTGCCTTTGCAGGGCTCGAAAATAGCACTTAGCCACTGGTATTTACGAGTGCCTCAGGCTGCAGGGTAAGTGGAAATTTTGATATTTCTAATGAAAATTAATATTTTTTCCATATATGCCAATAATTTTTGTAATGCAGGGCAACTTACTTACTTACTTAATCCTGGTTTGATATTTAGACTGCAGATAGTTTCCCAGTTCCTGGGGTAAGCTGCAGTTGGCTTGTCCTTCTCACACCAGATCTCCAGGTTTCTCTGTTCTGGGGATCGATGCCTTCTAGGTTGCACACTTCGACATCCGCTTATGTTAAGAAATTTTGAGGCCTGCTTTGGCAAATAAGGCTTGAATTTACACATGAATCATCGGCCAGCTGGTTCAGCAAGACCTGTTACATTAATTAGTTATTAATTGTATGTTATTATTGTTTAATTTCAGCTGGCACCTCATGTTCTATGGGACTTTCTTCATCTATGGATTGTATGTCTTATTAGATGTAAGTACCACAACGGATAGGCGGCAATCGAAAACGCCCTTAACAATCGACGAACTCGGATCAAAAATAGCTAGAAACAGTGTTTTCAATTGCCATTTGTCGTCCAAATGGCAACCAAAAACTCTGTATTTCACGATTATTTATCTACGTTTGTTAATTGCCAGTTTTAATATGTGTCCTTTCAAGTTTTGCAAGCATCTTGACGAGGAAGAAAGAGCTGGTTGCTTTGCTTTGATTGTCTTAAATTCTTGTTACTGTAAATGTTCTGTGGCTCTTCCTCACTGTGCTGTGGGTTGGTCTGCAGTGTGTGATTGTGTGTATTTCCTGATCATACTCACGTTTAGACTCAATTGAGTCGCTGTGTCCTTGAGCAAGACACTGCATTGGCTGATTACTACTGGTTCAACCAGGAACTTAGGAAATTGTCCAGATGTGACTGAAAATTGTTGACTGGGATGTAAAGTTCACCGTGACAGTAAATTGAATTAAATTAGTGAAGCTTTACAAAATTTGTTCAAATTATGGCCCTGCCCCAGGGGGTCTCCTGGTTTACCATGAATATATAGAGAAACCAATAAAATAAATATTATTGTGTGAGACCACATCCTTTTACAAGTTTTAGAGCCAGCAATGTACAATGGACTATCTCATGTTTATTGTATCAAACCAAAAGGAAGAATCCATTACCTTAGTATACTACGGGTTAATAACCCACCCCTAAAACAGTTAAATTGGCAAGTCTAGTGATCAGGGGACTAAGAGCATTGATATTTGGCCTGTTTTATCATCTAAAGGTTGGTTTTTAATGCCCTAATGGAACTAACAATGCTTGACTCTACTGAGTTCCAAAGCTAGGAGGCAGAAATTCTCTGCTTGAAAAATTTATCCCGATCTTTGGCTAGTGTTGGAATGGTTCATTCTCGTTCATCAGGGATGTGCCCAGGTAACAAAATGTCATGAGCTTTGACTTACAAATGAGCCTTGGCATGGAATTTCCAACTATGTGGTATGTGCGACCATCAAAGCCTCAGATCAGCCTGTTCATATGCGCAGTCTGATCAGAGCCTTTGCTAGTCGCTTGAATATTCTATGAGTGTTAAGCTACTGACTGAACACCATTTGGAGTTTCTAAGCTTAAAAGGAGGCACCACTGGCTTGTCTGAGTCTACACTTGTCCAAATGCCACATTGTTGGAAATCACATGCCACAGCTCAAATCGCTTTATACTCAGGAGATTTAGTTAAGAGTGCATAACAAAAATAATTTTCTTATTTCTCAACCAAAACATATGTTGTGGGTACTCAAAAAACATCTCAATGAGACAGTTCTTTTAAGCACCCAAAGCATATGCTAAAATTATGGGTAAGAAAATATTTACAATTTTACGCTGAAAAGTTTGTTTATCTAAACCTGTGTATTTTTTCAGAAACCTTGGTTTTGGGAGACCAAACTGCAATGGATTGGGTGGCCAAAATTAGTGAGTAAAAATAATTTGGTTAAATACAGTAGAACCTGTCTAAAATGGCCACTAGACAAAACAAAGGTCTTAACGACAAATGGTAATTTAATGAAGGTCGAAAGTATTGCAGAATGCTCCAAGAGAGCATTCTGCAATACTTTTGAATCGGTCTTGAAAGCCAATTCTTGGTCTTCTTTTTGAGTGGCTCAGCACCCTAGATAAGCAGCGTATTTGCGTAAATACGCAATTAAAATCCTCAAAAAAGCATTAAAATTAAATGTGTGCGTACCGAAATGCAATTCTAACGATTGGTATGCAATTACATGCGATGTCATTGCGTACCATTTGGTCCATTTCGTTTCCGTTTGGGTAATAAACAAATGCCAGTCGAGTATTGATTTTTTTTTACTAGCGAGCGTGTAATATAACACTTTTTTGTGAATAAAATATCGGTGCCCAGTCCAGTATTTCGCGGAAAAACAATATGATGAAAGTGAAACTTTGCAAAGTGTACACGCTCGAATGTCAACGAGGGTATGAGATTTGCTTCAGGTACTGTAAAATCCGCTAGTTTGATACTTTAGAAAGGCAGACGATCGGAGTGAATAAATATGCAAGCACATTCCCAATGGCTTCATGCAATATGAAAACGTGTAATCACAGAAAGAAAAAACGTGGCATAAAAAAATATGAAAATATGCAATTGTTTTTGCAAGTACGCAATTGAGGATAACCAGGTTGCGTAAATACCCAATTGACCCAAAAGCTTATCTAGGGCGCTGGTGGCTGCTTCAGACAGGTTTTACTGTACTATGTTTACGGAAATTACTGTTTGTATAATTCAAAACAGCAAAAATGTTGTCAACATGGTGTCAACAACATGTTGGATATATCTCGAAACATGAGGGAAATTGTATTTTCCAGAATCAATGGGAAGAAAAAGTATAGAATAAAGGGTAATAACTCAAAAATATTAATGACCAATGTAAAATGCTGCACCAATAAAGGCACATCAATTTTATACTACTTTTCTAGTACTGATTTCTCCATTATCTCATTCTAGCATTTCTGAAGTAGAATTTTAACACTTAAATCAAGATTTTTCATAAACTTTTAGTCCTTGAAAACTGTTGGATAATCTTTAGAAGTCCTTGAAAGTAAAACATGAAAAATCTTCTTGTCTAAAACCCTTAGTCCTAGAGCCTCGATATATATAACCACACTTCTAATGCAAAATTTTTGCCATAACCCCTGACGGGTACAGTGATTTCGGCAAGACCTCGTATATTAATTAAAGTTACATTTCTGAAACATTTTGCGTTGGAAGTGTGGGTCAGTATATACATGTATGATAGAACTGACCTTCAAATGGAGGCTTATATTCACATTCTTGTATGTTATGTTTACAGCATGTTGATAGAGAGATCTACTGGTACTATATGATAGAAATGGCCTTCTACTGGAGTCTTGTATTCACACCCTTGTATGTTATGTTTACAGCATGTTGATAGAGAGATCTACTGGTACTATATGATAGAAAAGGCCTTCTACTGGAGTCTTGTATTCACACCCTTGTATGTTATGTTTACAGCAAGTTGATAGAGAGATCTACTGGTACTATATGATAGAAACGGCCTTCTACTGGAGTCTTGTATTCACACCCTTGTATGTTATGTTTACAGCATGTTGATAGAGAGATCTACTGGTACTATATGATAGAAACAGCCTTCTACTGGAGTCTTGTATTCACACCCATGAATGTTATGTTTACAGCATGTTGATAGAGAGATCTACTGGTACTATATGATAGAAACGGCCTTCTACTGGAGTCTTATATTCACACCCTTGTATGTTATGTTTACAGCATGTTGATAGAGAGATCTACTGGTACTATATGATAGAAAAGGCCTTCTACTGGAGTCTTGTATTCACACCCTTGTATGTTATGTTTACAGCATGTTGATAGAGAGATCTACTGGTACTATATGATAGAAACGGCCTTCTACTGGAGTCTTGTATTCACACCCATGTATGTTTTGTTTACAGCATGTTGATAGAGAGATCTACTGGTACTATATGATAGAAACAGCCTTCTACTGGAGTCTTGTATTCACACCCATGTATGTTATGTTTACAGCATGTTGATAGAGAGATCTACTGGTACTATATGATAGAAACAGCCTTCTACTGGAGTCTTGTATTCACACCCTTGTATGTTATGTTTACAGCATGTTGATAGAGAGATCTACTGGTACTATATGATAGAAACGGCCTTCTACTGGAGTCTTATATTCACACCCTTGTATGTTATGTTTACAGCATGTTGATAGAGAGATCTACTGGTACTATATGATAGAAAAGGCCTTCTACTGGAGTCTTGTATTCACACCCTTGTATGTTATGTTTACAGCATGTTGATAGAGAGATCTACTGGTCCTATATGATAGAAACGGCCTTCTACTGGAGTCTTATATTCACACCCTTGTATGTTATGTTTACAGCATGTTGATAGAGAGATCTACTGGTACTATATGATAGAAAAGGCCTTCTACTGGAGTCTTGTATTCACACCCTTGTATGTTATGTTTACAGCATGTTGATAGAGAGATCTACTGGTACTATATGATAGAAACGGCCTTCTACCAGAGTCTTATATTCACACCCTTGTATGTTATGTTTACAGCATGTTGATAGAGAGATCTACTGGTACTATATGATAGAAACGGCCTTCTACTGGAGTCTTGTATTCACACCCATGTATGTTATGTTTACAGCATGTTGATAGAGAGATCTACTGGTACTATATGATAGAAACAGCCTTCTACTGGAGTCTTGTATTCACACCCTTGTATGTTATGTTTACAGCATGTTGATAGAGAGATCTACTGGTACTATATGATAGAAACGGCCTTCTACTGGAGTCTTATATTCACACCCTTGTATGTTATGTTTACAGCATGTTGATAGAGAGATCTACTGGTACTATATGATAGAAAAGGCCTTCTACTGGAGTCTTGTATTCACACCCTTGTATGTTATGTTTACAGCATGTTAATAGAGAGATCTACTGGTCCTATATGATAGAAACGGCCTTCTACTGGAGTCTTATATTCACACCCTTGTATGTTATGTTTACAGCATGTTGATAGAGAGATCTACTGGTACTTTATGATAGAAACGGCCTTCTACTGGAGTCTTGTATTCACACCCTTGTATGTTATGTTTACAGCATGTTGATAGAGAGATCTACTGGTACTATATGATAGAAATGGCCTTCTACTGGAGTCTTGTATTCACACCCTTGTATGTTATGTTTACAGCATGTTGATAGAGAGATCTACTGGTACTATATGATAGAAACGGCCTTCTACCAGAGTCTTATATTCACACCCTTGTATGTTATGTTTACAGCATGTTGATAGAGAGATCTACTGGTACTATATGATAGAAACGGCCTTCTACTGAAGTCTTGTATTCACACCCTTGTATGTTATGTTTACAGCATGTTGATAGAGAGATCTACTGGTACTATTTGATAGAAACAGCCTTCTACTGGAGTCTTATATTCACTCTCTTTTCAGACCACAAACGAAAGGTAAGACAGTGCTTTTAGCATGTAAAATATCTTGAAAACTTTCATTCATAAAATAAAAATTTTGCTAGCAAGTACTAAACCACAGGGTGGGGCAGGACAAGTATTATACAGCAGGTGGGGCGGGACAGGGCAGCCAGGCACCTGAGTTACCTGGGTAGTCCAGTATCACCACAACAATCTTCCTTTGTATTGACCAATTCAAGGCATTTTGACTTGGGGTAGTCTCTGAACAAGTTGTAATTTAAGCAAAGGATTATGTAGGTTAGTGACATACAAACAGACAAGCAGGCTGGCAGACATCAATGGCGAAGCCAGATCGCTGAAAAAGTTACGTAAACCTAAAAGGGAGACTACTGGATCAAGCAATGATTCATTTCAATTGTGTCCCTTTTCAAAATGGGAACTTCTCTTAAAGAAAAGAATTCGCTCCCAGAGGGAGCCAATTCTTTTCTTTATGAGCAGTTCCTTATAGTAAGGAAATCACTTTTACCATATTAGGTGACCTCCCTTGAATGTTACTATTTTTATAAAGCAAGTGCGTAACCTGCGTAATTGAAGCTACGCCAATGGACATACAGATTTTTTTGCATTAGCTCACAGACCTTGGAACAATATCTATCGGTGAACTGTCTTGTTTTTTGTCTATGTACACTTAACAACACTTATAAGTGTGCACATATAAATGGTCTCATATCTTTGTTAATACTGGTCAGATCATTTTCAAATTTTCAACAAATTTAAACAACATGTGTGTTATAAAATTGCATTTATTTTATTTCGAATAAAATAAAAAGTTAAAAAAATGCGAACGCAAAATTCAAAGTTTTGGTAAAATCTAAGTTCACATTTTTTCCAAAACTTTAGAAGAGACCAAACTTGATCGAATACATCACAAAACAAAGTAAATATCACAATATTCTTAAGTAAAATCCTGCAGCAGCGTCCATGTCCATGTAAACTTAGTAGCGGGTATGTCCCTACGGCAATACAACGGCGTCTCATTGACGTCAAATAACGCTGAACGTAATTCTGAGGGAGGTTGTTCCACTCGTAGAGAATTTTTGCTCTCAGTAGATTCAGTGTGGTCAGAATAGCCCCTGTTCTCCTTACACGGCAGTTTAGTTTTTCCCAAAACCGTGAGCACGTTTTATCAGTAAGAATTCCCACGGGATATTCCTTTGAACTTCAGGCCAAAACTTAGCCCACCTAATTTTATTCAAAAATGCTTACTATAAAATGATATGCGTAAATGAAATGTCATAGAAAGATAAATTCTAAAACGAAGAAAACTGTGAACTTTGATTTTACGTTACATTTGAATTTTGATTTCGCATTTCAAAAGTTAAAGTTTTATGATTATTAAAATTTATGCAAAATTATGTCATGAATGTTATCTATATCTGTTGAACATTTCAAAATGATCTGACTTTTATTTATGAAGATATGGGTCCATTTATATGTGCACACTTATAAGTGTTGTTAAGTGTACTGTCTTAAAAATGTTTGTCGGTAAACAGAGTTGCATCCAACTGTTTCTGATGTCTCACTTCCAGAAAGGGAACCAAACATTTGATAGTCTAAGTGATGTGTGCGTAGACAATAAGTGTTCATTGAGTGCCTCTGGTGTTGTTTATACTATACAGGCATAAGTGGGCCATTTGCATTTTATAAGGGGTCACTTGTGCAATTGAATGCTGCCAGTATCTTTGGAATAAATTCAAAATGTCTTGGGTCATGTTGAAATATTAAGCCCTACTTTAACTTGTTTATGCTTAGTTCACACCAACGGCGCTTTAATGGCGCTTTAAAGCGGCGTGCAAAGCGGCACCAAAGCGTAACAAAGCTTGATTAAAGCGGCAGGGTCGTAATAGATCGTGGGAAAGCTTGGAGTAAAGCGGGACATTCGACAAGAGCGCCAAATATTTTTAAACTGTTTAAAAAATTTGGGCGCTCTGTCACGAATTGATTAAAGCGCCGAGAGCGTATTAAAGCTTAACAAAGCGTAACAAAGCTCAGCAAAGCTTGACTCAAAGCGTAGGAAAGCTTAACAGAGCTTGGTTTAAAGCGGGGACCCCAGTCTTCACGGTCTGTCACCACTTGACACGCTTCGTTAAGATGTCTCAAGATTTGCTACGATCTGGCATGAAGATCTGACACGAGGTCAGACGCTTTCATCAAGATCTGACACGCTTTGTTACGCTTTCATGAAGGACTCTCACGCTTTCGCACGAATTGAGACGCTTTGATCAAGGACTGACACGTTCTGTTAGGCTTTGTTACGCTTGGCAAGCTTCCTCACGCTCTCTCACGCTCTTTCACGCTCACCTCCGCCTCAAGGGCTAGGATGTAGTTATACAGCAAGGAGACAAACATCATGTCTTCTTCAGAATTATCATGCTCTGGTACATCTGGTATTTCTGGATCTTGTTGTTCTGCCATCGTGTTCTGGAATCAAAGATGCAATGATTTTGTGGATCTGCTGCATCTTTATTTATAGCTCTGGATCAAAAGCGGCATGAAATCGGCGATCTCGACATTTTTCAATGCGTAACAGAGCTTAACAGAGCGTAACAATGCACAACAGAGCTTGATAATCGTATCAGAGCCTGATTTAAAGCGTTATAATCGCATCAAAGCGTAATAAAGCGTAATAAAGCTTATCAAAGCGTGATTTCAAGCGTAACATAGCCTAATCAATGCGGGATCAAATCGTGAGGAAACGTAACAAGTCGGGCAATAATTCATCCCCAATTCGTATCAGAGCGTATCAGAGCTTATCAGAGCGTAACATTACTTAGGAGATCGTGATATTTTTGGAAAAGTAAACAAAAATGACGGCGCTTTGCTCGCTGATTTTAAGCGCGGCATTCTCCGTTGGTGTGAACCAGATATAATGAATCCTTGAGTACTGAGATACATCAGAGGCAAGTTCAACAATGCGAGAGCTCACCGAGCGCTTGTTGATTGGTAACTATCTTTATTCGTAATGTGTAAAGCCTGACATCAGTACATCAAGCGCTTGAAAGTGGTCACATTGTTGAACTCGCCTCTGCTGTCTTCAATCATTTAGAAAAATTGAGTCTTTGCATGCTGGATAATTTTTCATGCTTAGGTTGTGAGCTGCTGCCTTCTTTTCAAAATTATTTTAAAAAAAAAAAATGTTCAGGAACATTATCAGAGTGTCAAACAGTTTGGATCCAGATCAGGACTGACATTCTGTCAGTCGGACTGACATTCTGTCAGTCCTGATCTGGGTCCAACTTGTTTGCAAACAATATTAGTAGACAACAAAATTCGGTGCCAGCAAGGTAAGAGTTAATTTGTCTATCAGGGTTCGCACAGGCTTGAAAAGTACTATATTATACAGGACTGTCTTAAAAGTCCTTGAAAATTAAATTTGCCTTGAAAAGTACTTGAAAAGCACTCATTGGCCTTGAAAAGTGCTTGAATTTTACTATTTACAGGAGGATTTAACACTTTTTTTGGAGACCCTAAACAGTATAAACTTGTGTGCCTTTATTTGGTGCAGCATATGCTGCACCAAATAAAAGCACCACAATTTTATACTTATTTTCGAAAACTTATTGAATATCTTTAGAAATGCAGTCTAGCATTTCTTAAGTACAATTTTAATGTGTCAATCAGTATTTTTCATAAGTTTTCAGTCCTTGAAAACAGTAGGAAAGTCTTTTATAAGTCCTTGAAAAGTCCTTGAATTTTACACAAACTTGTCTGTATGAACCTTGTCTATAATACTTTCTCCTTTAACAGGACTTTAAAGAGATGATTGTGCACCACGTGACGACGATAACGCTGATGTACTTTTCGTGGATGTTGAACTTTGTACGCACTGGCAGTATCATTGTACTGATTCACGATTCCGCTGACTCCTGGCTCTCTGTAAGTACTTCACACCTCTCAGAGTACTGGTCCAGATAAGACAGCTATTTCTTACAAAGATTTTGTTTGATTTGATTCTTTACGTCCCATCAACAATATTTCAGTTATATTGGGTCGGGTCTTCCTGGGTTGAACCAGTACTGAGCTAGGATAAATGTGTCTTGCTCAAGTACCACAAGGCAATGATGCCGGTGAGGCACGAACCTGTGTCCCTTCGGTCTCGAGTCAAGCACTCTACCACTGAGCCACTGCGCTCCCCTTTTCTTACTAAGAGGGCTAATTTCTTAGTACAACTGTAAAACTTTCATATTAAGTTAAATTAGTAAAAGTGAGTAGAGGATCGTATAGGAGTGCTAATGTTTTATTGAATTTGTTAAAAGAGTTGAAGAAAAGCGATAAAATGCGAGTCTTCCTGAGTTTAATAAGTTGAATATTATAATGCTGGAGCATGGAACATTTTCAAACTGTTAGAAATTTTATTCAGTCTGCAACTTTAAAATTCTTAAAATAGCAAACAACATAATGGGATCTTATGTTAAGAAAACTGTTGTTCGGTAGGGAGCAGTCTGATATGGGTCCATATTGTTAACACTGTAGGATACCTAAGAAAATTATCAGTTGAGAGAGCAGACGACAAAAGTTGAGATTGGCAGGAAATGTGTTAACCCTTTGTATATTAATGGATTCTTCCATCTGGTTTGATATGGGCCTCGGCGCAAGAAAATCTGTCTTCGGAGGTTTGCGAACAACACAGGTGCAGACCAGCCTGCGCATCCGCGCAGTCTGATCAGCACCTTTATTGTTCACGTTATGGAAAGAACCATATCTAAGCTTGCTACAAGAGAAATTTCATTTTTCTAGCTAGTCTCTGTAGCTGAGCAGGCTGGTTTGAATCTCACCTTGTCTGAAACCCCGAAGACAGGTTTTGTCGTGACGAGGCCCATATAATCTAAATCAACTTGGGAGAGTTAATTGTTCATATCAAGGAGTCACATGTTAGAATTACGAACTTAAGATGTATTTCGGGAGCGCAGTGGCTGAGTGGTAGAGTGCTTGACTCGAGACCGAAGGGCCGCGGGTTCGAGCCTCACCGGCGTCACTGCGTTGTGGTCCTTGAGCAGGACACATTTATCCTAGCTTAGTACTGGTTCAACCCAGGAAGACCCGTCCGGCATAACTGAAAGATTGTTGAGTGGACGTAAAGAATCAAATCAAACAAACAAACAAACAAACCAACAAACAAAGATGTATTTCAAAATTCATGTTAGCAAATTTTAAAAGTGCTGACTCTGATGAAATGCGGTAGATATAATAGCAGGAGAATGTATTCTGGGTTTTAATATTTGCTTAAACACACAGGGGACAAAAATATTTCAATATTGCACTTGTCCTGCAGGACGAGTGACTTACAATTTTCACTCATCCTGCAAACACATGCACTTGTCCTGTAAAAGCATATGCAATAAAGAACATATGGGAGTAATATGTAATATGACATCCTTGAGTAATTCTTCTCAAAGCACTCATCCTACAGGAGGAGTGATTTGGGAAGAATTACTCATTCTTTTTAGATTTCACTCGCAATTACTATCGGACGAGTGGATTTTTTGTCCCCTGACACATTCATAGGTTTCAAGTATACAATGGGTTAACACCATTTTGTAGCAAAATCAAGGACAGTGTGTAACTTTATACCCAATTTATTGCAAAACAAGGAAAAAAAAGTTTTTTTTGGTTGTTTGTGTTTTGTTTTGTTTTTTAAAAAAAAGCCTTTATCAGTGTCCCAGGGAATCCTTAACCCTTAAAATGCCAATCACAGCAAAAGTGGACTGATTTTGTTGTCTTCTGAAATGTTTCAGAAGCCTCTTTGATAAACAGTGTGGACATAGATCAGACTGCTCCTAGCAGTCTGATCTGGACCCACACTGTTTTTTTTGATACTTAAATTAGTTGATAATGCTATGCAATAATTTGTAACAGACAACTTCAGCAGACAACGTTAACAGATGCATTTGTTGTCCACACTTTAAGGGTTAAAACTGGATATGCAAGAATGTTCAATGCAACCTTTAGGCTGGTAAATTTTCATGATTTTTTTTTTCAAAATTGAATTTTTCAAGAAAAATTAAAAATTCAGGAATAGTTCAGGGTGTCAAATAGTCTGGACCCAAATCAGGCCCAACAAAATGTTGGGACTGATTTGGGCCCAGACTGTTTGCAAAGGTTTTAAATAGAAGACACAAACATGTAGTTAATGGAATTAAATATTATGTAAAAAATTTAAATCACATAATATTCGTAAGAGACAATAGTTTTTATGGGGGGGGGGGGGGGGGGGGGGGGGGCAGTTTGGACGGACCAAAATAAGCAATACATGCAGGCATTGGACAAAAAAATAGAAATGAGGCTGTTTGTGTGTCAAAAGCATATATCCTTCGCCGTTTTGTTTTTAGGTTTTATGATATGACAGCAGGTATAGTAAATGTAGATTTTCATAACAATGTAGTGTTTGACAAACTAGGTTTGGTTATTGTCGTGCCAACCAAGAGGGACAGTTATGTCGTGTTTTGTTTACAATTGTTAAGTAAAACATTAACTTGTACACTCCACTTGAGCTAACGTGAATCGATAGATCACTTGTGTATTAATCCTATCCTGCGGATAGGATTAATACACAAGTGATCTATCGATTCTTATTACTTCACAAACAAAACATGAGGTCACTGTCACTCCTGGCTGGCAGGACAGTACCTTGACCCATTTTGTCTGTTATTGAATTAATCTCAAGCACAGTATATGCTGCACCCATTAAAGGCAAATCAAACTTCTGCTCATTAAGTTAACAATTATTGTATTAGTTTTGAATCAGTAGCAGTATTCAATTACTAGCACACCTTGGGAAAAGTCTGCCATTTACTAGCGCACAATTGGAAAATTTTGCCATTTACTAGCACATCTTGGCCATAAACTAGTACTATTTAGTAGAATTTGGCTTTTTACTTTGGAGAACTTTGTCATTAACTAGCACACCTTGGGAGAATTTGGCCATAAACTAGTACTATCTAGTGGAATTTGGCTTTTTAATTTGGAGAACTTTGTCATTAACTAGCACACCTTTGGAGAATTTGGCCATATACAGTGAAAACTCTTTATACTGGTACTCTTTATAATAGCAAAGTTCTTTACAACATCACTTGTATTTGCATAACTAGCACACCTTGGGAGGAATTGGCCATCTATAACTAGCACACTGCATTGAGAATTCTGCCATTTACCTACACACCATATGAGAATGGGACCATTTTACTAGCACATCTTTGGAGAATTTGGCAATCGGGTAGTACACCTTGGGGGAAACCTGCCATCTTTTAGCTCACTTTGGGAGAGCTAGTCCATTATTTTATGATCAATCTCCACGAAAATATGGGACCGGGCCCGGATCGAACTCAAGACCCCTGGATCTGCAGTCAGACTCGCATCTGTTGCCAGACACGTTACCGACTGCGCAACGTGACCTGGTATACAAGTATAGGGAAAGCTGTAAAAGTCCTTGTCAAAAAGTAGCGGGCCTATTTGAAAGTGGTTTGGCGGTCACCCTCTACCAAGATTGTTCAAATAATATTGATCTGTTGAAAAACATGGCAGTGAGAGTTTTTCCTATTGAATATGAATAATAATGAGCCGTGGTATGAGATTTCCAACAATGTGGCATTTTGACATGTGTAGACTCAAACGAGCCTCTGCAGCATCCTTTTAAGCTTAGAAACTCCAAATGGTGTTCAGTCAGTAGCTTAACAATCATAGAATACTCAAGCGACAAGCAAAGGCTCTGATCAGACTGCGCGTATGCGCAGGCTGATCTGAGGCTTTGCTGGTCGCACATACCACATTGTTGGAAATCTCATGCACTGGCTCAATTATCCAACCACAACTTTGTTTGTGTGTCCACTTATGTTCAGATGTATTTGATAAATCTAATGTTGTTTGTAAGTGTATGTGTCGTAGAAACTTAAAAAATATATTTTTAGGCTTTTGTTTCCTTTAATAAACTGGTCATAATAAATTAAGCCCCACCGGAAATTTTTCCATAAACTTAATGTAAATACATTCATGTTTGATTTATCATAACCTTTTACTGATTAAAGAATTTTTCCATAATATTTTCAGTGAAGTAGCAACAATATTTCTTCCCAACATGTACTGAGTTTCACATCTATTGATAAATTTTCTATAGAGCTTTGCACATTCCAGTAAATGTCCCATTTCGTTCCCTATCATTCCTATAGTAAAATTGGCAAAAATTTGGATACCCTTGAAAAATTTAGCATAGATAACCAAAGAAAATCGGTCTTTTCAATTGAAACTTTGTGGAATTACACATAAGTTATTGTTGTCTAACTTGGGTGGATTTAGAATTGTCAACTACCTTTGATATATACTGAAGGACTTTAAAAACGCACCACCTGCTTAAATGCTAATTTATGTCGAAAATTTGATATTTTCATTGTGTGAAAAATAAAATTGACAAGTTCCGTCATTTAGCTTGCATTCAATAAGAAAATCGAAACGCAATTTCAGCTATAGTGAACAAATTTGTTGTGAAAACATAACTTAATTCTACTATTACAAATGATTTGAAAAGAAAGTATTTTTTTCCGAAAAATGTATATAGTTGCAGACTTAGCCTCTTTAAGAAATAGAAATTAAAGTAATTCACATGCGGGGATCCAGGGGTGGGAGGGGGGGTGGGGGGGGCAGGGGTCCAGACCCCCCTGAAAAATTACAAAAATATAGGGTTTCTTAGCAATACTGGTCCAGATCCCCTGAAAAATCACAAAGCTACCAAGCCAGTATTCAATGTTGGGCCATCATTGGCACACCAGCGAAACGCCATTTAAATGGTGCTTCGCTGGCGGACCCATGATGGTCTGCTTTTTGTGGTATTTGGATCCCCTCATAAAAAAAAGAGAAAAAAAAACGTTGTCAGAGTTCAACCCCCTCTGAAAAAAACTTTCTGGATCCGCGCATGATATAAGAATAATCCAAGGACACAAGGATCATTCTATAAACCAGCTTTATTTCAAGGATCGCATGTCAAAATTCAAACTTCGGTTTTTTAGATACTCGCTAATTCGAAATAAATTTGGGACAAACTGATCATGAATTCAGAGAACAGGACCTTAATGTTCATGATCTATTTTAATGCCTGTCTAATATAACATATCTTTTAGGTGCATGAAAGAAACCTCTCATGATTCAGATGTTTCTTGACGCGCCCAAAACTTATGTTTGATAGAGAAAAAACACTGATAAATGAGCCATGACATGAGATTTCCAACAATGTGGTATGTGCAACCAGCAAAGGCTCAGACCAGCCTGCGCATATGCGCAGTCTGATCAGAGCTGTTGCTAGTCACTTGAATATTCTATGACTCTTAGACCACTGCCCGAAGATCATTTGGAGCTTCTTGTCAAAATACCACATTGTTGGTAATCACATGTCACAGCTCAAAAAGTTATTTTTGTGGGTTATATATTTTTATAAATCAATGAATTTCTCAAATTTTCAGCCTTGGGCCTTCTTCAGGATATTCGAAACAGGATCTGAAGAATTAGGCCCAAGGCCGAAAATTTGGGAAAGAGTGAAAACAATTACATGTAATTGACCTTATTGTTATTATTCCCTATGGAATTATCAAGTTGAATTATTTATATTTTCATATCTACAACTACTTCCCTATAATTCGAATTACTGATATTTAGAAATAAAACTGATAGTCCCGAGAATTTTGAATTTACGAGATTTGACTGCTGCAGTTTTTACTCTATCTTTGCTTTTTGTAGCCTGCTGTTAACCTTTGTAGCAGGATTATGAGCAGGATAAATTTCATGCTCAGCTGAGTTGAGCATGGAAAAAGTTCTATAACCTCGGGGGCCAGACAATTATTGTGACGCACATACTCCTGCACAGTGGATAAGAATATCTGAGATTTTAGCCTGGGTCAGAAATTCCTTTCTCACACAACAGATCGGGATTTCAGTTGCTTTTACTCATGTGAGATATTTCTATCTCACAGACCGGCGTACCAGCCTTAGGGAAAGATAGAAAAGGAACAGCCGCATGTCATCCACACAATGGCCACACGTCGATCTGTGACCTCATTGTAATATTAAAATGATGTCACCATGTCACATCTCAGAGAATTCAGGATTTTCTGGAAGCTTTTCTGGGATAGAAAAATCTGTCCCTTGCGATCACCGATTATCATCACTTGGCAAGCCTCCTGACGCCAATCAGTGATCCTCGGGACGGATTTTTCTATCCCACCCTCACAGTCATGATGGTTATCTTGCCCAGGCTGTCACAAGAGGTTGTATTGGTATTTAGGCACATGGTCATCAATAGTCAAATTGGCGTAATCATGCAATATTGCATTTCAGCGTAATCAGGGAATTATAAAAGAATCAATTATTTGTGTGAGGGCGGGAAAAGAATCTGTCCCTTGCAGGGTTTGAACAGGCTTGAAAAGTACTTGAAAATACAGTACTGTCTTGAAAAGTCCTTGAAAATAAATTTGCCTTAAAGTACTTGGAAAACACTCAAAGGCCCTGAAAAGTCCTTGAATTTTACTATTTACAGGAGATTCTACCATTTACAGTGATTTTGGAGATCTAAATCACTATAAAATTGTGGTGACTTTATTTGTTGCAGCATATAAAATGTGGTGCCTTTATTTGGTGTAATGGACTCTAGCATTTCAGAAGTAGAATTTTAATGTGTAAATCAGTATTTTTCTTAAATTTTCAGTCCTTGAAAACAGTAGGAAAGTCTTTGAGAAGTCTTTGAAAATTCCTTGAATTTTACACAATCTTGCCTGTATGAACCCTGCCTTGGGATCACCATTTGGCAAACCTTGTGATACCAAACAGTGGTCTTCTGGATGGATTTCTATCACATCCTCACATTCATGATAGATTCTTATATTATTCAGCCTTTCTGTTTTTATTTTTCAGCTGGCGAAAATGGGGAGATATACGAAGAATGAGAAATTTACAGATTTTTTCTTTGTGGGATTTCTGATTGTATGGATAATATCTAGGCTCATCTTCTACCCATTTGTGTAAGTAGTAGTGATACATAGGTTCAGATAAGGACATTTTATAAGCGTAAAATTGTAATAACTTTCTTACCCATCAATTTAAACATGTGTTTTGGGTGCTCAAAAGAACCATCTCAATGAGAACAGTCTCATTGAGACGGTTCTTTTGAGTACCCACAACATGTGTTTTGGTTGGGAAATAAAGAAAACATACTTCAATTACGCAGTCTTATCTGGAGGTCTGTATCATTAATTGTTATCATGCTGAATAGTTTTGTATTTTTACCCTGTGCAGAGATTTTCCTAGGCCTGATTTGGGGCCGATATTCGGCCCCTTCCCAATTAAAAAATGAGTAAAATCTTCTCAAAATGATGCATGTCATTCCCAATTTTTTAATTCTACATTTTGGTGAAAGTTTCATGAAAATCTGAACAAAAATAGCAAAGTTACAGATGCATGAAAATTTGCATTTAGAAAGTTATTCAAGCTTTTCATACTCAGATACTGTAGGCATAGTTCTGTATATCTGGTTTTCTGGCCTAGTGGTCGGGTCATTGACTGCAACATATTGATTTTATTTAGACACTAGACTACTGGACAAGACCACCCGATAAACAGAACTATGCATACAGTATAAAAAGCTTGAATAACTTTCAAAATTTTCTGTCCTCATATCAAGCTTTGTGCACTTTAAAGGACTGGTATTTTGCATTTTATCAAAAGTAAGCATAAATTCCAGAACATAAGCAAAAATTTTGTTCATCCTTTTTTTTTCAGGAAAAAATCTCACTTTTGGCATAACTCAGGTACTGTAGCGACTATCACTCAATCCACAAAAAAAATGTGTTAAGCAGATACACAGCTGGATAGTGACAATAAATCAGGATGAATATTTTCAGAGGTAAAATTTTGACCAAAATAAAACCTTTTTTAACAGCTAGGTACACTATTTTGTGCACTTGTTGACTGCAACCACCATGCAATAACTGCGCTGCTCGAGTACAGTGGCTATCTAGCGTGGTGTGGTGAGAATTCAAATATGTACATTTTTTTTTCTTAGCAACCATATTCTTTCCCTTCAAAGAAGTTTGAACGGGTACTTTTCTGTGAAAGTTCAATTATAAACAGGCCCCAAGATAAATGTGCCCACCTCAAAATTATTTTTCTTATTTCTCAACCAAAAAATATGTTATGTTTTGATTACTGTTTAGTATATAATTGCAATTTTACGCTAATAAATTTTGCTTAACTGGACCTATGATAGAGAAACAACAATCCAGGTCTCTAGGTTATAAAACATTTTCATGCTCAACTAGCATGAAATTTATCTTTGTCAGTCCAGTGCCTCAGACTGCAGGGCAACTGAAAATATAGATGATTTCCAATGTAAACAATATATGCCATTATACACTGATTATCTCAATAAAAATTCCAAAGGGAATTTATTCATACTAAAACACTACCTTTACTCTGTTTCAAATTTTCGGCCACTTGGCCTTTGTCAAGAAACAAATAACTGGATTTATGTTGAGAGCTACATCTCCATTGTCTAAGCCAACCGGTTGGCCTTTGTCAAGAAACAAATAACTGGATTTATGTTGAGAGCTACATCTCCATTGTCTAAGCCAATCGGGAAGCCTGAATTCTGGCAGTATAATGAGTTTGGTGATAGATCGAGATGTGGAATTGTCAGCTAAATGTTGACATAGTAGGAACTCTTTGCACTATTGATGAAAAACAGACTACATTGTACTTTCAGGCCATACCTTCTGTAAAAGTGCAACATTAGTGGACATGAACTGAAGAGACAATATTTTTTTTCCTTCAGGCCAAACAAAGGTGCAATCATCTCAATTTGACTGACCTGGGTTAAAACATTAACTTAATTGTGATTGTCCAGTGATGCACTGCAATTAACAATGGTTGATTTCTCGCATGATAAGTACATGACACTCCTTTGATAATCAAATTAATACAGAAGCTTGGTCACGTGGGGTTAATTACTGGGGAATTTTTGCATGAAAAAGTATGTTTGTACTTTGAAATGAGTGGAGGATGGAGGTTCATTCGTGGCTTTGCCACCCATGAATTTTTTTTTTCTCTTCACTCGATGAAATAAATGGCATATTCATTCCAATATTGTGAATATCCTCTATATATTTTCAGTATACAGTACAGGTTAAATTATATTTTCAGTGTACAGTACAGGTGTACATTATTTTTTCAGTATACCATACAGTACAGATGTACATTATATTTTCAGTATACAGTACAGGTGTACATCATATATTCAGTATACAGTACAGGTGCACATTATATTTTCAGTATACACTACAGGTGTCCATTATATTTTCAGTGTACAGTACAGTACAATTGTACATTATATTTTCAGTAAAGCATACAGTATTCTTTGACTTTTCGCTTACTGTAAAGGTGGCGCCTCAGGAATGCGTAATTAGGACTGGTCAACCTTAGACAAAGGTTAAAAGCTGAAATGAGGCGTGGTTTTATTTAAAAGTAAATGCATCATCTTGCGCCATTATCTCAGTATAGACACAAATTAACACATTATTTAGTCCTTAAAACGTCAGCAAAATAACTGCATTTAAAAATGTCTATTCAACATAAGCATAGAGGCAAACATTGTGGACCCAGACTAGACTGCTCCTACAGGAGCAGTCTGATCTGGGTCCACACTGCTTGTCTTTGAGTCTTCAAATATTTTAGTGGACGACAAAAACATACATTTTGTGATTATGCGCGTAAGGGTTAATAAATATGAGTTCAGTGTGTATATGGTTAGGATTTTCATGAAATGCTAGCACGTTTGCGGCCCAGGAAGCTTATCAACTCTTTACCAAATTATGAATAAAACCTGATTTCCCTTCCTTAGCAGATGAAATAGCTGAACCATGCCCAGATATGAATATTAAAGTTGCCGCCTTTACAGTAAGCGAAAAGTCTATTAATACAGGTGTCCATTATATTTTCAGTATACTGTACAGTACAAGTGTAACAACATACCAGTATGTGATGGATGAAACATTTGGTTCCCATTGGTTCTTTAACTTTTTCCTGTATGTGTTACAAGTTCTACACATACTGTGGTCATACAGTATTGCAAGAATTGTCTACAGAAGAGTCATGAAAGGACAGGTAAGTCTAGGAACATCATCAATATATATGACAGTTGGGCCTCGTCGCGACAAAACCTGTCTTCGGAGTTTCCGACAAAGTGAGATTCGAACCAGCTTGCTCAGCTACAGAGACTAGCTAGAAAATTGAAATTTCGCTTGTAGCAAGTCTAGATATGATACTTTCTAAAAAGCGTATAACAAAGGCGCTGATGAGACCAGCAGCCTAGATAAGCAGCGTATTTGCGTAAATACGCAATTAAAATCATCAAAAAAGCAATTAAAATTAAATGCATGCGTACCGAAAAGCAATTCGTCAATCGGTATGCAATTACATGCGATGTTATTGCGTACCATTTGGTCCATTTCGTTTCCATTTGTGTAATATACAAATGCCAGTCGAGTATTGATTTTTTTACTAGCGAGCGCACAGCATAATTTCAATTTATGAATAAAATATCGGCGCCAGTCAAGGATTTAAGCAGAAAAATTTTGCAAAATGGATGCGAGCAACTAATGTCAACAAGGCGATGCGATTTGATTCAGGTACGATAAAATCTGCTAGTTTGATATTCAGAAAGGCAGGCAATGAGAGTAAATATGATGGCTTCATTCAATAAAAAAAGGTGTGTAATCACTGCCAAAAACGTGGCGTAAAAAATATATAAAAATACGCAATTGTTTTTTGCAAGTACGCAATTGAGGATAACCAGGTTGTGTAAATACCCAATTGACCCAAAAGCTTATCTAGAGTACTGTGAGACTGCGCGAAGTTCGGCTGTATCTTGAAGTTTAGTTCTTTTCATACATTTGACACGACAGAGATTAACTTTGTATTTGCCCAGATCCAGTTCATTTTAAAAACAGGATAATCAGGTTTATTTGGAAGTCATTTAGGAGATTACTGTATTCAAGTGTAATTAAGTGTAATTTAAGGGTTTGTTTTCATTACAGATTTACATGGTGGCTCAGTGGTAGAGTGCTTGACTTGAGACCGAGAGACCGCAGGTTCGAGCCTCACCGGCGTCACTGCGTTGTGGTCCTTGAGCAAGACACACATATCCTAGCTTAGTACTGGTTCAGCCCAGGAAGACTCGTCCCTGTTTAACTGAAAGATTGTTGATGGGACGTAAAGAATCAAATCAAACAAACAAATACTGATTTACACAAAATGAATGCTGGAATGCCTTTTACCCACGTCCTACCATGGTATGTAAATAGAGTTATATTGTTTTAAAAACCATAGGTTTGGAGATCATAGGCAAAATGTGAGAACATAAAATTGATAATGTTTTCTTATCCATCCATTTTAACATTTTTTTTTGGATGATCAAAAGAACTCTCAATGAGACGGTTCTTTTGGGTACCCACAACATATGTTTTGGTTATTAAGTATGAAAATTAATTTTCAATTAAGCACACTTATACCACCCTTACCAACTTTAGCGCAAAAATACCTCGTGATGTGCAAGGTCTTCACTGATGTAGGTGATATAAAATAGTTATACCATGTTTGTCCACCTGTAAGTAAGATAATCCACTGGCTAAAGCTCCTGGATTATCGCCATGTACAGGCGGACAACCCATGGTATACACTGAACAAAATTTCTAATTGGTCACTTTTTAAACTCATTATTTCTGATCAAGCGTTAATAACACTGAACTGATTTTTTGCCTATAAATGTGCAGTTTAATGGGCAAAAGTTTAGCGGTTTTTCAGAAAAGTTGTCTTACAATCCACGTTTTTTGGTAAAAATTGCTTAAAATATGCTTTTTGACGAAAAATGGTTTTGATTGAAGTTTTATATCAAATTTAAGTTCAGTTGGTAATAGACTGGTCTTATCTAGTTGACTTCAAAAAACACCAAACACTTGAACTTTTGACTAAAGTAGATTTTTACGCATTTTTTGAAATATCACATTTTTGAGATTTTTGAAATTCATTAGTACGTGCTCGTAGCTTGTGCAAAAAATGTTGTATGCATTTTATTTATCTGAACAAGATAGCCCAAACAGAATAGAACCTGATTCGTCCATTTTGTGATGACAAACATTTCACTGCTGCTTTGCACTTCCGGTTTGAATGTAAAACTTAAAACGTCAATTTGATGGTACTTTGCATTATTTTTTTCAATAGTGACGTCTAGTAGTAATACATAATCACTGAAAATTTCAACACCGTATCACAGATAATAAGGCGTACAGAACAGTGTGAACATCCGATGTAAAGCTGAATTTCAATGATTTAGCTGCTGGTAGTATTTGTCATCATGCATTTACGTAACAGAAAAGAGGAGTTTGATTGAAGCGAATCATTTGAAGTGTGTTTGTTTTAATCACAGCAGTCAGAAACATTTTCATACAAGCAAAAATACAAATGGATGTCAACTCTGTGGAATATTTCAAATTATAAGAAAACTGTGACTTTTTAAAATGAGGGTACCTTTACTCTAGCATTGTCTGTGGAAGACGTACCAGTCATTTTTAAATGAAATGACATGCAGAGTTTCGGCAAGGCATTGGTTGATTTATGTAAGCATGAATTTTGTATAACCGAATCTTACTTTCAAAACTAACAAAAAAATGTTAAGTGACCAATTAGAAATTTTGTTCAGTGTAACTACATTGTATTACTTATCTAGGGGCTTTTTGTGTCAATTATGTTTCAGGTTGACGATGTACGTAGTGATTTAAGTGAGGATGCTGAGGATGATGATGATGAGGACGAGGAGGAGGAGGAACAGATAACATCAAACGGAGTGAACGGTTCCATCAACGGGAAGCCAAACCGTTCCATCAACGGGAAGCCAAACGGTTCCATCAACGGGAAGCCTAACGGTTCCATAAACGGGAAACCAGGCGCTTCTATCAACGGGAAACCAGGCATTTCTATCAATGGAAAACCAGGCTCTCTGATTACAACGGGCAAGCCAAGTTGAGAAGTAGTGCAATATTGAGGTGATTTCATGCTGAAATCTTTTGTTGGGACCCACTGAGCCATTGCTCTAGTGTTGCCAAAAATTTTTGCATTGATATTTAAAAAAAAATCAGTCGCCCTATTAAAGCATAATGCTGAGGGTAATCAAAAGAACTATCTAAATATGACAGCAGCTATTGCTCCAGTTACACAGCATTTAGTGTGGTGATATTTGAAAAATGATTATCATTCAATGTTTTGTGCACTGGAAAATAACCATCTCACTGAGATGGCTCTTCAGAGTAGCCAAAACAAATGTATTGTTGATGATGATTCATTTGAGTACCCACAACATTTGTTTTTGTTGAGTAATAAGGGGGAAAAATCAGAAAATTCCATGAAAATGCACGTACCCCTTTGACCTCTGAACTGAGCATGGCCAAACTCGTTTCTGCTCATGTTTCTTCAGATCTGAGTGAGCATTTTTAGTTTTAAAATTTGGGAGGCAAACGGTGTATGTTTTGTAAGATGCTTGCCTAGAACACGCAACAAATGTAAATGTGTTTGTTGGATTCATTAATTTTACTTTTACCTTTAATTGGAAGCATCTTTTATGTGAGAGTTTTTGAGAAAACCGGTCCTGTCTTTGATGTTTTCAATCAGGTGAGAGCTCAGCTGCAGAGACTAGCTAGTATCTTGTAATCAATTAATTATGTATAAATGGCTCTCATGCTACATGAGTAATGCCCCAAAACAGAGGCCACCAGAGTGGGCAGTTAAATAGTTTGAGCTGTGCCAATCTTGCTCTATGTAAAGCCTAAATACACAGGTTTAGATAAACAACATATTTAAGCATAAAATTACCCATCAGTTTTAACATGTTTTGGGTGCTCAAAAGAAGGGTCTCAATGAGACGGGCATTTTGAGTACCCACAACATCTGTTTTGATTGAGAAAAAAGAAAACAGTTCTTTGTAACACACTCATAACTATAGGCTTGTGAATACGTTTTGAGATAATGTTGCAACACTTATATCCTGTGATCAAAAGATGATTCTAATGCACCTGCAAATGTTTTAAGTAAAAATGTTACTAGTGCATTAGAATGGGGATAACCATATTCAAAAATTTCATGTTGGGAGGTATATCATCAGTATACATTCAGAAATCATGTTTTACGGCTCCGCTGACCTTATATCCGATGATATACCTCCCTTCCCTAATGAAAAATTTTGAATACTGTTATCCCCTAAAAGAAAGGCTAAAAAGGGATCATATAAATGGTCTTTAATTGAAAATTATGGTAAATGTTCTAAAATTTCTAACACTTTACTCTTTTTCTTTGCAAACAAAATGAGCAACGAAATGTAATTTCCAACAATGTGGAGACTCAGACAAGCCTGTGCAGCCTCCTTTTATGCTTAGAAACTCCAAACGATGTTTGGTCAGTAGCTTAACAATCATAGAATACTTGAGCAATTAGTAAAGTCTCTGATCAGACAGTGTGTATTCACAGTCTTGTCTGAGGCTTTGCTGGTCACACATACAACATTGTTGGAAATCGCATGTCCTGGCTCAAATAGTGGTCATCATGATTTGAATCAAAAAACTCTTGTCAGAATACCAAACAGAGAAGACACTGATCAAACTGCTTCTTCGGAAGCAGTCTGAGCTTGGTCTGCACTGCCTTTTTAGCAGAGAACTGATATTCAAACTTTTAGAACATCTACCGTAGTTCACATTTTGATCAAAATGCAGGAATATTTTTTACAGCTTTGCAAATCTGTTAAGCAGATGAGTGCCCCAGTACACACTAGCTTTTAGGATTTGCAGAATTTGAAGGTTCTTGGGACAAGCTTATTATGATTGAACTCGACCTGACATGACATTAATGAGCCAAGATGAGATTTTACATGTAAACAATTTTTGTCAGTATTTTAAAGTTTAATGTGGCTGAGACCCAGCCATAGGGGGCCTTCATTGACCAGCTAGCGAAACACCATTTAATGGCATTTAGCTGGTGGGCCGATGGTGGCCACCTTTTAGATGTCTACTGGATAATTGCCCAGTTGAAATCAGCTCTATATGGGATAGTAAATTTTGTTCAATGATTGATCAAATTATAATATAAATTAAATGATTTGCGTCATTGAAAACAATATGCTATGCCTAATCACCTAGAAAACTTGTGATATGAAAAAAAATATATAAGCCCATCCTTCCCCACCCTATAATAAAATTGTGATTTTGAAAATAGTTTCCTAGAAAGCCATCTTAGAAAACTTGTGATAGCAAAATAAAATTCTATAAGGCCAATCAAACTTGTGCCAATAAAAATAATTTTCTATAAGGCTATCTTGCCCAAATTTAGAAAACTTGTTAAATGGAAAATAATTTTCTATTTGCCCGTCTTGCCAAACCCTAGAAAACTTGTGCTATAGAAAATAATTTACTGTTTGCCCATTCTGCCAAACCCTAAAAAACCTGTACTATTGAAAACAAATTTTCAGTTTGCTTATTCTGCTCAACCGGGCCGCATATCGCATTTCGGTAACGTATCTGGCTACAAGTACATGTCTGACTGCAGATCCAGAGGTTGTGAGTTCCATCTGGGCCGGGTCCCATACTTTCGAGGAGATTGAACATGAAATATATTTCTCTTGCCATTCTCCTCCCTTCCACTGATTCTAGAAGGATTGCTGTTTGTTACAAGTGAAAGTATGTGCAAGAAGTACTGGTTAACTGCTTAGTCAAGCTTGCCCAGGAAAAAATGTGGTTAGGTAAACTGACCGTCCCGACATGGCCATAGCTGTTGACTGGGTTGTACAGAATCAAACCAAACCAAAACCGATTCTGCCTAATGCCCAGGTCACACATTCACGGACTGGACGCCGGATTAGCCACGGATACAATCGGGCATCTTTCGTGGCAATCCGTATTGGTCTGTAGCTTTCCGTATTGCATCCGTAATCAAACGTAGTAGTACTTAATCATACGTATATAGTGCATTCATATCGGACTACGGAATTGGGCATTTCCGGGGTCATCCGTGAGATTTATTCCGTAGTAGAACCGGCGAGGTGATCAGTGAATGTGTGACCTGGGCATAACCAAAAAACAACTTGTGCTACTAAAAACAATTTTCTGTTTGTTCATTCTGCCCAACCGTAGAAAACTTGTGCTATTGAAACAATTTTCTGTTCGCTCATTCTGCCCAACCCTAGAAAGCTTGTGCTTTTGAAACAATTTTCTGCTTGCCCATTCTACCCAACCTTAGAAAACTTGTGCTATTGAAACAATTTTGTGTTTGCCTATTCTGACCAACCCTAGAAAGCAAACTTGTGTTATTGAAACAATTTTCTGTTCGCCCATTCTTACCAACCCTAGAAAACTTGTGCTATTGAAAACAATTTTTGTGTTTGCCCATTCTTACCAACCCTAGAAAACTTGTGCTATTGAAAACAGTTTTCTGTTTGCCCATTCTTACCAACCCTGAAAACTTGTGCTATTGAAAACAGTTTTCTGTTTGCCCATTCTTACCAACCCTAGAAAACTTGTGCTATTGAAAGCAATTTTTGTGTTAGCCCATTCTTTCCAACCCTAGAAAACTTGTGCTATTGAAAAAAATTCTGTTTGCCCATTCTTACCAACCCTAGAAAACTTGTGTTATTGAATGCAATTTTCAATGTGGCCTTTCTGCCCAGTTACACTAAATTTGCTTTTGTTGTTAGCAAACCAGCAAAGACAGGTTTTCTCGCTTCAAGGCTCATATGTCTTTGTGGCTATCATGTCTAAATAAAAGTGAAAGGTACTTGGTACTTGACTGGATTTATTATGACTTGTAACTTCTTGAAGTTGGTTGGACATAAACGCTACAACTTTGAAACTTGGTCATAGGGATAAGAATGACGGATGTATTATCTAATTAAGCTCAGAGACAAAATTTGAATAAAACAGCAATACTTTCTTGATTTTTAGGATGAGTATCACCCTAATGGACAAGCATATGGTTGGGGGCAGAGTGTTTCACAAGCAAAATTTCTACCTAGTATAGTAAACCTAGAGTTTTCCTTTTCAAAGAAAGAAAAAGTTTCTGTGATATATTTTCGTGTTTCATGTACGACAGCTTTTTATACAATTAATCAGATCTTTATTTAAAAGAGCCCAGGTTTAGGTAAACAAATTTTTTGAGCGTAAAATTGTAAATATTTTCTTTCCCATCAGTTTTAACATATGTTTTGGGTGCTCAACAGAACCGTCTCAATGAGACCGTTCTTTTGAGTACCCACAACATATGTTTTGGTTGAGAAATAAGAAAATTAGTTTTTCGTTACGCACTCTTAACTATAGTCCTGACAGAGGTTTGTTTATATGGTCTGTAGGGTAAAGTCGGGTAAATTCCGACATCAGGTAAATTCGGACACAAATTTGCAAACAGTGGAAATCCAGATTAGACGGCTCCTTATGAGCCGCCCCATCAGGATTTTCACTGTTTGCTTAGTTTACTTATTTCTTATTTCAATAATTGAACTATGAAACAAACAAGGTGGTTGTCCGAATTTAGCTGTCTGTCCGAGTATACCCGACTTTACCCTAGATCTGTTTGTTTTATAAAGCATTAAGCATTGTGTATAGTACTTAATTTTTTGACTTTTTGTGACATGTATAGTTTCAGTTTTGCTGGTTGTTTGAATTTTTTTTCTCTTTGAATCTCAAGTATTATCCATAGCTTATATTATATTACTTATATTTATTTCAATAAAATTGAATATATCACTGAAGTTGTTTCATAAAAATATTTGTTATGCTGCTTATTGGTAGCGCCTTGTGTAGGCCCTTCTTATAAGTATTCACAAGATATGCATGGATGAAACCTTTTTTTTAGGGAGCGCAGTAGCTCAATGGTAGAGTGCTTGACTCGGGACCTAGGGTTCGCGGGTTCGAGCCTCACCGGCGTCACTGCGTTGTGGTCCTTGAGCATGATACATTTATCCTAGCTCAGTACTGGTTCAACCCAGGAAGACCCATCCCTGTTTAACTGAAAGATTGTTGATGGAACGTAAAGAATCAAATCAAACGAAAACAAACATGTACATTTTCAGTTTTGCTGGTTGTTTGAATTTTTTTTTTTTTTGAATCTCAAGTATTATCCGTAGCTTATATTATATTACTTATATTTATTTCAATAAAATTGAATATATCACTGAAGTTGTTTCATAAAAATATTTGTTATGCTGCTTATTGGTAGCTTCTTGTGTAGGCCTTTCTTATAAGTATTCACAAGATATGCATGGATGAAACCTTTCATGATTGTTCCTGTATTCAGGATTTTGAGGCTGATAGCCTGATTGTTCTTGAATTCAGGATTTTGAGGCTGAAAGTCTGATTATTCTTGAATTCAGGATTTTGAGACCAAAAGCCAGCCTCAAAATTCTGAAACAAGAACTAATTAAAAATCCTCAAATACAGAGGCTGACTTGCTTTCTTGTCTTGTCTCTCAATGAAAACACGTGCATGCGTGAAAGTACTCTATTTTCAAAATCCGGAACTTTAGATAAACTCAAATCTTAAGACTTAAAAAATTTTTGGATCCAGATTATTCCACCTCCCTCTAGGAGCAATTCGATCCAATTGCTTCTCAAGGGGGGGGTCTGTACCAGTATTTATAAAGAAACATATGAATTGTGATTTTCTCAGGGGTGTCCTGTCCCCCCCCTCTCTGAATCCGCCCATGTACAGGGTTCGCACAGGCTTGAAAAGTACTTGAATATACAGGACTGTCTTGAAAAGTCCTTGAAAATAAAATTTGCCTTGAAAAGTACTTGAAAAACACTCAAAGGCCTTGAAAACTTCTTGAATTTTACCATTCACAGGAGGATTCAACAATGTTTTTGGAGACCTAAATTAGTATAAAATTGTGGTGCCTTTATTTGGTGCAGCATATGCTGCACCAAATAAAGGCACCACAATTTTATACCTATTATCTTTAACTATTATCTTTAGTAATGGACTCTAGCCTTTCAGAAGTAGAATTTTAACATGTAAATCAGTATTTTTCTTAAGTTATCAGTCCTTGAAAACAGTAGGAAAGTCGTTGAGAAGTCCTTGAAAAGTCCTTGAATTTTACACAATCTTGCCTGTATGAACCCAGATGTAATAATAGAAAACTCTGATTGATCTTCAGATCGAAAGACAGTAAACCATCTAATTTTGAAATTTTGTAAAATATATAGTAGTATGTAAGCGCTATTCCAGAAAAAAGAACCTGGGTGGGGTTGGGAGGAAGACAGCATCTTTTTTTTACCCAACCACGCATGGAATTTACTTAACACAGACACTAACCACCCATGTAATCAGGAAGTTTCATACCAACTACCCATAGAATTCAATTTTCCTAAGGCCCAGAGGTGTAATATTCAAATCGCCCGCTCGCTTTGGCGAGTAAACTTTGGGTTTGCGTGAGTAGAATACCTGCCAAGCTTGCCGTTAAGGTCAATAGCATTTACTGACATGTAGAATATATTTGATTCTTTAGCGAAGACAAAACAAAAGTAAAAATACAGATCATCGATCTTTTCATTGTTAACCGGAATTTTATAATAGACTGTTACGATTAACTCCCAGCGGCGGCACTTCAGAAGAATTTATTCGCTGAGCCTCCTCTAGACAACGGAGGTTATCCAAAATCGACGGGTGAATTCAGACATTGAACTCTCCATTTTTGTTTACATCAACGCGGGTCTTTAGTACCACATTTGCTGCCAAAATTAAATGTCACAGAGAGACATTAGATCGTTTTAAGGGAAGAAAATAGGGGGGGGGGGTGGGGGGATTATGAGAGACTGACCGTGTCACTAAACAAATAGAAAAAATGAAGCCTCAGCAAAAAAACTATAAAAAAAACAAACAAAAGAAGCATGTGTGAACTTTAAACATGTACAAAAACAGTGAAAACATCCAATACCTCTCTATTCCATTGGGGCAACCAACCTCGTCCAGAGAATACCTAACAGTGTGAGCTGTTTATGGTCTAGTTTTGGGACCTATTTTGGAGGCGTAATCTTCCCATGAAAGCATACCCTGTTTACTAACGAAGGAAATGGTGTATTGATAAAATAAACTTGCAGGTAAAACTCATTATTCCAATGTCCAGTTTCAGTCTTTATCGTTTCTAGTTTTTACTGGTACTGACTTTTACCAGTAGCCTAACTACAGTAGCCTAACTCCACTACAGCGGTGTTTCCTTGAATAAGTTCTTCTGAAAGTACATGTTTTCCAAGAGAAGTAATGACGGCTACAGGAAGCCACTGTTGGGGAGTTTGTTTGGGTAATTTTTTTTTACCAATATTTGAGACACCGGAGGGAGCGCAAGTAGACAAACATTAAAAACGAAAGCTGCGAATAGATGAAGCAGACTTCGTCATGATTTTTAATGTGACCGTTGAAAAGCATGCCTCCTTCACGAAAATGGTGCATCATAGGGCTTTGACTAAATGCCTGTACTGTACTTTACCAGGTAAAATACAGTATCATAATTATCGGAAAGTGCCGATAATTGACGTACAGATGTTGTGTTCTTTGCCAAAGTGAATCACTTTATCTCAAAATCTTATTGCAAGCTTTCAAGTCTTAATTAAGTGGCTAAAAAATGAAATATATCTAACAGCATGATATTGTTGTTCTGTGAACCATTATATTCTTCTCTAACACTACAGTAGAACCTGTCTTAAGCGGCCACTCAAAAAAAACACCAAAAATTGGTTTTCAAGACCGATTATCGCTTAATGCAGGTCAAAATTATTGCGGAATGCTCCCATTGGACTGCAATACTTTTGACCTTCATTAAGCTACCATTTGTCATTAAGATCTTTGTTTTGTCTATTTTTGAGTGGCCGTTTAAGACAGGTTTTACTGTATATATGAAATAAAGTTTAAAAAGTTGTTTTTTAACTCCATCAAACACGCTCCCACTACATCATATTTCCATTCTGTATTGTGTAAGTATAGAAATAATTTTGATTATATGTGAACTATTTTTGCTTACTGCATATTGTACGTTGGACAAGATGCGATCATTAATGCACTCCCATCCCCCATTTGTGTTTTTATTAGCGTCATTCAAAGTAATGGAAAATATTTTTTATTAACTTTCTGTTATCTTGAAATATCAATTTCCCTTAATAATGTTGTAATTTTGTTTTGCAAACACATTAAAATTGGAAATCAGCATTTATGCTTTTCCTGCAATAAGATTTTTAGATGGTTATTCACTTAGGCGGTCCGTCAATTATCGGTATTTTTTCGATGTGCTTCGGAAGGTACGGTATTGTGTTTTACCCGGTACATTACAGTATAGAACAGGCATTTAGTCACAGCCCATCATATAATGTTAGAGTCTCGGACATGATGGAAATATCCGAGTTTTGACAATTGCCCAGTCCACTGACATCAGGTTGCATGTGTGTATAAACAAAAATGGCCGTTTTCACTGTGGTTTTGCTAAGTTCAAAGCTTTCTTTTGGCTAGATTTAATAAAACTCCTCTCATTTTTGGCAGTTAATATTCTTTTTTCCCCTTCAACGCAGCAAATGCAAAAAACAACCACCCACCACCCGCAGAATTAGAAATCGATCCTAACCAACCACCCATGTAATCAGATTTTGTCAAACACCAACGACCCATGTAATTTAAATAAAAATGTTTGCACCAACCATCAATAGAAAAGTATATCCCCTGTTCCCCCCCCCCCCACCCCCAGGTATTTTTTTTCTGGAAAGCCCTAAGCATTTTGGAAATTTCAAAGTTTGTAAAGGTCAGGAATTAAGAACTATTGAACTTTCATCCATGCATATGTTTCAATGAGAAATAAAAAAAGAAAGCTGTCGGAGGCAACTTTTATTTTTCCTGTTCGAGTATATTTGTAATTGTTTTTTTGTTTGAATCTCCAGTATTATCATAGCTTATTCTATATACCGGTATGACTTATTTATTTAAATAAAAATTAACTTTTATTTCTTTATAAAATCTTCTGTTTATGGTGCTAATAGAAAGAGCTTATGAATTACCTCTAACGAGTACCCACAATATGGGCCTTGTCGCGAGAAAACCTGTCTTTGGGGTTCTGGCAAAGCGAGTTTCAAACAAGCCTCCTCAGCTATAGAGACTAACTAGAAAATTCAAATTTCACCTGAAGCAAGTTTACTTATGATACTTTCCAGAAAGCGAATAACAAAGGGGCTGATCAGACTGCGCGGATGCGCAGGCTGGTCTGCGCCTGTGTTGTTCGCAAACCCCTGAATTCAGGTTTTCTCGCGTCAAGGCCCATATATCAGCCTGCACACAAGATTTTGTTATCTACCATATCGGCAAGCTGTCAAGGCACAGATGAGCATGCACATATGGGCAGTTTCGCCAGAGCCATCACTTCTTGCATATAAACAAAAGTTATTGAAGTAGGGGGAGGCTTTGACGCAAATTTAAGACTTCTTGCCATGCTGGATATGACAGTATGGCGTCTAACCCTTTACTACATAGTAACGCCTTTTGGCGCCTTTGAAATATCACATATTTGAAAATATTATGGAAAATGGAGCATTTGCTCTTTTGGAGCAAATGCTTAATTTTCCATATTTTCAAAAGTTTTCAAAACTTAAATTTTTCTTGAATTTTTTCAATGTTTTCTAAAAATAGAAAATGATGTCATGATCTAAAAATAGCCTATGGAGTAAAGGGTTAAAGGAGTCTTTCGTGCATGATATGCAATAAGAAACGAAATCTCGTAAATTGGCCCATATTTTCCTGAGAAAACTGAGACACTTTCCAATTTTTCCTGTTTATTTGTTTACTGTTTAAATCTCTAGCATTATTGATATTTTGTATTGTCCAACTTTTATTTATTTAATAAAAAACATAATTTTTTTACCATATTTAACTTGAAAAAAAAAAACACCCCACATATTTGCCTATAATGGCACACTTAATACTTTATCACTTTTTTCCTGTCACACCACTTGTTAACTTTCTTTAACCCATTGTATTCTGATGGAATATCCCATCAGTGTTCTGCCAAGAAATTTTATAGGAGGGGATTGCCCTCTAAATATTGTTGGAAGAGCGCTTAGAACAAGGCACTAAAGTCCTGCATTTAGAAACAGATACAAAGGAGTTCTAGCGATAAGGCGTATATTTTCCCTAGTTGACATGATTGGAAACACCAAATTTTCAAATTGCTCTGTTTTTAGAATTGGTGTGGTTTAGCAGCAAAAAATGCATGGTAAGCATCAAAATATGTTTCATAGCGATTCATGTTACAAAGCCGTGAAAACTTGGGCCTTCTACTCCCACCCCTCATTTTTTTAAGTCTTTATACTGGGCGCTGTTTAGACCAGACTCTGAGTAAAGCATTGCTAGTTGTTAAAAAGTAAAAGTGCTATAATGTTAATGATAGAAGTGCTCTTCATTTCCAAACTTTACGGTATTCCTTATGCGCATGCGTACGAAATATACTAAAAATTGTGATGGTTGTCATTGGAAATATGAAAATGGTGTCGCTATAAACATATACAACATATGTAAAGGGCGTCTTGGGTCTAGGGGGGGTGGGGGGGAATGGGCTATAGAAGCCAAAGAAGACATCAAACATCTGACAAAAATAGACCACGTTTATATTGTCCATCAACTGTTTAAATATATATACTCTATGGTGAACGGATGTTTGTTTACCTAAGTTTAACAGTCTATTTCCCATACATGTTACTGGAATAGCAAGGACAGATGATCGAAATAAATTCTCATTCAAAAAGATGTGGTGGTATTACATGCATTAAGGAAAAAAGAATTTAAATATACTGACCAGGGTGAAAGGGTGTATAGACTGCTGGTCTATATGTATTTGTTGAATGTTCCCAGTGTCTCCATTCCTTCTTTCCACAAATTAAACGAACATCTCATTTAGGGAAATAGCCCACCATATCGCTAGAAATCCTTTCATGGGAAATGTACCACTGCACCCAAACTAAGTGGGACATTTGGAAATTTTATTTCTCAATTTAGCAGAACATTGTACCATATGGATAAAAGCAATAATGATGGAATGTCCATTATGTATTTAAGGGATCAGAGGTTGTCTTTTCCCAATTATGATATATTTCTGTCCCTGAGGATTACTATAAACTTAACAGTGTAGACCCTGATGAAAAACAACAATATGCTGCATTTCATCTGGGTCTTAACTGTTTGCAAAATTTACCAGTTTAGGGGTTTCCTGTATACAAAGGGTTCAAGAATGGTTTTACTGGTTCTGGGTAAATACATCCCGGGGAGCTGATTGCCTCCAGTGGGCGGCCGTAAAATGGCTCCCTGCGGGCGGACCTGAACAGAATTGACGGAAGGGCACCACCAGGAGTGGAACCTGCGGCTTAATTTGACTCAACATGCGAAAACTCACCTGGTCCGGACACCGTAAGGATTGACAGATTGCGAGCTCAGCATTGTGTTGTCAAAATGTATGGTGTACCCAGCAAAGATGTAGACCAGCCTCTATGTCTTCCAGTCTTAGCATAATCTCCACTGTTTACTCAAACGGAAGTTAATCTCATGTTTCTGTTATACTCCTATAGGACTTGGCAGATGTGGTGGCTGATCTAGTCCTTATCGCTGTGTGCACGAAAATATGAGTCATTTTGTTGGTTGTATCCTGCAGGGTCTCAAATCCTGTGCAATGTTTGTGCCATCTCTTGCTGTGTACAGCAAGAGTGTAAATCTGTTTTATTTTTTTACTGTTTTCCCTGGTGTTATTTTTCAATGGAGAAAAATACCAGTTTGTCAATTTGACCAGGGTTTTTTTTTGCATAAAAACTTCTTAAGTCCCAAGTAGGATTTTCTCCCAAAAGGCCATTTGGGCACAGCGGCCAGTCCAGTTTTACAGTATGTCACATCTTAATTAATAAGTTTATTTTATAGTCTATTTCTGTATATTATACGAGATGGCATATTGTAAAGCTGGACTGTCCCCTGTGCATATGCCTTGAACACCATAGTGTAAATAAGTTTTTTTTTTTTTTTCATTTTGTATTTGCATCATTGATGACTTTTATATTTGCTTTCCATAGTAGTATCAGGCTTCGGTCACAGTGGCTCAGTTGGTAGAGCATTAGACTTGGGATCAAAGGTTAGCTATTTCGAGTCTCACCGCAGTGGAGTCACCGTGTTGTGTCCTTGTGCATGAAACTTTATCCGCTGGTTTAACCCAGTAAGATAGGAATTCATACTGACATGACTGAAAACTGTTGCTTGGGACATAAAGCATTAAACCAAACAAACAAAAGGAAGGATCCAAATGTCTGATTAAGTGAACTTTTGGAGCGTAAAAATGTGATTGTTTTTTTTCACTGTCAGTTTAAACATGTTTTGGGTGTTCAGATGAACCATCTTGCTGAGATAAGCAAGATGGTTCTTTTGATTACCAGCGACACATGTTTTGGTTTTGAGAAATCCAAAAATCAATTTTCAATTACACACTCTTTTCTCGAGGCCTGGGATCCAGATTTCTTGTATACCAAATTAGGGGTTTGCACGGTTGTCACACATACTGTTGACAATTCATATGTTGAGGATCTTACACTCTTGATCATTTCATATTAAATTTATTAAACTTGCATAATTTATTAAACTGTTTATCATACAACTTAAATGCGATTTTACCACCTTTAAATTTTGTTTATTTCAATGAAAATTTGCATTGTTGTAACGGACGTTGTCATGGGGTTACTTGTTCTCGCTGAAAGTGTTATGTAACGTGTGATCATAACATTATTTATGACATGACATTATCCACTGAATAACAGTAATGTCATATGATAAATAAATATACAGGCTGTCTTTTTTTTACCTGTGGGCATATATATATATATATATAGGAGCTTACATGATTGCTTATGTATTATTGAGTTTATTGCACGCGTTGTGGGAAAAGAGATTAATGTTAGGCTTGCTAATACAAAATAGAGGACTTTACTACATGAGTGCTCATTTTTTATCAAATTTATTAAACTAGTTGAAGAAAAAGATAAAATGCGAGGCTTGCCAAGCATTTTATATATTTTTCTTAACAAGTTTGTTTAATAAATTCAATAATACAGGAGCACAAATGTTAGAATCTACTTATCACATGACATTAAAAATCACATTTTTGGAGTGAAAGCATCAAGATCATGCCATCTCTACGCAATGTTAAAATGGATGTCATTACGTAACTTTCTAAATCTGTAAACCATAGTGGTTTATCAATTGTATTGCATGGTGTTATATCTCTCCCAGCCATGGGTCCAGGCTGTTTTCTTCTATACTTAATTCGTCAGTAATGTTAGGCAATTTTTTGCATCAGACAACTTCAGCAGACAACATTTTCAGATGCATTTTTTTCTTGGCGCTTTAAGGTTTAAATACTGAATCAGGCAGATTATTATAGCATCTCTGATTAAGTATAGTTTATAATAAGTTAAGACAATTGACTTAAACTTAATATCTTGCAGGTAAACTGCAATTTTTTTAATTTGAATCTCTAAAGTTTAGGATTTTGGAAATTTTGAGCCTTCATCCATGACTATTTCATGCAAGGTGCATCAATAATACTTGAAGTAAAAGTTTTCATGTATGTTTTGTATAGACATTTGGTCACTAGTCCTGGATATGATCTCATGAGTCGTTTTAGGATTTAGCTGATACTGGGTTGACCGCTGTAATATAATTTGTAAATATGTTGTTGTTTTAGCATTTTTATCTATTTGAACCTGTGAACTAATATGGCCAGTATTAGCTGTTTTTTCACAATAAACCTGTACAGTAAAACCTGTGTAAAAGGACCACTCTCAAAAAGACCGAAAATTTGGTTTTAAAGACCCATTACAGGAGCATTCTGCAATACTTATAGCCTTCATTAAGATCTTTGTTGTCTATGATGTCTGCCTAGCGGATTTGGACAAGAATCCTCATTGGAGTTGAAGTTGTTTTGTCTATTTTTGAGTGGCCATTTTACACAGGTTTTACTGTAATTAATATATTCAAAGTGAGTATATTGTTTTTCAAATAAAAGCAAATAATTTCGTCAATTTTGTTTTTTATTCTTTACATCCCAGTCAAGAGTTTTTCAGCCATATCAGGGAGGCTCTTCCTGGGTTGAACCAGTAAAAAGCAGAGGATAAAGTGTTTTGCTTAAGAAAACAACACAGTGCCTCCAATGAGTCTCCATCCAGCGGTTCCTGGATCACTTGTCAAGCACTCTAGCACTGAGCCACAGCACTCCTCATAATATCAGCAATTAGAAAGGGGTCTAGTGATACTATCAAGACATGACCTTGTCCGTATGACAAAAAATATTGCGGAAAATATTCGAGCTGTGGTATCAGTGATAATCACACCGGGTAGGCTGCAATCGAAAACGCTATCAAAAATCGACCAATGCAGATAAAAAATCAATAGAAACAGTGTTTTTGATTGCCATTTGTTGCCAGTATGGCGACAAATGGCAATTGAAAACTCTGTTTCTAATGATTTTTGATCTACGTTCCTCAATAGTATTGGCGTTTTTGATTGCTGCCCACCCGGTGTGGGTATGAAATTTCCAACAATTTGACTCGGACGAGCCTGTGCAGCCTCCTTTTAACCTCAGATCCTCCAAAAGATGTTTGGTCAGAAGCTTAACACTCATAGAATATTCAAGCAACGAGCAAAGGCTCTGTTCAGACTGTGCATATGCGCAGGCTGATCTGAGCCTTTGCTCGTCGCACATACCACTTTGTTGGAAATCTCATGCACTGGCTCATACAGCATTTCCCTCAAGAATTCTGATTTTTCTACCATTGAAATTCAATGTTGAGAATTGCTTACTTGCTAGAATCCCTTATATGGGAATATTAGCATTTTTTAAGAAGCTGCCTGATCTAGATGTACACTTTTTTCTAATAAAGGTATAGAATTTTGAAAAAAATATTGTGCACAAAGGGCTTAGCGTAATTGGTAGCCAGTCAGATTGCTGATCCTGGGATCTTGAGTTTGATTCTGACCTGGCCCGGCCCCAGACTTTTGTGGAAATTGATCATGAAATATTTTCTGCGGACATTCTACTCATTCTGCTGATTCAAGAAGGTCATATGTTATCAGTTACATGGGAAAGTATGTGCACAGAGATCTGGTTAGCAGCTTAGTCTAAGCTTGCTCGCGTATAAAGACTGGTTAGGTTAACTAACAGTCTGGACAAATTTTATATATGTAATCATATTGACAAGATCTACGTCGGGATTGTTTCACATCATTTCTTGCTCATTTGTACCAGAGTTATGGCCCTTGATTTACTCCAAAATTTTGTTTCCGCTCAATATCTTGAGAACAAATGGACAGATATTGACCAAACTTTATATAACTATTTATACTGACAAGATCTACGTTGGGATTGTTAGCTGTCATTTTATATTTATAAGAGAGTTATGGCTCTTGATTGATGTCAGAATTCCGTTACCACTCAATATCCTGAGAAACTCTGGCCTTTTACTGCATGCAAAGCACTGCAGCTGGGCTATAGTCAGATTCTCTGACAATTCTAGTTTTAGCTGTTGACCCAGATGTTAAACCACAAACCAAACAACCACAAAAAATACTTTTTATAGACCTGTCAGCTTATAGATTGAATTCTTTTAAATTGAGCCGCGGCATGAGATTTCCAACATTTTGACATGTGTAGGCCCAGACGAACCTGAGGCTGCAGCATCCTTTTAAGCTTAGAAATTCCAAATGGTGTTCAGTCAGTAGCTTAACAATCATAGAATATTCAAGCGACTTGCACAGGCTCTTATCAGACTGAGCGTATGCGCAGGCTGATCTGAAACTTTGCTGGTTGCACATACCACATTGTTGGAAATCTCATGCACTGGCTTTATTTTAGTATAAGCACTGTAATGAGATTAGGCCCGGATTTTAAAACTTTTTCATTCTCAACTTGATTGAGCATGTCATTTCAACTAGTCATAAAAACTAAAATAAAGACTTTTCTTACTTTCAAACTCTGATGTTGTACTTATCATGCAAGTAAATGTTAAAATGTCAACAATTGTTGCCATTTTAACATTTATGAGCATGATAAATTTCATGCTCTGCTAAGTTGAGCATGAAAAGTTTTATAATTGCGCAGGGCAGGTTTTAGAATACTTAGGTAAATCAATTAAGTTTATATGATAGGTATTACCACCTGTATAAGCAGACTACCAAAGAAAATTCTACGCATTTGTATAGTGAATGTTGTTGTTTTTTGTCAGTTTTACTTAATCAAATCTGTATATACGTCTATCTTTTATGAAATGTGTGTTTGCTTTGACTGTTTTAGTGTTTATGTGGCTTGCCAGAGCCTTTGCTACTCGCATACACACAGTATGGATGTGAATGAAGATTAAGATCAAAATTTAGACCTCTAGCCTTGCTTGATAGACATGCGCGGATCCAGAAAGTTTTGTCAGAGGGGGTCAAAATTTGTTGTTTATTTTTTTTAGTTGATGAGGGGATAGAGGATCCATATATCACTATAAATGGGCCATCATCGGCCCACCAGCACAACACCATTTAGCTGGTGGGCCTATGATGGCCTAACATTGAATGCTGGCTTGGTAGCTTTATGTATTCTGATATTATGCTTTTTCAGGGCGTCAGAACCAGTATTGCAAAAGAACCCTGTATTTTGTGATTTTTCAGGGGGGTCTGGACCCCTCGTCCACCCTCTGGATCCACGCATTTTGGGCATATGTAGTACAAACCAAATCTCAAGTGCTGGCCATATGCTTTTATCAAGGGCATTAACTCCCCAATGACTATCCGCTTGAGGTTTTCTCTCCAAAACCACCATAATAAATCTGGAGAATATTGTTAGACTCTGGAGACAGATGTTGTTATCGCTAGTCACATACTGGGACCTTTTCTTTTCACACTGATTCACATGAAGTCAGCAATATCCTTTGTTTTAAACAGAACTGCTTGTTTTTCTAAGCGTCAAATATTATGTGCGTGTTTTGTTCATTATCTGATAGTATATGTAATTTATTGTACATTGTCTTGTATTATGTGTATGTTTTTGTACATTGTCTTGTATTATGTGTATGTTTTTGTACACTCTCTTGTATAATGTGTATGTTTTTGTACAGTGTCCAATAGTATGCTTTTTAAAGTGTCTAATTTTTTGCGCTCATTTTTTTACAGTATTTAATATGTGTTCATTCTTGTGCATCATCTAGTCCAACTTGCTGAAGAAAAATAGCTGAAGCAGCATTATATTTGAGTTGCCAGTTTTGAGAACTATTTGTTTTGTACTGAGAAAAGTTTAAGCATGTGTTCTTCATATGTGAAGAAAATTTAAGCTTTAAAGCTGCATAGTCTGTAACTTTTGATCTTTTAATTTTTGAAATAATGTTTCTATTTTTCAAGAACACAGTAAAAAACTAAAATGCATGTGCGACAGTTCGGGTTCGCATCCAATTGGGCTTTGAACCACGAGGCTGGGTGTACACGGAGATTGCGGGGTGCAGGGTTACCGCTAGTGCTGCTGTTGCCGAATGGCCTCGGCAGTCCAAGCGATGTCTGCTACGCTTCGGGGACAGAAGCTATTTATAGAGTGTTGTAATAAGTGCCGCTAAGTACCTAGCCCTGTTCTAGAGCCAGTATCAAATTCGGCCCTTAATACCACTGCTGATAGTCCGGTTCCCAAAGCGTCCCACAAGCCACAAGCACACCCACGAGACCGGGGATACCAAATGTTGCAGATTGGGGGAATTAGCTCGAACTGGTATCCTGGGGTGTCTCCTGTCACGGGGTCCGGTCTAGTTAAACTATTTCTAGAATACTCTAACTAGACACGTAAAGACTTATCTTCTATAAATCACAAGTCCAAACACAGTTGTAAAAGTTCCCAAAGTTTATATAATAAAGGTTTGCCGAAAGAGTTTCCAAAAGTATATTTTCTTTGTATTTGATCTTTTATAAGTCTATTATATTTTCAGTTCATAAATACATGTATAAATTTTCATATAAGCAATACAGCTCTAATATCTTCTAAACAATAAAGTACTTTTCCTATCTATGATTCTCCTGTCAGTTCTGCTCATTAAATTCCTGTTCTAAATCCGATATTAATACTCTTAATTCAAAGTCTCATTAACTCAAAGTCTCTTTAGTTCAAAGTATATTCAGTTCGAAGTGTTACTAATTCAATGTATCTTTAATCCAAAGCTCCATTAATACAAGATTACTGTATGCGTTAAATATTTCAAAGTTGATTCAGCCTTATAGTTTCTGAGTTCTATTCCAGTAGATAAAGTTCCGTTATAAATAAAGATTTACTTCCCTTTTATTCCTCTTTTCCTCAGTTTGAATATTCCAACATAATCCAAGTTCACAATATTAAGCTATCTCAAAGTTGGAGAATAGCTGAGTCCAAAACCTGTATTAGGATAAAATTCCTTAGCAAGACTAGATCTTATGCAAGACTTAAATCATATCACAGACTAGACTATACAGGACTAAATCCAAAGCAAGACTGAAGTACCATTATTTTCCCAAAGTATTTATATGTTTTGACCCAAAGAAGTGACATTACTCAATTGAGGAAGCCATCCTGCCAAAATCTATGTTTGACCAAAGAGAGTGATTATTTTCAAAGATTAGTGAAATATTTCCTGTTTTAGCTACCTTTGATCAGTGATTTCTGTTTATCAGTTAATTACCGAGTTTCCTGTCAAACATCCAAGCTATTCAGATCTAAGTGATTAGTATCAATCATTTCACACCTGAGCTTTCCTGCTAAACATCTGTGACACAGAGTTGAGATCATGCCACCAATTAAGTTCCAATTAACCAATTTCCTGAGTGAACAATTAACAATCAAAACTGACATATTGCTATGAGCAGAACGTGATCAGAACTATCATCAAAATAAATTATCTGTATCAATAACATTTTTCAAACAGTGTTTCAATTAAAATTCAGTTCTGAAATCTTAAAATATTTCAAATATACCTTTTTTTTCTATTTTCATGATTATTCATATTTTCAACATATATATTTTTTTTTATTTATTTATTTATTTTATTATTTTTATATACAAAATGGGCAGAATTGTCACACTGTGACAGATTCCCCCCCCTTGCGACAGTTCGGGTTCGCATCCAATTGGGCTTTGAACCACGAGGCTGGGTGTACACGGAGATTGCGGGGTGCAGGGTTACCGCTAGTGCTGCTGTTGCCGAATGGCCTCGGCAGTCCAAGCGATGTCTGCTACGCTTCGGGGACAGAAGCTATTTATAGAGTGTTGTAATAAGTGCCGCTAAGTACCTAGCCCTGTTCTAGAGCCAGTATCAAATTCGGCCCTTAATACCACTGCTGATAGTCCGGTTCCCAAAGCGTCCCACAAGCCACAAGCACACCCACGAGACCGGGGATACCAAATGTTGCAGATTGGGGGAATTAGCTCGAACTGGTATCCTGGGGTGTCTCCTGTCACGGGGTCCGGTCTAGTTAAACTATTTCTAGAATACTCTAACTAGACACGTAAAGACTTATCTTCTATAAATCACAAGTCCAAACACAGTTGTAAAAGTTCCCAAAGTTTATATAATAAAGGTTTGCCGAAAGAGTTTCCAAAAGTATATTTTCTTTGTATTTGATCTTTTATAAGTCTATTATATTTTCAGTTCATAAATACATGTATAAATTTTCATATAAGCAATACAGCTCTAATATCTTCTAAACAATAAAGTACTTTTCCTATCTATGATTCTCCTGTCAGTTCTGCTCATTAAATTCCTGTTCTAAATCCGATATTAATACTCTTAATTCAAAGTCTCATTAACTCAAAGTCTCTTTAGTTCAAAGTATATTCAGTTCGAAGTGTTACTAATTCAATGTATCTTTAATCCAAAGCTCCATTAATACAAGATTACTGTATGCGTTAAATATTTCAAAGTTGATTCAGCCTTATAGTTTCTGAGTTCTATTCCAGTAGATAAAGTTCCGTTATAAATAAAGATTTACTTCCCTTTTATTCCTCTTTTCCTCAGTTTGAATATTCCAACATAATCCAAGTTCACAATATTAAGCTATCTCAAAGTTGGAGAATAGCTGAGTCCAAAACCTGTATTAGGATAAAATTCCTTAGCAAGACTAGATCTTATGCAAGACTTAAATCATATCACAGACTAGACTATACAGGACTAAATCCAAAGCAAGACTGAAGTACCATTATTTTCCCAAAGTATTTATATGTTTTGACCCAAAGAAGTGACATTACTCAATTGAGGAAGCCATCCTGCCAAAATCTATGTTTGACCAAAGAGAGTGATTATTTTCAAAGATTAGTGAAATATTTCCTGTTTTAGCTACCTTTGATCAGTGATTTCTGTTTATCAGTTAATTACCGAGTTTCCTGTCAAACATCCAAGCTATTCAGATCTAAGTGATTAGTATCAATCATTTCACACCTGAGCTTTCCTGCTAAACATCTGTGACACAGAGTTGAGATCATGCCACCAATTAAGTTCCAATTAACCAATTTCCTGAGTGAACAATTAACAATCAAAACTGACATATTGCTATGAGCAGAACGTGATCAGAACTATCATCAAAATAAATTATCTGTATCAATAACATTTTTCAAACAGTGTTTCAATTAAAATTCAGTTCTGAAATCTTAAAATATTTCAAATATACCTTTTTTTTCTATTTTCATGATTATTCATATTTTCAACATATATATTTTTTTTTTATTTATTTATTTATTTATTTTATTATTTTTATATACAAAATGGGCAGAATTGTCACACTGTGACAGATTCCCCCCCCCTTGCGACAGTTCGTGTTCGCATCCAATTGGGCTTTGAACCACGAGGCTGGGTGTACACGGAGATTGCGGGGTGCAGGGTTACCGCTAGTGCTGCTGTTGCCGAATGGCCTCGGCAGTCCAAGCGATGTCTGCTACGCTTCGGGGACAGAAGCTATTTATAGAGTGTTGTAATAAGTGCCGCTAAGTACCTAGCCCTGTTCTAGAGCCAGTATCAAATTCGGCCCTTAATACCACTGCTGATAGTCCGGTTCCCAAAGCGTCCCACAAGCCACAAGCACACCCACGAGACCGGGGATACCAAATGTTGCAGATTGGGGGAATTAGCTCGAACTGGTATCCTGGGGTGTCTCCTGTCACGGGGTCCGGTCTAGTTAAACTATTTCTAGAATACTCTAACTAGACACGTAAAGACTTATCTTCTATAAATCACAAGTCCAAACACAGTTGTAAAAGTTCCCAAAGTTTATATAATAAAGGTTTGCCGAAAGAGTTTCCAAAAGTATATTTTCTTTGTATTTGATCTTTTATAAGTCTATTATATTTTCAGTTCATAAATACATGTATAAATTTTCATATAAGCAATACAGCTCTAATATCTTCTAAACAATAAAGTACTTTTCCTATCTATGATTCTCCTGTCAGTTCTGCTCATTAAATTCCTGTTCTAAATCCGATATTAATACTCTTAATTCAAAGTCTCATTAACTCAAAGTCTCTTTAGTTCAAAGTATATTCAGTTCGAAGTGTTACTAATTCAATGTATCTTTAATCCAAAGCTCCATTAATACAAGATTACTGTATGCGTTAAATATTTCAAAGTTGATTCAGCCTTATAGTTTCTGAGTTCTATTCCAGTAGATAAAGTTCCGTTATAAATAAAGATTTACTTCCCTTTTATTCCTCTTTTCCTCAGTTTGAATATTCCAACATAATCCAAGTTCACAATATTAAGCTATCTCAAAGTTGGAGAATAGCTGAGTCCAAAACCTGTATTAGGATAAAATTCCTTAGCAAGACTAGATCTTATGCAAGACTTAAATCATATCACAGACTAGACTATACAGGACTAAATCCAAAGCAAGACTGAAGTACCATTATTTTCCCAAAGTATTTATATGTTTTGACCCAAAGAAGTGACATTACTCAATTGAGGAAGCCATCCTGCCAAAATCTATGTTTGACCAAAGAGAGTGATTATTTTCAAAGATTAGTGAAATATTTCCTGTTTTAGCTACCTTTGATCAGTGATTTCTGTTTATCAGTTAATTACCGAGTTTCCTGTCAAACATCCAAGCTATTCAGATCTAAGTGATTAGTATCAATCATTTCACACCTGAGCTTTCCTGCTAAACATCTGTGACACAGAGTTGAGATCATGCCACCAATTAAGTTCCAATTAACCAATTTCCTGAGTGAACAATTAACAATCAAAACTGACATATTGCTATGAGCAGAACGTGATCAGAACTATCATCAAAATAAATTATCTGTATCAATAACATTTTTCAAACAGTGTTTCAATTAAAATTCAGTTCTGAAATCTTAAAATATTTCAAATATACCTTTTTTTTCTATTTTCATGATTATTCATATTTTCAACATATATATTTTTTTTTATTTATTTATTTATTTTATTTTTTTTATATACAAAATGGGCAGAATTGTCACACTGTGACAGATTCCCCCCCCTTGCGACAGTTCGGGTTCGCATCCAATTGGGCTTTGAACCACGGACTGGGTGTACACGGAGATTGCGGGGTGCAGGGTTACCGCTAGTGCTGCTGTTGCCGAATGGCCTCGGCAGTCCAAGCGATGTCTGCTACGCTTCGGGGACAGAAGCTATTTATAGAGTGTTGTAATAAGTGCCGCTAAGTACCTAGCCCTGTTCTAGAGCCAGTATCAAATTCGGCCCTTAATACCACTGCTGATAGTCCGGTTCCCAAAGCGTCCCACAAGCCACAAGCACACCCACGAGACCGGGGATACCAAATGTTGCATATTGGGGGAATTAGCTCGAACTGGTATCCTGGGGTGTCTCCTGTCACGGGGTCCGGTCTAGTTAAACTATTTCTAGAATACTCTAACTAGACACGTAAAGACTTATCTTCTATAAATCACAAGTCCAAACACAGTTGTAAAAGTTCCCAAAGTTTATATAATAAAGGTTTGCCGAAAGAGTTTCCAAAAGTATATTTTCTTTGTATTTGATCTTTTATAAGTCTATTATATTTTCAGTTCATAAATACATGTATAAATTTTCATATAAGCAATACAGCTCTAATATCTTCTAAACAATAAAGTACTTTTCCTATCTATGATTCTCCTGTCAGTTCTGCTCATTAAATTCCTGTTCTAAATCCGATATTAATACTCTTAATTCAAAGTCTCATTAACTCAAAGTCTCTTTAGTTCAAAGTATATTCAGTTCGAAGTGTTACTAATTCAATGTATCTTTAATCCAAAGCTCCATTAATACAAGATTACTGTATGCGTTAAATATTTCAAAGTTGATTCAGCCTTATAGTTTCTGAGTTCTATTCCAGTAGATAAAGTTCCGTTATAAATAAAGATTTACTTCCCTTTTATTCCTCTTTTCCTCAGTTTGAATATTCCAACATAATCCAAGTTCACAATATTAAGCTATCTCAAAGTTGGAGAATAGCTGAGTCCAAAACCTGTATTAGGATAAAATTCCTTAGCAAGACTAGATCTTATGCAAGACTTAAATCATATCACAGACTAGACTATACAGGACTAAATCCAAAGCAAGACTGAAGTACCATTATTTTCCCAAAGTATTTATATGTTTTGACCCAAAGAAGTGACATTACTCAATTGAGGAAGCCATCCTGCCAAAATCTATGTTTGACCAAAGAGAGTGATTATTTTCAAAGATTAGTGAAATATTTCCTGTTTTAGCTACCTTTGATCAGTGATTTCTGTTTATCAGTTAATTACCGAGTTTCCTGTCAAACATCCAAGCTATTCAGATCTAAGTGATTAGTATCAATCATTTCACACCTGAGCTTTCCTGCTAAACATCTGTGACACAGAGTTGAGATCATGCCACCAATTAAGTTCCAATTAACCAATTTCCTGAGTGAACAATTAACAATCAAAACTGACATATTGCTATGAGCAGAACGTGATCAGAACTATCATCAAAATAAATTATCTGTATCAATAACATTTTTCAAACAGTGTTTCAATTAAAATTCAGTTCTGAAATCTTAAAATATTTCAAATATACCTTTTTTTTCTATTTTCATGATTATTCATATTTTCAACATATATATTTTTTTTTTATTTATTTATTTATTTATTTATTTTATTATTTTTATATACAAAATGGGCAGAATTGTCACACTGTGACAGATTCCCCCCCCCCTTGCGACAGTTCGGGTTCGCATCCAATTGGGCTTTGAACCACGAGGCTGGGTGTACACGGAGATTGCGGGGTGCAGGGTTACCGCTAGTGCTGCTGTTGCCGAATGGCCTCGGCAGTCCAAGCGATGTCTGCTACGCTTCGGGGACAGAAGCTATTTATAGAGTGTTGTAATAAGTGCCGCTAAGTACCTAGCCCTGTTCTAGAGCCAGTATCAAATTCGGCCCTTAATACCACTGCTGATAGTCCGGTTCCCAAAGCGTCCCACAAGCCACAAGCACACCCACGAGACCGGGGATACCAAATGTTGCAGATTGGGGGAATTAGCTCGAACTGGTATCCTGGGGTGTCTCCTGTCACGGGGTCCGGTCTAGTTAAACTATTTCTAGAATACTCTAACTAGACACGTAAAGACTTATCTTCTATAAATCACAAGTCCAAACACAGTTGTAAAAGTTCCCAAAGTTTATATAATAAAGGTTTGCCGAAAGAGTTTCCAAAAGTATATTTTCTTTGTATTTGATCTTTTATAAGTCTATTATATTTTCAGTTCATAAATACATGTATAAATTTTCATATAAGCAATACAGCTCTAATATCTTCTAAACAATAAAGTACTTTTCCTATCTATGATTCTCCTGTCAGTTCTGCTCATTAAATTCCTGTTCTAAATCCGATATTAATACTCTTAATTCAAAGTCTCATTAACTCAAAGTCTCTTTAGTTCAAAGTATATTCAGTTCGAAGTGTTACTAATTCAATGTATCTTTAATCCAAAGCTCCATTAATACAAGATTACTGTATGCGTTAAATATTTCAAAGTTGATTCAGCCTTATAGTTTCTGAGTTCTATTCCAGTAGATAAAGTTCCGTTATAAATAAAGATTTACTTCCCTTTTATTCCTCTTTTCCTCAGTTTGAATATTCCAACATAATCCAAGTTCACAATATTAAGCTATCTCAAAGTTGGAGAATAGCTGAGTCCAAAACCTGTATTAGGATAAAATTCCTTAGCAAGACTAGATCTTATGCAAGACTTAAATCATATCACAGACTAGACTATACAGGACTAAATCCAAAGCAAGACTGAAGTACCATTATTTTCCCAAAGTATTTATATGTTTTGACCCAAAGAAGTGACATTACTCAATTGAGGAAGCCATCCTGCCAAAATCTATGTTTGACCAAAGAGAGTGATTATTTTCAAAGATTAGTGAAATATTTCCTGTTTTAGCTACCTTTGATCAGTGATTTCTGTTTATCAGTTAATTACCGAGTTTCCTGTCAAACATCCAAGCTATTCAGATCTAAGTGATTAGTATCAATCATTTCACACCTGAGCTTTCCTGCTAAACATCTGTGACACAGAGTTGAGATCATGCCACCAATTAAGTTCCAATTAACCAATTTCCTGAGTGAACAATTAACAATCAAAACTGACATATTGCTATGAGCAGAACGTGATCAGAACTATCATCAAAATAAATTATCTGTATCAATAACATTTTTCAAACAGTGTTTCAATTAAAATTCAGTTCTGAAATCTTAAAATATTTCAAATATACCTTTTTTTTCTATTTTCATGATTATTCATATTTTCAACATATATATTTTTTTTTATTTATTTATTTATTTTATTATTTTTATATACAAAATGGGCAGAATTGTCACACTGTGACAGATTCCCCCCCCTTGCGACAGTTCGGGTTCGCATCCAATTGGGCTTTGAACCACGAGGCTGGGTGTACACGGAGATTGCGGGGTGCAGGGTTACCGCTAGTGCTGCTGTTGCCGAATGGCCTCGGCAGTCCAAGCGATGTCTGCTACGCTTCGGGGACAGAAGCTATTTATAGAGTGTTGTAATAAGTGCCGCTAAGTACCTAGCCCTGTTCTAGAGCCAGTATCAAATTCGGCCCTTAATACCACTGCTGATAGTCCGGTTCCCAAAGCGTCCCACAAGCCACAAGCACACCCACGAGACCGGGGATACCAAATGTTGCAGATTGGGGGAATTAGCTCGAACTGGTATCCTGGGGTGTCTCCTGTCACGGGGTCCGGTCTAGTTAAACTATTTCTAGAATACTCTAACTAGACACGTAAAGACTTATCTTCTATAAATCACAAGTCCAAACACAGTTGTAAAAGTTCCCAAAGTTTATATAATAAAGGTTTGCCGAAAGAGTTTCCAAAAGTATATTTTCTTTGTATTTGATCGTTTATAAGTCTATTATATTTTCAGTTCATAAATACATGTATAAATTTTCATATAAGCAATACAGCTCTAATATCTTCTAAACAATAAAGTACTTTTCCTATCTATGATTCTCCTGTCAGTTCTGCTCATTAAATTCCTGTTCTAAATCCGATATTAATACTCTTAATTCAAAGTCTCATTAACTCAAAGTCTCTTTAGTTCAAAGTATATTCAGTTCGAAGTGTTACTAATTCAATGTATCTTTAATCCAAAGCTCCATTAATACAAGATTACTGTATGCGTTAAATATTTCAAAGTTGATTCAGCCTTATAGTTTCTGAGTTCTATTCCAGTAGATAAAGTTCCGTTATAAATAAAGATTTACTTCCCTTTTATTCCTCTTTTCCTCAGTTTGAATATTCCAACATAATCCAAGTTCACAATATTAAGCTATCTCAAAGTTGGAGAATAGCTGAGTCCAAAACCTGTATTAGGATAAAATTCCTTAGCAAGACTAGATCTTATGCAAGACTTAAATCATATCACAGACTAGACTATACAGGACTAAATCCAAAGCAAGACTGAAGTACCATTATTTTCCCAAAGTATTTATATGTTTTGACCCAAAGAAGTGACATTACTCAATTGAGGAAGCCATCCTGCCAAAATCTATGTTTGACCAAAGAGAGTGATTATTTTCAAAGATTAGTGAAATATTTCCTGTTTTAGCTACCTTTGATCAGTGATTTCTGTTTATCAGTTAATTACCGAGTTTCCTGTCAAACATCCAAGCTATTCAGATCTAAGTGATTAGTATCAATCATTTCACACCTGAGCTTTCCTGCTAAACATCTGTGACACAGAGTTGAGATCATGCCACCAATTAAGTTCCAATTAACCAATTTCCTGAGTGAACAATTAACAATCAAAACTGACATATTGCTATGAGCAGAACGTGATCAGAACTATCATCAAAATAAATTATCTGTATCAATAACATTTTTCAAACAGTGTTTCAATTAAAATTCAGTTCTGAAATCTTAAAATATTTCAAATATACCTTTTTTTTCTATTTTCATGATTATTCATATTTTCAACATATATATTTTTTTTTTATTTATTTATTTATTTTATTATTTTTATATACAAAATGGGCAGAATTGTCACACTGTGACACATGTATACATTTTACCAATTTCGTAATTCTTAACAAATTATCAGTATCAAAACAACAGCATATATGTTAAAAATTGACTGTCTATAATTATTGGAGGGACGCAAACAATTACCAACAAGAGAAAAAACACCTGTTTTTATAAGATAATTCACTTTTCCATGCAGTTTTCGGCTATAGTGAACAGATTTATTGTGAAAACTTAACTTAATTCTGCTTTTACAAATGATTTAAAAAGAAAAGAAAATTTTTCGTAAAATGTTCATAGTTGCAGACTTAGTCTCTTTAATCCATTTAAGCCAAACTCTTATCTCAGTTTTAAGAGGTGCTGGGTTGTATTTTTCATTTTTATTCAAATTTTAAAAGCTATTCTGTAAGCAAACAGTGGAGAGCCTGATCAGACTCCACATTCTGACCTGGGTCTGTACTTTTTCCATATGCCCACAAAAAGGATGCCAGGCTTATATTAGTTAATAGCATTTCATATGTGATTTTAGCAATTGATTACAAACTTTGAGGAGAAAAAATACCTTTTTACAGTGACAAGTCTAAATAAGGCTAGAATTCTTTTATTAGTTGATTTATAAATTATTTATTCAACACAAACACGAATGCTTTCCGATTTTATTCACATATAGTTGATTTACAAACCCTCCCACTGTAACTTTCCAGAAATTAGAAAATAAACTTAAACTTAATTTCTAAAATTATTTTTTACATTTTATCTGCAGACTCTTAATATTTTTTGTTTTGTTGAAAAAATAATATATTTTTGAGGTTCTGTCTGTGTATTTGTGATAGTGGCACTGTTAAAAGTGATTCTCCTGCCCTGACTTTTAGGAAAAAGGATGAAGAATTTTAAGATTTAATGCAGACTGTTGGTTAACCTTACTTGTACTGTTTTTATGGAGATATTTTTTAAAAAAAAGCTCTGAAAATGATTAGTGAACTGGTCATTTTCAGTTTTTTTCGTCCCCAAGCCCAACAGACAGCTAAAAATATGTTGAACTAAATTTGGCCCAGGACAGGTAGACATTTAACACTGCTGCCTGACAGCTAAAAATAGATATTGAAAAAAAAATGACTCAAGAGATAAATTATAGTTATGTATATCACAAGCCAAATGTTTTGAATTAAGAATTTGTTCATTTTATGAGAACAGTAATTTAGAAATGCAATTCTTTTGCACATCTCAGAGAGTTTCAGAAACTTGAAAAGCAATTGTAGGAATAATCTTGTTTTCAGTGATCTAGGAATGTATGTGGGATGATGTGAATCATGTTCGCATTTGTGTGATTTTTTCTTTCCTCTCATAATTTGGGCCTCGTCGCGAGAAAACCTCTCTTTGGGGTTTCCGACAAAGTGAGTTTCAAAACAGTCTCCTCAGCTACAGAGACTAGCTAGAAAATTGAAATTTCATCTGTAGGAGGTCTATATATGGTACTTTCATAAAAGCGAATGACAAAGGCGCTGATTAGACTGCGCGTATGCTCAGGCTGGTCTGCGACTGTGTTGTTCGCAAACCCTCGAAGACGGGTTTTTCTCGAGTCGAGGCCCATTTTATTTTACTGATTGGAAACAAATTCAGATATAATGATAAAGACTTAATTTGGTTTGGGCTACCTTGCCCTAATTTTCATGATCACAATGGAACTGAACAGGTCCATTTTAGCATGTGTGGTGGGGCACATTTGTTTCTTTTGAGAACAATACCTGTTATTTCATGGTTCGGGCTGCGGGTTGGAGCCTCACTGCTTTGTGGTCCTTGATCAAGACACATTTATCCTAGCTTATTACTGGTTCAACCAAGGAAGAGTCGTCCCTGTTTAACTGAAAGATTGTTGTTGGGACATAAAGAACCAAATAAAAAACAACAACAAAATTTCATGGTTCAGTGATGTTTTCTTGAAGATTGATTAATGTAGCCTATGGCAGTAATTCAAAGGGTGTGATATAAGTGACACAAAGCTGGAACTCATAAACATATATAATGAGCCGCAGCATGAGATTTCCAACAATTTGACATTTTGGCAAGTGTAGACTCGGACGAGCCTCTGCAGCCTCCTGTTAAGCTTAGAAACTCAAAATGGTGTTCAGTCAGTAGCTTACAATCAGAGAATACTCTAGCGACTAGCAAAGGCTCTGATCAGACTGCACGTATGCGCAGGCTGATCTGAGGCTTTGCTGGTCGCACAAACCACATTGTTGGAAATCTCATGCACTGGCTCAATTATGGAAGTGATCTTTATTTCATGATTCAGTGATTTTGCTTTAAATGTTGAAATCAGGGTGTTTATGAGTCTTTGTGTGACAAAATCAATAATTTGAATACAGATTGGTCCAAAGATGAGTAATTTAACCAAGCAGGGGCGGATCCAGGATTTCTGGAAAGGGGGTTCATATGTATAAAAGGGTGGGGGTTCCCTTTGCTGATTTTATCTCATTTTTCTTAAACATTCCATGAAAATAAAATAATTTGGTCTCATTGAGACCAAATTATTTCACTTTCATAGGATATTTAAAAAGGGGGGCAGGGAGGGGGGTTCGAGTGAACGCCCTGGACCCCCTCTGGATCGGCCACTGCCAAGTCTGATATGACTTGCCTGGAGCTTGAAGAAGACTGAGCAAATAGCCAGGCTGGTCAGGCCTCATTTTGTGAACGTAAAATTGTTTGAGGCCCTCAATTAATGTGGCTTGTTCCAATGCCTTTGCTGCAATGTGTTTTTTTGCAATAAATTAATTCTTATTTTTCGATCAAAACATATGTTTTGAGCACTCAAAAGAACAGTCTCAGTGAGACGGTTCTTTTGAGCACCCAAAACAAATGTTTAGGACAACGAATAAGAAAATATTCACAAATTTCTGTTCTACATTTGTGTTGATCTGGACCTATATTGTTGGGATTGTCCTGTACAGGCTCATATATTTCTTGTTCATTGTTCTCACCACAGCTAGGTGGCAATCAATGACGCTATTTAAAAATCGACGAACGCGGATAAAAAAAATCGCTAGAAACAGTGTTTTTGATTGCCATTTGTCACCAGTTGGGCAACAAATGGCAATCAAAAACTCTGTTTCTAATGATTTTGATATACATTCGTCTATAGTATTAACGTTTCGATTGCCGCCTACTCGGTGTGTAACTGGTTGTTGATGTTGAAGTAGGGATAGACAACCATCTGTGTGTCAAAAAGTTGTAACTATTTTAAGTTTCATATTTTCTATAATTAACATTAAAGTGTCGAAAATTGGTCTTATTTGTTGTTCTTGAAATCAGTATATCTTGCATATGAATTTGCACACTTTCAGAGTTTCCTCCAATATTTTATCATTGGTATGATTTTGATTCCCATGCTCTCAATACAGTAAAACCTGTGTAAAACGGCCACTCAAAACTAGACAAAACAAAGATCTTAATGACAAATGGTAGCTTAATGAAGGTCGAAGGTATTGCAGAATACTACTTTCGACCTACATTATGTGATAATTGGTCTTGAAAACCAAGTTTCTGTCTTTTTGAGAGTGGTTGTTTTTCACAGGTTTTACTGTATCTCTCCTTCCTATATGGTATACAATACACAGAATTGGTAATGACTCCGACTGCAGATCAGGGGTTGAGAGTTTGATCCCATAGGCTACAGACTGAGCTGAAATATCCCTCTAAAATTCGACGTCGTTTTACTCAAAGGTATAACATGGCGAAAATTATATTTTCTTAACGGGCAATATGTGCCCTCTTCAGGGTGCCCACCCGTCAGGGAAAAGTCAGGGAAATTTGATTTTTCATCAAGGTCAGGGAAAAGTCAGGGAATTCTGTAAAATGGTCAGGGAAATTAGAAAATCTTCAAAAGTCAGGGAAAAGTCAGGGAATTTTAAAATCAGACTTTGTTAATCCCTCAAAAATTGAACAAGCAGATATGAGATGATGACTTCAATAGTTTTAGGGTGAATATAATATGCAATCTAGTTATATTTCTCTTGGTTAGTAACTGTTATTTTAATCTAAGACCTAATTTTTGGTCACATTGTTTTAACCCATCCTAGTCAAAGGCTGAAGTGAGGTTTGATAATGAGTATATTAATGGTCTGTTGTCCTTGTCTGTTCACATTTTTAAAGAAGTATATATCTCGAATTGTGATCAAATTTCCTGTAAAGCACATGGTAGGGGAAATGATGCATTAGGTTTTTGGGCTGACTGAATTGGAGCTCTAGTTGCCATGGCCCATGGGCAACATATTTAAGCCCCCATAGACATCAAAAATTTAAAAGGTGAGTGAGCCATCAGAGTTCATGCCATTTTAGTTCAGGCCCACAGCTTATATATTTGATATAAAGCAATGTCCAGTGGTCCCCTACATAAATCCTGCCAACCATGCCCCTTGGGTCAAAATTTGTCCTCACCCTGGGAGTCATTATCGTCCATTGACTATAAATGGAAAAAAAACCCTCCAAAACCATGAGGCCCACATCTAATATATTATGTATATATCAATGTTTAGTGATCCCCTGCATAGATCTTGCTGACCATGCCCCTGAGGTCCAAATTGGCCATGTTCTCTGGGTTTTGCTCCCATACACTCATATTTAAAAAAAATGGAAAAATTCTCTGAAACCATGAGGCAAATAGCTCAGGTAGGCAGTATACCATATTAACAAATAATCTTATGCAGCAAAAATGTAGGTAATGTTCTTTTCTTACACGCTTGCTGCCTGTTGTTTGTCTTTTTTTTTATTTAGACACATATTTCTGATGTAAAGCCCATACATTTTAAGGATTAAGTTTGATTGATGTCCGTATTAATAAAACGCGGGTGTAGCAGACGGCTGTAAGGGGAGGAGGCAGGGGCAAACACGCAGTAAAATGGTCAGGGAAAAATGAATTTTGGTCAGGGAAAAGTCAGTGAAAAGTCAGGGAATTTCATTTCAGACATAGAGTGGGCACCCTGCTCTTCAATTCTGCCGTTGAAGAATTAAAAACTTTGTGCAAACAATAGGTGCAGGCTCAAGTATACTACACAAAAAGATATGCTTGTTGAGAAATATTTTCACTCTTGCACATAAAACACTCTATTTGTGGCATATTTGTTTATGGAATAAGCATAATTATCACCAATCGTACATATTAGCATGCTCAAGCATACTTTAAAGAACTATACTAACCAAAATTATGAATGCTGCATTTTCTAATTGAATGTGCTATGCATATAGTACACTGCATTTTGACATCTTTGACTTTGTTAGGTTCCTATTAATATCATGTTATAATTTTAGTTGACAAAGTCTAATTACACTCAACTGAATTACTAATAGCTGAAAAAGTAATGTATAATCTTTTTATGCATAGTATATAGCATATTTGGAATTGTAGCCTTGTCATTTTTCGCAGACCAAATATCCATCCTAAATCAATTTCGCTTTACTCCAACGTATACCATTACAAAATTGTCATTTTATTGAACAAACATGCATATATTACACGTTTCCGTCGCTGAAGGGTTTTATACAATTTGCATGTGCTTGCTGGAAGCTGAAGTATACTGAACAACACAAATTATGCTTCTATTTTAAAATTTTGATTTTATGTGTGTCATTTTGTGATTTTTTTGCAAATTAAGCCTAGTTTTTGTGTTGTTATTATAGTCTGGTATATTATAATCAGTCCCACCCGTCAGTTCATGCGTCTGTCTGTCTGTCCATCTGAAAGTCCGTAAGCTGGTTAATTGCTTGAGGCGCCAACTTCTCAATATATTGGCATATACTGTTCATATTTAGCACAGTAATTGATTATTGTGTGTAGATGACAACAAAGTTTCTGATTATCGCTATGACCTTGATTTCTAAGGTCAAGGTCAAATATACTTAACATTTATTTATGGTTAGGTCAGCATAAAATTCTCTCATTTTTCCTCCCATGGTGTTAATATTTTGCACAATGATAGTTTATGTTGTGTGAATTTCTGGGCACCGATATGATCTTGGAGTCAAAGATCAAGCTCAAATATACCCTAAAATATGTTTTACCGCTAGTAACCCCCTCTTTTAGATTTTGATCGAAGGTGAACATTCTTTGCAAAATGATTGCCTATGGTTTAGAGGTGAAAGAAATGTTTCCAATTGCCAATTCGGCTGTGGGATGTAATGTCAAGGACCAACTACTCTTACATCTTATGACAGACACTATTCATATTTGACACAAGGTTTGTCGTGAGGTGTGTAGATCACAATAAAGCTGTGTTCTCATAAGCAGATTGACGATTCAGGGAGTTAATAATCTGTAACAGGGACAAAAGCAAATCAGGAATCAAAATTCTAATAAAATAAAACATGAATGTGATTGCCTCCATTTGGCGGTTTGGTGGTGACACTTTTTGCAGATAATTTTATCTCTTGTGTTGCTTATTTTGACCCAGGCAAATTACAAATATTGATGAATTTGCTTAACCCAAGGCTATCTCCTGGACAGGATGAACAGATCATACACTGATACCCATTATGCCTGTAATGTGTTCGGATGTAACGTCTCTAGTTAATGTTTATTATATAAAAAGTAATAAAATGCAAGGAAAATAATTATTAAAAATAATATATATTTGAAAAAAACAATTATTTTCACATGCAGAAATATATTTTACAATATAATTTTATTACCTCTGCTTTCACCGTTGAGTTTTGTTAACACACTTCGTATTTTCAAACGCTATAAGCGGCCAAAAGCACAAAATGTGGGTATTCATTTGCTAAATTGGATCGTTAGGGGCCTTTTTGTAATAAAATGTCAATATGTGCTGATTTTTTACTTTCTTAACCCCAGCTCCAAAGACTACTCACAGACACTCGAAGCAACGCAAAGGTTTCGTAAATATAGCATATAGGTTACGAAAAACAATATTGAAAAATTGTTATGGCGAATCCGTAAGTGCACATTTCAGTTATTAATCTGCACTAAATACTGTATTTTACAATTGTGCCAATACTCTTACGTACCCAAAATATGTATGATAAAATGTATTAGGAATACCTTGAAACGTCCCCGATGAGGTAAATAAGAGAAATAATGTCATACTCATTCCTAAATGTGAAGCCACGAATGAAATATACATTTTTTCGCTTCACGAGATGAAAAAAATATGATATTCCTTCATAAAAATATACCCTTTTTATTACCAAGCAGTGCACTGCCTCAATTTGTTTTGGGGGCATTATTATTGCTCTTCTGGTCTCACTTCAAATCAGCCATCGAACATTTTTACATTAAAATAAAAAGAGGGTTTCGACCATGTTTTAATGGAATTCATGGAGGTTGGCGCCGTGAAACTGGTTTAAGCCCTCCAGTAAAATATATTTACTGGCCGTTCCAAGGTGGTACTTCTTTTGTGTTTTTTCTGCCTTGTGTTTGTTATGCTTTCGCGCGTCTGTTTATTGATGCCTTGTGGTAACCTGCTTGGAAAGGTCTGACCTCTTGGCTCTCGTTTGTGATGTTTAGTGTGTGTTTGTCACTTTCCCATGTGGTATCCTGGGTCAGGTGAGGTACTTGATTGTATCGATTCCTGATCTTTGCGCTCTTCCTTACTTTTCCTAGTTGAACATTATTTTTATATGGTTTGTTTATTTTATAGATTATCTCTACCATGTACTACTACAATTGTGTTTTCGGCTTATGTAAGTACAGAAGATAATAACGATATAGTGAATAGTAAAGCTACGACATGTAATTGTATAGTAGTCGCACACTTAACAAAATCAGCAATATCGATTTTCCTTTGTAAGATCGAGGGGAACTTTTGATCTTCAACCAACGGTTTTACTCACAATTTTTCCAAGAAAAATCCACAATTTTGTTATTTTTCGTCCGATTTTGATGAAATTTTCACTGAAAGGTTCGTTTTAAATAGCTTATTCAGATACAGTCATTAGTAATTAAATGTGGTCCCAATTTCATCAACACGGTCAGGAAACGGGCAATAAGAATCTTTAGACCTTAAACAGCTCCACGCTTAATAGCTTCAAGAAAATAAAAAAATTATATATTTTATACAACAACACCAGATGATTACACAATGATTCCCACTGAGCACATATTTTTATCTAGAGGGAAATAATACCACAAAAACGGATTTCGTCATTTGTCCACCTTACCGAAATCAGTGAAGTGTAAAGTGGCAAAAATAACTTTCTTGCATAGATATTAGTACTCCTGTAATATTAATGTGTCAAAATACTCATAACTTTCATTTTTGAAAAGTTTATCAACGTTTCAAAAAATAAGTTTCTTTTTTTGACCAGTATACTTCAGCCCCTTACTACTATGAACACGGCATTTTCAATCCTTCAACAGCAGAAATGTATGGCTTACGCTTCAGTAAACAAGAAACCATCGTTACCTTTTTGTTATACCTTGGAGTAAACCGACTCACTTTTTAAATCCTTCAGTCTGTAGCCTACCAGCCCAGTACCATAATTTCGTGGAGATTGATCAGGAAATAATTTCTAGGGTCATTCTCCTTCCACTGATTCAAGAAGGGTAGTTGTCAGTTAGAAACGAGCGTATGTACATGAAGTATTGGTTAACTCATTAGTCAAGCTTGCTCAGGAAAGAGTGTGGTTAGGTTAAGTGACTGTCTCGACATGACCATAGCTGTTGACTCGGACCCAGTATACTGGGTCCGAGCTGTTGACTGAGGCGTAAAGAATCAAATCAAACAAAAACCCAAACCACTATTTAGCCTTGTGACAGTCAAGCATTCATGGCTGACCCATCTTCGGACACTCCAAAGTAGACCCAGGGGATACGCCATCTTCGAACAAGGCTCCTATAGGAACAGACAAAACAGCATGCAAACAAACTAAACAAACACGAAACACAAATAACAAAAACATCTACTAAAGAAGCACCGCCTTGGAAGGGTTAGTAAAGATCTAATGGAGGGTTTAAAACGTTTGACCAGCAGTATAATCTCAACTAATAAAGGCACCTATTTTTTACTACCATATACATTATTTTAATATACTGCACTATACGAGTTAAAACTACTAGATGCCATTTGAAAAAAAAACTTGAACATAGCATATAAAACACCGTGGAAGCTTTTTTCTTATCAAATATGTAAACAACATTTAAAGAACTGCTTATTTTAATGGTCATATTTTTTCTTAAAAGGTAAAATGAAATTGCTTATCTTACCTATTCTTATTTTTGTTTGCTTAATTACCAAGATATAGTTGTATGGAAGACATTTTCCTCACTATCTACAGCTCCGTTCAGATGAAGCAACAAATGTAAGCATTTAGAAGCTTAGTAAGATATTTTATTTATGGTGTAAGCCATAATTTTAAGCACTTACTATGCACTATAAATTTAGCAATTGTTTTGTATTGGTGAGCTTATCCACATCAGATCTCGTCATGAAGATACAAGATGCAGGTAACGTGGGTATTTCTGATCATTGGGGAGAGCCAAAACCATTTTCAAGCGATTGTTTGGTCACAGAAAACCAAAAAAGCATAGCAAATGCTGCAATTTTCTGAACTTTCTCAGAAAATAAAGGACCTAGTTTTTCACAATTTGACGTTTTAATTAATGCTTTTACGTTATCGCCTCTCAACGGTGTTTCTTGTCGGGTTTTCTTGAACCACATTAACAAGTTAAACTGCTTGATGCCTTCGAACACATTCAGACAAATACTGTAGAATGAAACATCTTCACGGCTACAGAACACCAGCCTGAAGATAAAATCTAACGTCACCTTTATCTCGCAAATGCGTCGCACCATTTTTCAGTAACTTGAGGTTTTAATCAACCATAAGATGAGTTACATTCATGATTGTCTACGTTAACTGATTCTCTGTTTAATTGAACACCAATATAACATTAGAAGTTTAATCAAATGATGACTTAAGTTTTGACGTCAATTATGGCAGCAGATTTTTTTCAGTATGAACTCTCTAAAACGTAAAAACGTAAAAGTAGATCTCATGGTAAACGTAAAAATGGCAATATTAAGCGCAAAATTTGTACTGAAAAACGCTTAAAGGCTTCTCTAAAGGATCTTTCTATAGCTTTAAATAAAAATGGTCAGCATGGCTTATTTTCATTTTTAAGTTCCTTGCCTATCTCAGTTTTACGTAATTTAGAGTTAGAGGCTAATAAACTTTACGATAGAGCAAACAAATTATATAAAGCAGCACTTCTTACAAGGTGTTATGTTCAACATTTCCTTAGTCCTTATATCAATTCTGAGGTCAACTATAAACGACATTTTATCAAAATTTCATTCATTAACAAAGGTATGGAGTTTATAGATTTACATAGTATCTTTAAGGATACTTTATTGATTTCATCTATTCCAAATTACTTTAATAATTCTGAAACTCATATCTTTTGTTATAAATATAACAAACCAATTAGGTCTACTATATATAACTTTAATAAAATTGTTACTTATATAGATTCCAATACTCCTGACTCCTGAGATTGTCAAAATTCTTATCATTTATATCCCTCTGCATGGCATGTGATTACAGGTAATCTAAATGTCATGCCTGACGCTAGAGTTCGCAATATTATTTCTAAAGATCCTTAATACTGATTGTCCTGGTCCACATCAGAATCAAGGGTGAGGTTGGCGCCGTAAAACTGGTTTAAGCCCTCCAGTAAAATATTTTACTGACCGTTCCAAGGCGGTACTTCTTTTGTGGATCTTTTATGTTTTTGTTCTGTCTTGTGTTTGCTATGTTTTGTGCACGTCTGTTTATATGTGCTTTGTGGTCACCTGCTGGGAAAGGGCTGACCTCTTGGCTCTCGTTTGTAGTGTCTTCTGTGAGTTTGTCACTTTCCCTTTGGTATCCTGGGTCAGGTGTGGTACTTGATTGTATCGATTCCTGATCTTTGCACCATTACTTACTTTTCCTCTAATATTGATTTCCCTAAATGTCGTAGAGAGATCACTGCTTATTTAAATGACTTTAGTAATTGTTGTGCAAACGGGAAAATGTTGAATATGATGCCTTGAAGGAATGGAAGATTAACATTTGTAAAATTATTGATACTCGTTTTTTTATTTTACTCTCGTAATACACATCTTTTACCCCCCTAAACCTAAATCTTGTTTTTGTCATCTTAAACCAGGTATCCTGGTTTTTCATATGAACTATGTTTTGGTTCCAGCAGATAAAGCTGCTAACAATGTTGTAATTGTTTGACGATTGTATTATATTACTGTAGTTTCAAAGATGCATAGTAATAAGGTAATTGTATTTTTCTAATAAAAAGGTAAAGCATGACTATTCATCCACTACCACGCGCATATTAAGTAATCTGGTTCAATATAACTGTAAACTGAGACTACCTGCACGTCCAAAATCAAGGTAAACTAGCCCGTGTTTGTTTACAACGATTCTCATCTATCTTTGATTCTACTATAATACTCTTAAGCGTGAGCTTGTTGACACTAATGCCTATAAACTGCAGCCATCTTTGAGTGAGAGGGTGATTGTCAATGGGCATGGTTGTCATACAGTCCTAAATTTTGGTGTCAAAACTAAAGAAAATCAAAGACGAAGTTCCTATGTTGTACTGGTTAATACCTAAACTTCATAAAAGCCCTATAATGCAAGATATTTTGCTAATTCTAGTTCTTGAACGACAACAGAATTTTCTAAATTGTTAACCTCGTTTCTTACAGCTGTTAAAACATGGTATCAAGTTCTGTGAAAATGCATTGGTCTATTAAAAATTCAGGTGAAATTTTAGATAAACTGAAAGCTAGAGATTTCAATGCGACCAGTATGTCTACTTATGATTTTCTACTCTTTACACTACTTTACCTCATAATTTAATTAAAGATAAACTTAAAGATCTTATTGAAAGAACCTTCCAGAGAGAAGGCTCTCCTTACCTTGCATGTAATGACAGAAATGCATTTTTTACTTTGGAAAAATCTAAAAAGTATCATGAATGTATGTGATGCGCTGACCTTTTTGTTGGACGTCATTTTTATTCGATTTGACACCAAGCGGTATAGACAAGTAGTTCGGATTCCTATGGGCACTAATTGTGCTGCCCTGGTTGCTGATTTATTCCTGTTTTGTTGAGAGGGACTTTATGATGTTTCTTTCTGATGATAAGCAGGCTGATGTTACTGATGCGTTTAACACTACATCCAGATATTTGGACGATATTTTAAACATTAATAATGTTATTTTGACAATATGGTAAGTCAAATATACCCTTCAGAGCTCTAACTTAATAAAGCCAATATCTCCGATAGCCACATTTTTAGACTTGCATTTGGCAATTCATAATGATATTGTTTCTACCAAACTTTATGATAAACGTGACGAAGTTGATTTTGAAATTGTCAATTTCCCATTTTTAGATGGTTATGTTCCTGACTCTACATCCTATGGAGTCTATATCTCTCAACTCATTCGTTTTGCTAGAGCATCTAGCGATGTTACTGACTTCAGCACTGGCAATAAATTGTTAACTCAGAAACCTCTTAAACAAGGCTATCAGTATCATAAACTTTGCAAAACCTTTTCTAAATTTTATAGACAATACTATGATTTGATATCTAAATTCCAAGTTGGAAGTAAATCTCTCTTGCGCCAAGGACTTTCGGAACCTGAATCCTATGGTGACTTGGTGTATAAATTGAAGAAGACTGTTGGCTCTAATAATTTTTCAGCGCAGTTCATTAAAATAATTTCCCATTATAATATGATTGGCTATAACATTAATGTATTGCAACAGTTTGCATGCATGGTGGTAAACCCAATTATGGTGGACAACTTTGCTTTCCTCTTTAATTGCACGTCGGTGGGTTGGTTTTCAGACTCTATGGCCCTTCTGACTTAAAGACTTATAAGTATATTGATGAGATGGTAGGGGCCTGATGCTTTGGCTGTTTGTCAGGCCCACCTGGGTTTACCTGTTGGATTTCTTTTGCTCCTGTGTTCAGTTTAATTTACTGTTGAGTCCTTATCTTTGCTTTATCTCCTTGTTATATCTTGATTTATATGCTCTAGGAGATGATGCATTGATCAATTAGGGGTATTTCATGCAAACCAAATATCTATGTGTCTTGATCCACATCTGAATTAAGGGTGAGGTTGGCGCCGTGAAACCGGTTTAAGCCCTCCAGTAAAATACTTTACTGGCCGCTCAAAGGCGGCACTTCTTTTGTGGATTATTTATATTTTTTTCTATAGACACCAGCCGCCGAAGGCGGCTTCGACTACCCCCGAAGGGGGTGGTCGAGGTGTCTATAGATTGTAAACACTTTCTGTTTCCGTAATGCCTTCGGCAGTTTCCGCCCGATGTCGAAGATAGATGACATAAAGCAAAAGTCACAGGCAACTGTAACTTAACACCGAAGGTGTTTAAAACAATTAATTACAAGAATATGTACACAGAAAAGTCATTATATTTGAGTATATCTGTGTACATTGGAAATATTTGGCATTTGAAAAATTTAGCGAAACCACCCGAGACCACGGAAACTAATTATTCTACAGGTTCCATCATATTTTTTTTTCGCCAGCTTATAGATTTTTGAGGACAGACAAATGCGGGTACCAGCCCTTAGCAACTGTCAAAAGCTTCGAAGTGATCCGCCATTGTCTTGTCTTGTCTTGTCTTGTGTAGAATTTCTGCCAGTCCTGGCACACCTCCAGTCCGCTGGAGTACCGAATGGAATTTTATACTAAATTCTAAAATGGTATTCCACCACCCTATTTACACAGTATAAGTCTCTATTTACAGGTTAAAAGTTTATAAAAGTTTGCAGATAAAAGTTTGTAGATAAAAGTTTGTAGATAAAAGTCCTGTTTCAATACTTAAGTAGATACTGAGTAATAACCCGCTTGTTATGTCTTGGAAAACCTCACTGTGTTTAAGCATTAGTCTTTTTCTTTCTAGTTCTCTGGGGGACCAAGGCAAGTCTCTTATAGCGTTCACAATGCAGTTTATAACAAAGCCTTCTACTATGAAATTCTATAGCCTCTAGCAGGTGATGGTTACATTTAGGGATGACGTGATATAAAGCACTACAGTCTAATACTATCTGGAGCAAGTCACTAGTAGTTCTAACAAGCTGAGCTTCATGCAGGGTGGTTAATGATTCTTTAATAATGTCTAATATGGGTTGTCTAACACTATGCAAAGCAGTGCAACTTAACAAGAAATGTTCCATAGTTTCATCTTCAGTATTGCACAACAGACATGTGGATTTTATCTGATTCTGGTTAAACGCTGCTCGATTAGTCTGTAGTATATACATGCCGGTCACCAGCTTCAACTTGATGGCTATTCGCGGGATCTCACGAGCATTGCCAATAGTTTGCAGTACTGGATGTCTTTTACCATATTGATAATCAGCAACTTGTAAGTAATGCAGACTTGAGTACAATAGTGCGTTACTCCGGATTCTATCTGACCAGTAGCCGTTGACCTGCTTGTTGACAGTACGTTTCCACGTTTCCTTTCCAGGAGGGTCTTGCAGCTACCTGTTTCTCTATCGACTCAGGGGCTAGTCGAGTGATGTTACCAAACAATATTAGAGCTCTTTTATGTATAGTTGCCTCAATCGGAACTATCCCGGATAAGATATAAACCGCTGGGTCAGCTGTTGTTACTGGTATAGAGAGAAGTAGCTTCAAATACTTCTTGTAAAACTTTTCAAGGGAATCTAGATGTTTTCCTCTTGGGAGCACCACTTCCATTCCATAGACCAGAATAGGAAGAATGTATGTTTGTAACAGATGTATTGTTGTCTCAGGATCCTGCCCATTATTACCATGGCAGCCAGACGGCATAAGACTATATAGGGTTCTTCTGGCTTTCTTGATATTCTCATTCACAGCTGATGACTCTGTGTTTGCAGATCTTAGCACACCTACATGCATACTTTCTGTCACCACTGGCATGGGTTCACCGTTGAGAGTCCATACGTAGTCTTCACCGTCACTATCTGGGTCAATCTTCACTACGACACTCTTCACAAGCTGGAATTCAAACCTTTCCATGGAACCATAGTCAGCTGATGTATTTATCAGCGCCTGTAATGGAGCGGGCTTAGAACTAGCATTAGCGACATCATCCGCACAGGCTGGCGCAGCACATTTAACTTCTCCAATCGTGGCTCCCTGGAAAATATCGTCCAGTCTGTCGAGGAGCGGGTTCTCATAGACCTTGTAAAGATCAGTGCTCATGATTCCTCCCTGGCGAACACCTTGTCCTATGTCGAAAACATCCGATAGCTGTCCTTCCCACTTGATAACAGTTCTGGCGTTAGAATGGAGGCTGCTAATCATATTCCAGAGAGAACCTTCGATTCCTATATGGTATATTTTCCTCAATAAGCTGTTATGACTGACAACATCAAACGCAGACTTCGCATCAAGAAAGGCTATATATGTAGGCACCTTGGCATCTTTATTATTTCTGATATATTCTTCCAGAATGAGTGAGCAGTTCATTGGAGAGGAACCTTCTGTAAAACCACGCTGCAATGGATTCTGGCTTCCCAAAATAAAGGGCTTTATTCTCTCTCTTAGGACTGACTCCAAAATCTTAGATATGGTCGGGGTGATTGTTATACCACGATAGTTCTTGGCATCCAGATTTGATCCCTTCCTCTTGAATACTGGCGTCAGGACTCCAAGTTTCATGCAATCTGGGGCACAGCCCATTCTGAACATTGTGTTAAATAAATTGACCAAGACGGGTGATATAAGTTCAGCACAATGTATAAAATGCTCTGCCTGTATGTCAAAAATATGGGCATGGTTGTCATACAGTCCTAAATTTTGGTGTCAAAAATATCTCCAGACTTCCCTGTATTTAGCGATTTGATTGCCTTCATCACTTCTTCACCGGTAACCGGGATAAAGTCATTATTACTCTGACATATGTCAACTATTTCGTTGAACTCAAGTTCTACCAATCTCTTATATTCGCTGTCATACAACGGACTGTCCTTTGGGGTCGCAAGCTGCCTGAAGTGCTGGTGCCATCCAGATAGAATTTCGCCCTCTGTTCTAAATGTTTTGTCTCCTACATGCAGTTCATTAACACAGTTAACAAGTTTTCCCCTTTGCTTATTTATGAGTTTATGAAACAATTTTGAATTATGTGTTCTTGAATCAAGAATTTCCTGTCTAATCTGCACTTGTTTATTATTATATTCATACCGTATGGCCTGACGAAGAGCTATAGTTGTGAGCTTTTTGTTAAGGACCATCTGATCAGTACCATTCCTTGGCCTCCCTGCTTGCTTCCACTCATAAAAGGCTCTTTTCTTCTCCTCAACTGCTTTCTGTATGTCTGGAGTCCAAACTTTTAACCGAGACGTCCTTTTTCTGTGCTTTTTCCTCTTCTGGGCCGCCTTTATCGCAGCTTCATTCAAGATATTGTTGACCTTCCTGACAGTCGTGTCCAAACCATATAGATTATCAACATCAGTGTTTATGCTGGGGATGGACTCCTCAATAGCAGCTGTATAAACTTCAGTGTCAACCTTTGCCCACTGGACCCTTGGTTTTACTTGTTTATGTATGTTAGTACTAGTAGCCTTATCCAATGCAAAGTTGATAATGCAGCAAACTGGTAAATGGTCAGAGACATTAACCTTAAGATCTTCCAGCACGTGTAATGTCTTAACGTTTTCACCAAATGTTTTTGGATAAAAAATATAGTCCAGAGTTGAAACTGTTGCTCCAGTGGGGGCAATATATGTCTTATGAGTTTGTGTGGTTACCAGGTCATTTTCAAGTAGAAAATCTTTCATATTCTGCTTCCTTCTAGATTGAGCTTCTAAGTATATATCCTCATTCCAATCTCCACCAATAAAAATTATATGTGTAGACATGTACTTTTGAATTATTTCATTCAATTGATCTAAACATTCATTAAAATCTTCCAGGTTCTCACTGAGCCCCCGACAGGGCATATACACGGATATCAATAATAACGGACTATTTCCTTTCACTTCAACACATTGTATCCTGTTGCCTCCATCCTGACAGGTGCGTATGCGATGGTCAATCTGTTTCTTCCAGAGAATACCTACACCCCCATAACCTCTTGGCATCTGTATTGGTAATATTGGATCATCCGTATCAACAGCTTTACCAGTTCCATTATATATTTCACTAATTTCATTCAGTTTGTGCAATTTACAGTTAAATAGCCAGTGTTCCTGAATAAGAATAATATCTGCATATGGTGATAATTCCTCAATGGCAAGATCTGCAGTATTTATATTTTTACAATTAAAAGAAACCAGTTTGAGTTCTTCTGCTATCTGATTATCTGTGTTGGCGGAGCCTGGCACAAAAAAGGTGATGTAGGATTATTCACTACTGCTTTTGGTACACCATGCATTATCGGTTGGCCTTGAAAGTATGACGCAGCATTAAATGCACTTGAAGGAGTATGCTGTCCTACCATGTAATTAGGAGGTTGAAGCTGGCTGACACTCAGTCGTTTAATGTCACTGTGAACTTGCGTATTATTAAATCTCAAATTCTGAGCCTGTTGCTCTGGAACGTTGTTTCCATTATGTTCTGTATATACTCCTCCATCTGTTTGTTGCATGTTATAGTTTAAACTCATGGGGTGTGAAATATTAACAGGTTCTACAGGGTTTTGACCACTGAATCCATGATGATCTCTACTATTAGGCACAACATGAGATGTCCTAGGGCCTGGAACTCTTGTATCATACATATTGTTATGTCCCTCTCCTAAATTATGGGCAACATTATTACTTGTAGGCTTTATTTCGTTACACTGACGTTCTAACATGGTTATTTGTTCTGAAACTCTATTTAATATAAAACTTGTGACCTGGTCACGCACTCCTGCTACTAATTTATCTGTATTATCATTGTTCCGGAACTGATAAGTTTCACCAGTCAATCTCGAATTTGAATGATTATTAAAGTTCTGCTTGATATTCACATCTGCACTTTGCCCTTTTGAATGTAGATAGTGGTTTTGATCTTGATTTTGTGAATAATGCTCGACAATCGACAGTGATCGATATTCATTGATATTGTCATAATAACAGAAAGCGAGCGTTCCCTGTGCATCAGACAGTGTTTATATCGGATGCCGAAAGCTTAAATTGATATTTGTCCAGGTGAAATGATGTGATGATGCATAAGCGCAGGACTCGGGATCTGAAGTGAAAGTAGTCAAGTGTTATCTATTTTCGCGGCTTTCTCAATAACAACTCCTACTTGTAACTTGTGCAACAAATACTTCAGTCATTTCACACTACATCAACTTTCTAACTGTTTTACTGTCGAAGCATGAGATTCCAATGTAGGCATTTCTGTACCAACTTGGAGATCGAGCCATTATTTCATTTGTGTTTTTAGGATGAACATGGGTCTGTTTCGATCAGATCAATAAGTGTCAATTTGATTTAAAGTATTTGAGAATTTATTGTACATCATGATAGTCAGTGCATTTCGGAGGACATGTGGCAATATGCAATATATGTCAGGCCTTGCTAAGAGAGCGTACCAAAATATTTACTTTCTTATTTCTCAACCAAAACGTATGTTGTGGGTACTCAAAAGAACTGTCTCATTGAGACGGTTCTTTTGAGCACCCAAAACATATGTTAAAACTGATGGGTAAGAAAATATTTACAATTTTAAGTCCAAAAAATTGTCTAAACCTTTGTATGTCATCCGTATCTGCATTGTTTAACATGATTCATATTCGTTAGATTAAAGATAATTTAGTAAGTTTATGTATATCATAACAGGCACTGAGTCTGTAGATACTGATGAATGTGGCAATATGCGATTACACTAACACAATTACGACCAATAATGGTAAGAATAGCGTAAATTAGATTTCAAATAGTTTAGTATTTTCAAGTATATCATTAAAACCAGTGTAGATACTGATCAACTGATCAACTGATGCAATAGTCATCAGTAGATAACAACCGATAATGGTTAGAATAGCGTCAATTAGATTTAAGATAATTTAGTTACTTCATGTATACCATGACAGGCAATGTAGATACTGATGACAAGCAAATTTCACTCTCCAGGGCCATGTTGCTCGCACCTCGGACCCAATAAGCACTGACTAGTCACTTACATACAGGTAAATGTTTATATTGGAAATACGTTGTCGTTGCTCAACGGTGGCTGAGCTTTCAAAACTGACGTATGTTCTGTATGAACTTATCACATCTACTATATTTCTCTACATATCTTTGAAATTTCTTCTAAAAACAATGGTTCAATATACTATCTTTAAGACTGTATTGTTGTATTCGTTGAAAGTTTATCTGTCTTTATGAACATCAGCAAGAAACCTAGGTACCCTTTTTAGCTATTTTCGGCACTTTTAGCCGAAACTCGTCAGAAATCAACATAAAAATGGGAAAAACTTAAATTCTTTTTAATGTAACTTGTAATATTTCAGCTTCGCTTACTGAGAGTAACCTCTTATACCTTTTGTCTGTTCTGAATCAATTTTATTGGCTGTAGTACTTTAAAATAGCGCTAAAATAAAGCCTCGACAACATAACTTTTAATTTCCGTCAGTGACCAGTCCGTTTATACTGGATCCGAGCTCACACACAAAGTATGGATGTAGATGGAGACTTCCCAAATTTTTAGGGGCGAATCGACCTGGGGCGAAACGTCTAGTGAGCGAACTGGACTCCCGGATTCACCAAGGATAACCAGAACTTTCTCTGGCTACTATTTTTTTCTTTAGCATTAATGCTGCCAAATATGAAATTATTAAAAGGCTTTTATCATCCAAGAAGTCTCGGATTAGTCACTGAGTGACTTAGAATAGCAAGTTAGTCTTAAAGTTGCTGTAGGTAATAACAGCATAACTTCTTAAATAAAATAGTTGTTCTTGCAAAAGGCAGAGACACTTTTCAGTGCACCTCTGGCATGCCAGACTCTATTTATGATGTAAGACCACAGATAATGTTCTCAGCCATTGTTCTGGTTGATGAATGATTTGGTCTGTGCCCCCATATTAAAACCTGCTTTTTTTATTGGAGAGCAATTGAATCACATTTAGGCTATGCTGTTTCGATTATTTCAGATTCCAACCACAAAACATAATCGCTAAACTATTGATTTGGACTGTGTCCCTAGAAAATCTTGACTAAGTTGCATGCGAACAACAAACATGCAGACCTGCCTGCGCATCCACACAGACTGATCAGCGCCTTTGCTATTTGCTCTCAGGAAAGAATAATTGATAAACTGCCATGGCTGGCATTGTTAAGTACAGTTGAAGTGCATGGAATCTGTAACAAATGAAACAAACAGGAACAGTCTGATCAGAGCCTCTTTTGTCCAGAATTAACTTTTTAAAAAATCTTTCTGAAACCCTAGCAGAATGTGAAAAGTTATGGTTTAGAATTTGGATCCAGATCAGGACCTCCATTCTATAGGTCCTGTTCTGGATCCGGTTATCAGCAGATGACAAAAGTCACTGCAAGCAGCGAAAGGGTCAATATTTATATTTTTTGGTGCTAGCGCTTTGTCAATTTTATAGTTGAAAATAGGTGAGCAGTTACTATAATGATAGTGTAATTGTACCATTACATAGCACAGCCCAGAACATTGCACAGTAGCCAAAATGCGCTCTCACTGAATTATTAATTATCACTTTTCAAAAAGATTAAACCTCATGTCTACCTCATTGAAGTAAATAATTGTATAATATTAAAAAACAAGGCTAAATTTATGTTTAAAGTTTCTAAATCCATCCTACCCTCATATGTAAATCAAATGTTCTCTTTTCGACCTTTTAATGAATGCTTCAATCTCTAAGATCAACAGGTGCATTGGATTTTTATACTCCAAGACCACAAAAAGAAATTTTCAAACAAAGCTTAATTTATTCAGGTCCAGTCATTTGGAACAACTTACCAGACTGTTTAAAGAATTTAGAAACTGTTGACTCTTTTCATAGACATTGTATTAAGTGGATGAAATCCAGTCTATCTTTCAATCTTTGAAACTGATATAATTATATGTTCATATGAACATAATTTTGAGCGTAAAATTGTGAATATGTTTTGTTCCTCAGTTTAATTATTTAGTTTGGTGCTCATAAGAAGCGTCTCATTGAGACGCTTCTTTTGAGAACCCATGTGTGTAGATAAAATTGGTATTACTAATCACTTGTATCTAGGGGTATGATATATATGATACTTATGTAAAAAGTATTCCTGTGTGTATGTAGGTTTGAAAGTGTTCCATGATGTTTGTATTATAAATCATCTTTGTATTTTATACTTGTATTATTTTTCGGTGGTAGTTCATAGAGGGCCTCATGGAAGATTAGCTTTTTTTTTGCTAAATGTGTTACCCTCTGAAAATAAAGACTATTATTATTATTATTATTATTATTATTATTAAACTGTGTAATTGTAGTCTGCCACTTTAAAAAGAGTGGGGTATCATGTTATACCCACCGTTCAAAAATTTACTTTTGAGCGTCCGTCTGCACAAATGTCTGTACGTCCGTCACCGCTTTGTTTCTGCTCTATACATGCATCGAAATATCTTAAAAAAGGCACTTTGCCTGCATCACAATTATTGGCATATATGGAGAACAATAATTTGCACTAGAATTTAGAAATATCAAAAATTTCACTTGCCCTGCCCTGCAGCCTGAGGCACTCCTAAATACAAGTGGACGAGTGTATTTTTGAGTCCTTTCTCTATCTTGAGCATTTTCTGACCAATTTTCTTAAAAATTTGTTTTATAGTTGATATTGGGAAGGAGTGGTTTATGATTGTAGACGGGTAAATTTTGTTGACTCTACACAGTCATTGCTCTTGATTTGTGTTGAAATTTGTTTCCAGCACTATATTGAACAATTTATGTCCTATTACTTCAAACTTTGTATATGAGTTGATATTGGGGAGGAGTAGTTTGGGATCATAAATGGGTAATTTCGCCAAATAAGCACAGAGTAATTGCCTTTTATTTACAAAATTTATGTTGAACATTGGTTTTGGTGATCTATCCTGAGCATTATTTGATCAGTTTTCTTCAAACTTTGCATGACAGTTGATTTTGGGAAGGATTTATTTAAATAACTACAGAATTATGGTCCTTGATTTTAAAATATGATGAAATTTTGTATAAAAATAAGACCTAGGTTGAGACAATTGCATTTAAATTTTTCATACATCTTCAACTGAGTTATGGTCCTTGATTTGTGGTTTAATTTGTCTTTGTTTGAAAATATTTGAGGCAGGGATGATGCATGCCTACAGCACTTTCTTTTTCCTACCTTTGTATAATTCCAAATCTCAGGGTCTGCATGGTAATGTTCCCAAGATGCTTAGATTAAAAAAAACCTGACACCCCCCCCCCCCCCCAAGAACACACACACAACAAATAATATTAAAATATTTAAGTCATGAGTATAATTTCAATGGAGAAAGGATATTGTGTGAGTACATAAGCGATTATTTCAATGGATGGTTATTTCAATGAGGATGGCTACTGTGTGATATATAGAATTAGATGATTTCATGGTGGCTTATTTCAAGGAAGATGGACATTGTTGATTACTCAGAAAAATATGCACATTTAGAATATTTCATCTTTATTGGAGTATAATTAGAGGAATAATATGTTGTGTAGATACATGTAGGAGATAGTTTCAATGGGGGATTATTTCAAGGAGGAGGGATATTATTTGATTACATAGAAAATATACATTTGGAATATTTCAGTAGAGAATTATTTCAAGGAAGTAATGGTGGATGGATCAATATCTTTTTCATGGAGGAAGGACATTGTGTGAGTACATATGAGATTATTACAATGAATGATTATTTCAAGGAGGATGGACATTTATTGATTTCGTAGAAATTATACTCATTTAGGGTATTTCAATGGAGTATTATTTCAAGGAGTAATGGGGAATGGATCATTGTGTGATGTATATTATTTGGTAACAATGGAGAATTATTTCAAGGAGTAATGGTGGATGGATTAATTGAGTATTATTTCAATGGAGGAAGGACATTGCATGAGCAAATGTACATAGGATATTATTTCAATGGGTGATTATTTCAAGGAGGATGGACATTAATTGATTTCGTAGAAATAATACTTATTTAGGGTATTTCAATGGAGTATTATTTCAAGCAGTAATGGAGAATGGATCATTGTGTGATGTATATTGAATTATTTCAAGGAGTAATGGTGGATGGATCAATTGAGTATTATTTCAATGGAGGAAGGACATTGCATGAGCAAATGTACATAGGAGATTATTTCAATGGGTGATTATTTCAAGGAGTATGGACATTGTTTGATTGCATAGAAATTATACCCATTTGGAATATTTCATTGGATACTCATTTGGAATATTTCAATTGAGTATTATTTCAAGGAATAATGGAGGATTGATCCATAGACGATTATTTCAACAAAGGTAGGGTATTGTGTGAGTACATCATTAGTATTATTTCAAGGAGTAATAGAGTATAATTCGATGGAGTATTATTTCAATGGAGGAAGGATATTGTGTGAGTACAAGAAGATCATTTTATTTTATTGATTATTCAATATATGTGATTATAATACTCATTTGAAATAATTTAAGTTCAGAATTATTTCAATGGATATGCTAATTTAGGGTTATAAAAGATGAAATGGAAAATATTTCATTTAAGCTTATTTTAATGGAGTGTTATTTCAATGGAGGATGGATATTGTGTGATTTCATAGGAGATTGTATCTATTGAGGATTATTTCAAAGAGTAATGGAGGATGAATCAATAGAGTATATCAATGGAGGAGGAACATTGTCTGAGTACATAGATTATTTTGATGGCGGATTATTTCAATTAATATAGGAAATCTTTATTTGGAATATTAATAATTATTTCAAAAGTATAGCTTACAGTAAAGCATGAGTAAAGTAGGGATTTGTATCAGAAATGAGATTATGAGCTGAATATCTGAAAATAGTGTCATAGGTCTATTCTATGTCAATTATGAGAAGAGGAGATCTAGCAAGTTATCATTTCAGACTTATACGTTGGGACGAGTTATTATTGATACTCAGTTCTTTCGTATAAGCTGCTGAGATAACTGCAATATCGCCAGTTTTTTTTCATCAATTGAAGTAATTAGAAATTGACATTAAACTTAGATCAATGAGATTATGATAATCTGACATACGTGTCATGGGACTATTCTAGAAAGTAAAGAACTTCAGACTTATACATTGGGACGAGTAATTATTGATATGGAGTTCTTCCATATAGGCTGCTAAGGTAACTGCAATATCATATCTTTTTTAGCAATTAGAAATTGACAATACTAGAATGTGCAGCCGATGGGGCGTCATCGCAAATCCTCACACTCAAGTTTTTTACCCCAAGCACCCCCAAGTCAGACCACTGAGGCATGACAGAATGAAAATTCCTATAGACATGTTTTATATCTTTAATTTGCGAGAACAAAAACAAAGTTTGTGATAAAAATCTTTGAAATTGACTCTGTAAGTGAAATTTAGTGATATTTGACCTTATGACCTCACCCCAAGGTTACCAGGTTGACCCGAGGGTAAATTTTTTTACTGCCATTCTCTTCTGCTCGTTATCCCCTTCAATTTGATATGCCACATGACCATGTTCAAAAAAGAAAATTTTGACCCCTGGGCACACCGGGCACCCCCAAGTCCCACCCCTGGGGCATGACCAAGGCTTCAGAGCAAAAATCCCATTCAATATATTTCATATCTTATTTGTAAGAATACAAAAAATTTGGTGTATAAATCTTTGAATTTGACTTTGTTATTGAAGTTAAAGATGTTTGACCCTTTGACCCCTCCTCAGGGCCATAGGGGGCGGGGCCAAATTTATTTTGCTGTTGCACACCCCATTAATGTTAGTAACTCACACACCAAATTTGGTATTGGTTTAGCAGTAGATAGCATAATGGTGAGAGACGGAATTTAATTTTTGCCCCCAAAGCACCCCCTAGTCACACCCCTAGGGCATGATCCAGGTGACAGAAAGAAAATCCGTCTGATATGTTTTGTATCTTTCATTTGTGAGAACACACACAAAAATTTGGTATAAAAACTTTGAAATTGACCTTGTAATTGAAATTAAATATTTGACCTGTTAACCCCTCCCCAGGGAGCGGGGTCATTTTTTTGCTGTTGCACGCCCAATGCATGTGAGTAACTCACACCCCAAATTTGGTTGAATTTTTCCAAAGATGTTATGACGAGATAGCATAACGGTGAAAGATGGAATTTAATTTTTGATTCCTAAGCACCACATAGTACCACCCCTAGGGAATGACCAAGGTGACAGAAAGAAAATCCTGTCTGATATGTTTTGTATCTTTAATTTGTGGGAACACACACAAAAAAGGTATAAAAATCTTTGAAATTGACTATGTTATTGAAATAATTTGACCTTTTGACCCCTCCCCAGGGCCAAATTTATTTTTGCTGTTGCACGCTCCATGCATGTGAGTAACTCACACACTTCATTTGGTTAAATTTGGTCCAATGATTCAGAAGGAGATATAACGGACAGACGACGGGACAGAATTTGATTCTTGAACCCTAAACACCCCCCAGTCACGCCCCTAGGGCATGACCCAGACAACAGAATAAAAACCCTGTCTGATATGTTTTTTTTCTTTCATTTGTGAGAACACACACAAAATTTGGTATAAACATCTTTGAAATTGATTTTGTAATTGAAATCAAATGATATATGACCATTTGACCCTGCCCAAGGGGGTGGGGCAAAAAAAAATGCCGTTGCACGCCCCATTCATATGAGTACTCAATACTACTACTACTACTACTAAATAACTAACTTACAACTACTACTCGGCGTCGGCGGCGGCGATGACGACGACGACCACCACTACAACGACCACTACCACTACTGCCAACTGCAATATAAGCTGACAGGGCTGTGCAACCTTTCAAAATAAGATAATAGGACCGTTTCACAAATCCAAGGTGGCCGTATAAGCACAGGAGCTTGAAGTTCTATCCTTATATCACTTATAAGTCCTAAAACCGAAAATCTCATAATGTCATTAGGTAATGACATTGTGAGCTTTTGGTTTTGAGGCTATAGGGGTGATTTAAGGATCAAACTTCAAGCTTCTTAGGTTTAAGTTGAAAGAACCCTCTGTCTTTACCATGTGAAATTTCAGCTACTACATGGAGAACTGTACGTGTAGAATGAGAAAAGACTTTAAATTCCCGCAGCTTTGCTGCTTTTTCTTGTCTGTCTTGTGTTTGTTATGCCTTTGTGCGCGTCTGTTTATATGTGCCTTGTGGTCACCTGCTGGGAAAGGGCTGACCTCTTGGCTCTCGCTTGTGGTGTCTAACTGTGAGTTTGTCACTTTCCCATTGATATCCTGGGTCAGGTGTGGTACTTGATTGTAATGATTCCTGATCTTTGCACCCTTACTGACTTTTATAAATTTAAATTGGACACGTAGGTAACAATTTACCTGATTCCCTTGATATGATCATATCACATATAACAATTGCCATGTAGACTCCACAATTATAACTGCTTTCCTAATTTTTAAAGTTTTTTTTCCAAATAAAGTAAAAGTAAGTAAGGGTGCAAAGATCAGGAATCGATACAATCAAGTACCACACCATCATTTATCATTTATCATAAATCATTTATTTATAAAGCTCATTGACAAGCAAATGATCAGAAAACAAAAAGTTGATTTGATTAACAGTTTTATTAATTTAACAATGAAAGCTATTCTGAGGATAAACTAAACTCATTTTTAAAGCTTAGTATAAATAAATGTGTCACCATCTTATACACAAATGTGGGTGTAAAATTTGATATGGAGACATTCTCTTTAAACAGTAACTGATTACAAACAGTTATAATCCATTGTATCACATTTCTATCGTACCAGCTTATAGATGCTTAATTCTATAGGAATTGTAAGCAAACATTATTTGTATCCTACCATGTTTAGTAACTAGCCGCTTTGTATTGTAAATGAGCTTAAATATGCAAGGAAAAATTATCCTTATTATGTTACTACAATGTGAGCATAAACTTACTGGATACACAAACGTATTCAGTTGCTTTAAAGTTTTAAATAACTGATTATATCAAACTTTGTTCAGATGAATACTGTAGGTGGTTGGGAGGTGCGATCTTTGCTGCAGCCTTTAGCGATATGGTACTATCATATTTGGGTTTGTTGTCATTATGTAATGTGCGTCACTTGTGGCAAATTTGAGTTAGGATTAAGGCATTTTAGTATCTTCTAATCTTCTTTTCTTTCTCCATACCTCTTGGATAAGCCCCAACATGACTGGAATATTGTTGATTGGGATGTTAAAACTTAACTTAATCAATCAATCAAAATAAAAAATAACAACAATCTCAATCCACTCTATCTTATTATTTTTAGCAACACATATTATCTTTAACTACATTTTGAACAAACATAGGACCATAAATTATGATATATCTTTATGGTTACATATGTTGCCATAACACATTTGACAGAACATTGGAATGGTCTTCATTCAGCTGGTACTGGAGTTCTTTTATATTCTCTTTGTTTGTGAGCTTTAAAACCTATAGTTTTGGGCAAATCAATAAAATTATTTTGTTGTGTTAAAAAAAATTAAACCATTAATATGTTCTGGAAAAATAAGTGTGCATTGATAATGCCTAATACTTACAGTTGATTCAAAGATGCATGATAATAAGAGTGTGCTATTTTTCATAGAAACAGGTAAATTATGGTGTATTTTATACAGCAGTAAATGATTATGAAATACGTGTATAAAGTACCCATTACCTGAATTAGTTTATATTTTTTGTTTACAACAATTCTCGTGTATCTTTGAATCTACTGTACATAACAATTGATGAATGTTAACTACTTTCATGCTGAACCTGGGTTTATCTTTTTTCTTCAAAACACTGCAGATCCAGATCAGCCAGCTCCCTACCTGATCAAGATGCACACTGTTTTCATCTCTGCTTGTAAATACATGCAGTTTAATAACTGATAAAAATTTGGTAGAAATACTATGTATAGTATATAAGATTATTCAGTCAATTATTTTCTAAGAAATGCATCACACATTTATGCATGCACACACCCCATCCCAAAATTTATGATTTGGCCGAAACGTCCACCTTTGGCATTTTCCGTGGCCGAAACGTCCGTGGCCGAAATGTCCAGGCCGAAACGTCCTAGGCCGAAATGTCCGTGGCCGAAATGTCCTACATTCCTGAATGTCATAGTTAGCAACATTAGTTGTAACATCATATCCATCTAACCTGTTTAAGCAGAGCATCTCATAAACGGGACAAATATACAAACAGTGCGAACCCATATGAGACACTGCGTAATCATAAATGTGGCGTCTGATCAGGGCCCACACTGTTTATGTGATGTGTCAAGTTATATAATAAATTTGAGTATAGCGTCCCATAAATAGCACATTTACTATCAGTGCTGACCAGGATGGCACGCCTCATAATGTGGCTCATGTTAACCCTTAATGGGCAAATCGCAAAAAAAAGTCGTCTGCTTTTCTCGTCTGCTGAAATGTTTAAGAAGCCTCTATGCCCAAACAGTGTGAATCCGGATCAGACTGCTCATAGGAGCAGTCTGTTCTGGGTCCACGCTGTTTGCTTCTTTACTTAATGCGTAAGAAATGCTTGGCAAATATATTCAGCAGACGACTTCAGCAGACGACATTTTGCATTCTTTTCTTGGCGCTTTAAGGGTTAAAACTCTACTCTCTTTATTTATAAGTCGTTATTCAATTAAAACCATAAAGATCAGTGTTTTATGAGGATTAAGATAAGACCACTAGCCCCAGGGATTATTTTCACACCTCAACATCGCATAACACCGCTTCTCTCCGGCAAACGACCGAAGTCTTCCGAAATTTACCTATTGACAGTCACCAGCTTGAGACGGGTGAAGAAAACGAATATGCTACCTGTTAGAAAATTTCATTGTTGGACACGAATAAATACTATTAAGTCTGACTTTTGACAAACTGGTAGCTATATCAATTTATTGAAAAAATAGCCTTAAAATGAATTAAAGCATCCCATGATGCGTAATTTATAGCAATACAAAGGCATTAAAAACAATTATTAAAGTAAGTAAGATATGTTACCTATAATAAAACAACCAAGAAAATGATAATTTACCCCAGAAAATGTTACCACCTTGCACTATTCGTTATCAAGAGAATGTTAATTGAGCCGTGTCATGTGATTTCCAACAATGTGGCTAATGCGCAGACTGATCTGAGGCTTTGCTAGTCGCACATACCACATTGTTGGAAATCTCATGCCACGGCTCATATTATGGTGATTAAAGACTTATAGATAGGATTACATGTTCAATGAAACGCTATTTACCTTATAATACAATTTATTCAGGGTATAACGCTTTCAATTTCGTTGATGGAAGCAAGTTGTTTGCCGTTATTAATTTGCCAGTTAATTGCCTTTTAGATCACATGGTACTGTGATCTAAAAGATGCATTTAAAATTTATCAAATGAATGTACACTGAAACGATGTTCTAAGTGGCCACTTTTCAATTTCATTTTTCTGACTTAGCGCTGATGATATTGCATTGAATTTTTGCGCGAATATATGCATTTCAAGAGACTAAAGTTAAGTGGAAAAGTGGTGCTTTAGAAGAGTTTTCTATCACTTCACAACTTTTGGGCTCAAAAATGCGAAAAATCAAATTTAGATAAAAATAAGGATTTTGAGTGCAGTTTTTTCGAATTAAAGTACGGGCGATTTCAAAACCGTCTAGCCGACTTGAAAAAAACAAACACCAAACCCCTGATTTTTTGCTTAGAAACGCGATTTTTCTTTAAAAAGCTCATTTTTCGCATTTTCCAATATTTTCAAACATACTAAAATCACTGTATGCTTTTTATTTTATGTAAACGTGTTAGACCAAACACAATACAGTTTGGTCAGCCCATTTTTAACATTTATTCTTTCAAGACTGGTGTCCACTTCCGGTTTTAACATGAGCATTTAAAGGTCATTTAAATGGCATATGCCAAAGATATTTTTGCTTTTTTAAATAAAACAGTGAAGCCTATTCATAATAAATAATAGCTGAAAATTTCAATGCCGTGGCACAGATAATAAAGCGTACAGTTTTTTTGTTTGATTTGATTCTTTACGTCCACTCAACAATCTTTCAGTTATGCGGGACGGGTCTTCCTGGGTTGAACCAGTACTAAGCTAGGATAAATGTGTCTTGCTCAAGGACCACAACGCAGTGACGCCGGTGAGGCTCGAACCCGCGGCCCTTCGGTCTCGAGTCAAGCACTCTACCACTGAGCCACTGCGCTCCAATAAAGCGTACAGAGCAATGCAAAGTTGATATGCAAATTGCATGGTTAAAGCAAAAACTCTTTGATTAAGCTGCTGATAGTGGCTACCTATATGTTAACGTAGAAGAGAAACGGAGAGTTCAATTGTCACAAAAGTTGATTCTTTTTTTAATCTTATATCACAGCTGTTATTAACAGCTTCAAACTTATTAATTTATAAATGAATAACATGTATATCTGAGGAATCTTTTATACCACAGTAAAATGTGTGACTTTTTGAAAAGAAGGTTCCTTTACTCTGACTCCGTCTGTGCAAGGTCTACCAGTCATTTTGAAATGGCATATTTTTAAAGTCTCGAAAAAGCCATGGATTTTATTATTAAAAGAGCGATGTTTACTTTCTGAACAGGCGCAAAAATGTTTAAGTGGCCACTTATAACTTCGGTTTAGTGTATTAATAAAGAAATCAATGATTTTATCGGGTGTATATCCCGAATATATATAATAATTTATATGTAAATAATGATACATGAAGTGATGTAAACTTGTAACACATTTCTGCTTTTAAAAGTCATCCCGCACTAAAATGAGCACATACAACCGGGGCATCCAGGGGTTTCGGGGATCTGGGGAGAATGGCTATTTATTTTCAGGGAGTTGGGGAGCACTTGTAATTATTTTAGGGGAGCTAGGTAGCAAGCTCCTAATTTTAATTTTGGGGATATAGGGAGCCTTGTCAAAAAGCAAAAAAAAAAAAATAAAAAAAAAATAAGAAAAAGCCTCCATTTTGTTAGATTTTTAAAAAAACTTCTTCTGCTTCGGGGAGGGGGGGGGAAGGAGCTAGACCCCCCTTGTGAATTCCAAATGTATTTACTGTCATACTAACATGCTCATCCAGATTGGTCTGGGAGAGAAATATGGCAATTAAGTTATCTTGTTGATTTCTTTTCCTTCTAATTGCTGCCTTTTTACGTTGGTATTAACATACTTTGGGACGCCCAGATTGCACCGGATCACGCCATTTTTGTCACGCTCCGGACCCCCTAACAACAGTGTGTGCACACAATGATATGGGGCCACATTTTAGGGAGAAATGGCTTATATTTTTGGGGATTTGGGGAGAAGCTGAACTATTTTTTAGGGATTTGGGGAGCGAAGGCAAATACTTTTAGGGAGACAAGAAAATTATTTGCAGGGAGACGGGGAGATGAATGCATTATTTTCAGGGATCAAGGGAGCACAGACCCCCCACTGGGGGGCCTCACAACCTTAAAAACCAGGATGTTGCTTACTATGCCTAAGAGTACTTTAGAATTGGCACCCAATATTATTGAACATTTTTGGGGTAACCTGTGTAATTTTGATGTAACATGCTAACGTGACACTTCTCGGAGGGAGGGCTAGCATGTTTCATTCTGTGGCGTATATATTGTAACATCAAGAAATCATAGCCGCCAAAATTCCCACTGGCCCAGTGGGGGTGGGGGGGGGGGGGTTAAAGCCATCCCAAGGTCTAATACTTGGCCTGTTTATTGGGCACCGTCTATTATAACATACTATTAGTTTTGACTCTTCAAATGTTTTTAATTCATTAATGGTATTTGTGTGTCCCATATATCGATTCAGTGACGTTTTTATGTTTGATAAGATAGCAATGTGTTTACATATTTCATGACCTAAATTCTCGGTTTTGTAAAAGGTAAGTGTTTTTGCTCTAAATATTTTGGCATGATTGGGAAAGTCACCTAGACCTATTTTCACACATATGGGCAGCCGATGCGTCACTGACCGTCATACATGATAAAGTTCATAGTTCATAATATGACCTCTTGTACATTGTATTATTTCAGCCACACCCTACATACTTATTAGGGTAGAGTCGACAAATGCGGACGGTCAGCTAAATTCGGACAGTGACTTTAATTGTTACATATTTTAATTATTGGAATAAAAAATCAATTATCTAAGCAAACAATGAAAATCCTTATGAGACGGCTCATCTGGATTTCCAGTGTTTGCAAATGTATGTCCGAATTTACCTGATGTCCGAAGTTACCCGACTTTACCCTATAATTGTCTTTACCCCTTTGCGTGAGCCCACCCATTTGTCCGAACCTTTTTTTATAATCATATTCATATATCACACCGGATAAGCGGCAATCGAAAACGTTAATACCATCGGCGAAAGTAGATCAAAAATAGTTAGAAACAGTGCTTTCGGTCGCCATTGGGCGAGCGACAAATGACAATCGAAAACAATGTTTCTAGCGACTTTTGATCTGCGTTCGTCGTTTGCTAAGAGCGGTTTTTAGATTGCCGCATATCCGGTGTGATATTAATGAAGTTGAAATACGAGATGTACTGCTCGTATACTGTTGTGGCGTCACATCGACGTTGATACGACGTTGTTTCGACGTTATGTGCCTGCTAGTATACTGTTGTGACATCGCAACGACGTTGATACGACGTTGTTTCGACGTTATGTACCTGCTCGTATACTGTTGTGACATCGCAACGACGTTGATACGACGTTGTTTCGACGTTATGTGCCTGCTAGTATACTGTTGTGACGTCGCATCGACGTTGATATGACGTTGTTTCGACGTCATGTGCCTGCTTCAAGTTGCGAAATCGCTCAATAACAAACGTATAGTCAGGTTTTGTAACTGATTTGTGTGACACTTTTTTAACTTTCTCAAAGCATGTTTCAGTATTTTCTCTATTTCCTTCCATTTTCATTATTTATCTCTAAAACACGGGTAACAACCTACGTCATAACATTGATCTCATAAACACTCTTTGGTTTGCAAGGTAAGCTTTTCCCTTTATAAGACTATACAAATCAGTGTCTGTGAAAACTAAGCAGTGCATGCGGTGCCTAACATCACTCTTGCACCGAATATATAGGCCCACTTCGAATCGAACTAAAGTTTCTACTATAATTATTACGTAATAGGTGCGCGCGCACGTTTACATCCGAACGGCTGCAATTGGAACTTTAGTTGGTTGCTAAGTAAACAAAGTGAATAGCCTTGCATGCTCCCTTTCAATTCTTCATTGCAGACAAAAATTATGTTCATATACTGCACAGCCAACTCTAATTATTGTCCTGCAGCGCTATTTGGACTATGTTGACATTTTGCGTTTACAATAAGTTATTTTTATAGCTCACTATTTTTAGAATAATACATGCATTTTATTTCATCTAAAATATTATATGCACAAACCAATCACAAGTAGAATTCGTAGCATAGTGGATGGATCGCTTGTCCACTGTCATAGAAGGAACGAGTTCGAATCCCGTCACCGTACCTTGTGTTGTTTTTTTCGTTTTTTTCGATTTTATATTTTTATTAATTTATTTATTTATGGATATAAATCATTATCCTTTTGAAAACATTTCGGTTGATAAATATCGCTTTAATAACTGCAAACAATGCATACCCTATTGAGTCGATGCATTCAGTGGTATCTCGCATATACGTTCCGTGTTTGATAATGTCCCATTTGATGGGTACTTTGTATAAATGTTAAAACTGTTTTCCAATCATGCTTAGAGGATACATGTGAAAATATGATACAATAAAAATGAAGAAAAATAAATGAAGGCATTGGTTGGATTCGAACCTGCGCATAATGGAAAATAATTGGATTTTCTGATGCCAACCACTTTACCTACTGCGTTATACAAGCTAATATCTAAATGTTCCTGCCTGCTAAATATGTCAGCCTGATGTTTTGATTTCAACGTTTACAAACAAGCAAATGTAAACATAGTCATTAGATCTTGGTATTGTTTGTCAAAATTGACCCGAGACATATGAATATTCAATGACCTTTTACTCAGTCTTCGTGAATCTTCGTAAAAAGTGCGCTTTAGATTGTTGTACAATTACAATTCTGAATAAAATTATTCACAATTCCCGGATAGCCTAGTGGATAGTCGAGTGTTTTCATCACTCAAAAGATGTGGGTTCGAGTCCAGTAGCATTTAAGTAGTTTCTTTTTCATTTTTTTCGATTTGCTAGTTTCTTTGCCTTTATTTTTGATTCTATGCACACCTGGATACATTTATTTGAATTTGGCATGCGTTTATGTAACAAATACAGCACCGTCAGTAATTGCAATAAACCTACATGTGATTAACTCTTTGCACGCTGAATATTTTTGAGAATTTTGTTATCATCTGCTGACTTTTAATCAAAATTAACTTTTCAAAACTTCTTACAGGAACACTATCAGAGTGTCAAATGGTCTGTATCCAGATCAGAAAATACGTTCTGTTGGTACTGAACTGGGTCCAAACTATTTGCAAATGTTATCAGCTGACAAGGAAAGAGTGGGGAACTTAGGGAACAATAAATACAAAAGCGGCTAAATACAAATGAAAGATGTAAAGCTCACCACAAGATGATGTAAAATATACGCACAATATTGACTTAAAAAGAAAGCAATTTGACAATTATATAAAAAAAATGCTCCTTCCAAGTTTCGATCCAGGTATGCCTGATTTGTAAATCGTCAACTAACCACTAGGCTATCAGACCATTTGCATTAATGAATTGACATTATCTTCATATTCTCTGTAAAAACGTGACCAAGGTCGTCACGAAGATTTTGGCGAAAATTAATCAGTCTAAGGTCAATTTTGGCAGACTATAGCACTATAACAATTACGAATAAGTAGGATCGCGAATAGAGCACAGCGAGTATTTATTTTCTAAAACAAATTATTTTGAGGCTACTCTTGAACCCATGTTGTTAGATAGGGCTAGAGGAGGCAATCTACTAGAGTATAGATTGGTTCCCCACGTTGATAAAGCTCCACTTCCGCTACGCATATTACGTTTGGTAACTAGTAATTTTTTACCAGTAGAGAATCCCACTCATCCGACTGCGCATGCTCCAGAAAGAGCATCTGTTTACATCCTGGGTCAATTTCGCACATCAAAATGAGAAATGAACATGTACTGAAAACTGAGAAGATTTGCCGCACTTTCTTTTCGATACAAAGCCTTTCAAATATTGCTGTTATTGGTAAGTTCGATTTTAATAATTTTTTCAATGTACTTAGATTTTGATGTAATCAAGTGACTATACCTGTCTAAATAGCGCAAGTGGTAGCGCTTTAGCTAAGCGAGGTAAGGGTCTAGAGATCGAATCCCACACACCTGATTTTTTTTCTTCCGCATATGGTATTTTTTCAAGTAGAGAACCTGCGCATGCTCCAGAAAGAGCGTCGGTGTTGAAAAAGTTCATAAATAGGCCAGGTATTATATGAATCCAGTGTGAACCAAATTCAATTAAATTTTTTACTATATAAAAGGCACAGAAAGTGGACTGGGTGGGCCAGCTCATAATCACTTACTATCCAATGATGCAAACCATGTTTCAAGGTCACCAGTCTTGTGGTTCATGTAAAGAAGGTTTAAAGGGTATTCACTACCTAAAAATAGTATGTGAGCATGATCAGGAAATACCACAATCACAAACACCAGACAACCCATGGCACTGCAAGGAAGAGACACACAACCATCAAGAGACACCAGGAAGACAAACTAATACATCCGTGGATCATCGTGGCTACAGCATGGGATAGAAATGTATAGAACTCCCGTAAAACAAAAATCTGCACCCTGCAGAGCGTGTCTGCATGGTCTGTGGAAAGAGCGCACAAGAGGTCCGAAGGATCGAATCCACAAAAAGATCAGACATCAACGCCAAAGCATTGCTCGCGAAATATGGGGGCATTAATGTAGAGAGTGGCGTTAGGCTTAAATGAAATATATGTGTGGTTCCTGTTGCCTACCTACCCTAATTTTTTTAACCCTATATACCCTAAACAATAAAATGGTCTTTGGAGAAAAAATGGGCACTTTTTCAATTTCTGTCACTATTTTCTTTGTTAAATGTTATAACAAAATTTAATAATTTCCCTACCTACCTACCCTGAATTTTCTTGGCATGAAACAGGAACCACACATATATTTCATTTAGGCCTTATGTGTAGAAACTGTTACTCGAAATTACAGAACCTCGATCAAAGATGTAGACTTTTTTATGAGGGGTGCCAACGAAATGCAAGGATAGTGATGCGTGCTAATACTAAAAGAATGATGCGCTCCTCTCCTCTCTCTGGACCACAAAAGAGAATTAACTTCTCAAAAACACCAACAAAGACACGCAAAACACAACGCAAAACACAATTGTTTAAAGAGAGTGCCACCCCTGAAAGTACCACACCCGAGGAAATTGGCCTTAAAGTGGATTTTGTTACTGGTAGGATGTGTTTCCAGGTTTTAAGTGACCCCCGTTTTTCTTTTTTAAACAGCTTTAAAATGATCTTAGAAGAATGCACACCGCGTAACTAAAACCTATGGATCCCCGGAGCCCCCCCTTCCTAAAAATCACAAGTTATTGTGATAGCAATTAGCATTTGGATCCCCCCCTTGGATGGACCTCCCCTGAAAATGTTGGACCCCCTCTGGATCCTTGGGAAAGTATAGTTTTCTCTGCAATAAAACCATTGCCCCCCCCCCCCTCTGTAAAATAAGCTGAGGACTAAAAAACGTCTCAATCTGGACCCTCCCCCCCCCCCCCCCTGTCAAAAATTCCTGGATCCGCGCATGATATTATACATGCTTTAAAGTCATATTACGGGGGTCGCGCACATGCGTTCCTTTTTCGCCACGCTCCCTAACTGTGAATGATGACCATCCCGCCCCCTCCCCTAAAATATCCACAATTTTATCATAGATCCCATAAAATATTTATTCAATCTGAACCCCCTAAAATTATTGAAATTAAAAGTTAGACCCCCTCCTTAAAAAAGGTCCCAGTCCACATAGGCTACGAAATATCAGAGTAACCCCCATCCGATCGGAAATCCCCGACACAGGCATGCACGGACCCAGAAAGTGTTGTAAGAGGGAGTCCAATTTATCTTTAACAACTTTTTTATGGTGAGAATCCAAATACCTTTCAAGGTGTATCATCATCGGCCAATTTCAATGGCGTTTCGCTAGCGGCCGAATTAATGGCCCAACATTGAATTCTGGCTTGCCTTTGAGATTTTCAAGTGGATCCAGACGAGTATTGCTAAATAAATCCTATAGCTTTGCGATTTTGCTGGGCCCGGAGCCCCGGCCCCCTCTGGATCCGCGCATGGATAGTTTTCCTCGTAACCTGGCTTATTTAATGACCATGAGACAGAGGGGCCGCGGGTTCGAGCCTCGCAGGCGTCACTGCGTTGTGTCCTTGAGCAAGACACATTAATCATAGCTTAGTACCGGTTCAACCCAGGAAGACCCGTCCCTACATAACTGAAAGATTGTTGATGGGACGTAAGAATCAAATCAAACAAATCTCCTTCGCAATGCTGGCCCAATGTCATGTGCTCCGGAAACATAAACTTCTTTTAACACCAAACACATTATTCAGAATACAGGCACAGAGGATTTTGTAATAATATAGTGGTGTTTAATAATGAGAGAATGGTCGACATTGTTGCGTCGGTTCGATGTTGGTACAAGGTTGGTATGCGGCGACGCCCACATTTCCACCAACTACCAACGTGGGCCCAACGTATCTTTGCTATCTGTGTAGTGACCCCAAACACACAATATGACGTCCGCTGATATTGTTCACGAATTCCAAGCATACTCGCATCTGGGTGAGAAAGGGGGGGGGCGGGGGGGGGGGGTACTCTGATATTTTCAAACATACGTAGGCCCGGACCATTTTTGGGGTTAACTTTTTGGTATTTTGTGATGACCCCAAAAGATATCCACAAAATCTTCATACCCCAAAAAATTTTCATTTTTCTGAAAACCCTCAAAGGTATTGAAATTCAAAATTTTTTGAACCCCAAAATGGTGCGAGCCTACGTATGAATGAAAATATTATAGTACCCCCCCCTCCACCCTCTCCTCGCAGATAGAAACAGGGGCCGGGGGCGTCCAGACTCAAATAACAGAAAAAAAACTCTGATAAGGGTGTTTATTGTTGGTTTTTTTGCAACTATATTATATTTTTTACGGTTCAAAAGGGTCGAAACATTTATCGGGGGGGGGGGGGGGTGCAACTTTTTATTATTATTTTTTTTTTTTTTGGGGGGGGGGGGGTTGGGGGGGGGTACAAATCCTTATTTCTATAGAAACCTATATAACTTGTGATTTTTCGGGGGGGGGGGGGGGGGGTCCGGACCACCTATCCCTCTCTGGATTCGCGCATGGGTAAGAAATAAGTAATTGCCCACTTCCCTGTCACGGATTGAGTTTTCTGAAAGTCTCAGAAGGTTTACCGGCCGGCGCAGTCGGTAACATGTGTTTTTTTTTCGGGGATGGGGGGGGGGGGGGGGGGGGGGCAAATGCTTATTTCCAACGAAACTTAAAGAACTTGTGATTATTATTTATTTTTATTTATTTATTTATTTTTTTTTTTGGTGGGGGGGGGGTGTCCGGACCACCTATCCCCCTCTGGATCCGCACATCGGTTAGAAATAAGTAATTGTCCACTTCCCCGTCACGGATTGAGTTTTGTAGGTGCAAACTGAAAGTCTCATAAGTGTTGTCCCTGTGATCATTTGAAATTCCAGAAAATAGTTGTACCGGGCCGCGTTGCGTCTGACTAGATGCGGGGTAACTGTATTTTTGTTTATTTTCGGGTGGGGGGGAATGCTTATTTCTATAGAAACCCATAGAACATGTGATTTTTTAGGGGGATGGGGGGGGGTAGGGTGCGGACCACCTAACCCCCTCTGGATCCACGCATCCAGTGTTGGGTTGGGGATGCTTATTTCTATAGGAACCTATAGAACTTGTAATTTTTCAGTTGCCATATTCCTGATAATAGAACAAAATAAACTTTATAAAAAAATCCAATCCGCACGTACAATTGGGCCACTTTCGGCCCGCCAACGAACCGCCATCCGCAGGTGACGGTTCGTCGGCGGGTCGATAGTGGCTCGTGATGGGATGCTAGCTGGGAGCAGTTGTTTAAAAATCGCAAATGCACTTTTTATTCAATACCGCGATGGACTCAAGACGTCCCAGGTATTTTCCAATACTACGTATTTTTCCATTACTACGTCAGTGTATATGCTATAAATAGACGCAATGGCGTTTAGTAGTTACCTGTCTTAATATGCTGACAAGCTATTAAAGGGAGAGAACCAGTCTACCATGTAGTAGGACTATAGTATCGACCATCGGTGTTCGAATCAAACTTTAGTTACTATAGTAGGGACTATAGTTCGATTCAAAGTACGCCCAAACCGTTACGCCAAGAAAAACCCTTGCATTTGTAATCATTCGCCCACAAATATCGAAGCAGAAGACACAAGGGCGATTTTAGCAGAGATGTAGTGTACACATTTATAAAAATGACATCTTTTAAGCTAATATCTAATCATTCAATTGAATCTGCTATTGTCAGTGTGATTTATTCTTGGTTAAAAGCTGTTAACAATGGAAAACTTACTGGTTGTGTGATGGTCGATTTTAGAAAAGCATTTGATCTTGTTGATCATAAAATTATGTTAAATAAGTTGAAATGTTATAAATGTAATGAAACATGTCTATCATGGTTTGAATCATACTTATCCAGCAGAACTCAATGCGTTTCTTTGAATAACACTCTTTCAAAACCAGCAAGTATCACTTGTGGCGTTCCCCAAGGCTCCATTTTAGGCCCTTTTACTATTTTTAATCTTTATAATCGACTTGCCGCTAGCACTCCAAAATTCTGTCGTTGTTGACTTATATGCTGATGACACTACTTTCTATGATTTTCAGTCTGGAAACAATTTGCAGCGTGCGCTGAATTTGGTTCATATTTGGTGCCTACAGAACTGCATGGTTTTAGATATGGATAAGACTAAAGTGATGTTAATAACTAGCAGACAAAAAAGGCTCAGCTTGCAATACGCTGGCCTATCTTTAAGGTATAGTGATATAGATATAAAAATGACGCCTAGTGAGAAGATATTGGGAGTACACGTGGATGACAATTTAATGTGGAATGATCATTTTCAACATGTTTCTAAAAAAAAAATCATATTTATGGTTACTAAGCAAAATAAGATCATGTTTGTCAGTAGAGAACTGTCTCATGTTTTACAATGCCTATGTTAAACCACATTTTGATTACTGCATTACTGTTTGGAGCAACACTTCAAGTGGGAACATCAATAAAATATCTAAATTACAAAGATGTGTTTGTAAATTAATTCTGGCTCAAGATTACACGGACATTCAAGAGGCATTGGAACGATTAAATATATTGTCTTTTGATCAAATAATTTTTCTAAATAAAGCCAAATTAATGTACAAAGTTTACAATAATTTAGCACCAGTTTATTTACATGAATTGTTTCAAATGAGAGATATAAACCTTGACAACACTGCATCTAATTTACGGTCAGTAGCACATTTTAAGGTATAGTGATATAGATATAAAATGACGCCTAGTGAGAAGATATTTGGAGTACACGTGGATGACAATTTAATGTGGAATGATCATTTTCAACATGTTTCTAAAAAAAATCATATTTATGGTTACTAAGCAAAATAAGATCATATTTGTCAGTAGAGAACTGTCTCATGTTTTACAATGCCTATGTTAAACCACATTTTGATTACTGCAATACTGTTTGGAGCAACACTTCAAGTGGGAACATCAATAAAATATCTTTGATCAAATAATTTTTCTAAATAAAGCCAAATTAATGTACAAAGTTTACAATAATTTAGCACCAGTTTATTTACATGAATTGTTTCAAATGAGAGATATAAACCTTGACAACACTGCATCTAATTTACGGTCAGTAGCACATTTTAAGGTATAGTGATATAGATATAAAAATGACGCCTAGTGAGAAGATATTGGGAGTACACGTGGATGACAATTTAATGTATTGTCTTTTGATCAAATATTTTTTCTAAATCAGTAGCACATAAAAAATACCTATTACCACAAGCAAAATGCAACTTATATAAAGGGAGCTTTTCATATTCAGGTGTGGTAGTCTGAACTAGTCTTCCAACTAATATCAAAGTGGCATCATCACTAGAAACATTTGTAAGGTTATGCACTTAAAGGCTAAAAATGTAACATAGCATTACACTAAATGTAAGTGATATAGATTTTGCCATTATTATTTAGAAATGAATTTATAAGCCATTGTCGTCATATGGTCATTATGTATTGTATAGATGTTTGCGCTCTCTCTCTCTCTCTCTCTCTCTCTCTCTCTCTCTCTCTCTCTCTCTCTCTCTCTCTCTCTGCATCATTGTGTTGTATATATTGTTTTAACTTGCTGAAACGAAACAATCATATCACCCAGTATGTGAACATGGTACTTATCGAATTTCGTTTTTGTGAGTTGTTGCGAGGGACCAGGCAGGATGGTATTGTCACAATCTCTCCTGGGCCTCGCGATTAACTCACATATGACATGCATCTCGATAGTATGAAACTAGATCTTTAAGTTAAGACCGTTTGATGGCAGGTTTCAAAAGAGGACGAATGTACCATTTTCTTTGTCATGGCTCATCAATATTAATTTATCATTTCACTTTACTTCATGCCTACATGTTTCGAGTTTCTGTTCTATTTAATTAATGTATATAAATTGTGTGTTAAGTTGTTAAAGAGGGCCCCAAGGAAGATTGATTCTGCCAACTGGGTCACCCTCGTTAAATAAAGAGTACTTACTAACTTAATATCACCATTCTTACCAATATTTGTGTGATTGTAGTTAGCAGTTCTTTGTGACTATCATTCATTACCATTATTTGCTGATGCATTTGTGTAAGCATAAAATACAATATTCATTTGATCATTGTGATTGTATTGTATTTAGATTGTATGCTAAGTTATTAAGTACTCATGGGCCAAATTTGGCTTATTGTGCTATATTTCTTAATGAACTTGTAAAAATTGTAAACATTAAAGCTGTATTTAGTTTCCTTGTTTTGTATTGTACTTTTCATAGCAAAACAAAGACATGTAAATGAGCCTTTTTGTGCTTTGATTATTCATTGATAGTTTATTATAGTATACAAAAAGTGTTGCAGACACTACACATTTTTCAATATTTGAAGAACAATCTCCAATATGACAAACATATTTTAGAGCTAAAGTAACAATGGTAAAAGCAAGGTTCCAATGGGTTAGGGTCTGTAAGTGCTTAGTATTGCTTGCAAATTGATATAAACTCATTTCCTTGAAGTTGATATACACCATGACCCTTTCCTAAAAAATTATCCCCTGTCCCCACCTCAGGAGTCTACTATACGTGTTAGTGCTTCCTATTTGCTTGCATGTTAATCTACATTTCTATCCTTCCAATTTGAACATTGTGACCTCTTTAGATGAAGTATGAAACTTAATCCTGGCTCCATTGAAGGAAATAATGGACCTTGTAAGTTTTGTTTCTGTGCTTTAATCGATTCAATTGAATATGCAACATGGTCGCATTCTGTGCTGTGTAAGAGGGCTCAAAAGCAACTTTTTCAGTAAGCGGTGCTGTTGCACATCAAATTCAATGGAATACAGAATAATATTTATCAAAAGAAAGCACAATTAAATCCCTTCCACACACTACTGAAAATCATTTCATGATTAAGACAATTGTGCAAAGTAATCTTTTTGAATTTTTTGAAATGTTAATATAACAATTTTATGATCTAAATGAATGCCAGGAAGCCAATTATAATTGAGCAACAATGGACAGGTGATTGATCCACAACAGATTTAGAAAAGAGTTTGCATAGAGTAATGTGTTGTCAATATTGTGCCAGTTAATCATAAACATCCATAAACTAGCAGCCTTAATTGCAATTCCTTGATACAGATATAATTTATTTTACTATCAAGCCCTGGGTAGATAAAAGGTTTCCATTTTACCATTCAAATAATACAAACTATCAACAGCTTACTAATATAGAAAGGGCACTACTTTATGACAAACATGAAGGGAATTAGTATCTCTTTACTTTAAAGCAAGGCTTTAGAAACGAAATGTGTGTGTGTAAAATAAAGACTAAAACTAAACATCCTCATTTTGGTTTCAGTTATAGTGCTGAATAATATATGTATCAGTTATAACATCCATTTACCATGTCTTGTGACAATGCCGCCATTGTTCAACACTGTTGATATGCATTTGGTGATAATGCCCTCAGTCCTTGTAAACCAACAAAACAATTCCATCCAACAGGTCATTTATATGAATCTAACTGTAGTGCCCACAACGGAGCTGACACATGACCTTAAGCATAAAATAGAATAATTTTCCAGATAGAACCAACAAAATTTTCTTCATTGCACATCCTTTTATCAGATATTAGTTTTTAACATAGGCTTTTCATCTAACTCAATGTTTCATCGTTCAATTGTCAAGCCTTATTTTATTCTCAGCTTTTTATGTTATTGTTTGCATTTTGACAAAGTTTAGTACATATCTATTGTGTGAGTGCTTTAAACAATATTTCTATAGAAATCTTCAGTATCAAGGAAGATATGTACAAAAAGAAAGTCACAACTCATGGCAAAAAATAATTTAATAAATACATATAATATATTTAACTGTATTGTAATGTCCGCAAAGAAAATGGTGCATATGTTAAAGCTCAAATATGATAATTATAACCCGACATGTCTACAAGAAGTGAGTTTCATGTCATATAGTGTTACTATGTTTTTTCCATGCACATTACTCGATTTAAAAGCAATGGCGAAGTATAGAAATAGATCAAGTATTGAGAAAATTGAAGCAAAAACTGAAATTTTACAAAATTTTCTTAAAATATACCAGAAAATCTTATTTGAAAATCTTTATTGATACATCATCTATACAATAAACAGATAGTTTCTCTATGGAGAAGTAATTTGGCTTATATTGCACTATAAATAACACCTTTTTTTATAACTTTTGCAATTATTACTATGTATCTAATAATTGTAGTTAATTTTTTTCAAAAAGTAGAGGTAATAGTGGGAGATTTTTCAAGATTTAGTACGTCAGGTATTATAGTTTCCAAAATAATAATGATAATAAATAATAACCACTTTGTTTTTTTGCCAAATTTGTTACAATTTTGTGCACTTTATTGTTAAACTGTCGTTTATATTTTAATATTACGTAATTGCTTTTTTTCATTGCAGGAAAAGTACAAAATGGACAAAGGCACACTATTCAGAAAACTGATGAAGAATCGGTTCATCGAAGATATTGACTACAAAAACGCATTATTTACATTCCAAACCGTATTCCACAAGTCTGCTATCTGCTACTGCTGCTGTCCGTGTGCTTTTGAGCACGAGTTCTTCGACTATGTATCTGACAAAGGAGAGATTGATGAGGATTACTTGGAACAAATTGTTGACAGAATAAATAAAGGACAATGTCCACATGTATGTGAGGTATCTGTTGAATATATAACTGAGACAGGTGTGAACGGTATACACATTGCAGCAGTAGTGGGACCAGAAACAGTTGTATGGAAGCATTTAGACAGTAAATATTATTTAGATTCTCTAGGAACAGTATTCCATCTCAGCCCATATGAAACAGCAATGATAAAAAATAATGCTAAAACATTTGGTTTGTATTTGAATGATCTGCCTAACCACCTTCGGCATAAAAGCTATTTCAGAACTTTCTTATCTTGTGAACGAGCCATTGCAGATAAGAAATACATAAGTCTTGAGTTTACTTCAATACTACAGATGTGTGTTAAACACGAAAATATGATTTTGTTGAAAACTGTGCTGCTTCCAAACCTTTTATACAATGGTGCTGATATCGCTGAAGCATTAGCAGTAGCTTTTAAAAATAAACTAGTAGACTTTCAGGAATTGCTGATCAAGTATATGTCATCTCTTGCCTCGCAAGGTTGCAAGTTCAAATATTTTCTTAAAGATTCTTCTATGGTAGCTATTTTCTATGATCGACCAGCAGTTCTAGACCAGATCCTAAGTTTCTGTCTGAGTGAAGACACTTTAGTTAAAGCAGCTGGTTCATTGGCGGAAGTATGCTTCATGCTCCGACGAACGCATTGCCAGGAAATTTTAAGCAAGTACAAGATTTATGCAAAGAAAGCTATAGATAATCATGATAATTTTACTCTCAAAACACTCCTAAATTTATTGCTAAAGTTCTCAGGTGAATTCAAACATGAAATAGTGGGTCTTTTGAAAACGATTCCAAATGTACACGAAGCTGTAAACTGCAAGGAGGTAATTGGTTCAGGTACGTTACTTTTTCACAATCTTCCACTAATTCATCAGTATTTAACAAACAGAAATATCGATGCAGTGAAAACTATGATAGACATCGGTGCAAATATAGACTCTATTTGCTCAGAACGGAACACCCCACTTACACACATTTTAAGTCATCCGTATTATGACAGTATGTACGATTTCAGGAGACTTCTGGAATTGTTGATTTTTTGGAATCCAAACACAAAGCAGCTCAACAAATCTGCTGTAAAGCTTGGTGTTAAAATAGATACACGCGTTGATGAATATTCATCCAATATAGATGGAAATTATCAGACAGATGGAAAGCCACATTTCATATATGGGCATGATTCAAATGCATGTGCTATGAATTTTGTTGCCCCTCTTTTGATAGAGTGTGGATTTCACGCACCGAGAAGATTGTTGATTGAAGCCAGAAATAAAGATTTGCACCCAGCTGTGTTGGAATATATAGTACAATGCCTTGATGAAGTGAGACCTCTAAAACTACAGTGTCGTGATAGATTACGAAGCCATTACAAAGGTAGAGGAATCCATTGTTTTATGGCTACGGCGGAAATACCAAGTACAATTAAGGATTACATTTTACTGAAGAACGTATTGAAACTTATGTGATTTCAAGAGTGTTTTCTATATTCAAACTCAGGTTTAGAGGTTTAGAAGATACACGAATATATACTAAATCTATAATTAAACACGTATGATAATTTACTGATAATTCAATATTTCGGCCAAAGGCCTTTAAAGGGCTTTGGCCGAAATATTGAATTAAGAGTAAAATTATCATATGTGTTTAACATTGTTCCCTACGGAATATAAATAAATAATATCATAATTAAAACATTTTGTTCACATCGCTGATAACGAACACACAAGAAATTTAAGCTCAGGCATTCATGGTATATATAGCTTAAAGAGCATTCATGGTATATATAGCTTTAAGTCTGCAACTATGAACGTTTTTCGAAAAATTTTCTTTTCTTTTTAAAAGCAGAATTAAGTTAAGTTTTCGTAATAAATCTGTTCACTATAGCTGAGAACTGCATGGAAAGTGAATTATCTCATAAAAACAGATGTTTTTTCTCTTGTTGATAACTATTGGCGTCCCTCTAATAATTATAGACAGTCAAGTTTTAACATAAATGCTGTTGTTTTGATACTGATAATTTGTAAGATTTACGAAATTGGTAAACATGGTAAAATGTATACCTGAGTTTTAGTTTTTTACTGTGTTCTTGAAAAATAGAAACATTACTTCAAAATTAAACAGTTAAAAGATCAAAAGTTACAGACTATGCAGCTTTAACCATATGCGCTATACGAATTATTCCACTTTCATTATGTGCGGATGCTGTAATTCTGTTAGGAGTACGGGGAGGGGGGTCTTTACTGTTTAGTCATCAATGCTTTTTACAGGGTGCCGTAAAGACCTATCTTGAGAAGGTAGTTGGACCAGGGATCTTATGGACCCCCATGGGGGTACGTACATGTACCAGTATTTCTAAGGTAACATTTAGCCACTTGTTGTTTTCTAGAGGGGTCCGGACCACTTGTTCCCCACTGGATCTGCGTTTGTTCATACTCAAAGATATTTCTTAAAAGTCCAGGTGGATCACCGTTATACATTATATGGGCCGCGTCGCCAGAAAACCTGTCTTCTGCGTTTCCGACAAAGCAAGTTTCAAACCAGTCTCCTCAGCTACAGAGACTAGCTAGAAAATTAAAATTTCACCTGCAGCAAGTTTACATATGATACATTCTAAAAAAGTGAATAACAAAGGCGCTGATCAGACTGTGCGGATGCGCAGGCTGGTCTGTGCCTGTATTGTTCACAAACCTCCGAAGACAGGTTTTCTCGCGTCGAGGGCCAAATGAGAAACGGCAGAGAAAAGGGTTAGGTTGTTTTTCTGTAATTCGTCTTTGCATAAAAAATAAGAAAATCATTTTGGTTCTGTGAATAACAAATAAATGTATATTTCATCTCGTGGGGTATCAAAAATGGCATTTTCACTCGCGATCCCCACTCCCCGATTTTTCACTACCCTAGATGAAATATATTTGGTATTCACCGAAAAAAAAAGTAAATAGTTTTATGGTGTATATATTTCTCAGCTTATTCGTTTTGCAAGAGTGTGTTCTAATATTGATAACATATGTTACAGCCTTAAACATGTAATCTGATCTTGTTGTTAACCTACAAAATCTACTATTTTTTATTATATGAGCAAAACAATCCCAAGTATGTAAGATATCCAGCAACAGCAAATTTTTGCATATATTTTTACTAAAATAATACCTACCACATTTGGCTCCTTAAAACTGGGGATATGGTTGTTAAATTGCTAATATAATGCAACATATTTAAGATAGAAAGGCAAAGTTTGGTTATTCTGTACGCCAAACGAGTAAGCTAGTAAACATATCAATAACATTTTGAAAATGCACAGATCCGCTGTAAAAGTAAAAGATATTGGTCACAACTATCATTTTCAAAAGGATAATTTAATAAAAGTAACGCACATAACACCTTAGGAATACATAGTTTTGTTTCAAAGGTTTTATGTGTAGCTAAGGTAGTTAGCATACAGACTATATGAGTAATTAGAATAATTAGACAGTTTAGTGCCTTCTTTCTGTAGCTCAAACTCTTATTTTTCTAGATTTGATATGGTAACATATGTAACAGTCTGTCAATGACTAACGCCCCAGAGCACAGAGTGCAAACATCTCTTAAAAGACCCGGCTAGATGGGATATGTCTGCAAAATTTCCTACGGGGGGGGGGGGGGGGGTTAAACCATTCTTAGCCATCAGTCTACCAGTGATATTAACGGAAAATGTTTCTAGATTAGTTTTAACATGTACACGGGAATTAAATTATGTGTCTCATATAACGGAGAGTAATCTTCTTTCTTCTCAAGTTTTTAGGCGAAGAGACAAGGTGAACATTTATCCCTTGTATTATTTGCCTTATTTTTTAAACGATTTAGAATCTTTCCAATGCGACAAAAGTTGCAGTGGTGTTAACTTTGAGCTCCAATATGATGAATTAACATTGTATTTGAAACTGCTTGTGTTGCTTTATGCCGACGATACAGTTGTTTTTGGTACAGATGAGAAGGAATTTCAAAATAATTCAGACATGTTTTATGAATACTCAGAATAATGGCACTTATCTATTAATTTTGATAAACTAAAATTATGATCTTTGGTACTCGACAAGACAAGCGTTTTAATTTTAATTTAGGTTTTGGTTGTTGGTTGGTTTTGTTGCTTTTACGTCCCAAGTCAACAGCTATGGTCATTGGGGGACGGTCAGTTCACCTAACCACACTTTTTCCTGGGCAGGCTTGAGCAAGCAGTTAACCAGTAATTTGTGCACATACTTTCCCTTGTAACTGACAACAACCCTTCTTGAATGAATCAGCGGAAGGGAGGAGAATGACAGTAGAAATTATTTCATGATCAATCTCCACGAAAGTATGGGACCGGGACGGGATCGAACTCGCGACCCCTGGATCTGCAGTGAGACACGCATCTGTAGCCAGACCCGTTGCTGACTGCGCTACGCGGCCCGGTTTTTTAAATTTAGGTGGTCACAAAATTGACATCTGTACTGACTTTAAATATCCTGTTGTTATTTAAGAAGAAATAGGCAACATAATGTTGAGCAAGCTAGGAAGGCAATGCATGTACTTTTTCTCACGAATTCATAATCTTAATATTCCAATTGATTTGTAGTTGTATTTATTTGACCATGTTATTTTGACCATTGCATTATATGGTTGTGAAATATGGGGCTTTGAAAATAGCCAAATTATTGAAAATCTATATAGAGGATCCATTCAAAATTATAAAAAAAACCTTTACATGTTCTTTAAGCATTATTGAGTTCAGTAATTTTGATAATTTGGATTCTTTTCAATTGACAATTTATGTAAAATAGACTTTCAATAAAATATGGCTAATTAAACACCTAAAATCACGTTCTTCTAATGTTTACTAATTGGCTGAGTAGTCACGAGTATCGTAAAATGGATTTCGTGCAAAACTATTTTAGTAATACCGAAAAAACACGCTCCTTTTCGTCATTTTCACTGAACACATGTTATTTTGCTGTCAGTTATTTTTATAGTTAATATATTTTCAGGAACGAACTCTCAAAGATCGCGCTTGTTTATTTTCTTAACATACCTAAACTAAAAATTAAGTCATTAGTTGAACTAGGAAGACTTACTTAACAAACAGATCACAATGTTGATAAGTTAGAGCTTATATAAAAGGAGTATAGTCAAAACATTTGACCACCCCTCTCTGAAAATAAGGCAAACTAATTTGCGTCGTGCTCCGCACATGCTGACACATAGTCAAGCAAACGTTCATAACTTTGTTATTTTAAGTGTGATTCCACCCATATTTGTACAAAATGTTTATGAAATGTATATAAAAATATCATACACATTTCAGAGAATTCCTGATACACAGTCTCGTGTTATAACAAAAGTCTACGACTTTCTGGGACAACCCTCGTAAATGACATACTTGTTTCTGTTTGCCGACCTGATATTTTTAAAACTGAACTAGTCAATAACCCGAATTCTGTGAAAATGGTTATTTCACGAACATTGTCAGATTTGTATATTCAAGAATGGAATGAGAAAGCTAACGTTTCCTCAAAACGAAAAACAATATCTTTTATTTAAAGACAATCTCAATTTTGAAAATATATCTGATTAATGTTTCAAAAATTTTATTATTCCAAAGTTATCAAATATAGGACTGGCAACCATCAGCTCCCAGTTGAAATTGGACAATGGGATGATATAACATTAAATGAGCCAATATGTAAAATTTGCACTACAGACGATATTGCTGATGAGTATCATTATTTGTTTACATGTGACTTTTTTAAGAGTGACAGAAAATTATATTTGAAAACGTATTTTAATGTTAAGCCGAATATACGCAAGAATAGGGAGCTTTTTACCTCAACCAATGAAGCAACGCTCATTGAGCTATCAAAATTTGTTGCAATTATTATGGAACAGTTTTCTGTGTGGATTGTTTTTCAAAATGATTGAAACAAATTATGTTCCAACTTTTTGAAGATTAATCATATATTATTTGTTATTTAAGGTCAATTTCCTGTCATGGACTATATTTCCAATATTATAATATTGTATTTCATAGTACACTGTATTTATGTATAATGTCTACTTTCTGCATAGTATGTATGAGTCATATTACAAAAGGTGAGGAATTCCTGTCCCTCGCCTAGATACTTGTATATTTTTTATTCTACTCCAAATATCTTGCTTTTGGAAGTAGATAAGGGTGCAGAATCAGGAATCGATACAATCAAGTACCACACCTGATCCAGGATAACAATAAGAAAGTGACAAACTCAAAGTTAGACACCACAAACGAGAGCCAAGAGGTCAGCCGTTTCTCAGCAGGTGACCACAAGGCACATATAAACAGATGCGCACAGAGGCATAGCAAACATAAGACAGAAAAAAAACATTAAAAAATCCACAAAAGAAGTACCGCCTTGGAACGGTCAGTAAAATATATTACTGGAGGGCTTAAACCGGTTTAACGATGCACCAACCTCACCCTTAGTTCAGATGTGGATCAAGACACATAGATGTTTGGTTTGCATGAAATACCCCAAAGTTTGTTTTGATTAAAGTGTTCGATTATCTAACATGTACAACATTGACTGGAATACTTAATACAGGTGTTTGTTTATATTTCTAAATGAAATACGGGTTACGCCCATTATATTTGCCTGTCCAATTGCAAAATAGGCAAGGTTAAACTTTAGTTTGAAAAAAAAAACTGCTTGTATAAACAAAACAATCAGAGACGTGGTGTAAGACATTGGTAGAAATTAACCAATAACAGACGCATCGATTACCCTTTCGTTTTGATTTGAAGCTGTGCCATATTTGTTCAGGTATGTCCCTCAGTTTGTGTCATCCCTGTTACCGCAGTTGCAGGTATAGATTATACAGAGTTACTACCTATGAACATAACATAGCACTCGACATGCGTGTCTATAAACATTAAATTATTTAAAAAAAATTGCTTAGAGGTAAATATGAAACGATTTACTAAAGTTTTTTTGTTTGTTTGATTTGATTCGTTACGTCCCATCAACAATCTTTCAGTTATAAAGGGGCGGGTCTTCCTGGGTTGAACCAGTACTAAGCTAGGATCAATGTGTCTTGCTCAAGGACAAAACGCAGTGATGCCGGTGAGGCTCGAACCCGCGGCCCTCGGTCTCAAGTCAAGCACTCTACCACTGAGCCACTGCGCTCCTATTTACTAAAGTAAGTAGTGAGTCAGACAGGTAATATGGCATCCCTGTTACCAATATTTCTATAAAATGTATATGCTGCAAATAAATAAAAATCCAAAAATTTTATAAGTGTGATGTGCCTCAATATTTTTGGGTAAACATTTAAAAAAAAATGCTTCCAGAAAGTAAGTGTGAGTTTACATACTTTTTGTCATCCCTGTTACTGTCATCCCTGTTACTCACCAACATTTCAAGGTCATGGGATTTTTTTACCCTTCAATTAAGCGTCTGGTCATATCGCCTAAGCTCTTTAAATGATTTTTTTAAAAAAAAATACTCAAATGCTCCCCTCAGTGAGACGTGCAGAACCCATGACTCAGTTAATACAGTCAAGGTCAAGCTCACACTTAAAGGTAATGGAATTTAACCTTCAATTTGGTGTCCGCTCCATATCTTCCGAACTCTTTGAACGATTTTCTTTAAACTTCACTTAACTGTTCCTCTCAGTGAGGCGGTGTGCAGAACCCATGACTCAGCTACGCTCACTCAAGGTCAAGGTTACATGTTATGGGATTCTGCAGCGGGGGATTTAGCTGTCCTTCAAACTGTTGTGTTGTTCAAATTATGTTCCTGTTGTCAAAAATGGCCCCGCCCCAGTAGATAACATGTTTTACAAAAGCATATAGGGGAAAATCAAAACATCTGAAATCACAAAGCCTAGTTTCTGGATATTTGATAATTATGTAACATCATTTAGAGGCCTTTTCGAAGTCTGTAAAAATTATGTCTATCGGAACAAAATGCCTGGGGCGGGGATCACATGTTTTACATATGCTTACACAGGGATAGCTTAAAATATCTTTTAGTCTTTAACCACTTTGCCTTAGTAAATAGCATCACCTCGTTGGCCTGTACCAAATTTGTTCAAATTATGGCCCTGTGGCAAAAAAAAACCGGCCAACCCTGGGGTACTCTTATTTTATATAGATTTATCAAAAGAATCAGTAGTAGTTTAACTTTCTCTATAGCTCGGTAGGTAAGCAACAGATAAGGTATAAGTATTTCTTTAGGGAGCGCAGTGGCTCAGTGGTAGAGTGCTTGACTCGAGATCGAAGGGCCGCGGGCTCGAGCCTCACCCTCGTCACTGCGTTGTGGTCCTTGAGCAAGACACTTTTATCCTAGCTTAGTACTGGTTCAACCCAGGAAGATCCGTCCCGCATAACTGAAAGATTGTTGAGTGGACGTAAAGAATCAAATTAAACAAACAAACAAAGAATCAGTAGTAGCATAATCAATTTATTTCGAATAACCACAATAACTAGAGCCTGTAGCATAATCAGATGTACCTCTATCAAGTTCGTTCAAATAATGGCCTTGGGGCCGAAATGGATTCGCCTCAGAATTAACATGCTTTATATTGATTTATTCAGGGAAAGATATTAGCATTTTTGTATGTTCTAGAGACTTGATGTTGGTATTTAGCGTCACCTAGTGTTTTTTTACCAATTTTGTTCCATAGATAGTTCTTTGGTCAAAATGGCCCCGCCCGCGGAATCACATGTTTTATATTGTCATATTGTATCTCGTAAATTCGAAGTCCTTGGAACTAGAGTTTATATCGAAGTATCGAAACTTTCAATTTATAGGGAGGAAGACATAAACTATATAACCCCTAAAATGATTATTTTCAGTGTTTTTTTTATTATTATTAAACTTTTGTTTTTTGTATACAAAACAAACGTCTCTGAGAGAAACTCTTTTTCGCATCAAAAACATATCTTTTCATTGACAGTTATTAAAATAGTTCATATATAGGCCCTATTACTTTTCAAGCGTACCTCAAATTTATTTCGAATAAGCGAGTATTTAAAAAAAAATCAAAATTCGTAGTTTTGAGATTTTGCTATATATAGTAAAATAATTCCAACTCAATGCTTTTATCGTTTTTTCGGAGATTTTGATTGGTCCGTTAGCAAAATTAAATTGTTTTTACACTTCGATAAAAGCCCATGCGTAGGAATATTTGTTAACTGCCTTGATATCACAGTGGTAGATTGTGTTGGCAATAACGAACTGTACATCAAACTATATAACTTTCACCAGATTAAATATAGTTAAGCGTGTTCTAAAGCTTATTTAAAAGCCCTTACGCTGAACATGGTCGTGCACCTTCAAAGCAATGGGGGAACTCTAAGAAATGAACAGGATGGGGTGTTATGTGACGTCACTTGACAAACGGTCACGTCATTGAAGAGAATCGTCATCAAAACAATGTCAAGGCTCACATCAACAACGAAATGTTTTAACGCAGTTTGAACTTGTCAAATCGCACTTTTAAAATTGGCGCTAAGATCTTAGATTTACTTCGGAGATTTAAGGCAGGACTTGTGAAGGTAAGTGCTTCGATCCGAGGCCCAATCCGTGCCGTGGTAGGGCCTTTCAATGAGCCCAACAAGCTGTAGGGGAGACCGGGGCGAAGTGTTACATGGGGCAAAGTGTTACATTCGAATTTTGAAAAATATGACGTCATATATTTCGTCACAAATGTTACGAAGTAAACAAGCTTTGGTTCCGCCATGTTTTTCTGTTGATCCAAAGCAGATTAGAACAACTGTTACTATTTATCAGGATGTCAAAGCTTTTTCAGACATGGAAGTAAATTTTCAAAATATTTTTCAATGTCGATTTACCTTGTAATAATTATTGGATTTGTTCTTTTGCTTTGGTGTCAATATGAAATAAGCTATTCAAGAAACCTTTGCAAAAAGGATTGTGAATTGGTCTAGCTCTGATTTTATCGTAGACGTATTTAACTTCGGCGAGTACGCTTGGGGCAATGTGTTACATGTCAACTGGGGCAATGTGTTACAGTGTAACACTTTGCCCCGTTTGATTCATGCCATGTTTATCACTCACGTGTTGGCTATTTCTTACAGAAAGGTATTAATTAACAAGTTATAATTATAAAGTTTTTACTTTGTTTCTAGTATAAGTAGCCAATGTATAACTTTAAATCAGAAGATCTAATTATATAAAATTTAGCGCATGAGCTACAACACAGTCTTATCAAATACGTTGCATATTTAGTCTCCTACCAGTTTCCCCAAAGGGTATTATAGGTTTGCTCTTCGTCTTTCTGTCTGTCTGCGTGTCTGACTGACTACCTGTCTGTCTATCCATCTGCCTGTCAGTCAGTTCGTGTGGGCGCAAAATTTTACTGCAATAACTTAAAAAGTACTACAAATCCTTTTCCAAAACTTGGTGTGCACATAAAGGACAGTCTGAGGATTATGCAAAGCCAGTGACTTATATAGGTCACTGGCAAAGCTTAGCTTCGAGCAATGGTCAAGGTTCATGTGACCGTTACTAAATAAGGAAACAAAGATTTACTTTCAATATTTTCATTTGTTGCTTTATTTTGTTCATACTTGCACACAATTTTTCTAGGGCAGGACCTTTTAATAGAGGATCTTTGATACATGAGTGCTCATGTTTTATTGAACTTATTAAACGAGTTGAGGAAAAGAGATAACATGCGACGCTTGGTGAGCTTTTTTGCAACGCATTAATAAATTCAATGATACAGCAGCACGAATGTTTGATTTTATTTATCACATAACCTTATTACTTAAAAGTTGGCGTGAACACATCAAAATTTTGCCAACGACCTCAACAGAGAAACTGAACAGAAAACAAACCATCAAAACGATCTAAATTAACGAAAGCAACACCGCCAAACTAACGAAAAAATAAACCAGCAGAAGGACAAGGCGAGTTGAAGCATCAGTTTGGCAGAAAACGAAGATTGGTACTGTCTTATATGTGTAGAACAATGAACACAATTATAGAGGAAAGCAAAATTGCCAACCATGATTGGATTGACCACCAAGCACGCAGTCTGTTGCAATACATTACTGTTATAATCAATCTTCTTATAATGAGAATATTTTCTAATAGAATGCGCTTAAAATTAAAAAAAAATCATCCAAATATCACTGTAGTGTTGAAAGCGTCAATATCAGCCTGCTTATCGTCAGAGACACCTTTAAGTCCTTTTCAAAACAAAACAAGAATAAATCTGCAATCAGGGAGCACAATTATTGTCCATGGGCAGATGAAGAGTGCACTGCTGTATCAAGGGGTGAAATGTTTGTCTGCAGATTACTCTGATAAAAAGCAAGTCGATCGATTCCATTATCATGTTAAATTTTTTTAATAGTTGATAAACTTTGTGTCTGAAAGTTAACTATTAATGTGGATCTGCTGATACGTTTTCGGTCCTTTGCTGTACACGTATCTTAGTGTTTCCGTTGATGTTTTCCATGTCCCAAATATTTGTACGAGGATGAAATTATGGCATGTAACACTTTGCCCCGGGACTTGTAACACTTTGCCCCAAAGCTGGGGGCAAAGTGTTACATTTACTAACCTTTTATGAAATCTTCTGAATTGTAAATATAGCGCTGTATTCTTTTAATAAAGGTGTTATTAGTTCAAAAAAATGTGTATTTTCATGTAAACAACATTTAAAAGACCGTGTATAAGTTCATGTTGTATAAAATGGGAAATATTTGAAAAATGTAACACTTTGCCCCGGTCTCCCCTACGTATATTTGACATAGGAAAACATTTCTCGTAGGAGGACCTGTTTCAGTGACGGACCTGTTTCAGTGACCTTTTGAAAATGAGCTGCGATTTCCAAATGCAATGTTTCATACAAATGAACATAATTTAGATGTAATATATAGGCATTTGAAATCCTATGGGACCGAAAATCAGTAGTGTACAAACAGGCATGGTTGGACATACTGGTAATTTCCATGGCAACCCCAATTTTTTGGCATTTTTCTTATTTCTTTTTTACCTTTTCCAGTTCAGGCCTACAACTTTGGTTAAAAGCAACATAGGAATTATTTTCTGTTGTGATATGACTTCCATCTTGTTTTCTATCACTTCACATGCAAAAAGAACTGAACAGTTAGATAGTTTGTGAAAGAGACCAGTTTGAAATATGTGGTGTTCTTATATCATTTAAATAGATATTTTAGTCAAGTGAGAAAATGATTATCGACTTTTTACTTCTAAAAAACTTGCAATAAGATTGCCAATGTCTCCACAATTTAATAAATAGACATTCAGCATCTTCTTGCATCATTAAGCACAATTTTATTAAATCAATTTGATTCTTCACTTATTTTTGGGCAGTTTATTTACCCCTACCTATTAGGCTTTAAAGCATGTTTGTGCTCCATAACCAGTATCTTAAATGTGAACTGTATTTCATTATAAAGAAAGACTAATTGCTTCAACATGGATTTGTGTTAGGTTGATGATAGTTAACAAGGAACAGATGCTTTTGACGGACTGATGTTAATCTTTTAAAACTTAAGTGGGGGTCACTGAAACAGGTCCCAACCAATTTCTGTAAGGAAATATGGGGATGGTCAAGATAAATGGTGTCAAATAGTTTGTTTTAATTGTTCTGAACACTATTTTATGTCAAACATATTGCCCAAAGATAGTTCTAAAGTGAGCTATACACAAAAATTAATTGTTTCCAAGGAGTTTGATAATTTTGCCAAAATAACCTTTAGGGTCACTGAAACTGGTCCTTCGAGGATCCAAACTAAATGGAGTTGCTTTGAGCCCAATCAGCTCATACTCACATATTCGCCCCAAATAGGGTGCAATTTTAATCATTATTTAGCAAAACAAAGTTTGAACTGACAGAATTTTCAAGATGGATGTCCGATCGTTCATAGACAGCGGTTATGAACTATTTTTCTTCAGTGGGCTTTTAAATTTGAAATTTTGTCAACAACCTTTTACAAATGTGCTGTTTTGTTCCAAAGTTGGAATTATAAGGAATGAAATTTAATTTTTTGGTTTTTATCGATGTGTAAACTCCGGCGAATCACTCACAAATTTAACATAAAGCCCTCCGGGCTTTATTCAATTTGTGAGTGATTCGCCGGAGTTTACACATCGATAAAAACCAAAAAATATAATTTCATTCCTATAATAAAAACTTATGAGAAATCTTCTCCGAAAACGGGGAGCGCAGTCGCTCAGTGGTAGAGTGCTTGGCTCGAGACCGAGAGGCCGCGGGTTCGAGCCTCACCGGCGTTATTGCGTTGTGGTCCTAGAGCAAGACACATTAATCCTAGCTGAGTACTGGTTCAACCCAGCAAGACCCGTCCCTGTTTAACTGAAAGATTGTTGATGGGACGTTAAGAATCAAATCAAACAAACAAAAACTTTTCCGAAAACACTAGATCTAGAGTCTGAATATTTGGTATGTAGGATCAACTAGTGGCCTTCTTCTAAGTTTGTTCAAATAATGGCCATGGGTCCCAAAATATCCCAATCCCAGGGTCACTAGGGCAATTTCAGTTTCTGATTGGTACCTGTTAAAACATTTAACAAAAACTCTGGTGAGTGATCAATTGTGGTTTTAAGTGAAAATTGAAAAGTCACTTTGAGCATTTAAGAGCTCATTCAATCCAAAGCACATCCACCAGATTTAAGTTAATTTCATTCAAGTGCTTTCTATATTTCTGAAGAAAAATGGTGATGTCATCCTTGTTACTGAATGTCATCCCTGTTACCCGTCAACTTTGCCTCAATATATTAACTAATCCAATATGTTGCATTTATTTTACTAATTTATAAGTTGGTGCCTGCGGGTACCTATTGTAGAAAATAAACATATTCATCCTATTATTTCTCAAAATGGATTTGATATTATTTGTCTTAAAACACGTTGTTTCAGTAAAATAACTAATAATTGATTATATTATTAGTAACAAAAACATTTTCAGTGGAATAGGTTTGTAAACTTAGAGGTCTATAAAGGAGATTTAAGTATGTAGAAAGAACATAACTTCGATAAAATTTTTATTAAGAAAACATGTTTCTTGTCGTTGTAACAGGGATAACATTTTAAACTAGGGCAGTCATCAAAATAAGCCAACACATGCATTATTGTGCACATTCTCTTGTCTAGATGATAGGTTTATTGCTGTTAATTTTTCGGAGTTGAAATTAAAATTAAACAAATCCAAATTAGATGTTTTTATTTTTGAATTTTTTTAGTCAAATTCCTTAACTTTTGTAGAATGACTCGTATGCGTAATCTCTTACGTCGCTTGTGAGTGGCCTGAGATATATAGTTTTCAACAAAGTTCTGTTCTGCTCTGTTTTTTTTTAAAGATTCTTTTTCGCGTACCATAATTGTTATTTCTTGGAGATAGGGTAGTGACAAAATTTAAAAAAAAATACATATAATGTAATTTACAAAAATGACAGCTTCTAGCCACGCATTCCTGAAATTGAGGACAAAAAGATCAAAACAAATTCTAAACACAAAAAAATGAAGAACGGATATTTTCTTTAAAAAAAAACCCATAGCCATTGCATAATCGGTCACCGTTATATTCACATGTGAAAATTGAACGGCTACCCCTAGTCTAAATATGGTTGTCTCAGATACACGTGGCAAGATTAATCCTAGAAAATTTTATTCATATTGTCGGTGAGACGACTAGGCTAATTAATACTAGCTGTTTCATGACATTAGTTTGACAAGTGCTATGATTATCCGCTACTTTTTGTGAACAGTATAGATACCAATTTAATTTCGGAATTTGCGATTAGGTAAGGCACAACCTAGCCTCCTCAGCTACAGAGACTATCTAGAATAATTGAGCCGTGACATATGATTTCCAACAATGTGGCATTTTGACAAGTGTAGACTCATACGAGCCTGGGCAGCCTCCTGCTAAGCTTAGAAACTCCAAATGATGTTCGGTCAGTAGTTTAACAGCCATAGAATATTCAAGCGACTAGCAAAGGCCCTGATCAGTCTGCGCGTATGCGCAGGCTGGTCTGAGACTTCGCTAGTCGCACATACCACATTGTTGGAAATATCATGCCACGGCTCAATTAAATTTTGCATGTTGCAAATTCAGATTTGATCCTTTCTATAAAGCGAATGACCAAGGCGCTGGTCAGACCGCGCGGATGCGCAGTCCAGTCTGATCTGCGCCTTAGTTTTTCGCATTCAACACAATTAATGATTATCGCGACAGGCCTATTTGAATACTTTTTCTGGTTTACCTTTAGCTGCACTGACACAGTTTTAGTTGACATGCCCGGGGTTGAAGAAGTATTTATGATCAAAGTTATATAGTCCTTTCATGGGACAAGAGGCATACATAAAAGATATACACTCGGATTAAAGTTACGCTAGTTACCCGCTTTGAAAAAAAAAATGAAATAAAAATGAAGTCAATAAATTAGATGACTGAAGAAGCCAGCCCTTGGGAATTCAGTACTTACAGCGCAAATGCGATCGGTGAATGCTCAAATGAAACTTTTTTCAAACAAAATCTTGAAGGAATACAAATTATTTGGATCCAGATCAGGCCCGACGTTTAGGTCCAAATTGTTTGCAAAGGTTTTTAGCATTTCAGAGTTACTTGCTAAGAAAATAAGACGACGCCCTTGTCTCTTTATTAATTTTTTTTTTTTTGGGGGGGGGGGGGGGGGGGGCGAGGTGGAGGGGGTATGGATCTCAAAATTTCAATGATTTCTGGCATTTTAAAGTTTATGGCCAGAACAAATTCCAGTGGTCCAGTATCTGAACAGATATCTAGCGCCAATCACGACTGCAGCAGAAGACAAATTGTGTGACATCTTTGCCTAGTCCGAATCGACATGGTATTGCATGGGAGTAGATGAAGGTCATGAGATGAATCAAAATTGACTAAAGAAAAGTAAGTGTAAAGTTACACCAAAAGGCTTGACAGCCCAGCTGAGGAATAAGAAGTACAGTAAAACCTGTGTAAAACGGCCACTCAAAAATAGACAAAACAAAGATCTTAATGACAAATGGTAGCTAAGGTTTGCAAACCAATTTTCGGTCTTTTTGAGAGTTGCAGATTTACACAGGTTTTACTGTACGCAAGTATAATGCGCATCACACGTTATTATATGGGAAAATCATTATTCAAATGAACAAGTCAACAAAAGGGCAATTTTCAGAAATTTCATTTTCTACAACGCATCCCGTAGGTTGGATGCAACATCTTTCCTGTCAAAAGGGTCCCAAACAGAATTTTAGGATTCTGGGATGTTATTCACATTAATAAGTTGTTAAAATGTCGCCTTATATCTATTTGCTTTTTTACTCTTGTTTGAAGCATCTGCAGTACAAAGAAATTGAAATCGAATTCTAAGGATCTGTGTGACTGCTCTCGTGACCCTCATATATGAAATACTTTCGGCAAACAATACCGTTTCGATTTGGACCACGATTAGGACCATCTGCTGGAGTTGTGTTTGGTGCTTTAAGGGTTAAATAGATACCTAGACATTGGACCACTGGAATTTATGAATTTATTCTGGTCATAAATCAGCAATCAATGACTTTTTGAAATTCATAATAAAAAAAAAGAAGAAAAAAAAAAATAACGGCGTCGTCTTATGTTCTGAGCATGGTCTGCATTTGTTTTTTGTATTCTGATATTCATCAAATAACTCTGAAATGCTGAAAACCTTTGCAAATAATTTGGAACCAGATCAGGCCCGACTAAACGTCGGACCTGATCTGGATCCAAACAGTTTGACACTCATATTGTATTCTTTAAAGATTTTTTCGAAAGAAGTGGATGTTAAAAAAAAGATCAGCAGACGACAGTAAAGCATGAAACATTGCAAAGAATTAACTCATTGTAAATGAGTTGAGAATGAGAAATAGAGGATCTTACATTCATGAGTATTCATGTTTTATTGAATTTATTAAACGAGTTGGGAGAAAGAGATAAAATGCGAGGCTTGCCGAGCATTTTGTCTCTTTTTCGCAACGAGTTTAATAAATTCAATGATAATAGAGCACGAAGGTTAGATTCTTATTATCATATGGCATAAAGATTTCTTTGAAAAAGTTATAATTTTGTCATCATTATGGACGTCATAACGTTTCCCGAAAATCTGTAAACCACTAGTGGTTTATCGATTTTAATGCATGGCGTTAAATCACTCCCAGACGCGACGTCACATGATAAAGTAATAACACTTTGGGCCAAGGTTTGGAGACTGAGACTTATTGTCCCACCTGAGACAAACCCGTGGAACAACAAGACAGTGCAATAAAACGAATATAGGGAGCGCATTGGCTCAATGGTAGAGTGCTTGACTCGAGACCGAGAGGCCGCGGGTTCGAGCCTCACCGGCGTCACTGTGTTGTGGGTTTTGAGCAAGACACATTTATCCTAGCTTAGTACTGGTTCAAACAAGGAAGACCCGTCCCTGTTTAACTGAAAGATTGTTGATGGCGCGTAAAGAATCAAATCAAACAAACTAGAACGAATATACGAACCACTGTACATGTTCCATGTGTGCTAACGTTTGTCGCACTGTATAGCGCTTCTTCCTGTTAAGAAAATGCATGAACCTTCTCAAAACAAAACCATCAAAAAGACAGATACGCTGGGCCTACACTCAGATCAGCCTGTGAGTCCGCCCAGTCTAATCACAGTGTTTGCAGTCTGCATATAGAAACCACGCACTGTGCACACGGTAAAACCCAATCGGACGGGGTGGATGCTCATGATGATCAGAGTATGTCGTCGTCAATTTGTCAGTTGTGCCATGCAGTGGTTTAAGTGTATCCAAACGAGTTAACATAAATATAGGGTTATTTACATTACGTCATGTGCACCGAATGCAAAATCGATGTTATTTTTGTGTGTTTTAGTTTAAAATACATGGCAGTGAAACTAAAATGGGGAGAAATTATTTCGAATTTTGCACCGTTTTACTTATTTCAAGTGTTTTTGGGCTCGCCTATTGCAGTTGCCTCATAGAGACATCTGATGAAACAGTGATACACAAGTTCACGGAATTAATTGCTTTGGAGACTGTTGAAATAGTCCGCGCTGATCTAATGATAGACAAAGAAAATAAACCTAACTATAAATCTTGGGGATTGCATCTACCAGAAGAATGGCAGATCATTACACAGATGTCAGGACAATATATTTTAACGTCACATCCGGATATAGAGGTTTTCTCTCTTGGAACGCTATCGTTGGGGATCAAACACATATCTATACCAATTAAGACGACGCCTGATACATGTTTGAGAAATATAACAGAGAATGCTTATAAACAAGCTATCGTAAATCTGCTGTTTTCTGGGTTAAAAACATCAGCACAGTTGAACGATTCCGCGCTACCGGACAATGTTAAGATATGCAGCGAAGAGGCAGTGATCAGAGGGAAGCTTGTGACGTTTACACTAGAATGCTGTTCCAGCCCAGAGATATGCGAGGGTACTCTCCCAGACTGGTGGCAGGAGTTTTTGTTCTACCTGATCATGGCACTCAATTTTATCGTATTCCTTTATGCGGCTAACCTGGTGCCTGAATATTTGTATATGGACACATTCAGTTATTTGAACTTTTACCAGACACTGGACAAAGACTCTTCATTTCTCGTGGTCAATATCACTGAAGATGACACTGAGACAATTGCCGAGCTGGACACGGATATACTGGATAAACCAACTATTTGTAACACTCCAACAAGTCTAACCGAAGCTATAATAGGTGAAAGATACAAAATAAAGGGTATTTGGTTTAAAGTACCATTAAATAGATTGGTTTCAAAATCGCATTTACCGATAAGCCTGTTCATATTTCTTTATCAGCGACTGGTCGAATGTACATGCTACACGTACCGGGGCCATGCTAAATCACCAGCGAATCTCAAACCATTCACCACATCGGCAGACTATGCTGATCACGAATCAGCCAGAAAAGATAGCCACGAGGATTTCAGCATTCGCATTTGTTGTGATTTATCAGTGTGTAATCCACAAAGTAGAGTTTCCAGATGTCGTTTCCCGCGCTGGAGTAAAGTACTACATGTTGTTATGATTATTGTTTCGTGTCTCTTTCTAGCAATACCATGGATCATTGTCTATGCACACGAGAGTCAAACACCCGAGGGAAAAAGAGGTCAATTTGCTCAAGACAGAGGACTGCTATACAGTCCTCCATTTTATGCTTTTAATTTGCTAAGATTTCTAGAAGTCCATTGTCCAGAACTTAGTTTTGCCTGCATGATATTGTATGTATTATGTGCGTCAGTACTTTCTGTCATCCTTCAGAATGATGCAGAAGAAAGTGTCCATGTTGGTATTCATATACGTGAAGCTCTTCGTAATGCCAAATCCCGTTGGGACCATGGTGTTATGAAATCCAGCAGATTTTTAGTGTCTCTGTTTTTGCCATTTAAGTTTTTTCGGAACTATGGACTCTTGGCTCTGTTACTGTGGCCTTTTTGGATTGTATGTGTATGTCCTGTTACAATTCTTATCGTCGTATTAGGTAACACACCCACTGTCAATATATTTATTAGGCTCTTCATTGTATTTATCAAAGATACCATAGCAATCTTTACATCGAGACAGATCACAAAAAGCACACTTACTTCACTTAGAAAATGTTCAGTGTATATTTCTTTGATCATCTTATTGTTTATTGTTCATTTCTTGGTGTTTGCCTTTGTATCACTGGTAGTCAATATGTTTGCCTATACCTTGGTTGGAATTATAGTGAGTGCACAATCTACAGTCCGATATACTGCTTTTGCTGTGCTAATTATTCTCAACGCCCGCGACTGTTTTCTCGCTGTCGAGCACAGATATGCAGTATTTAATGAAAAACTTCAAACTACTATATTGTCTAAAACACAAGACGAAGTAAAACGACTGGCTAAACACAACAAAGCGTTTCAAATGAATACGGCTTTCAGAATCGACGTAGAACCTGATATATGCGAAACACAGCTACCAGAATCCAGTTTATGGCAGGACCTTTCGATTTCAGACAGGAATAAAATTATATGGAAGCCTAAAAGTGTCGTACAGTTTTTAGATAACGATGACAAACTGTATCTTTCTGAGAAGTTTTTCTTCGACGCCTGCTACATGGATTACTATGGCTGTCCAGGAGACTTTTCTCCTAATCTCTATTATGCATTGAGGCAAGTGTTTCTTATCACTGCATTCCTCGTGTTTGTGGTTTTCACGTTGGTCGCTTATGGTGGACTCGCGGAAAGCAATTCAAGTGGTCTCCTCGTAACCTTGGCAACTGGCTTGTTGCCTCTGTTTGTCCGGCGCTTCTTTGCAAAGCCAATACCAGAACTCTCTTTAGATGTGGATGACTTTAACTTTCAGAACAAACTTGAGAGTCTTATTTATGAGTTTACCGAGTACTGGGAGGTTGTCGATCTTGATATTGAAAAACTGACCAAAAATAATGATCACTTGGCAGACCCTGACCAGGAAACTCATCTTAGTCTTAAATTAGGGTCTAACCAGTGTATACGACTGGCTGTTCCAACAGATGACTTCTATGGACCGGGACAAAGAGAGGAGATAGCGAGGCACATAGAAGAGGTCAAGGCTGATGGTATCGAACTAGATGTTATTGATCCAGCAACAGAAGCGTCAACTCATCGCACTGAAGATATTGGTGAATAGAACGATTATGTACAGTTTTAACTCTAAGTTGTTCCATTGGTGTATGTCATTTGACTTTTCACTTACTGTAAAGGCGGCGCCTCATGAATGCGTAATTAGGACTGGTCAACCTTAGACATAGATAAAAGCTGAAAATGAGGCGTGGTTTTATTCAAAAGTAACTGTATCATCTTGCGTCATTACCTCAGTATAGACACAAACACATTATTTAGTCCTTAAAACGCCAGCAAAATAACTGCATCTGAAAATGTATATTTAACATAAGCATAGAGGCAAACATTGATGACCCAGATCAGACTGCTCCTACGGGAGCAGTCTGATCTGGGTCCACACTGTTTGTCTATGAGGCTTCAAATACTTTAATGGTCGACAAGAAAGCATACATTTGTGAGTATGCGCTTTAAGGGTTAACAAATGTGAGTTCAGTGTGTGTACGGTTAGGATTTTCATGAAATGCACGCACGTTTGCGCGGCTCAAAGAGCTTAACAACTCTTTACCAAATTATAAATAAAACCTGATTACCCTTCCTTATCAGATGAAAAAGCCGAACCACGCCCAGATATGAATATTAAAGGTGCAGCCTTTACAGTAAGCGAAAAGTCTATTAATATCATTAGATTGTCTGTGATGAGTGAATGCATCGGTTACAGGTTAGGTACTGTGATGATCGACATTCATCGGGCACATTGAGTTCAGTAAACCATCATTTGGTACATATCGTTAACACTTTTCCTGCTGAGCCCAAATTTATCATTTCTTGAAATAAATGTAGATCTAGATCAGCTGGCGTCCAACGAATCCATCTGATCAGAATCTACACTGTTTTCCACTCCTATTGATAGTGTTATGCTTACAACTGATTGGAATACTGCAGGTTAACAGGAAGCTACTTAGGATGGAGTGTGGAATATAAAAAATATTCAGAATGACAAGGGTTAAACGAACAAAACAGTGAATGCCACATGGAAAGCACAGACACACTGGCCATTGTAATAGTGAGTACAGTAAAACCTGTCTTAAGCGGCCACTCAAAAAGAAGACCAAAATTGGTTTTCAAGATCGATTATCGCGTAATGCAGGTCAAAAGGATTGCAGAATGCTCCCCTTGGAGCATTCTGCAATACTTTCGCCCATCATTAAGCTGCCATTTACCATTAAGAACTTTGTTTTTTCTATTTTTGAGGGGCCACTTAAGGCAGGTTTTACTGTAGGTTAATATGCTCCTCTCTCTTCTGTTTCAACTTAGTTCAGTTGCATGATTCACCAGCTCATGGCATTACATTGAAAGGATGTTTGGAAAACAGTGTAAATCCTGAAGAAATTCTTCTCAAGAAATCAGTTGATATAGAGCTACACAGGTTGTAAAAAAGATATGAATTAGGTTCAAAGAACACTTGTCAGTGTGAGAAATCACGTGCTTTTTGTTATGTATTCTGCACGGATTACATGGCGTATTCTTTATATTTTGCATCTGTAAATAGCTTTTTCCTCTCTTTTACTCTAAAATTTGCATCCATCCTTCCGTTCACACCATCCCAGTCTTTTTTTGTCTGGATCTATTAAAGCTGCATAGTCTGTAACTTTTGATCTTTTAATTTTATAAGTTATGTTTTTATTTTTCAAGAACACAGTAAAAAACAAAAAACCGGGTATAAATTTTGCCAATTTCGAAAATCTTAACGAATTATCAAAACAATAGCATTTTAGTTAAAAATGAACTGTCTATAATTATTGGAGGGACGCAAATAATTACCAACAAGAGAATATACACCTGTTTATATGAGATCATTCACTATTCTATGCAGTTTTCAGCTATAGTGAACAGATTAAATGTGAAAACATAACTTAACTCTACTTTTACAAATGATTTAAAAAGAAAATAAAATTTTTCGAAAAATGTTCATAGTTGCAGACTTAGTCTCTTTAATGATGCAACTCTTTTTTTTTTTATTAAAGTTTCTACTTTGGGCAAACACTCTGTCACAAAATTTGAAGGGACAGATATAAGGGTACGCTGCACGGATGATCTCTCGGGATACATTTAGTGACAGAGTGTTTGCCCAAAGTACAAAACTTATTTAGATCAATATGGTGTCAAATGATGTTGAAATAAAGCTGGAAAGTGGTAAATTGATTGTTGGATACAACTGCCAAAGGAGAGAGAAAATCGGATCTACATATGGGATGAAAACAACAGCCCGTGTAGTGTATCCGCATCAAAACACAATTCCCCACCCTAGATAGTACAGATAACCATAACCACAACTCACATATTGACTGAAGGACGAAGAGACATTTTAAAAATCAATGCACACGCACGCACAAGAACAAGCAACCTTACAACTGAACGTGGGGAAGGATGAAGAGGCGGGGCTATAATTTGGCTAAATCCTTGCCCAAGAGTATGTTTATACATATTCACTAAACGCAATCTCTAATTGGTCACTTTTCAAACACATTATTTCGGACCAAGCGCTGAATTTATTAAAATGATTTTTCCCCGAAATATGTGCAGTTTAATGGGAAAAGTTTAGTAGTCCTTCAGAAAAGTTGTCTTTAAATCTACAGTTTTCTGGGAGATTAAAATGCAAAACATCAGCTTTTTGGAAGAAAAATGGTTTTGAGAGAAGTTTTTATCAAATTCAAGTGCAGTTGGTATTAAACTGGTCTAGCCGACTTAAAAAAACACCAAACACTTGAAAATTTAATTAAAGTAGACTTTTAAGCATTTTTTAGAATATCACATTATCGAGATTTTTTAAATTCATCAGTAGCACGTGCTAAAACTGTTGAATGCATTTTGTTTATCTGAACATGACAAGCTAAACAGAATAGAACTTGATTCGTCCATTTTGTGATGACAAACACTTCACTGCTGCTGTGCACTTCTTGTTTGAATGTGAAACTTAAAAAATCAATTTGACAGTACTTTGCATTTTTTTCAATTTCCAAACTAGAACAGTGACGTCTACTAGTAATGAAAAATCGCTGAAAATTTCAATGCTGTGTCACAGATATAATGAGGCATACAGAACAGTGCGAATTTCATATGTAAATTGCATGCATATGGCTGACTTTCAACGATTTAGCTGCTGGTAGTGTTTGTTTTCATGTTATTATGAAAGGGAAACGAGGAGTCCGAGTGAAGCAAAACATTTGAAGCTTGTTCGTCTTAAATCACGGCAGCCAGTAATATCTTCAAACTTTAAAAAAAACAAACAAACAAATTGGATAACGTATCTGTGGAATATTTCATATTATTGAAAAAATGTGACTTTTTGAAATGAGTAGCATCGTCTGTACAAGAAGTACCAGTCATTGTTAAATGAAATGACCTGCAGAGGCTTGGCAAAGCCTTGCTGTATTTATAGAAGCATGCATTCTGTATAACCGATTCTTACTTTCAATACAAGCGTAGAAATGAAAGGTGACCAATTAGAAATTTTGTTCAGTGTATATGGCTGTTCTGCCAACTTTTGCCCAATTCCAACCTTATTGAGATTATTTTCCGCATTTTAACCTGTTTCGTGTTTAATCTTGTGATACTTTGTTTTATGTATATCCTAAATGTTAAGTTTATACAAACTTAGTTGTTTATATTTATTCAATAAAACAGAATGGACTAAATAACTTGTGTCCGAGGTTATAAAACAATTTCATGCTCAACTCAACTGATCATGAAATTTCAACTGCTAGATTAAACCTAAAATACTGAAAAAAGTGTTCTTGCTTTAAATCAACCAGATGCAATTATCGTATTTATAAATGTCGAAATGCCAAAAGTTATTGGCACCTTAACATTAATTTCATGCTCAATTGATTTGAGTTTGATATAAATACTATTACCTTAAGGCCAGTAGTTGATCGGTGTATCAAAGACCTTAACCACACTCCTTTTAATGTATGTTTACTGAGAACGACGTCACTTGGGGGATGGTGAGGTTTGCAAAACATGAAAATACTATTGCACGTCAACTGATCGCAAACTTTAAAAACAAATAAACTAAACTAACATATACGGTAGATTCTCGATAATTCAAAGTCAAAACAAGTAGCTCCTGATTAAACTGCTCCAGTCTGATTTTGGACAAGTTTAATTGCACATGCTTTTCCTGCCTTGACTTGAAAGTTCATAACTCCACAATGCGTTGAAAAAATGCTATCAAATGATGCTTTTTTGGAAACTAGAATTCAACGGCTACTTGATAGTTTAATTTTTGTTGAAAAAGGACTTGGCGTGCACGTGCAGCGCATGCTCAAAATGAGTAGGGGTTTATATACTGGCGGAAATTAACTAAGCAAATACTTGGAAAAAAAGCGAAGGAAAATTGGGGACCTTATTTGCGATCATGATTGGAAAATTAACGATTTGGTGCCAACTTATTTTCATTAAAATATATTATGCGATCACTGATTGCATTACTACCACCTTACATCCGGAAAATGTTGACTAATAGTCAGGGCCCTTAGGGACAAAAAATAGGTCCCGTGGGAATTGTGTGCCGATTTATGGTGACCTATATCAAAACCTTCAGTGGAGTCTTGCCTTTAATTTAAAGGTGGTCACCCATCTCAAATCCGCGTCTGAGGCTAGTTATGACGTCATAAATATGGCGACCATAATAAGAAACTGCCTGTTAATAAAAGCTATAGTTTGTGCTGGTATGGTCATATTTATCCAACACGAACGCTTTTTTAACATAATATCAATTATTTTAGTCATATGATGGTTATATCAATGGTTTACCTGACTTTCACAATGACTTATTTATCGATAACTATATTTTGCATGCAAAATACCGTAGATTTCCTATAAATACCCAGCTTATCGGGCCACCTTTAGACTGATGGCTGAGAATGTTATTGCTCCCCCTGGGGAATTCTGCAAGTTTATCCTATCTATAAGAGGAATTCAAACTGCGTCTTTTAATAGATGTTTGCACTATGTTCGCAGGGACGTTAGTCTCTGACAGCCTGTTACATATGTTACCATATTAAATTTAGAAAAAAAAGAAAATTAAAAGTTTGAGCTACAAAAAGATTGCTAATTATTTAAAATACTCATATGGTCTGCATATTGTCAACTTTAGCTACATATAAATTCTTTTGGAGCAAAATAACAGCTTCCTGTGGTGTTATGTACGTTACTTTAATTAGATTACCCTTAAACGAGAAACTTGTGACCAATATCATTTACTTTTTAGCTGATATGTGCATTTTCCAAAATGTTTTGATTATTTTGTACTAACAAACTCATTTTGGTCTGAGAAAATCCAAAGTTTGCTTTTATACTTTAAATATAGTGTCTTATACGTGCAATTAAACAACCCAAAGGCTATACCCAATTTTAAGGAGCCGAATTTGGTAGGCATCATTTAAGTAAAAATATATGAAAACATTTGCTGCTGTTGGATATCTTGCATATTTGGGATTGCCTTGCTCATATAATTAAAATTATAGAATTTGCAGGTTTAACAACAAGATTGAAGCACTTGTTAAAGGTTGTAACATATGTTACATGACATAATTAATGAGCAAGGACATTAACTTGATGTAAGAGATGATATTTCAGGATAAAATGAATATATTTTGCATGTTTTCCCAGCTTAAGTCTCCAGCCTCTGGTGCCCAAGTCTTAGGTATTGATGATTATTAAGCCCCGGTACCTTTGTTACAGATGTTATGAATATTTGTTTTCAATATTTCCTAATATGAATAATTCTAAAATAAAGATACATCCTAGAGGTACATAGAAAATAATCATTTCACATTTAAACAGTACAATTTAGCAAATGTCCCTTTCTAATGTAAATATTCTAAACCAATCCTTGTTCAAGTCATATACAATATCGATTATTATTTCTGCTTCTCTGGTAAAATATGTGTCCTCCTCATCTCATAAAAAACCAGAATAATCCTCAAACAAGATTTTGACTGCAAGCTGAGTATTGACCTGCTCCATCCCAAACTCTTTTAGATATACTCTATCGTATGTACCAATTCAAGGTGCATCGAATAGGAGATCTTTGCACACTGTAAGCATGGGTGTTAGCCTGTAACAGCTTGTTACATATGTTACTTTATCAATTTGAGAATAAGAAAGTTGAAAGTTTGAGCTACAGAAAAAAGACTTTAAAACTAGCTAATCAATGAACATTCTAATAGTCTGCAAATTACTGGATGACTTTACTCTATATGACAGCTGTTTATGGCTACATGCTGTATTATGTGCGTTACATGAACTTAATTATAATTTAAAAGTAGTAATTTTGGCTATCGTCATTTAGTTTAACGACTGCTCTGAGTCGGTTTCAAACCGTTTTAGATTATCATTATAATTTTACTCTTAATTCAATATTTCGGCCAAAGGCCATTATCAAGAAAAAATGCACTTCAATGTCAACTACAAGATGGTGGAACAGAGACTATGTAGTTGACATTGAAGTGCATGTTTTTTCTTGATAAAGGCCTTTGGCCGAAATATTGAATTAAGAGTAAAATTATCATATGTGTTTAACATTGTTCCCTATGGAATATAAATGAATATCGTTTTAGATTAGGTTTAACAAACCTATACGAATACAAAAACTAAAGTTTGCATTTCTATCTTGAATATTTTGTCTAATATGAGCTAATGCACAACCCTACTCCCAGTTTTTCAGAGGAGCAAATTTTGTTTTCGCCGCTTAAATAAAACACAAATAAAACAATTGCAGAGTGTTGATATTTTACATTTTCTCAAACAGTCTTGCTCATATATCATCAAGTTTCTAACATCAGAACACTTATTAAAGATGTCAATGTGGCATTGGTGATGTCACAACCAGGGCTCTGATCAAATTCCATGCACTTTCAGGTGCTGATATTAACTAGTTCAACGTCAAGAAAGAGCAAGAAATCATATTGGCAGGCATTTAGCTATGCTAGAGACTCTATCCACGAAGCATTCTTTCACCTCCCCTTAGAAAGCACTGTGGCGGATGCACTAGAGTAATATATTTGTAAATTGTCCTGACTTCTTAGCTCTCGTCTTTGATGTCTAACTGTGAGTTTGCTACTTTCCCATTGGTATCCTGGGTCAGGTGTGGTACTTGATTGTATCGATTTCTGATCTTTGCCGTCTTTCTTACTTTATATTAGCCAGTTACCGATATTGTTCGACTCACTGCGTTGACGTAGTGGATATTTGGGAGAGAAAAAGCTGAATTGCAAAAACTACCACTTCCAAGAGCTGTGTTTCTCGAAGGTGTCACACGTGCGCAGTACCAGTGCATCATTTGGAAAACCTCATCTGTTATTAATCCTGACAAATCAATGCCTGACAATAATGGTTAGAAGCGGGACTGTGATAAATATTGTCCCGTTATGATGACATTGCCCATGTGCGGATCCAGAGGGGGATAGGGGGTCCGGACACCCCACGGAAAATAACAAGTAAGTACATGGGTTTCTAAGGAAATTAGCATTTGGACCCCCCCCCCCCCTGGAAAAAGTTTGACACCCCCCCTGGAAAATAATGGACCCCTCTGGATCCTTGGTAAAGTATAAGTATAGTTTTCTCAGCAATAAAACCATTGGACCCCCTCTGTAAACTGTAAAATAAGCTTAGGACTAAATAAGACTGACAAAAATCCCTGGATCCGCGCATGTTGCCTCCTGCCCCCGAAACCCCTCTGCAGCTGATAAAATGTAGTTGCAGCATGTCTGTATGCGAAACATCTTGGTATAAGTAAAAAGTAAACCATTTATATTGTACTGATTTGTGTTACCGTGGAGCAAAAGAGGACTCATGTAAAATATTGCCAGTGGTCAATATGCTTATGCCTTTTGAACAACTATTTTCATGTGGATTCAGATATTTCTTTAGCCGTATCAGCAAGAATGCCTTATTGTCTGATTTTGACCTTTGAAGACGATTCTACCTATAAGCATGCGATGTAACAGCTTTCTATTGGCCGTGCTATCGAAGTACAATGGGTAACTTGTAGAGGGTTTATCCTTATTTCCATATCATGAACTTACTACTAAGTAGACTCTTCTAACATTTGATCCTTTAGGGGTCAAAATCGGATTATAATGAGTTTGGTTGATAGTGTTTGCAAATGATATTACTACTATCTTTTCTTTGTGTGTAGGAAAAGCAGCTACAGATAAGCCAAGAGCTTTTGAGCGTGACTCTATTTACAATATTGATATGTTGTACTAGAAAAAAAGGTTTTCGGGCTTTTATTTACATTTACTATAAAGGCTTTGACATACACATATGTTCTACCCGGACTGGCTCATTTTACTTATTCTGCATCGATCGTTTGAAATAGAAAGACCCAAAGGTCATTGGTCAGAGGTCGTGGTACATCTATATATATTTATAAAAGCATAAGAGATTATATTTACACCGTTCATTATCGTGTTTTTCATTCACTCCACTGTCTTTTTATTCGTAAATCGTGACGGCATTTGCGTCCCACCCTCGAACTGACTTCACACTATCTGAATATATTTTGTATGTTACGATTTAAAAGAGTTTGTATTCAGTCATGATAAGGCTGCAAGTTTATTTAAGGAATATTTCCATGCGTTGGAAATGGACAAAACGCATATATATGTGGTATTTACATATTAGGCGGCGTCATTTCAATCACGTCATCTTTTTGTTCTGATGCGAAAACACTATGGACGACATGTTATTCTTAATCATTAACCTCCTAAGATTAAATTTGGTGCATTTCGACTGAAATTGGCAAACAAAATGCAAGAAAGTTCTGATCGCCATAGACTACAATGGACATACCGTTTAAATTGCACTGATACAATATACGTTATTTTGATGACGTCATAATGACGTCCAGACGTGACACCCAGATGGGTGACCAGGTGATTTTCATTAGTTATCCCCTAAAGTTTGATTTGGTATAGGTCACCATAAATCGGCATCAAAGTCGCACGGGAGTCCCGATCGCCCCTGACTATAATAGAGAAATGGTAAACTTTAAAAAATGGGACTTTTTCGATTATTCTTTATACTTTTACCATAAATTGTGTCATTACAGGAGCACGAAAAAAGTCTAATGAGTATATGTTTTGCTTTATTTATAGCCAACAAAGCATAAAATCATTTCTTCGCGCAAAATGTGTGGCTTTAATAGTTCTGCATTTAAGAAAATTATTCCCTATAATACTACCCCTACTTTTCAAGAAGTGGGTGGGGTAACTCAACCCCGCACATTTTGTCCATGAAAAAAGAACTTCTTATGGTATCACGTTAACCTTCACAAAATTGATTGCTTTCTACTCTCAAGGTATTTTTACTTTTTTGGTTACCACTGTTTTCAATTGAAATGAACCAGAACGTCAACTCATAGCTAAACACATTCTGCCCATGGGAAGTTTTAAAATGTTATCTTACCGTTGTTCTGGTTTACAAAATTTCTTTTGGTTTTAATACAAAGAGCATAAAGTGTGCTTGACAAAAATACCAACATACGTCATTCTTAAACTACTGTTAGTTTTATATTTACATAATATGTGAATTGTGACATGCGATTTTTAGGCGTAAAACTAGGCGCATTGCTTTGCTTTCTAAACGGTTTTGGTATTGCTCTTCCGGTATTTATATATTAGAAACATCCAACTCGGTCATCAATTGTATAATTATTATACCAGATTGTGGCCTACCAAATGGTACACAATTATCTAATTTCATGATCTATTCTTTATGTTCTGCACACTTTTCCAAAGATAAAAAGTTATATTTTCCACTGAAATGTTGCGTTTTCCAGTATACAAACAGTACATGTATTCATAATAATATGTTTCGTGTTTGCATCATAACATCCTCATGAAGTGTGTGCTATAACAAATGCACGGTAAATTCTGAGTATGTAAACGGCAGTTTTATGTTATGCACAGCCTTTGAAGAACGGATATGCAACGCTTCCGAATATTGTTTTGAAATTACCCCTTTTTGTCACGCTTATACGAATTTTACCTGTCAATAAAATACTTAGAAATTTAGGACGAATTAAATTTATTGCAAAATCTTCATCTATATACACAAAAATCTGTTTGCGCCACAAGCACAAGACCTTTTGGAGAAGTTGGCGGAAAGTCTGCTTTACAACTTTCATCGCGAACATATTTTGCTAAAATTGAAGATAAAAAAGTTACTGCGAAAAATTAGGTCTAAAAACTTAACAGCTGGAGTTTAGAAGCATCAAATTTGTATCCTGGACTTTATTAGTCATCGAGAAATCACTCTCATATTGATTGGAAGGTCTGTGATACAGCTTATTTGCGTATATGACGTTTATCTGGGTGTACCCTTTCATCCAATAGTTAAAAATCTCCTCTACTTAAGAAATGTTTAAATGGCTAAATTCATACTGAGCGAATAACGTCGTCAAGTTTAGTTGTACGTTTAAAACAAAAGTGTTTGCTGAAGAAGCCAACTCAGATTGACATCATTGAAGCAAAGAAATTTTAAATACAGCTGTTTTTTTGAAGATATAAAGGGAAGTTAGTGTTGCGTAATTAAAGTCCGTCAGTATATCTCTGTATATATCACAGCACAATTTTTTATAGTTGTTTCTGTGTCGATAAAGTCCATTCTAAATACCATCATTAAACATTTACTTAATAATTTTGCAATAATGATAAAGATCAAATGCTATGAGGTAATTGTTATGTGTTTCTTTATGTTATTCTTTTAAACTGTAAAATACCAGTGCAAGTTTTATTCCAAATTAATTTTCCCCAAAACAGATGTCTCGTGACTTCTTGAGACATCCACTATATTGGAGTAGCTGATGATTTGATTGTACACCGTGTCTTCCATCGGTTTGGGGTCATTAATTAGTATTTAGAGTAAATGTGTCCTGTAGTTTAAATATGACATTACTCTTTGAAATAAAACCAAACTACTTTCCTTTCACTATATACGAAACAGTCCTCAAACAATGTTTGTTTTCACAAATATCTACAAGGATATAAGTATAAGAATGAGCAAGTTTATGACTAAAATGCGGTCTGCAAGCTGTTGTCAGCGGTGATGTTCACATTTTCCGATGGTTTTGCTTATTAATTTAAGGCTATCACAATAAGCCTAATTTAGTAAACAAACAGACCATAATTCAGCTTTCATTGGACATATATGAAACATGTACTAGGGTTACAAATAGCTCAACACAATCAAAAAGTGCATAAAAACACAAAAAAACTACCTTGTGAATAATTTAAACAAAAAAACATCAGCTGCGTGTGACACTTCTTTTTCAAGATTCAGTTTAAAATGTGAGTTTCAGAGATGAAAAACATATTGTTGAATTTTGGTGAGTCATGTTTATGATTTATGCTTTGGAATAAAACAGTTAAATAATCTTTAAAATAGAGATTTACTAACTGGCAAATGATGTGTTGTTTATGTCGTCATGAAATATGTATATCTGTTTTACGAGCTTGCTATATGGCTGAGGTAACTTAACTCAACCGACCGTAGTCTAAGATAATCAACAAGCAGCATACTTTCTATCAGAATTGCTTTTAATATAATAGGATAATCAGCATTACAATATGATATTATGAAATCACGTTCAACAAAACATAGAAGATGGCAATGGTGACATGTGATAAATTGAATTGTTATAATGTCAACAGTGAAACATTAAAATTAAAAGAATTCAGCATTCAAGGAAACCCTTTAATACTAGATCTATGTAACATCCTATATTTGGGTATAACCATGCTGGTTCTGTGCAACGAGAGCTTTGGTTGATGTTATATTTTCAATCTTCAAAAACCTTTTTAGGAGTTTAGATTCAACTAAAGGGAGTCAGTATTTGGGGAAACATATTTTTTCAAGCAGGATAAATAACTTCTACCGGCAAAAAAGGGGCCACCATTCACAGGAAAAACGTATTAAAGCTAAAATAATGACAACATGCTGTTAAGCATGTTATGAGCCGATTAAATATATGCATGAAACTTTAGTTTAAATAGTTAATAGCTTGTTAAACTCCTCATTGTCAAATATGACCAATCAGTTACCCATTTACCCAGTTACCCAGTTACCCAACAGAACCAAACAAACAACAAAAAATAATTGGGTATGACCAGGACATGCCACAATCACATTCTGCAGACCAACCCATGACACTCTTAAAACTCTTTTAAATTAGTGTTATATAGAATAAATTGTCTGTTGTATATGTAAGCGAATTGTGGAGAACAGACCTAAATTTTACCTTAGCCTAATAGCAACTTATTATCTTTATCCATTTATGCAAGACCCATTTTTGTCACCTACGTTACCTTATTAATATACGTATATGCAGCAATTTAAGATCCATTATTGTTTATATAGTTATAATTTGATTTCATTATGACAGAGATTTTGCCAATTTCAATGCCATTTAGATAATACAAAAATAATCTGTCTGCAGGCACGAGTTACATGTTAAAGCCGGTACAATTACATGCTAATAAGGATATTTAAATATTTATTTCACTTCACTATATTGACAGTTAAAGTTATAAACAACTTCAAATATGTGAAAATGGACATTTTCAATTAGAATATAGATCTACATCATATATACTTCAGGCCAGGGAACATGGTTTATTCTAAAACATGTAATGTTCTAAATAATTATCTGCAATTTAGTATAAATGTAACATAAATGCTGGTTTATGATTAAATTGTCTCACTTATACTACCAAAATAAATCAACATAAGCCTTGTATTTTGTGTACTGCTATTTTTAATGTCAATTTGGTAACGTTGATTACAGGTCATTAACAGAAAAATGACCACAGACAACTTATTAAATAATGGTTTTCAAAGGCCCCAAGACATGTCCCAACTTGAAAATAGTAAATCAGTTTTTCTTCATTGTGGTCACTGTCTAGCCACGCCCACAACAGCGTCCTTACAGTGACCGAATAACCCCATTATATAAGAAACAATTACGGCATTAGACAGGATGAAACAGTATCTGTGCTGTTGCTTATGTAGTAAAATAATTACGACTTTGTTTCTTAATTTGACATAGTAGAAACTTTTGCAAAATCGGACATATCTATTTGTAAAGAATTAGAAAATATTATTTAGTATTAACAAAGTTCTGACTTATTATTCATCATCAAATCATAATAAGTATATGAATAAGAACTGTAACACAACAAAACAAAATCCGAAAACTCATGAGCTATTCTGTACAGCTGAAGTTTGAGTGACATTTCTCAACAAGCTTTATGTAAACCATGTTATGTACCATACACGTAGTTTGAACTAACATGGATTATTCTACAATAAGTTAACTTTAGAAAAGCAAACAAGTATGATTAGGAAATTCCATGATCGAACACTGAATACCAAACCACGGCACCGACAGGAAGAGCCGCAGAACATTTACAGTCACAATATACCAGGAATAATAAATAAAGTAAAGCAACTAGCTTTCTCTTCCCAATCAAGATGATCTCAAAACTAGGACATAAACTACTGAATAATAAAACAAGGATCAAACGCACAACACCCACAAACAATGGGTGAAACGGTAAACAATATATCAACAACACAAAACAACCGCCTGAGAACAGACAGTAGCCTAAGCCACCGAGAGAGGGGACTTAAATGCATTTTACAGTTATCATACCTTTGCCATAGATTCTGCTGTTGTAAGGAGAAAAGGCATACGACCCACTTATAGTCAGAGCCAAAGAAATTCGAATTTCTGATAATTATAAATTGGCCAGATTTGCGGGTACATGTAGCTCTATTTTCACATGGTGTGCAATACTAAATAATGTAGTCAGCCAATGAAAAGCGATGGCGAGAAAACAATATACTATCTAGAGGACCTGAAGTCCTGAGGCGCTCACCTGATCTCTTTAATGATTTTAAAACAGATCAAGGTCAACTACAGCTTATAATGAAACATATTTTGTTTTACCATAATATGGGAGTTGCAGCCATTTTGGTCGAGTAACCTAAACAATCTAACAGCCCAGTGATTACTGCGGAAAATATGTTTAGATAGGTATGTGGTGGTCCAAATGAGAGGCCTTGGATTAAAGATCACAGGTCAGTTTGACATTTGGTACTTATATAAACCCATTGTCTCATTAGGTTAAACACTTCTCACAGGTATTATGATTTCGGCAAAACAGTTATAGAAAAATGAACCTTTTAAAATTTTCCTGTTATAAATGCATTAGGAATCACATTTGACCTTGCCATAAAGTAGGTCAAGGTCGACCTAGATTCATTTTTTGTGCAAACCTGGTAGGGACCACATCCCCAATGCTACATAGTAAGTCCCAAGGCCATTGGGAGAAGATATTTAGATAGTTTTTACCATATATGGACGTGGTTATCTTAGTCATGTGACCATAACAATTTGTACAAATTTTAACGTATCAATCATAAGGAGTCGTCATATGAAATTTGAGTTCAATTGGCCTAGTGTATTCTGAGAAAACTATGTTTAAATATGTTGATGGGACTCCAACATGAGCGACCTTGGCTGAAAGGTCAAAGGTCATTCTTGACCTTTGAAACTTATTCATAGACACTATATTGAACATATCAAGTGAGAATAATGACTTTGGCTTCCACAGTATTAAAAATAACCTTTTTAAAAATATTCCCATTCAAATGCATTAAGGAGCAAATTTGACCTTGACGTTAAGTAAGTCAAGGTTATCTTTGGATCATTATTTGTACAAATTAGGTAGGCCCTACATCCCCAATGCTACATACCAAGTCTCAAGGTCACTGGCCTTCTGGTTCTGGAGAAGAAGATTTTTAAAAGGTTTTTACCATATATGGGCATGGCGGCCATCTTTGTCATGTGACCAAAATACTTTGTATATATTTTGGCCAACTTATCATAAGAAATCTTTGCATGGAATTTGACTCCAATTGGGCCAACTGCTTGTGAGAAAACTATGTTTTAATTTTTTGATGGGACCACAATATGAGCGACCACGGCTTAAAGGGCAAATGTCAATCTTGACTTTTGAAACTTATTTATAGCTTTTGTCTCATTAGTTTTAAAATATCAAGTAAGAATCATGACTTTGGCTTCAACAGTATGCAAAAAACCCCAGCTTTTCAAACAGTTGCCCATTTAAATGCATTAGGACGCAAATATGACCTTGACGTTAAGTAAGACAAGGTCAGCCTAGGATCATTATTTGAACAAACTTGGTAGGCTCAACACCCCAAATGCTACATGCCAAGTCCCAAGGTCATTGGCCTTCTGGTTCTGGGGAAGCAGATTTTTAAATAGTTTTTATTACTTATGGCCATATTTGTCATGACCAAAATATTTTCTATAGAGTTTGGCTAACTTATCATAAGGAGTCTTCAAATGAAATTTGAGTTGAATTAGGCCAATGGTTTATATGAAAACTAAGTTTTAATATACTGTTGGGGCCACAATATGAGCGACCTTGGCTGAAAAGGAAAAGGTCAACCAAGCTCATCGGCCTTCTGGTTCTGGAGAAGAAGAATTTTAAAGGGTTTTACCATATATGGGCGTGGCGACCATCTTGGTCATGTGACCAGGACCATTTGAACAAACTTTCGTTCTCGCGTCCTAAGGAGTCTCCATATGAAATTTGAGTTCAATTGGCCCAATGGTTGCAGAGGAGAAGATGTTTGAAAATGTTGACGGACGGACGGACGACGGACGGACGCCAGAGTGATTGGTATACTTTGAGAAATACAGTCAATATGCATAATAAGTACCCATAAAAAAGAAACGCGTACAGTAATATTTCTAATTTTCTTGAAAATACCAATACATTCAGTTATTCTATTTGTATTATATTGATCTTAAAAAAATGAAGTGAGTATGATCAGGAAAAACCACAATCACAAACCGCAGACAACCCCATGGTTACGCGAGGAAGAGCCGCCCAACCACCACGAGACACCAAGAAGACGAATTAAGCAAAGCAACCAGCTCTCTCTTCCCCATCAAGATAATTGCAATACTAGAATGGACAATAAGTAACGTACAACAAAACATAGAACAATATCAGACTCCCACAATGGGAGTAACAATAAACAAAAAATCAACAACAACAGAACCACCGCCTTAGAACGGACAGCAGCCAAAGCCACCAGGGGGCTTAAATGCATTTTACTGGTACCAAATCTTCGCCCTAGATTCTGCTGTTGTTGAAGTACAAGAAATGTTCAGCTCGCATGGAGGCCATCTAACTAATGCAATGTATCATCATGGAGAAACACTTTTATCAAATTAACACACCATGATGAAACAAAGAAAATGGCTCATGACTCAAAGATAGTCAGAGCTAAAGAAAACCTCAAGTTGAGTCACGGTGGGTCCAGCTATAGATAAGTATTATACACCAACCCACCGATTAAAGCTTTACGTCAGAGTCGTCATAGAGTCTGAGGCCTGACCCACCGTCGTGCAATTAAAGAGGAAACCATAGCTATAAACCGTGATTTGGTTTAAAACTAGGCATGCAGACTGTCACATGATATCCAAGTTATATCCAACCCTTATTAGACTGGTTCTCTCCCTTTAATAGCTTGTCAGCATATTAAGACAGGTAACTACTAGCCGCCATTGCGCCTACGTATAGCACACACACTGACGTCATGAGTGACGTGGTATTGGGAAATACCCTTGACATAAAGCGCATTTTTTAAACAAGCCGTTTTATTAAGTTTATTTTGTTCTGGGAGTTTATATATTTTTGCTTTTACTTTATTATCAAATTATAGCAACTGAAAAAATCTGAAGTTTGTGTTGAAAAATCTTTTCTGGAGCATGCGCAGTCGCATGAGTAGGATTCTCTACTTTTAATCAAATACACGTTACCTGACCCTAGATGGGTAGATCTAGGGGAGGGAACCAGACTAAACCCTTATATGACGTTTTACTATCTTTTTGAATTGATCACTAAATTTAGGTTTTCCAACAATTCGTTCGAATTTATAAACTAAATCACATTAAAATATAGGTTCTTAGTTTGAAAATCGAACAGCTATCTTAAGATTCAAAACAATTTTGCAAATTGTAAAAGAAGGTTTGATTTGAGATAGCCTATGGTCTCCGCCAGTCCGCATAAAGACAGTGCATCGGCGAAGCATCAAACCAAAAATGATTCTGATGTCATTCTGGTGGATCACGCAACAAAGTGCTAATTCTAGGACGTGTTCTAAAATCATGATGCATGTAGCACCTGGCGTTACGCCTTAAATTGTCTCATACATGTTCAATCGGTATCAGATTAGGACTTCGAGCTGGACACGATAGTATAACAATGTTCTGATTTTAGTAAGTCTCTGGACAAACGTGCAACAGTCTTTGCATAGCACGGTTTGGCCACAGGAGCTTGAGGTTCTAACCTTAAATCACCTCTATAGCCTCAAAATCAAAAGCTCACAATGTCATTACGTAATGACATTATGAGGAGATTTTCGGTTTTAGGGTTTAGAAACGATAAAAGGATAGAACTTCAAGCTCCTGTTGTTTGGCACATTAACAGACGTCAGAACGCACAGAAATAATATTATATCCAGATACACTATACAGTCGAAATCCCGTTGATTAAGCGCGTGTAAAAGTAATAAGGTTGCAAAGATCAGGAATCGATACAATCAAGTACCACACCTGACCCAGGATACCAATGGGAAAGTGACAAACTCACAGAAGACACCACAAACGAAAGCCAGTAGGTCAGCCCTTTCCCAGCAGGTGACCACAAAGCACATATAAACAGACGCACACAAAACATAGCAAACACAAGACAGAACAAAAACATAAAAGATCCACAAAAGAAGTTACCTATTGGTACACTTATGGATATTCATTGATGGCATACTGAACCGAGAAGTAGTACATTTGTAATGATCACATGATACTGAACGAGAAAATGTTACTGTATGCTTTTATTTTTTGTTGGGTCCGTGCCGGGGCAGAAGAGAACACTATGTAGATTTAGCATATGCACTACAGTATTCACATATAAATATGGATCTTTACGTTCTGCGTAATTTTGACCATTAAGGTTGACAATTAAAAGTACATCATTTTACCGTTTTGGAGAATTTATGAAAGCAACTTACACATGTGTGAACGAATTTGCTATCAATTTCATTGGTTGACAAGAACTTTGACCAGGCAAAATTGATAATACATTTTGTTAAAACATTTCAAAAGGTGTAATTTGGGGTACCTTCAAACAAAATTGAATATGGACATTTTTGTTTTACATATGGAAATACTTGTATGGTAAATACCTGGTAATAAATTACTAGGCATTCTTTTGAGAACAAAATATGTAAAAAAAAGTAACACATCTGATAGCCTTAGTCCGCTTTTGATTAGGTTATCCTTTTTTTCATTTTGGAAATTAAAAATACTTCATTTTATGACTGAAATTATAGATAAATGATCAGGAATAGATAAATATCTCGCAAATATAAGAGTCTTGACTGTATTAGGTGGCACTTACCTTAGCAAGATGCCGTGATTTTGTGATACCCTAACACATAGTTAAACTACACAATGTCCTGTATCCACCAGTAATGACAAAGAAATTGTGTTTAGTTTTGACACCCTACACAATAAACGGCTAGAAAACATAATTAGTTTTGGATAAATTCAAAGTCGTTTCTGCTTTTTGGGGGCTATTATTTACGTGAAAAAGTGTGGTCTAAATAAAATGACTTTAAAAAACTGAGGAAATATGCCATACTTGTGCATTATCAATTCTACATATTGGTCAATCGGAACTGCATCGGCCAGTTCCGTGGAATCAGACCTCGGATGTACATCGAGGGTTGATGCTGGCGTCACAGAAACCATGTCCGGTGTTTCCAATAAAATATCGCTATAGCGATATTTTATTTAAACACCTAAATGTCATTTATAATGTTGATTAAACGTTTCAGGTAATCACAATTATGGATCTTAATAGAACTGAACCCACATGCTAATGGAGTACTATAGTCCTGCCGCAATAATAAGAAACGCGAAAATCTGGAATATTATTTTAGTACTTGCATTTTTCCAAAATTAAAGCTCAAATCTGGATTTAGAATATCCTGCAGTGTCGGAAGAAAATTGTTTGAATAATCTACTACCACTGCCCTGACCCCTAATCTCTTGGGAATTTCGACATTTTTAGGCTTTCTGAAAAGCGGGGGGAATTTAAACGGTGTAACAGCCATGTGACAGCCTATATATCTGTACTTAAATTTATATAGGTAAGTGCCAAAAGCATCACACATTTTAAATATTAAAAGCATGATTACTTTGTATAAGTCTGTTTTATTTTTTTTAGCACTGCCATTCAGTTGTTAGCATCGATTCAATCAGCGCAGACCCAGAGCTAACTGATCCAATACGATCAGTTTGATCGGGGTAAGTACTGTTTGCTATATTTGCAAGGACATTTTCTACTAAAACAGCGTGATGTGACTATTATGGACAGTTTTATAAAGCAAATTTTACAGTGGTAAATGGCCTAAACATTATCAACTACATATGTAATTTTTATAGTCAACCATTCGTTTTCTGGTATTAGTTTATTTGAGCTGTTTACACACATTCTTTCAATGATAACACTCAAGTTTTAGATAAGTGGAATAAAATACCCAAATTCTACCATCAGAATTATTAGAGCAAAAAATAGCGGTAATACCAGGCAATATCTTTTGTCGAAATTTTTCCTGTAATTTTTCACGTTTACTGAACGCTCAGGGTGATATAAATTGAAAACGTACATCTAACGAGTTTATTCGCTATTCTAATTTATGCAGCAGTACTTTATATGTACGATACTCTTTTATGCTATACTGAACAAAAGTGAAAACGCTACACTACAATAGTCTATATTTTGTGAGAAAGTATTGTATGAAAAGTATTTACTAAAACTTAATAATGATTTCCAGCCATCCAGCAAACGATTCGTTGAAACTCCACCAATTTGTCTCTTTTGATATCTGAGTTACATGTATGTTCCTTTTTGTGTTTAAAGCTTTATTATCTGAATTATGCAATTGCACATGTGTAAAAAAGATTGTTACGCTTATCAGAATTTGTCATACTTGTGTTGCATTAAAACACAAGAAAACTGACTAAATACTTGAAACAAGCGCAGAAACCAATTTCAAATTCATCAAATTTGTAAAAAAATGTAAATTGTCTCCCTTTGATGAAAAAAATAGGGAATAGTAACTGTTTGGTAATCTTCGATTTATAACGATTTTAGATAAATTTATTTTGCCAAATCAGGTACACCTATCAGCACATTGTTCCTACCATTTCTCGACCAGTAATATTCTTGGACTAAGATGCAACAACACAATGATTTCAGTGATAAAATTTCAAGCTTGGCCAATATGATGAAAACCCCGCTTTCTAAGGTTGCTTTTAACGATCAAAACACATTCACATTTCTAGTTGTCACATGTCTATATGTAGACTACCATTTCGTTCAGTCGGATCTGGTTTGCAGTAGATTTCTGAAGGCCTAAACTACGAGGGTCATCCAATAAAGAATGAGACTTATTTCATAGTTAGAAAATCTGTGTGTGTATTTAGTTAAAATTCACCATACTAATAGTTTAACATCTTAGCAATTCAGGAATACAAACAATATGCTTGTGATTGATCAGTTGTCATAGAAATGGAATGTTTTGTGGAAGGACTTGAAGATGCATGGCCACGTTTACACTATTTTTTGCATACCCACGGTAAACCAACGTCATTTATTTTCGCTCATATGTAGCATTTAACCGGTTGATATCATTTTTTCTACTGAACAATCTTAGTGTCACATAAAATGCAATGAAAGAAAAACTAATTATGCATAACCTTTATTTTGGTTGCCTAGCAACCGATTTACTCGATTTTTTATTAACACTCTACTTTGCGTTGCTATGGTAACTATGCTAGTGAAGGATATCACAAAATGTATCGCTATGTGCAGCTGATTATGATTAGGTATAGATGAATAGAACCCTGTTCACTTAAATTGCCTTTGACTATTTGATATTAACGTTATAAGTCATGAGGTCAGTGGAAAATACCAGTTTTTTCTTAAAAACCTGATTTTTTAAGCTTTGTTTCCATGGTAACAGCTCAAGACTCTGAAACATTACTTTCTGCTATTGGTTATAGATATATTGCATGAGCATATATAAGTATTCATAGACAAATAAACTATACATTTTTACCTGTTGCCATGGTGACCACCTATACTGAGCCGGCCACGGATGTTTGCCTAGTCTTCTATTGTTGCCTAGCAACAAAAGTTGGAACTGTGTAACTCGACGAATATGGTTCATGTGAATAGCCAAAAGGACATGCTAGCGTTGAACGAGATTTCATAAGTCTAGCATGTAAATTCACTGTACTATAGAAAAAGTCTCATTCTTTATTGGATTACCCACGTATGTGAGATCTGTAACCTGAAAAATTTGACCCCTGTCATATTTAAATGGCTTTCATGTGTTTCCTCGTGACAACATCCGCAAAGCTTTTACTTTTATGCAAAACCCAGTCTTTGAACATTCAGATACACTTTTTTGCTTACTGGCGTGCATCATTTTGTATATAATATAAATGGCAATCAATTCAGGTGTAGCGTTTTCACTTTTGTTAAGTATAACCTATACGGCGATTACTGACCTGAAACGACTTGGAATGATTAAGTCAACCGTTGCATATTATTAATAAACTGGGTCAGTTTATGTCCATTCTACCAACAGTTATACTCCCCCGTTGAAAAGGACCAAAAATATGCCAAAATCCCATCTGATTACAGAAAAACACAGAAAAAAACACCAGATTGAAAATTTTGTCAAAAAATACTGCAGCTTTTTCTACGCGCATATCGAAAAGTTTAAGAGAAAATAACGAGAACAGATGCACTTAAAGTCGATTTTTCGCGTTTCTTATTAATGCGGCAGTACTTTAATATTCATTATGCCAGTTCCGGCTAATAAAATGCAGCTTTTTCATAATAGTACTACACCTTACATACATCCGAGGCTAGATTCTTGAACTGGCCGAGATTTTCCGATTGTATGTTGGTATGGACGAAGGTGAAGGAGAATTGCTACACAATCACGTCGAAACGCTGTTCCAAATAAGCTATATAATATGAAGTTGACTGAATTGTTAATGTACCATATGAGTGAAAGCACAATCTGTAGGCGGTCAAAATCTCTTATTGTATTCACTGCTTTATTTTCACTCAATACACCTGGAATTAGCGACGCAATAGAATATGGGCCAACAGATACACATTGCACCAGACAGAGCGCCAATATTCGTGCCGTCATGGCGTGCGATGTTGTCTCAGTCTTCTGCTCTTGCAACCGTTGTATAGTAGCTGTCCGTCGGCACAGGGTCAACACCAAAAACACGTTACATACACCGAGAATTGATACCGGAAGTGAAAACAACAATCCAAAGTCAATAAACCAGTTGTGGTAAACATTGTCAAACTGGTAGTAAAATGATAAAGGGTCCGCCTGACACGTCCTTTCTTCCACCAAGGGGTCAACATTCACTAATGTTGTTTCGTCCGAGTTGTTTAAACTTGTGTTCATAAATCCTGCGGAAAAATTGTCCACACGCATAAAATTATTCCTAGCCATTAGTTTTGCACCAACAGTGAAAGGTAAATTTACAAGTAGAAAAACTACCATTAACGAAACAACAACGACTATCTCTCTGGTTTTGCTCGTCCTCTTGTTTAATTTCATGGGATGGCATATCGCTATTGTTCTCTCTATTGTAACACTAACGACTATCCATGTCGACAAAAGAAACAGGAAGTGCCACATTGTATGGAATAACTTGCAGAAAAACTCGTTAAAGTCCCAAATATTTACATTTGTTATAAGTTCAAGTGCATATTTAAATCCTGCGCTACACAGTACAAGGGAATCAGAAAGCGCGAGCGCCGAGAGATACATGGCACCAGGAAAGTTCTTGCACCGTTTTCCAATCTTCCATGTAATTAAGGAGATAATATTCCCGATAAGTCCAAAACAAACCATAGAAGCCAAGATGAAGCCACATAGAAACTTGAAATCCTGATCTTCCATGACGTACAAGCAAGCAACCTACCAAAAGCTGACTTAGGCTTGATGCTTGCTAAAGCATGTAAAGGAGTGTACGTATTAGTTTATATCACAAATGTCTCCATAACTCCACTTTTTTTTATCATTATGAAGTTTATTTGGCCGTACTTGCTCAAAAATGTATGACTAGTGCCGTAATTACATTTTTCACTCTACACACGGCAAAAAGCGAAACAGTTTTTTTTTAATAATTCTTCGGCAAATCAATAATTTTACAACGCCTCGAAGACAGCTAATGAAAAAAGTCAACCCATGATAAAATTTTGTTCATTGGCTTTAAAAAAAGTAGTTCCGTTTGATGTAACATTACACTGAGGAAAAGAAGGTACGTATAATATTTTTTCACTGTGACAATGTTTCATATTTTTAATACGCATTAAGTTCAGCGGATCCAAATTATTTGTATATATAATATGCCTGCATATGATAATGCAGCACAATCGGCCAAATAAACCAGCGAAACACGCAATTTCGTTGGTTGGCGAATAATGACCCGCTTCAACATGTTTACAGTAGATATCATTCGGGTACAGATCAAAATGCAAAAGAATGTAACTCAAACTTTTTGTTTATTTTCATTAAAAACTGTAACTGAATTTTGCAGGAATTTGTATAAAACGAATAAAAACGTCTTTCAGAAAATGTGGTTGTGGGTATCCATTGGAATTGCCACAGAGAGGCAATTCCCATTATTGGAATTGCCACAGAGAGGCAATTCCAATGGGAACCAACAACTTAATCTTGATGAAAAATGACGCTCTCTCTACGAATTTACAAAACAAACCTTTTGCGACATAACTACTTTGGCACTTGACATTTCATTTCTTTGTTGAACTTATCCTTGAGTCGTTTATAATTTTACCAATACACATCAAGTCAACTTCACAGAGAAAACATAAAAGCGCATGAAAATAATCTTATCAGAACTGATACCATCTGTTGATGGCGCTGGTCAACATTGCCTTATCGATTACAAGTACGCACGTCATTTATGTCGGGTAGAAGATTTCATCCTTTATATTTAACCCTTTATGCAGCAATGGATTATGCCTTACGATTTAATACATGTACAGCTTACTGGGAATGATCCAATTGTATATATTGAGGGGTAATATGTTTATTTCCAAATACAATTATAACTCTAAAGGTAGATTGAAGTGGCACATTATGTGGCATTTCATCTGGGCTTTCGCGGTTTGCCAAAGACGCATACAGGATTCTTTGGTTTATAAAGGGCTACTCGTGCCAAAGTAGTCTCTAATTCATATATTGCACGACCCAAAGGTTTGCACTTTTATCATTCTGAATGTCCGTCTTTCTGTTCGTCGTTTAGCAGTTAGTGAACATGCTCATAACTCTTGAACCACATGGTATATTTTCATAACATTTTGCATACGTATATTTGTAAGCATGTCAACATTGTTTAATCACTGGCATGCATATCAGCCTTTATGATGGACGAGCTTTTGCTGAGCATAACCCCTGCCCGTCGCAGAAAGTTTGTGAAAATGATCATAACTCTTAAATCGCATGGTATAATCAGATCAAATTTTACATATTTATCTATTTTTACATTATCAAGCCACTAGTATGAAAAATGTTAATCGAACTTTGTCTAGCATCATTTCGGCCAAATGAGGTAAAAGAGCTCATAGCCGTTGAACCACAGGGTATATTTTAATCTAATTTTGCATACATATACATTTTAACATTGTCTAGACACTGGCATGAAAATGGTTTTCTGATCATTACAGATTAGCATTATTTGGAATGTATAAATTAGTTGAAGCTTTGCAGTTCTTTATCAGTGTCCATGCTGCAAGAATCACAGGTTTCTTTCTCTAGAAACCTGTGTTGTAAAAGAAGAAAAACAGGCTCAATCACTCTATTTGACATTTGAAAAGCCAACCCATCTTAAAAGCAGACACATGTGCCTGTCGGCCGCCCGTCTGTCCTTTAATGATCAGAAAGTGAACATTCCGCAGGAAATGACCATGTGACCTTTGATCTTATACATTTAGTAGCATACACTTTCAAAGCCCTATTTTCTCTCCCTGTTTTGTTTTGGACACATTTTATGCATCTTGAAGTGCAAAAACACAATTTAAGCCATTTAAATTGTCACAAAATGTATGCTTTCTAACCTATACTGTCAGAAATGAACATAACGCTAGTGATATCAAACCATTTAACTGCCAAGCTTCCTGATACCATTAGCGGCATATGTATATTGAATATATTTCCTGTCTTCTTATTCTGGATTTCTTTGAATATGCAGTTCTTCTTAGGTACACGTTAGAAACCTCCCGCAGCTACATGTACATGTATAGTGAGTAGATAAACAGTAAAACCTGTGTAAAACGGCCACTCAGAAATAGATAAAACAACGGTATTAAAGACAAACTGTAGCTTAGTGAAGGTCGAAAGTATTGCAGAATGCTCCTATTGGAATGCATTCTGCAATACTTCGACCTACATTTAGCAATAATCAGTCTTGAAAAACAATTTTCGGTCTTTTTTGTGATTGGCTGGTTTTTCACAGGTTTTATTGAACTCTTCAAATTTTGCATGTTGTCATTTTAAGAAAATTATTTCCACAAAGCGAACAACAAAGTTGCTGATCGGCCTGTGTGGTTACTTAGGCTGTCTGCAGCTTTGTTTACATGCAGCAAAGTAAGTAAGGGGGCAAAGATCAGGAATCTATACAATCAAGTACCAGACCTGACCAAGTATACCACATGGGTGTGACAAAACACAATTAAACACCACAAAAGAGAACCAAGAGGTCAGCCCTTTACCAACAGGTGTCCACAAGGCAGCCATGAACAGACGCGAAAGCATGACAGACAAAAGACAGAAATAACACAAATATCGACAAAAGAAATACCGTATAGTGCTTTCTCGCGACTGGGCGCTGGTACTAAATAACAAGGTCTACCCAACGCTCTTACACACTTGCAAATTCTGCTTTGATAATTCAAAGGCTGATATAATTTCTTTCTGATCTCACTTGACTTAAACAGGGTGGGTAGTCACGTGGTTTTTGCTTGGATACACTGTACGGATGTTCGAATACACTGTACGGACATTCTGATCGAATGTAGGAAGATTTCTCTATGTTTTCTCATCTATACCCAGAAAGTTATACACCATTTCCTGCCCACATTTTCCCCTATCAAACGCTACCAGGATAGCATCTTTAAACTTCTTGCTTTGAGTACTAACTCTGACACAAATGTTGTCCGTAAAGCTTATTTCCAAATTCAGGCTCGATTTTCGGCGCTAAAAAATTTGTGACAGAGTCTGTACTCAAAGTAAGAAGCTTTATGAGGATATCCTGGCATCGTTCGATCGGGAAAAATGGGGGCTGGAAAATGGTGTATAACTTTCTGTGTAAAGATGAAAAAAACACGCATAAATATCTACTTACTTTTGCTTAAAACATCGGTGTGGAAAGAAGTCCGCCATTTTTCCTTACAATGTATCCTAACAGAAACCACGTGACTACCCACCCTGTTAAATGCAATACAGATTCAATCTCTTGTACTTATGTTGAATTTGCAAAATGGTTTAAATTGAATGTGGGGAAATTGGGAAGACCGATTGGGTAATTGCTAGTCTTGTATGCTTAATTTTTGAAGAACTGATTATCAAAATTACGACCCACTTTATTCACATAGAAATTGAGTTCATGGCAGTACAAATTATGTGAGAGTGTGAAGTTAATGCTTTAATTGGCCTTTTCTCATGTCCTTACGAACAAAATTACTCAATCAGGAAAAGCAAACGAGAATGAAATGTTCATAGCTCCAGATAAGGAAATGTTATGAGAGAAAAACTGTTTATATTTTCTTACCCGTCAATTTAAACATGTGTTTTGGTGCTCAAAAGAACCGTCTCAATGAGACGGTTCTGTTGAGTACCCACAACACATGTTTTTGATGAGAAATAAAGAAAATAGTTTTCCAGTACACACTTTTATCTGGGGGCCTGAACTGTTCCCAGGTAAAATTGCTCCTAGAATCTGATCGGGAAATATTTGAACTTCAGCAGTCTTTAGGGAGGTTCTACGATAGTATTAAGTGATGCAATTTATGATAAGATTGTATACACGACATTATTCTGAAAGAAAACTCTTAACGCCTTTGGTCTTTCATCAAGAGTAAGCGACAAGAAGCTTCAAGCGTTTCAGCATTGATGAACCTGGATGGGTATCTGCAAAGCGACTCGTCAGTGAAAACTGAAATAATCAACAAACAGTTTCAGTCTGTTTACACTTGTGAAGATATATACTGACTCATTCCCGACCCAGCACATATCAGCCTATGCAGGCTATCAGTATCAACCCAAATGGAGTAAAGACACCTCTGAAGGATCTAAAACCATAAAAAGTAAGAAATAGGGCAAAGATCAGGAGTCGATACAATCAAGCACCACACCTGACCCAGGATACCAATGGGAAAGTGACAACTACACATTTAGACATAACAAACGAGAGCCAAGAGGCCAGCCCTTTCCCAACAGGTACCACAAGGCATCAATAAACAGACGCGCACGAAAGAATAAGAAAAAACAAGACAGAGATAATATAAATGATCCACAAAAGAAGCGTCAGTAAAAATATTTTACTGTAGGGCTGATGGAATTCAAACTTCATCCTGAGATCGGCAGCAGAGGAACTTTTATCAGTTACCTCTCATATCAACTGTATTGTTGCGCGTTGCCTGATAAACGTTGTCTATCTGACGGCATGTTGCCTTTATCAGGTCATGATGACGTTGCAATTTTTGAATGACGTCGCTAATGACGCAGAATCAACACAAAAATCCAAAATTACGTCATAATCGCTAGTTTGAAGAGTGAAACAATGGGTAACTGATTAATAGAATACCAGGTTCGCGTCTTTTGATATCAAGTTTACCAGGCTCGGCTTTGAGAACGCTTGTTGAATCGCTCGGCAAGCCTCGCGATGTCAACAAGCGTTCTCAAAGCCTTGCCTGGTAAACTTGATATCAAAAGACACTCACCTAGTATTCTCTATTTATCTATTCTTAATCGCATATACAAGTTTTCTCTAGATACAGGAAGTGTAACATCAGAATGGAGAGAAACACTGATGATTCCCCTATTCAAGAAAGGGCTCAAACGCATGGCTACAGACGTGTGTCACTGACATCCGTAGCATGCAAAATGCTAGGGCACATTGTAGCATCATGCTAGTAACATCATGGGACACCTCGACCAGAACAGCATCCTGGCAGTGAAACAACATGGCTTCCACAAGAAACGGTCAACAATTACCCAGCTGGTTGCTACCATCCAAGGCATAGCCAATTGTCTGCGTTCAGGAAAAGTTCAAGTCGACGTGGTTTTGCTAGACTTTTCTTAGGCCTTCGATAAAGTCCCACACCAGGGTCTACTCTACTAACTGAACTATTATGGAGTCAGAGGAGATATCCTAGATCGGATAAGTTCCTTATTTGGACACATAAAGCAACAAGTTTTGCTTGACGGATGCAAGTCAAACCAATTAGATGTAATCTCGGATGTGCCACAGGGAACAGTATTAGGTCCTCTTCTGTTCTTGGCCTACATGAATGACCTACCTGAAGCTGTTGTCCACTCAGACTTACGCCTCTTTGCTGATGACTGTCTTGTATTCACACTCATCAGATCAGATGCAAATGCCGCAACTCTGCAAGAGGATCTTGAAGCCCTAGGGAAATGGAAGAAGCTATAGCAGATGCAGTTCCACCCAGAGAAGTGCCTGGTTATCTGGATCATTCATCATAAACACTTGGAGAGGCAGACTCAATACAAGCTCCACGGGCATACACTCGAAGTGGTGGATAGTGGAAAGTACCTCGGATCGAACACCAGCCATGACCTCTATTGGTATAGTCACATAGACGCCACGGCAGCCAAAGCATCACCTTGGATTCTTGAGGCGTAACCTCAGCGAGTGTACAAAGGAGATCAATTAAACAGCCTATACAGCGCTCGTAAGACCTACACTAGATAATGTCTCTCCTGCATGGGACCCATCAACTAGTGAATATGTCACCAAACTGGAGAAAGTCCAAAGACAAGCCGCTCGTTGTGTCTATAACAATTATTATGACAGGACACCTGGTTGCGTCTCCAAGAAGGTCTCAGACCTTGCTTTGGAGTCATTGCAACACAGAAGAAGAGTGGACTGATTGACAAAGTTATGTCGTAGAGCGAAAATATTTTACCTGTCCCAGCCGGGAGTCAAATTCAGGTCGCTGGATCTACAGGCAAACATTCTACCACACCGCTGTATAAGCCGGCTTCTACCGCAAGGCAGTAGAAATATATATATATATATATCTATATCTATATCTATATATATATATATATATATATATATATATATATATATATATATATATATATATATATATATATATATATATATATATATATCTACTATATCTATATATATATATATATATATATATATATATATATATATATATATATATATATATATATATATATATATATATATATATATATATATATATATATCTATATATATATATATATATATCAGACCCTGTGACATACACCCCCTATAGTTTTGAAATTCGTTTTTGAAATTCTTGGTGCGGAAATCACGTGAAACGAGGCCAATGTAGATGTTTATAAACAGGACGCTCATAGGGTGGGTTATTAAAGGTGAGCGCCATTGTCGTTAAGCAAAAATATCTTACCAGTCCCAGCCAGGTATCGAACCCAGGTCGCTGGATCTACAGGCAAACATTCTACCACGTCGCTGTAAAAGCCAGCTTCTATCACAAGGCAGTAGAAGTGTTTAATATATACCTAGACCCTATGACAGTTATTCAAAATACAGCACGGATTGTCGGAGCTAGACACTGATGTAGATCGCCTAGGTGACAAACGCACCAGCGGTCAGCACAGACTTTACCAGCCAGCTGCCAAGTTGTTCATCTACAAGAACTCCTTCTTCTCATGGACCATCCGGGGATGGAACCTCCTTCCAACATCAGTCACTGATGCCACCACCATAGAGGAGTTAAGAGTTCGTCTGGGACATGCCCTACCGACCCTCCAGCAGTAACCCTGGCGCCATGACTTTTTTAACTGTACATAAGGTGATTTTAACTTTTGGATAGATTGGGCTGTCTCTTGCCCCTCTCACTGGTCAACAACACATTCTTTGAATAATTCTGACCAATACTTGATAGAAGAAGAAAATTCTTAAATCATCAAAGTTTCCGTCGATGGAGCTTCAAGAGTTTACACGTCTAACCGACTTGACCAACTTAAGCTCTGACTATCTGTAAGTCTTTGTACCCTTACTCATTTGAGCCCTTTTCTTTGTTTCATAATTGAGTATTAATTAAATAATTTGTATCTCTATATTCAATGATACATTGCAATAGCTTGAAAGCTTCAACCGCGAGCTAAACTTTTTGTGCTTCAACAACAGCAGTATCAAGGGCGAATATTTTGTAACAGTTATGTTTTTAAGCCACCAAAAAAAAAGTAAGTGGGTATGATCAGGAAATACCACAATCACAAACCGCAGAAAACCCAATGGCACCACGAGGAAGAGCCACTCAACCATCAGGAGACACCAGGAAGACAAATTAAGCAAAGCAACCAGCTCTTTCCTCCCCATCAAGATGATTGCAATACTAGAATGGACATAAAGTAACGTACAACAAAACATAGAACAATTACAGACTCCCACAATGGGAGTAACAATAAACAAAAAGTCAGTTATAACAGAACTACTGCCTTAGAACAGATAGCAGCCTAAGCCACCATGGGGCTTAAATGCATTTTACTGGTACCAAATCTTCGCTGTTGTTGAAATGCAAGAAATGTTCATCTCGCATGGAGGTCTTCTAACTAATGCAATGTATCATCATGGAGAAACTCCCTAATCAAACTAACACACCATGATGAAACAAAGAAAAGGGCTCATGACTAACAGATAGGCAGAGCTAAAGAAAACCTCAAGTTGAGCCACGGTGGGTCCAGCTACAGATAAGCATCAGGAACCAACCCACCGATTAAAGCTTTACATTAGAGCCGTCATAGAGTCTGAGGGCTAACTCACCTTCGTGCAATTAAAGAAGAAACCATAGTTATAAACGTGATGGGGTTTAAAACTAGGCATGCAGACTGTCGCATGATGTCAAAGTTATATTCAACCCTTATATAACAATTTACAATCTCTTAAAATTGACCACTGAAACTAGATTTTCCAACAATTCGTTTGAATTTATAAACTATATCACCATAAAATATAGGTTCTTATATGCCTTGTTGCAGAAGAGTTTTTAACCTAATGTTGTATTTAACAATTAACTCTGAGTATCTGTGATAGAATTTAGAAAATTATTTTCGAATTTTATGATATCTATAACCTTGTTTTAATAACTTAGCAGTCAAAAATAAGTTTCTGTTGTTGAAGTCATCAACATTAGAAAACACTCTACCAAAACGAATAAGTTGAGAAATATATACACCATAGGAAGGGGAGCGAGGAACATCTCCATCAAGAAATGGGAAAGTTACTATTTCAAAATTAAAATCATCCCATTTATAATAAATTTTAGAAGGAACTATGCCATTTTTTATTAACAAGTGCAAGTCCAAAAATGGAGCTTCAGTGTCAGAAGAAGTTGCTTTTGCTGCTGTCTGTTTTTGATTGTTACTCCCATTGTGGGAGTCTGTTCTATGTTTTGTTGTACGTTACTTTATGTCCAATCTAGTATTGCAATCATCTTGATTGGGAAGAGAGAGAGCTGGTGATTTGTTTTTTGTCTTCCTTGTGTCTCGTGATTTTGTGGCTCTTCCTCGCGGTGTCATGGGTTTGTCTGCAGCTTGTGATTGTGGTATTTCCTGATCATACTCACTTACTATTTTCTTCATGTAAAGCACACCCAACATAAACATTAAATAACAGCATAGTGTGTTAATTTTCTTAGATTGATTCTATGTGATGATGCATTGCATAGGTTGGCATGCATCTGAGCTAGGTAATTATTGCTTTTTTAACAACAGCAGAATTTATGTGGAAGATTTGACACCATATAAGTGCTCTTTAGACCTATGTGGTTTCCGCTGCTGTCTGTTCTAACGCAGTGCTTCTGTTATATATGTTGATACATTGTTGATTGTAGCTTCCATTGTTTGTGAGGAGTTTGGTTTTTGGTCAATGTCTTGTTATGCTGAACATAATGTACAATCTAGTTTTTCAATCATCTCGCTGAGGGATAAAGATTTTGATGCTTTACTTTAATAGTCTTCCTGCTGACCTTCGGCTTTTGGTATTCCATGTCTCGTGCTTACAGTGCTGTGATTTGATTGTGGAATTTACTGGTCATACTTATTTACAATTTGGTTATACTTTGCTTATTGCATTCAAAACAAATCAGTCCTTTTGTGAAAGTTGCTTCACTGTTTGTCAGTGCACTCAAACAGTGAATTATCTCACATAAATTGTTGCTTTAGCAAATCTATTTTAATTAGAATATGTAAAATTTGGAAAACCAATGACATCAAACCTACAAGCTGGTGTGCATTTTAGAGATGCTTTAGAACACTCGCACCTCATTGACATGCAGTTCGTCTTGCATAAACAGCTAATTGTCTTCATGCACACAAATTAGATAGCTAGCAAGCACTTCAAAACAACATCCACTCCATCTGTACCGTCTTGCAACAAGTCAAGAGTTTCAGTTGGCTCACGCATGTAATGCCCTCCTAGTGTCCAGATCTTCATTATCAGATGACAAGTTGGACGCTTCGTGTATATTCGATATAACTCTTAGGATATTTTCAATTCCTTCAGAAGTAACCACTTCTTAGTCTGAGGTAATTTGAGAGTTGTAGCTGTCAAAATTACAGACAGTGTTCCAGTAGCCAAATCAGGCTTAACTGGAGGTTTTTTAGCTCTGACCATCTGTGAGTCATGGGTCCTTTTTTGTTTCATCATGGAGTGTTAATTTGATTAGAGTGTTTCTCCATGATGATACATTGCATTAGTTGGATGGCCTCCATGCGAGCTGAACATTTCTTGTACTTCAACAACAGCAGAATCTAGGGCGAAGATTTGGTACAAGTAAAATGCATTTAAGCCCCCCCCCGTGGCTTAGCCTGGTGTCCGTTCTAAGGCGGTGATTCTGTTGTTGTTGACTTTTTGTTTATTGTTACTCCCATTGTGGGGGTCTGTAATTGTTCTATGTTTTGTTGAACGTTACTTTATGTCCAGTCTATTATTACAATCATCTTGATGGGGACAAGAGAGCTGGTTGCTTTGCTTAATTTGTCTTCTTGGTGTCTCGTGATGATTGAGCGGCTCTTCCTCGCGGTGCCACGGGGTTGTCTGCCGTTTGTGATTGTGGTTTTTCCTGATCATACTCACTTACTATTTTTTATTCTCATCCAATAATAAGAACTTGTCCTAAACTTGTGGTAAAGTCACAAACTTCTAACATATGAATTGTCCAACTTGGCATCATATTATTAGGAGGCGAACAATTGGATAGAGTTACATATCCAAAGGGCACACTATAATGCTAAGAGGTACAGATGGACAAACAGTTGGTAACAATTTTCTGTGTATTGAGCTAGAATCTAATGCCAGTGAAATGTTCTGAAGTATCTCGGAAAATGTACACCAGCTAATAGATGTGATGTCATAAACAGCACAAGTCCTACATGTTTTCATAAAATAGATCTGTTAGTGCAATAATTATTGTGAAATAATTCGCTGTTTGAGTACACCGACAAAGCTCGAATTATAACGCAGCAACTCTACACAAAAGAGCAGATCTATTTTCAAAATCATCAATACGCAACTGCAGCAAACTCACTGACATAAAATAGCATCTATTTATAACGCTTACGTGTAACTGATCCTTATTGAGACCTGCCAAGAGAACATGTATTTTCGTTGTTTACGCCAAGCTATGACTCAATCCAGCCTGCTCCGCAGTAGAGCCTAGCTTGAGTCAGGCTGTACAGTACCTCATAATCAGTAAACAGCCAATTATTCAGGCAGCATGGATTGGAAGTAACTGTTGTTCTTTATTCTTAAAACAGATTTTCTCTTAACTTGGCAAAATAGGGATCCCATGATTTTATCATGTCCCCATCATGTTCAATGGAGAAACACCCTTGCTCGTACAACCCTTCCCGTATGTTCTGTTCCTTTTGTGTGTCCTGTACAAAGACATTTTCTTTCATATATTACGCTGGGTAGGGGCATTTGTGTCTCATTTCTAGTTTACTGCTGGTTAACAATAATAACCTATACTTTTTTAGTATAATACACCTTTATTTCCTTTAGCTATGCTGTTTGCTACGCTAATACGTGCTACCCATTTATACTGATGTTTAATGGGTATGTAAGATATGCTGATCGCTTAAACTAAGCTATTTCCATGCATTTTTACCAAATTGTGCACTTAGATGACTGTTACACCTGGCCTGGAATGTAGTGATACTATTAATGTCACTTGGCATTGCTCCTAAGTAAGAAAGACTGCAAGGATCAGGAATCGATACAATCAAGCACCACACCTGTCGTAGGATACCAAATGGAAAAGTCACAAAATCACAATAAACATCACAAACAAGAGCCAAGAAGTCAGGCCTTTCCCTTCAAAGTAACAAAATCACAATAAATATCACAAACAAGACACCATTCACATTCAGTTTTATGATAATTTTGTATTTTTGGGAGGGTGTGATACTGACAAAAGAATATCTAACATAACATACTTTAAAAAAAATGAACTTAAATGATTTTTACTCTTGCACAGGCATACACTCAATTTTTGTCATGGCTATGTATCAAATTCATAGAGGATATTTCCTTTTTTGAGGTGAATACCAAAATATATTTCATCGAGTGTGTTGAAAACATTAGAATAATCACGAGTGTGCAGCACCAGTGGAACTTCTAATGTTTTCACCTCATGAGGTTTTATAGGCTACATGTTATCTCACCCACTGAAAAAGAGGTTGTGAAAGTGAAAAAAAAATGAAAATTTTGGCGAACCCAAACAACTTTGGTAACAAAATATTCGTCACGTTCTAAGAAAATGCATACCCACACTTTATGTTTACCTTCAGAAATAAGAAAAGTATGGGCGTTTGAAGCTCTGATGTGAAATTCATTAAAGGAGTGGAAAAGTCAGAGGTAATCCAAAACACGTTAAAGTGAAAATATAGGCTGATAGCAATCACTAGTTATTGATATCAATTTTATCTGTTTTTGATATGCATTGATTTCACTGCTTATTATAAAATAAAACAAGTATCTCCAGTACATTCTGAATGATTTCAGTAAGTTAATTGGATGCTTTATAGGCAGGAGATGACAAAGAAATGAGTACTTTGTCTAATATCTTGTTATTTTGCACCAAGTTGACCTTTGACCTAATTCCAAGCCATAGGTACAATTTTCAACTTTGCATCTTCCCATATCGGTTTTACTACACATAATGGAACATAATTAGCATAGATGCCAGCTTCTACCCCAATTTGCCATCAGATTTCTTTTTGTGAAAAATGGACTGCCAACTATATATAATTCTCGTACAAAACAGGGAGTCTTGAAATGCCCATATATGGTTCAATCATTCATTGTATAATATCAACGTTTTGGCTGAGCATTATGCAAAAATCTATACAAGACATAACAAAAACCACCGTGAGAGGATTGTGAAAAAACAATATTTCCCTCGGCATATTATACAGTTATTTCATGCCTGTTTGTAGTATAGTCAAAACTATTACCCCGAGGTGCCGTGGGCGACCTGATGCACTATTGCACGAGGCCGAAGGCCAAGTGCAATAGTGCATCAGGTCGTCCACGGTACCGATGGGTAATGGTTTGACTATACTACAAACAGGCATGAAATAACTGTTTTATTACCCAACCCATTTGATGAAATACTTAGCAGCGTTCCTTGAATGGAGTTGCTGTAGACGATGCAGTTTTGTTGCTAAACGAAAACTTTCACCAAATCTGCTCAATTTTGGCCTCAAAATGTTCCGCTCGTTCTAACTAAGAAAACGAGTACCCATACTTTATGTTTCTGACCATAAACAACGGAGTTATTGGAGTTTAAAGTTGCCAAACCATGCCTCATTTTCACCATTGTTGCATAACGTCTCCATTCATAGCGCATCGTCGTCGCACATGATAAAAAGCGCCTGTGTGTTTTTAACAGGGAAGCGAGAAACCAGGCCCATGGTATAGTGCCAGTCTATAGTCATATTTATTGACCGGTGGAATAGTTCAGTGACTCATGACATAGCAAAAAATAGCCAATTACTCCGTATATAGACGGTTGGGTAATAAATCGGATATGTTGATTGACATAGCAAATTTCATTCTGGATATACTTCAAGCAGACATAGCTTGATCGGCATATATATCAATTAGGCTTATCTAGATTGATATATTATATCTCGTTCGAATGGATGAGCCTAACTAATAGATGCAGACAAAGACTTGGGCCCAAATTAACATATTTAGCCTGTTTGATACTTGAGCATGTGCGTTTATTTTTGCTTTAAGCCCTCCAGTAAAATATTTTTACTTACCGTTCCAAGGCGGTACTTATTTTATGGATCTTTTGTGTGGTCTATGTCTTGTGTTTGTCATGCTTTCGTGTCTGTTCATTGCTGCCTTGTGGTCACCTGTTAGAAAAGGGCTGACCTTATGGCTCTTGTTTGTGATGTTTATTGTGTTTTGTTACTTTCCCATTTGGTATCCTGGGTCAGGTGTGGTACTTGATTGTATAGTTTCCTGATCTTTGCCATCGTTCTTACTAATATTGACCTTAGTCTAGAATATTTGTAAATTTTTTTGAGCCTTTATCTATCTCCTGCCTCACCTGAATTCTCAATAAAGCTACATACAATGGAGTCCGGATTGTCGATTGTATATATTGAGGGTCACAAGCAGTCATTTCCAGAATAATATTGTAAATATTTATCTTTGAAAACCGAACACAGACCTAGATAAAAGTAAGAAAGACAGCAAAGATCACGAAACGATACAATCGAGGAAATGCACATAATGTTGATCTTTACTAATTATCAAAGTACACGTATAGGGGTTTTCAAACACAAAAAGGTTAATATATAGGAGCAGCAATGGCTCTTACCAGACTGCACTTATGCGCAGGCTCCTCTGTACCTTCGGTGGAAGCATTAATTGCCAATATCTTAAATTGTGGCTAAATTTGGTTTTAATTTGTACAGAGAACAAAATAGTGTTATATTGTGATTATTTATTTCATACATACAAAACAAATAGCGCGGATAAAATGTCATAAAGCATAAAGAAAATGCAAAGGGTGGTAATCAGTGGAACGAGCTCTAAAAAGAGTCAATTGATTTTCGATCCATCGACACATCCTGGAATCCGTGAGCTAGTGCTCACGACAGCAAAACACAGGCCTCAAGGTTATAAAACTTGATTGCAGTTATAGACTCAAAATAAAGCGCAATAATTGGCTGCTTGCGGACATGTGTCCACAAGCAGCCAATCATTACGCTTTATTTGAGTCTGAATTAACAAAGGAAAGTCTTGAAGAATTTTATTAATTTTCATTTCTTTATTAGCGATCCTAGGCAACATCTACCGATGCTATTGTGTGTAGACTTGATTCAACTTTATTCCCTTTTGGAGAAATGTGCAGCGTTAAATCCAGCTTGTGGCAAATGTTTGAAACACCAAACTAAAAAAGTCACCAATTTCTGTCAACATGGAGATTTGGGTTAACATTTATTTCACTTTCCGTCCAAACTATAGCCTTTGGACTCACTGAAGCACCATCCCTGGTAAATTCAAGCACGAAAAGTCACAAATAAGCAATAAAAGTGTGGATGGAGAAAACGAACCTTGACAATATTGACAAAATTTCTACCTGAGTTAGAGCGTTCGACATGGAGAAAGTGCGTACAACAAGGAGCTAGTGCGCTCCTCCATATTTTTTATCTAGTGATGAACCATACTGTATGCTTGAATTTGAATCATCCCTAAAATTATAAAGTAAGGTTTTAGCTTTCTCTTTTGCCATCTGTTGGTTGCGCCTGTTTAAAAAAACATAGATATATGAAACTCATATCTTTTTTTTGTACAAATTCTTGCTCTTTTCAGCTCATACTTTATATACATAGACGCAGTTAGATCACTCTGTCTGAAACACTGATTTTCTTGGGGCCCTCCAACGCCATTGGTGAACTTTCCATGCCCGCATTACACGTACTGCTGAATAAAGTAGGACGATTGTTGGTGGCTATGGCAGGGGAACATGTGCTAAGTACTGGTTATAGCTTGTCGAGGAAAAAATATGAAGGGATTCAACATCTATATTACCAACAAGCCTACTGCAAAGCTTAACGTAGGTTAGTGGTCATTTTCTGTCTTTTTATATATTTGTTGTCCTTTGTTGTTAATACGTGATATATTGAAGGAAACGGGATACTTTATGTTATCTCTTCCTCCTTAACTGCTCCTGAATGTGGAAAAGGGCCTATCACGGCGTCCTGACAGCGTCTTTACAGCGACCATGCTGTTGCTACAGAGTTCGCATGGCATTCTATTGCGTTCCTATGGAGTTCTCGCGGCAATCTTCTGCGCCCTTACGATGCTTTCACTGCGCTTTAATGGCGATTGCAATGCGTGCGCTGCACTTTCACGACGTCCGCACTGCGCTGCGGGCGTGTTGAAGACGCAGTGTAGGGATTTTTCCACCTTTCCAAAGTTTAGGCTAGGGGCCTGTTGACATTGGGGACAACATATTTGTGCCATAAAAGTTGAGGTATACTTATTATGCCTAATGAACAAGATCTCCATTCCAAATAATAAATTATCAGTTTAAAGCTTAACGTGTCGCATTACATGTACTCTGAGTATTTGCATCAAGATGTGAATTAAACATCTGTAACTTTCCTATTTGGGCCTGGTTTTCACGGTTTTTTCACCCTAAAGGAAATTAGAAATATAATTCATCATTTTGGGAAGATTTTGCACAACTTTCAATCGGAAAAGGGTCAATATTTGGCCCCAAATGGGCATAGAAAAATCCTTCATGGACATCTTGCAAATGCCACGTATGTTCACGGCGTTTGCATTACGATTTGTACGCGATGCGGAGGAGGTATTACTGTGATGTAGAAGACCTTACTGCGCGTCCATGACGACCATACATCAGCCCCACTACGCTCTTGTAGAGCAGCGTTGCCTTAGCGTTTTGTTTTGAGCATGCTCAAAGTGCGCACCGTCGGTCGGCGTTATATGTCATCCCACAGCGTTCACTGGCGATGTCACTGTGGTGCTGCGGAGATGCTAGCGATCATACTGCGCGCACCTTGGGGATAAACATGTTACTTGGACACCGCGGGATCACTGTGAGAATGCTGTTCTGGTGTGAAAGGGGTTAAACAGGCATAAAATAATAGGATAACATCCATGTAACAAAAGATCATTACCCAAATCGCCAAAATCAGTCATGAGTACTATACTAATTCAAAGGAGTTATCGGCATAAATTCAGTCATCTCTTAGTGGTTTCAAAATGGGTTCAGAGTAATAACAAACAAAAATGGCAAGAACATCACCTATCTTCAATAAATCAACACCTTTGTCTTATCTTAGGTGCGGAGAAGCGCACTAGCTCCTTGTTGAACACACTAACTCCATGTTGAGTGCTCTCAGCACAGGTAGCAATTTTGTCACTATTGTCAAGGTACGCACTAGCTCCTTGTTGAACGCACTAGCTCCTTGTTGAACACACTAGCTCCATGTTGAGTGCTCTAGCACAGGTAGCAATTTTGTGACTATTGTCAAGGTACGTTTCTCCTTCCACACGTTTTTACTTATTTGTGACTTTTCATGCTTGAATTTACCAGGGATGGTGCTTCAGGGGGTCCGAAGGCTATAGTTTGGACGGAAAATTAAAAAAATATTGCGTACTCAAATCTCCATATTGACAAAAATTGGTGGAGTTTTAAACATTTGCCTCACGTTAGATCAAGTCCTGCACATTTCTGTGGTGAGCTCCGATGGGGAATGAAGTCCAATCAATTCTACACAAAATAGCATTTGCAAATGTTTACTAGGATTGTTAATCAAAAATTAAAAAATTATAAAATTCTAAAATACCTACCTTTGTTTACTGTTTTGCTGTCGAGAGCACTAAACCACCTGTGAAATGTAAAGCACTAAAAGCTGTTGGTTGCCACTGTATTGGTCAAAGTAAAATAACACATACAAAGATCATCAAAAATAATACATGTACATTAAATAGAATGGTAAAGCAAAACCAAATCCAGACAACAGTAGTTTTCACACGAAACGCTGACAGGTCCTTCATGCGCGGATCCAGACAATTTTGTCAGAGGGGTCTAAATTCGACATTCTTTTTAATTTTTAGTTGATAAGGGGAAAGAAGATCCAATAAATGAATACAGAAACACCAGCGGCGGTTTTACTTGCAAGCCAACACAAAAGCGACCAAAGAAAATGTTATAAGCGATTTTCGTGTTTATTTTTGTAATATAATTGTTAACGCAAAAACGACCATGTGTATTGAACGCCAGAGAATATGGCATCAATGAGGATTTTAACCAAATTGGCCGCCTCATTATTTCCTATAATTTTAACCAATATCAAAAAGTTTTGCAGTTATTAATCACCAATATATAAATATTCATCACACGAAGAAAATAGCTGAAATTTTCTTTGGCTCGTTTAGCTTTCTGTTTAACAACACTGTTTCACTTCATATCGCAGTGCATTTTAGTACCCTACCGCGAAAGCCACTTGTGTCATTTTACGAAAGAAGCTGGACAAATGCAATTTTACATTTGCACTGTCAGGAAGTGGATCGTTTTATGAAAGTTATTACAATGCGTGCAAATATAAAACTTTATGATATAATAACCTGTTTCCATTTTATTGCATATTGTATGTCCCTCGTACTTAGTAACACTGTCTCTGATTTGTGGACCAAACATATCAAACTAAACAGATGCAGCACAAAACTATTGGCCTGGCTCATGCATCAGTGGTTGACATTCCTTACAAAAAGTAACATTTGATATTTAAAGGTGCACATATACAGCTTCATGAGCTCAACTGAAACACAGGAACCTCAGCCTAATGTATTAAAGAAGAAAAAAAAACTACCCACTGCAAACACTCTCATTTTGCACATGGCTACAGATAGGCAGCAAAATGGCTACTTTAAAAATACAAATAAAATTAAAAGCAAACACCAAGCATATCAAACAAAACAGATGCAGAATAAAACTATAAGCCTGGCTCATGCATCAGTTGTTGACATTCTATACAAAAAATAGCATTTGATAATTAAAGGTGCACATATACAGCTTCATGAGCTCAACTGAAACACAAGAACCTCAGCCTAATGTATCAAAGAAAAAAACAAAAACTACCCACTACAAGCACTATCATCTTGCAGATGGCAACTAAAAGGCACCAAAAAGCTACTTTAAAAATAAAATAAAATTAAAAGCAAACACCAAGCATATCAAACTAAACAGATGCAGCACAAAAATTATTGGTCTGGCTCATGCATCAGTTGTTGACATTCTTTACAAAAGTAACATTTGATATTAAAGGTACACATATACAGCTTCATGAGCTCAACTGAAACACAGGAACCTCAGCCTAATGCATCAAGGAAGAAAAAAAAAAACTTCCCACTGCAAACTCTCTTATCTTGCACATGGCAACAAAAAGGCACCAAAATAGCTACTTTAAAAATATCAATAAATCAGTGGTTGACATTCTATGCATAAAATAACATTTGATAATTAAAGGTGCACATATACAGCTTCATGAGCTTAACTGAAACAAAGGAACCTCAGCCTAATGCATTATAGAAGAAAACACTACCCACTGCAAACACTCTCATCTTGCACATGGCTACAAATAGGCACCAAAATAGCTACTTTAAAAAAACAAATACATTTAAAAGTAAACAAAAGCAACCTCTCAATAATGGCTTGAAACTCATTTACTAGTGATTATATTAACGATACAGTTTAGTCATGGAAACTCATATCATTATTGCTGTAATTATGACAAGTGGGCCTCGTCGCAAGAAAACCTGTCTTCGGGGTTTCCGAAAATGCGAGATTCAAACCAGTCTTCTCAGCTACAGAGACTAGCTAGAAAATTAAAATTTCACCTGTAGGTAGATTACATACGGTACTTTCCAAAAAGCGATAAACAAAGGCGCTGATCAGACTGCGCGGATGCGCAGGCTGGTCAGTGCCTTAGTTGTTCGCCAACCACCGAAGACAGGTTTTCTCACGTCGAGGCCCAAGTAAAAATGGTCTAATAACAGAGAAGCCTACATATTTCAGAACTGTCTCTATTGATACATGCCAAAAATGAAACATAAATTAAACGCTGCTGCTGTTGAGTGGTAAAATAAACTAAGAGAAGTATTCATTTAACGTAAATCTTCACATAATACAAAACATATATTTCAAATAACATGTAAAAAATAAAATTGAAAAAAACCTGTCCATCATAAAAATGACATTTGCTATTTTTTTTTAAAGATAAGGCACGTTTTAATTTATACTTGTTATTATCCAATTGGCACGTTTTAATTTATACTTGTTATTATCCAATTGGCACGTTTTCATTTATACTTGTTTTGAATAAAAGTCATTAAGAAAACACAAAACATGTATTATCAAATGGGTAATAAAAGGATATCTATATTTGTATCTACCAAAATGCTTTATAAAAACATTGTTTATTTGATATTTTGAGTCATGTGGTAGCTGCTAATTTCTGTTGACCTAGTGCTTTAAAGATTCCATTCAAAAAACATGTCTAATTGGTTGATTTGTGGTTGAAAGTGGCCGGATTTAAGCTTTATACCACCTTTACCAAATTTGGCATGAAATATCACTTGATGTGCAAGGTCTACACTGATGTAGGTGGTATAAAATAGTTATACTATGTTTGTCCACCTGTACGTAAGATAATCCACTCGCGAAAGCTCGTGGATTATCTCCACGTACAGGCGGACAAGCCATGGTATAACTGTTACTTAGTTTTATCACCACGGGATACACTTCCATTTTGTTCTATGTTGTTGGCACTTGCATCTTCTGAATCTTCATCATCACTTCGTACATCACGGACCTAGAAGATATATAGAGGATCTTACATGAGTGCTCATGTTTTATTTAATTTATTAAACGAGTTGAGGGAAAGAGATAAAATGCGAGTCTTGCCGAGCATTTTATCTCTTTTTTTCGCAACGAGTTTAATAAATTTAATAATACAAGAGCACGAATGTTAGATTCTATTTATCATATGACAAATACTTTGAAATCTCATTTCTGGCGTAAAAACGTTATAATTTTGTCATTATGTACGCAACGTTGTTATGCACGTCATAACGTTTCCCGTAAATCTATAAACCACTAGTGGTTTATCGATTTCATTGCATGGCGTTATATCACTCCCAGACGCGCGACGTCATATGATAAAAAAAGAAAAAAAACAAACTCTCGGAGTTTGTCCTCGACGAGGACAAACGCGTCTTAGTAGCTCAGCTATAGAGACTAGCTAGTAAATATTTCGACGTGTGCCACAAATTGAATTTTAATTTGAAAAGTGTAGCGTATTTTTTTCATTCCATGTAAGAAAGAGGGCAAAGATAAGGAATCGATACAATCAAGCACCACACATGTCGTACTTAGATTAATGAAGACTGATGACACTGGTAATTTATCAGCGCAGTTTATTAAAATACTTTCTCATTATAAAAAGAGAGGTTTAAACATTAATCTATTGCAAAAAAGCATGCTTGGTGGTCAACCCATTCATGGTTGGTAGCTTTTCTTTCCTCTTTAATGGCACGCCAGAGTGTCGGGCCTCAGACTGTTTTGTGGTTTCGACTTAAAAATAGTAAGTGAGTATGATCAGGAAAAGCCACAATCACAAACTGCAGACAACCCCGTGGCATCGCGAGAAAAAGCCGCTCAACCATCACAAGACACCAGGAAGACAAATTAAGCAAAGCAATCAGCTCTCTCTTCCCCATCAAGATGATTGCAATACTAGAATGGACATAAAGTAACGTACAACAAAACAAAGAACAATTACAGACTCCCACAATGGGAGTAACAATAAACAAAAAGTCAACAACAACAGAACCACTGCCTTAGAACGGACAGCAGCCTCTTTAATTGAACGCCTGTGGATCTGACTTCAGACTCTATGACGAGTCCGACTTAAAGTAAGTAAGGGTGCAAAGATCAGGAATCGATACAATCAAGTACCTATAGATGAGACTGTTGGGACCTGCTGCTTTGGCTGTTCTCAGACCCACCAGGTATTAGCTGTTGGATTTCGTTTGCTCAGTATTCAGTTTCACGTACTATTGAGTCCTTATCGTAGCTTTATCTTCTTTTCATATCTTGATATATATGTTCCAGGAGATAATTTATGGATAAGTAAATGAAAACAAAACATCTTTGTGTCTTAATCCATATCGGAACTAAGGGTGAGGTTATAGCTGTGAAACTAGTTTAAGCCCTCCATTAAAAGTTCTTTTACTTACCATTCAAGGCGGTGCTTCTTTTGTGGCTTATTTTTGTTATTTATGTTTTGTGTTTGTCTTGTTTTCATGTCTGTACATTGAAGCCTTGCGGTCACCTGCTTGGAAAAGGCTGACCTCTTGGCTCTATTGTATGTGATTTTTATTGTGATTTTGTTACTTTCCTATGTGGTGTCCTTGGTCAGGATGTGGTGCTAAATTGTATCGATTCCTGATATTTGCCTTCTTTCTTACTTTCATCTATAGATGTGAGGGTTTGGGCCTGAAGCTGCCTCTGTTGTTAGGCCCAAAGGGATTGAACTGCTGGGATTTCTTTTGTTCCAGTATGCAGTTGTATTTACTGTTGATTCCCAATCTTTGTTATATCTCCTTTGTATATCTTAATATATATGTACTTAGAAATGATTCAGGGATAAGTTAAGGATCTTTCATGCAAACCAAACATCTATACGTCTTCATCCAAGCCAGAATTTAGGTAAGGATGGTACTGTGAAACTCCCCATAGGGAGCGAATTTTTTCCTTTAACAGCAGTTTCTCAAGGTATGGAAAATCACTTTTACCACATAAGGTGCGCTCTCTTGAGTGTTTCTTTTTTATTATACACGCGCGTATAATGCGTTATGGAAGCTACGACAATGCTGTTATTCCACACAAAAATGTTCAGCTCGCATAAAGTCGTAATTTATGTTATGTATAATCTGATTATAAATCTGATTCAATTGATTATTATAAGCATGTGAATCTCATGTGAGGATCCATTGAAAAATCTTCGCACGCCAAGGGTGCTAAGCCCACTTCGTTCCTTACACCTAAGGGACAAATGGGACCTAGTGTCCTTAGCAACAAATAAGGAACGCATGGGACATCGTGCCCTTGGCTTGTGAAGATGACATTGAAAGTACTTACACGTCCTTGTGTTAATTTCACAACAAGTATACGGAATATCATGTAGGACCAGAGAATGTGTAGGACCTGTAGAGTGTAAAGAAGGACGTTGAAGAAGAAATAGCTTCCAAACACCTCGTCATATATAATACCGTAAGCTTCAACAGAGGTGCTGTATAAGACCCTGTAAGAAAAATGATAAGATTATAAGAATCTCTTATGAGTGTAAGGCTTGGATAGAAAAAAAACGTCACGAGGATCACGCAATGGATTCTTTTTCCTACTCACACATTAAATACCCCATTTTATATATAAAAATGCTCCGAGAAGTTCATTTATACACTGTGATGCAACTCACTTTAACGTAAGAATGAAATAACCTAACCTAACGACCATGTACATGAGTTCCAATTCAACCAATGTAAACTCCTCACGTGACTGCCTGGGTAAGGGCTGACCTTTTGGCTGTCGTATTTGTTGTGTTTTTCGTGTTTTGCCACTTAACAAAACGTGTCCTGTGCCGGAATTACAATGCCTCCTTAGAGTTAACGAAGGCTTAAGCTAAGAATTGACTTTTCAGGTTGCAAAAAATAACGGTTAAAACTGATTAATATCAAAATAGTTTTATTTTTCTGAAGATTACAATATCTATTACCACAAATACCACATCGATCCAGGCAATTTATTTAGCATTTAATATAGCATGTTGAAATATCAATACTTAACTTAAATCTTGCTTAACTTTAAGGAGGCATTTTAATTCTGGGCCCTGGTCCACAGAATGATTAAGGGCGAGGTTGGTGCCATGAAACTAGTTTAAGCCCTCCAGTATTTTTTTGACTGACCGTTCGAAGGCGGTGCTTATTTTGTGGATCATTTTTTTTTGTTATTTTTTTACATATTATTCCTTGTTGCCTTGTGTCACTTGGTGAGAAAGGGGCTGATCTCTTGGCTCTCTTGTATGTGATGTTTTATTGTGTTTTCGTCAATATCCCATGCACTAATCTGGGTTAGGCGCGGTACTTGATTGTATCGCTTCCTGATTTTTGCCTCCTTACTCGCTTTTATACCAGGATAAATTATCAGATATCCTTATCTGGTGTGCACGAAACGATGACCACATGTGTGCTCTCGTTTTTTATATTACCTTTTCTGAAATAAGTCTGATTATATCAGCCGCGACACGTGATTTCCAACAATGTGGCATTTTGTTAAGTGTAGACTCAGATGAGCCTTAGCAGCCTCCATTAAGGCATTGAAACTCCAAATAATGTTCACTCAGTAGCTTAACACTCATAACGACTATTCAAACGACTAGCAAAGGCTCTAATCAGACTGCGCGTATGCGCAGGCTGGAATGAGGCTTTGCTGGTCGCACATACCACATTGTTGGAAATCTCACATCGCGGCTCATACAGTTATTGGTCCTGTCTACCCGTTTATCAGTTATTTTTGCTCGTGGCTAGAAATCCCTCAATGTTTCTTATGTAGCACAAGGATTGCTTCTTCTAGGATGTAGATTACGACGGTTTCAGATTACTTATGTGAAAATGGAATCAAAGAACACAAATGTTCAGGTCCCATATGTTTAAGGTGGAGCAGTGCCATTTTGAACAGCTTTGATCAATTATATTGAACACTAACTCAGTGCCTATTTAGATTTATCCTCACTCCGATTGCAAAGATATACGTGAGTTCTAACCCTGAATGCTAAATTAAGTTTCGAAACAACCCACAGCAAAGCTAAAAGCATTTAATAAAGATTAAAACTCTTTTTTAGAAAATTCCGTATCCATAATCTACATCTATATATTTATATATCCCCTTTCCAATATGAATAATACATAGGCGTAAAAAACGGGGGGGGGGGGGGGCATGAATTTTGAAGGTGGGGGAGAATAGCCTTTGCTCCCCCAATTATCTGTCTAATTGACATATATTTGATTGTCATTCAGGGTAAGATAAGCAACTTCCACACAATATTATTAGTAAAAAATTTCATCGCTCGCTTGGAGTTTTTGGATTTGGTTTAAAGACACTTTGCTCAGGTATTAATTTCATTTTTAGTCACCAGGCTGTTATCACCTTGTTTGCATATGTGACATTTATAAATGTATATATGAGCCGCGACATGAGATTTCCAACAATGTGGTATGTGCGACCAGCAAAGGCTCAGACCAGCCTGCGCATACGCACAGTCTGATCAGAGCCTTTGCTTGTCACTTGAATATTCTACGAGTGTTAAGCTACTGACTGAAAATCATTTGGAGTTCCTCAGCTTAACAGGAGGCTACACTGGCTCGTCTGAGTCTATTCATGTCAAAATGCCACATTGTTGGAAATCACATGTCGTGGCTCATGAGAAACTGGCTTCTCAGTCTGATTCTAGTATTCCCATTTTCTATCCTAAAGTATAAAAGGCTCCAATTTTCCTCTAACCTTTTTATCCCTCTTTGCTTTTTGCTCTGAATTATCTTTCAGGCAGTAAGCTTCAACAAATATTTTTCTCAGAGAACAAAATAAGATAAATTAAGACATAAAAGTGAATACATTTATGTGTGGAATCTTAGCTAGTGACAAGCACATGCACCGTGTCATTGCACAATTTGAATAAAACCGCAAGAAAAAATCAAAACGAATCATATGAGGGATGAAGCTTATCCAACTTTTTTTACATTTTTTGTTTTTTTTTCCCTGCTTTTTAAGTGATAAGGGGAGAGAGGATCCAAATACCATTATAAGCGGGCCATCATCGGCCCGCCAGTGAAACCCCATTTAAATGGTGTTTCGCAGGCAGGCCGATGGTGACCCAACACTGAATGCCGGCTTGTAAGCTTTGTGGGTTTTACAGGTGATCCGGACCAATATTGCTAAGAAACCCAAGGTTATATTTTTTCATACTCAACTCAAGTGAGCGATCATAAAACTAATATAAAATGCCAACATTGGTTGGCATGTTAACATTAAAAACAAATCTGAGATTTGAAAAGCAAGAACATATTACATTCTCAGCATATTATTTATATGAGCCGTCGTAATTCATGCTCAGTTCAGTTAAGCATGAAGCAGTTTTATAACCTCAGGACCTGGACCTTGGAGAGTACTAATATCTGGAGTTTCTTATTGATTTCTAAAACTCTATGCATGGTTGAACCACACATATGTCAAAATAAAACACCTGTAAATTTCTTTTATGGAAGCAGTTTCTTGATCAGGTATTTCAGCTTATGCCATCATATGTGCTGTTCTGAGCATGGCATGGGAATACATATTTATTGCTTTACTGTATTTGTTTTGTGAGATCCTCTTTGCTATAGTCCTGCCGCAATAATAAGAAACGCGAAAATCTGGAGTATTATTTTATTGCTTGCATTTTTCCGAACGTTAAGCTCAAATCTGGATTTAGACTATCCTGCAGTGTCAGAAGAAAATTGTTTGAAGAATCTACTACCACTGCCCTGACCCCTAATCTCTTGGGAATTTCGACATTTTTAGGCTTTCTGAAAAGCGGGGGGAACTTAAACGGTGTAACAGCCATGTGACGGCCTATAAATCTGTACTTAAATTTCTACAGGTGAGTGTCAAAAGCATCACACATTTTAAAATCGTGATTGCTTTGTACATGCCAGTTTTAGTTTTTAAGCACTGCCATTCAGTTGATAGTATCGATTCAATCAGCGTAGACACATATCCAACTGATCCAATACGATCAGTTTGATCCGGGTAAACACTGTTTGCTATGTTTGTAAGGGCATTTTCTACTGAAACAGCGTGATGTGGCTATTATGGACAGTTTCATAAAACAACTAATACAGTGGTAAACGGCCTTAACAATATCAACTATATGTAGTATTATAGTCAACCATACATTTTCTGTAATTAGTTAATTTGAGCTTTTTACATACATTCCTTCAATGGTAACATTCAAGTCAGGGATAATCCTGGACCAAAATGATGATCGGCCCTTAAAATGGGCCAATGGCCCATATCCTATTCAAATATATGCAGATTACATAATTTTAATGGACCTTTTGAAAATTCTATGGGCCCTTTGAAACATTTGATGGACCCAAGAATCCTTAATATCTATATTAGAGAAAATTGACATGAGCTTTGAATAGCTTATATATGAGACCCAGCTAAAAATAACGTCTATTTAGCAGAAATAATAGTTTTCTAACAAAATGGATTAGGCCTATCACAGGATTATCCCTGTCAAGTGTCAAATAAGTGGAATAAAATGCCCAAATTCTACCATCAGAATTATTAGAGCAAAAATTAGCCATAATAAATGCCAATATCTTTTGTCAAAATACTGCCTGAAATGATTCACGATTTTTGAATGCTCAATGTGATGTAAATTGAAAACGTACATCTAAAGTCATTTATTAGCGATTCTAATTTATGCATCAGTACTTTATATGTACGATACACTTTATGCTATACTGAACAATAGTGAAAATGCTACACTACAATATTTTATTATTTTCCCGTTACGAAGTATATAGGGGGTATATTGTTTTTGCCTTTTCTGTAATTATGTTTGTCTGTCTGTTTGTCTGTTTGTCTGTAAACTTTTTTTCCGTCAAAGATTTCTCAGCAACTACTTGGGTTAGGATTCTGAAATTTGGTACAAAGCTTGATAGTGATGAGTTGAATTGTGTAACAAAAGAACGGCCACATATTGCTTATCAGTCCCTTTATTTGTTCATTTTTCTGTCTCTCCAATGGAAATTTCTGTCACAGATTTCTCAGCTACTATTGAAGCCAGTGTTTTCAAATTTTGTGTACATCTTCAGGATGGCAAAGTGTACTGTGTAAATGGAAACTAAGATGCTAATCCTCATTTTGCCTTCTTTTTTTCAATTTTCATTTTTTCCTTCTTTCTCTCTTATATAATACATATGGACATTTTTTTTTCTGCCAAAGATTTCTTAGCAACCACTTGAGTAAGGATTCTGTAATTTGGTACAAAGCTTGATAGTGATGAGTTGTATTGTATAACAAAAGAACATCCACATATTGCTTATCAGTCTCTTTATTTGTTCATTTTCTTTCTCTCCAATGAAAATTTCTGTCACAGATTTCTCAGCTCCTATTTGAGCCAGTGTTTTCAAATTTTGTGTACACCTTCAGGAAGGCAAGTGTACTGTGTAAATGAAAATTAAGATGCTTATCCTCATTTTGCCTTCTTTTTTCAATTTTTCATTTTTTCCTTCTTTCACTCTTATATAATTCATATAAAAATTTTCTGTCAAAGATTTCTCAGCAACTACTTGAGTTAGGATTCTGAAATTTGGTTCAAAGCTTGATAGTGATTAGTTGTATTGTGTAACAAAAGAAGAGCCACATATTGCTTATCAGTCCCTTTCTTTATTCTTTTATCTTTCTCTCCAATGAAAATTTCTGTCGCAGATCTATCGGCTCCTATTGGAGCCAGTGTTTTCAAATTTTGTGTACACCTTTAGGTAAGCTAAGTGTATTGTGTTAATGAAAATCAAGGTGCTAATCCTCATTTTACCTTCTTTTTTCTAATTTTCAATTTTTCCTTCTGTTACTCTTATATAACACATATGGACATTTTCATCAAAGTTTTCTCAGAAACTACTTGATTTAGGGTTATGAAATCTTTGACAACTTTGGGTTTTCTCTGAAAGTGTTACAACCTCTGATGGCTACCGCCGGGGGTATGTGAGCTTTGCTCACTTCTTGCTATATCGTTTTGTAAGAAAGCATTGGACGAAAAGTATTTACTAAAGCTTAATAATGTTTTCAAGACATCCAGCAAGCGATTCGTCGAAGCTCTACCAATTTGTCTCGTTTGATGTCTGAGTTAATTCCTTTTTTGTGTTTAAAGCTTTATTCACTGAATTTCACAATTGCGCATGCGCAAAAAGATTATTAGGCTAATCAGAATTCATCATACTTGTGTTGCATCAATACACAAGAAAACTGTATTACCACTTGAACCAAGCTCAGAAATCAATTTCGAATTAATCAAATGTGTAAAAAAAATGTAAAATGTTTCCCTTTGACAAAACAAACCGGGAATATTAAATATTTGGTAATCTTCGATTTATCACAATTTTCGATAACTTTCTTCCTTTCGCCAAATCAGGTAGACCTATCAGGACATTGTTCCTACAATTTTTCGACCAGTAATGTGCTCAGACTAAGATGCAACAACACATTGATTTTCCTATGGAGATTTCAGTGTTAAAATTTCAAGCTTGGCCAATTTTACGAAAAACTCGCTTTCTTATGTTGCTTTTCTAAACGAGCAACGCATATTTTTGGTTGTCACATGTCTAAGACTACAATTTCGTTCATTCGGATCTGGTTGGCAGTGGATATCTGAGGGAATAAACTGTGTGAGATTTCTGTTCAAATTTGTAACATGAAAAATTGGACCCCTTGTCACATTTAAATGGCATTTTTTCTGTCTTGTTTTTGTTATGCTTTCGTGCGCGTCTATTTATTGATGCCTTGTGGTCCCCTGCTTGGAAAGGGCTGACCTCTTGGCTCTCGTTTGTATGTCTAATTGTGAAGGTGTCACTTTTCGATTGGTATCCTGGGTCAGTTGTGGGCTTGATTGTAATGATCCCTGATCTTTGCCCTCTTTTTCTCACTTTCATGTGTTTCCTTGGAACAACATCCGTAAACCTTTTACTGTATGCATAACTTAGTCTTTGAACAGTCAGATACACTTTCATTTGCTTTAATAAATTGCATTATTTAGCATATAAATGACAAACAATTTAGGTGTAGAGTTTTCACTTTTGTTCAGTATATAACCAACACGGGGATCACTGACCTGAACGACATCGAATTATTTAGTCAACCGTTGCATTTTATTAATAAACTGGGTCAGTTTATGTCCATTCTATCAACAGTAACACTCCCCCGTTGAAAAAACCAAAATATGCCAAAGTTCCATCTAATTACGAAAAAAAAACACTGCAAAAACATCAGGCTGAAAATTTTGTCAAAAAATACTGCAGCTTTTTCTATCCGCATATTGAAAAGTTCAAGAGAAAATAACGTGAAAAGATGCACTTAAAGTCGATTTTTCGCGTTTCTTATTAATGCGGTAGTACTTTAGTGCAGTTTCATACAGGACATGTGTTTCGAAATTAGTTATCATATCTAAAGCGTTTCAATAAAATATACATAATTATGTAGATAATGACATATTTTTCTCAACTTATAGTATACATATTTCTATTTTAGCTCACCTCTGCCAAGGGATTATGGTGAGCTATTGTGATTGACCTTTGCATGTTGTGCGTCAATCTTCTAGTTTTCCCTTTGAACAACATTTTTTGAACTTAGGTGGACGACCCAGGATGGCAATGCCTGTTGCGAAAGGTCTAACCTCTTGGCACTCTTATGTGTGGTGTTTTATTTTGTTATGTCACTTTATCATGTGGTTTCCCGGGTCTGATGTGGTACTTGATTGTATCGATTTCTGATCTTTGCCTCCTTACTTACTTTTGGAATAATTACAAAACATTTCTCATTCTAAAATCGATTGGTATCCTGGGTCAGTTGTGGGCTTGATTGTAATGATCCCTGATCTTTGCCCTCTTTTTCTCACTTTCATGTGTTTCCTTGGAACAACATCCGTAAACCTTTTACTGTATGCATAACTTAGTCTTTGAACAGTCAGATACACTTTCATTTGCTTTACTAAATTGCATTATTTAGCATATAAATGACAAACAATTTAGGTGTAGAGTTTTCACTTTTGTTCAGTATATAACCAACACGGGGATCACTGACCTGAACGACATCGAATTATTTAGTCAACCGTTGCATTTTATTAATAAACTGGGTCAGTTTATGTCCATTCTATCAACAGTAACACTCCCCCGTTGAAGAAACCAAAATATGCCAAAATTCCATCTAATTACAAAAAAAAACACAGCAAAAACATCAGGCTGAAAATTTTGTCAAAAAATACTGCAGCTTTTTCTATCCGCATATTGAAAAGTTCAAGAGAAAATAACGTGAAAAGATGCACTTAAAGTCGATTTTTCGCGTTTCTTATTAATGCGGTAGTACTTTAGTGCAGTTTCATACAGGACATGTGTTTCGAAATTAGTTATCATATCTAAAGCGTTTCAATAAAATATACATAATTATGTAGATAATGACATATTTTTCTCAACTTATAGTATACATATTTCTATTTTAGCTCACCTCTGCCAAGGGATTATGGTGAGCTATTGTGATTGACCTTTGCATGTTGTGCGTCAATCTTCTAGTTTTCCCTTTGAACAACATTTTTTGAACTTAGGTGGACGACCCAGGATGGCAATGCCTGTTGCGAAAGGTCTAACCTCTTGGCACTCTTATGTGTGGTGTTTTATTTTGTTATGTCACTTTATCATGTGGTTTCCCGGGTCTGATGTGGTACTTGATTGTATCGATTTCTGATCTTTGCCGCCTTACTTACTTTTGGAATAATTACAAAACATTTCTCATTCTAAAATAAAACTCATTATGAAACCTTAACCCTTTAAGCGCCAATCACGACTGCAGCAGACGAAAAATGTGCGACATTTTCCCCAATTTTTGACATAAATAAGGTATGGTATTTCATGAGAATTTTCTGCCAGCAGACGACTCACATGAAATATCATGCCTTATTTGTTATTTTTGAAAATAAATCAAAATTTGAAATTGTCGTCTGCTGTAAATTATAGGTGGCGCTTTATGGGTTAAATGCTGAAATGAACCCTCCTTCTGCATGAGAGTCGTCCCTGGTTGTCAAAAAGCAAAAACCTACCGCACCATCTAATGTAAATAAATGCCTGGATTTGTCAAAGCTACCTATCAATTACGCTTAGCTGTTTTGTGGTGACGTTTACAAATATACTGCTCAACAAAAGTTTAGCACGGATTTTAATATGATGTCCCACTTTGAATGAACATGAACCATTTTATTTAATGTAATCAACATGTATGGGGATCTTGAAATTTACATTTTTTCTTGGCCGCCGGACAAAAAGTTATCTGGTTAGGTGTCAGTGGATCGACGTTAAATTTGATGTCATGAGCATGCAAAGGATACACGTCTACATCTGAAATTAAAAATTTTGATTTTAGAGTAAAGCCAAAGGTTCTTAAAGATGAAAAACGTTATAAACGTCAAAGTTTGATACCCGTTTATGTCACGTTTTACTGCTCCATTATGACATTAAAATGGCATTTTTACACTTCTTGACTTTTCAGCGAACTGAATCAAGAGATCAAGTAATCTGTTTGATGATAGATTGGCACAAGCACCCGGAACATTTCTGTAGTTTGTCCTTTGAAAACGTCTTCTTTAGACAGCGTCATCGCCTTAATTTAGCCTCAACTTCAAATTAACGTCACTTTTTATGAATTAAATACCATGAGCAAAATTTTATAAACTTACCTTTCCTTAAACTGTCTCTCTTTTGGCATCCTCTTAAACACGAAAACCCTTTCAATTAAGCATGCCTACACAGCGAAAACATTACTGTTTTTGACTTGTAAACGTCATTTTAACAACGACGTTAGTTGTTTTCAATACTCAACCTTTGCTACTTATGCTCAATGGAGACGACCTTAGTCTTTTTTCAGAATGGCCTATTCGATCAAGCTGTAAAACACGAGACTTTATAAACCGATGCAGCATCAATTTTGTATTGCCATTAATGGAGTTGAAACACGTTTTGTGACCCCTCTCTTGTTTAAAGCAACGAACGACGCAGTAGAAATCTAATTAAAGTACACCAATTGCTTCCTCAACTTTATCACATACCAACCGTCATTTCAGCAGATATTTTATAACTTTTAACCATTTGCTCAAATAAAAAAGAAAATTTTATTTATCCGTGCTAAACTTTTGTTGAGCAGTATATGTTGCCTATTTGGAAGTGCAAATGAAATTGAAATAGAGCTAATAGCTGTGTAGATCATTGTTAAAACACATGTGTGGTCAGTTATAGCTTTTGACTAGCATGTTTCGTCAATTTTTGATTAGGTGTGCGACAGAATGCATGGGCCTTGTCGCGAGAAAACCTGTCTTTGGGTTTTTTGACAAAATGAGACTCAAACTAGTCTCATCAGCTAAGTAGACTAGCTAGAAAATCGAAATTTCGCTTGTGGCAAGCTTAGGTATGATGCTTTCCAACCAGCGAGTAACAAAGGCGCTGATCCAGACTGCGCTGATGCGCAGGCTGGTCTGCGCATTTGTTGTTCGCAAACCTCCAAAGATTGGTTTTCTCGAACCTAGGCCCAAATATGGCTTGCATTTCAGATTAACTCAAATATAATGTGGGTTTCCCCTTAAAAAGCACAATATATACTATAATGTGGGTTTCCCCTTAAAAAGCACAATATATACTAGAATATATCGAAATTAATGGAAAATTACTTACACATATGGATAAAACATTAATCTCGATAGTATCCACACAACTAGGAAAATGACAAAGAATGTAGTTGTCGCAGATTCGTTCTTTACATAGTTTGATAGCTTCGACAACTGAAATACAAAATACACACATGCCAAGCTGAACATTTTTAAAAGAATACAATAAGATTGCTGCATAAGTCAACATAGGTTTAACACAATGGCGACTACTGGATCAAGAAGTGATTCTCTTCAATTGCGTCCCTTTTTTGTGATGTGAACTTCTCTTAAAGGAAAGACTTTACTCCCAGAGGGCGCGATTTCTTTCCTTTATGAGCAGTTCCTAATAGTAAGAAAATCACTTTTATCACATTAAGTGATCCCCTTAAATGTTACTATTTTTACTATACACGTATGTAACCTGCGTAATGGATGCTACGCAAAAGTAAAATACAGAAGGCCCTTAAATAAGGAATGTGTAATCAAAGTTATTCACTCTTGTATTTTTCAACCAACACTCAAGTATGGGAACCATACATTCTAATGCACTTGCAAATGCAACGTGACGTCTGATTGGATAACGTCATAAATTTGCGACAGTATATCCTGCGATATACTGTCGGAAACCCGACGTCATTACGTAACGTCGCTTTTCATTGGTTGGCAAGTGAATATATGCAGCTGGCAAGCGGTTTTATGCAGCTGGCAGCCGCTGGACGAAAAGGCGCAATAAAGTAAATTTTCGCTGTCTTTTTGAAGGGAAAATTTTAATAGTGCATTAGAATGGGGATAACCATATTCAAAATTTTCGTTTGGGGCGGTATATCGATGGATATACGTTCCAAATCACGTTTTACGGCTCCGCTTACACGTCGCCGTAAAACTAAATTTCCGACCGTATATCCGACAATATACCTCCCCAAATGAAAATTTTGAATACAGTTATCCCCTAATATTCTTCTAATCACTCTCATAATATGCTCACATTGATGATTTTTCCCAACAATTTAACGCCCCAACGTTGTGCTTATCTGGTTTCATAGTTAATATAACTGTATGAAAAAAACGTACATAGATCAGAAAAGTTATGGTAATGTTAGATGTACAGGAGACCATGAACATAATTTCATTTTTAACAGCTGAAAACCATAGATTAAAATTGAGCCGCGGCATGAGATTTCCAACAATGTGGCAAATTGACATGTGTAGACTCAGACGAGCCTCTGCAGCCTTCTTTTTGACTTAGAAACTTCAAATGGTGTTCAGTCAGTAGCTTAACAATCATAGAATACTCAAGCGACTAGCAAAGGTTCTGATCAGACTGCGCGTATGCGCAGGCTGATCTGAGGCTTTGCTGGTCGCATATACCTGATTGTTGAAAATCCCATGCACTGGCTCAAATATACAAAAGTTATTAAACTATACAACAGTCACTGGGGCGATAAAGCTGTGTCAATGCCAGTAGCTCATGAATAGTGGCTACTTAAAGAATTTGTGTTGTCCCTATTAGACGATAATCTGGCTGATATTATTGAGGTGTTCAGGACTACTTAAGATATCAAGATGGCTTACTGAAAATTGACAATCCATATTTCGAACAAATATAAAAGTGATAAAGAAGGCAATTATCAGAAATTGATACAACCAAGTGCCTCACCTGACCCAGAACACCATATAGGAAAGTGACAACGACACAAGAAAACATCACACACAAGAGTGCCAAAAGATCAGCCCTTTAATAGCAGGTGACTATAAGGCTGCAGGAACATTAAAGCAACATAACAAAGACAAACACGAAACACAAACAACAAAACTAGTAAGTGATTATGATCAGGAAATACCACAATCACAAACTGCAGACAACCCCTTGGCACCGCGAGGAAGAGCCGCTCAACCATCACGAGACACCAGGAAGACAAATTAAGCAAAGCAACCAGCTCTCTCTTCCCCATCAAGATGATTGCAGTACTAGAACGGACATAAAGTAACATACAACAAAACATAGAACAATTACAGACTCCCACAATGGGAGTAACAATACACAAAAAGTCAGCAACAACAGAACATCGCCTTAGAAAGGACAGCAGCCTAAGCCACTGGGGGCTTAAATGCATTTTACTGGTACCAAATCTTCGCCCTAGATTCTGCTGTTGTTGAAGTACAAGATATGTTCAGCTGGCATGGAGGCTATCTAACTAATGCAATGTATCACCATGGAGAAACACTCTAATCAAATTAACACACCATGCTGAAAAAAAGAAAAGGGCTCACGATTCACAGATAGTCAGAGCTAAAGAACACCTCAAGTTGAGCCATGGTGGGTCCAGCTACAGATAAGCATCAGGCACCAACCCACCGATTAAAGCTTTACGTCAGAGCCGTCATAGTGTCTGAGGCCTGACCCACCGTCGTGCAATTAAAGAGGAAACCATAGGTATAAACCGTGATTGGGTTTAAAACTAGGCATGCAGACTGTCGCATGATATCCAAGTTATATCAAACCCTTATATAACGTTTTACTATCTTTTTGAATTGATCACTTAAATTAGGTTTTCCAACAATCAGTTTGAATTTATAAACTAAATCACCTTAAAATATATGTTCTGATATGCCTTGTTGCAGAAGGATTTTTAATCCAAATTTGTATTTAACAATTAACGCTGAGTGTCTGTGGTAGAATTTAGAAAATACTTTTCGAATTTTATGATATCTTTAACCTTGTTTTTATAATTTAGCAGTTAAAAATAAGTTTTTGTTGTTGAAGTCATCAACATTAGAACACACTCTCGCACAACGAATAAGCTGAGAAATATATACACCATAGGAAGGAGAGCGAGGAACATCTCCATCGAGAAAGGGGAAATTTACTATTTCAAAATTAAAATCATCCCGTTTATCATAAATTTTAGAAGAAACTATGCCATTTGTTATTGACAAGTTCAAGTCCAAAAACGGAGCTTCAGTATCAGTAGAATTCGCCTTATTTAACTGAAGTACAGTGGGATAAACACATACACACAAGAAGCATCCCCTTGGAATGGTCAGTAAGAAAATTGCTGCAGGGTTGACCAAATCGACCAGATATATTCCATAAAACCTTAAGCGTTAAATAAAGTAAATTCTTTCCAAACTGAAAAAAGTAAGTGAGGATGATCAGGAAATACCACATTCACATACTGCAGACCACCCCATGGCACTGTTCCGAAGAGCCACAGAACATTACTAGTTACAAGACTTCAGGATGACAATTAAGGCAAAGCGAACAACTCTCTTCCTGGTCATAATTATTGCATAACTGGAAAGTTAACAGTACTGCATACCAAAATCAAGGTTCAAACACAGAACCCCAACAAACAATGGGGGGTATATAAATGAATCTCAGACAATCAGAGCTAAAGAAAACTTCCAGTTGAGCCATGGTAGCCTAGTCAAACACAAGACAAGACGAGCATCAGACACCAACCAACGGATTAAAGCTTTACGTAACAGCCGCAATTTAGTCTGATGCTGTCGCCTGATAACCATGTTGTATCCCATTTTTAATATTTCTAATTGTCTTTTTAAATTGATCACTAGAATTAGCCCTCTGATATTTGTAAAACTGACTGTTCCAAGACGGAGATTTTTTTGTGGAAGTTATTTATGTTTCATGTCTGTCTTAGTGATACTGTCTTTTTTTGTTCCTTGCAACCTTGTGGTAACCTGCTGGGAAAGGGCTGATCTCTTGGCTCTCTTGTGTCTGATGTTTTCTTGTGCTTTTGTCTCTTTCCCATATGATGTCCTTTGACAGGTTCAGGGTCAGGCCTCAGACTCAATGACGACTCTGACGTAAAGCTTTAATCAGTGGGTTGGTGCCTGATGCTTATCTGTGCTGGACCCACCGTGGCTCAACTTGAGGTTTTCCTTAGCTCTGACTATCTGTGAATCATTCCCTTTTCTTTGTTTCATCATGGTGTGTTAATTTGATTAGAGTGTTTCTCCATGATGATACATTGCATTAGCTAGATAACCTCTATGCGAGCTGAACATTTCTTGTACTTCAACAACAGCAGAATCTAGGGCAAGATTTGGTATCAGTAAAATGCATTTAAGCCCCCCGGTGTCTAAGGCTGCTGTCCGTTCTAAGGCGATGTTCTGTTGTTGCTGACTTTTTGTTTATAGTTACTCCCATTTTTGTGGGAGTCTGTAATTGTTCTATGTTTTGTTCTATGTTACTTTATGTCCATTCTAGTATTGCAATCAACTTGATGGGGAAGAGAGAGCTGGTTGCTTTGCTTAATTTGTCTTCCTGGTGTCTCGTGGTGGTTGCACTGCTCTTCCTCGCAGTGCCATGGAGTTGTCTGCGGTTTGTGATTGTGGTATTTCCTGATCATACTCGCTTACTATTTTTGGTATGTAATGTATCTATTCCTGGTTCTTGTCTCCGTTTTTTGCTTACCAACAATTCTTTTAGATTAATAAAAATATAATACTGGTTTAGATATGCTTTATTTCAGAAGAGTTTTAAAACCCAAACCATAAGTGAGTATGATCAGGAAATGCTACAATCACACACTACAGACTGGCTATATGAGGAAGAGCCACTGAACATTTATAGTAACAATACATCTATAAGACAATAATAGCAAAGCATCCAGCTATCTCTGCCTCTTCAAGATGATTGCAAAACTAGAATGGACACAAAGTAATGCATAACAAACCAAAGACAAACACAGAGCTCCCACAAACACTGGTAAGTACAATTAACAATAGATCAACAACAACATAACCACCGTCTTAGAACGGACAGCATCCTAGGCCACTGGGGGCTTAAATGCATTTTACTAGCGCTAAACCGTGGCCTTAGATTCTGTTTTTGTTAAAACACAAAGTTGTTTGGCTAGCATGGAGGCTTCCTTACTAATACAATGTATCATCACAAAGAAAATATCCACTCAAATTAACACACTATGATGATTCAAATAAAAGGGCTCATGACTCACAAATAGTCAGAGCTAAAACAAACTCAAGTTTAGCTACGATGAGCCCAGCCAGCGACAAGCAATAGGCACCAACCAACGGTTAAAGCTTTACGTCAGCGCCGTCATTAAGTCTGTGGCCTGACCCACGTCGTGCAATTTAAAAGGAAATCATAGCTATCAACTGTGGTTGGGTTCAGTACCAGGCATGTCGACTGTCGCATGATATCCATTCTGTGTCCCACTCTTTTATAACGTTCATTATTTTTTTTAATTTAACATTGTTTTTAACAATCAACTCTGATTGGCTGTGTTAAAATTTAGAAAACACTTTTATGAAGTTTAAAGTATAGATAGCCTTGAAATAAATAACTTAGAATTCAAAACTGGTTTCTTTTATTTAAGTCACCAACATTCGAACATACGCTCACAAAACGACCGAGTTGCGAAATGTATTTACCATAGAAAGGGGAGCAAGGAACATCTCCATCAAGAAATGGAAAAATAACAATTTTCAAAATTAAAATCATCCTGCTTATCACAATGGCATATATGAAACTATGCCATTACTTATAGACAAGCCCCAATTCAAAAAGGGCGGTTCAGTATCAAAGGAATTTTCCTTATTTAACAGAAGTTTGATGATATATATCTGACTTACAATTTGTTTGACCTAAGGGTTATCAATATTAAGCACTTCATCTAGGTATCTTGATGTAGGGTTAAATGCGTCAACAACATCAGCTTGATTATTGTCAGAAGGAGACAACATAAAGTCTCTTTAATAAAACATCTGCAACAAGAGCTGGAACATGAGGAGCACAATAAGTACCCATTGAAATACCTACAATTTGTCTATCTTCCAAAATATAATGCAGATCATCACACATTTTCTGAAATGTATTTAAGGTGTTCAAAAGTAAACAAGAGCGTGTTTCAGATTACAAGCCAAATAATGTAAGCTCTATCTGTTAAACGATTGTACAATTAATTGGTTATATAAGCATGCATGGTCTTGTCAAAATTTATGCGATGTGCTTACCTTTTTGTTGGAAAACGTTTTAATTCGATTTAGCACCGAGTTGTATAGGCAAGTATTCGGGATTCAAATGGGCGCTAATTGTGCTCCCCTGTTTGCCAATTTATTCCTGTTTTGTTATGAGAAAGACTTAATGATGTCCCTTTTTGATTATAAGCAGGCTGCTTTTATTGATGCCTTTAACACTACATCCAGATATTTGGATGATATTTCAAACATTAATAACGTTTATTTTGACAATATGGTAAGTCAAATATAAACTTCAGAGCTCCAACTTATGAAACTAATACCTCTGATACCGAGGGCGCATTTTTAGACTTGCATTTATCCATTTCTAATGATATTGTTTCTACCAAACTTTATGATAAACGTCACGATTTTGAATTTGAAATTGTCAATTTCCCATTTTAGATGGTGATGTTCCACGCTCTACATCATATGGAGTCTATATCTCTCAACTCATTTGTTTTGCTAGAGCATCTAGCCATGTTGCTGACTTCAACACTCGCAATAAATTGTAAACTCAGAAATTTCTTAAACAAGGCTATTGGTATCATAAACTTTATAGACAATACTATGATTTGATATCTTTAGTCCAAGTTGGACTGAAATCTCTCTTGCGGCAAAGACTTTCAGAACCTGAATTCTATGGTGACTTGGTGTATAAATTGGAGAAGATTGTTGCCTCTCATAATTTTTCAGCCCAGTTTATTAAAATAATTTCCCGTTATAAAAGATTGGCTATAACATTCATGTACTGCAACAGACTGCATGCTTGGTGGTCAACCCAATCATGGTTGGCATCTTTGCTTTCCTCTTTAATTGCACGCCGGTTGATCGGACTTTACCTGTTGGATTTCTTTTGCTGCGGTATTAAGTTTAATCTACTGTTGAGTCCTTATCCTTGCTTTATCTCCTTGTTATATCTTGATTTATATGTTTTAGGAGATGATGCATTGATAAGTTAGGGGTCTTTCATGCAAACCAAATATCTATGTGTCTTGATCCACATCTGAATTAAGGGTGAGGTTGGCGCCGTTAAACCGGTTTAAGCCCTCCAGTGAAATATTTTACTGACCGTTCCAAGGCGGTGCTTCTTTTGTGGATCTTTTATGTTTTTGTTCTGACTTGTGTTTGCTATGTCTTTGTGGGCGTCTGTTTATATGTGCTTTGTGGTCACCTGCTGGGAAAGGGCTGACCTCTTGGCTCTCGTTTGTGGTGTCTATTGTGAGTTTGTCACTTTCCCATTGGTATCCTGGGTCAGGTGTGGTACTTGATTGTATCGATTCCTGATCTTTGCACCCTTACTTACTTTAGATTCTATGACAGGTCCGACTTAAAGACTTATCTATTGATGAGATGGTAGGGGCCTGTTGCTTTGGCTGTTGTAAGGCCCACCAGGGTTATCCTGTTGGATTTATTGTGGTCCTATATTCTGTTTTATGTACTAGTGAGTCCTTACCTTTGCTTTATCTCCTTTTTATATCTTGATATGTATTTTCTCGGAGATGATGCATGGATATGGATAAGTTAGCTGTCTTTCATGCAAACCAAACATCTTTTTGTCTTGATCAGCATCTGAACTAGAGGTGAGGTTGGCACACCATGAAACCGGCTGAAGCCCTCCAGTAAAAGTATTTCTTACTGACCGTTCCAAGGCAGTGCTTCTTTTGTGCATCGTGTTTGTTAGTTATGCTTCATGTAGGTGTGTGTTGTGCTGTTGTGTCGGTTCCTTGTAGCCCTGTGGTCAACTGCTGGGAAAGGGCTCACCTCTTGGCTGTCGTGTTTGTTGTGTTTTTTCACTTTCCCAAATGTGTCCTGGTCCACATTAGAATTGAGGGCGAGTTTGGCGCCGTGAAACTGGTTAAAGCCCTCCAGTAAAATAATTTTACTGACCGTTACAAGGCGGTAATTCTTTTGTGGATTATTTGTGTTTTTAATGCCTTGTGTTTGTCTTGCTTTCGCGTCTGTTCATTGCTGCCTTGTGGTCATCTGAAGGGAAAGGGTTGACCTATTGGCTCTTGTTTGTGATGTTTATTGTGATTTTGTTACTTTCCCGTTTGTATCCTGGGACAGGTGTGGTACTTGATTGTATCCATTCCGGATCCTTGCTATCTTTTTTTACTACTCTTAACTTGCGCGACCCTTGCCTAATATTTTCAGTTGTGAAGCTGTGCATGATGGTGGTCCTTGGCTGAAATATTCAGGCCATGCTTAATAATTTTGCAGGAAACTGCAAACATACGCCATAAATTCATTGTTGCTAGCAGTTAGCAAAAGTAAAATGTAGTGTAAGCTCAAAAGATTAGAGTAACTTACAGATAGCCAAGAGTCCGCTGCATCATGAACTACAAGTACCATGGACCCAATTCTGACGAAGTTCAAAACCCAAGAGAAAGACAGGAGCCCAATGGTTACCACATGATGTATCATCATCTCGATAAAATCCTAAAAGAAACAAATGGAAGTAAAAGTAAAGAAGAAGACAAAGATCAGCATGGGTTTAGATAAACATAATTTTTTAGCGTGAAATTGTAAATATTTTCTTACCTGTCAGATTAAACATATGTTTTGGGTGCTCGAAAGAACCGTCTCTTTCAGACTGTTCTTTTGAGTACCCACAACGTTTATATTTGGTTGAGAAATAAGAAAATTATTTTTCTGTTACGCAATCTTAACTAAAGTCCTGGATCAGGAATCGTAAGCATATATCAATCATCCATATACATATATTGATGTCAGTGTTAGATAAGGAGGATCTTACATGAGTGCTCATGTTAATCGAATTCATTAAACGAGTTGGGATAAAGAGATAAAGTGTGAGGCTTGCTGAATATTTTATCTCGATTTCGCAACGAGTTTAATAAATTCAATAACACAAGAGCACGAATATAAGGTATATTTGAAAATTTCAGTCGTAAAACGTTTAAATTTTGTCATCATATATGCATGTACGCAACGTTGTTATGGGTGTCATAACGTTTCCTGAAAGTCTGTAAACCACTAGTGGTTTATCAATCTTATTGCATGGCGTTATTTCTCTCAGAAGCGACGTCATATGATAGAGACATTTACATCAATGTTATCTACTACATAAATCATAACTAATCTTGATGCTGAAACCAAATAACTAACTCCGCCGTAGCATAAATTATTACGAAGGGAAATCGATTGTTTTAATTTGAGCCATGCCATGAAATTTACAACAATGTGGTATGTGCGATCAGCAAAGGCCCAGACCAGCCTGCGCATACGCGCAGACTGATCAGTGCCTTTGCTGGTCTCTTAAGTTAAGCTACTGACCGAACATACGATGTTTTTTAAGCTTAACAAGAGGCTACACATGCTTGTCTGAGTCTACACTTGTCAAAATGCCACATTGTTGGAAATCACATTTCGCGGCTCAATTTTGTTGGTGATGTTCATACAGCAGATATTTTCATGTCCATGATTTGACTACAATAGTGTAAGATGTAGAAGCACATTCACCCTTTGTATACAAATGAATTCTTTCTTGTGGTTTGATACAATTAACTTGGAATATTCCATTGTGCATAACTAGGGGTGCCAGGTTTTATTTGTTTTAAAAAGTGTTATATTTATTTGGTTTACACACAGTGTAGATCCTGATGAATTGCCGCAGCATGATATATTTAATCTGGGTATTCACTGTTTGAAAACGCGTACGCTTAGGGATATAATTATGAACTTAAAAACATTCAATACTTAATTCCTGTTCATAGATATTTCGTTTCAGACATAATGGAGTACTAGGGTATGGAAGGATTTTCCCGCCGAAATTCTATGTGTCCAATTTAGTTTTTGTTTTTTTAAGTTTGCAATTTAATTTCGTAAAATATGTCACTGTAGCATGTGAATTGCCTAAAGATAACAGCTTGGATCAACGGATGTTGCTGAAGAATTAAAAAATAATACAAAGTAAACTGTAAATAGCATCAACAACATAATAAAGTGACACGAAACAAGCATTGAATATTGTCGGTAATACCGCGCTTCTTTCCATGCTAGATATTTTGACGCCAGAGGGCGCGCATTCATTTATAATTTATAGAGTATCCCTTATTCGGAAAACGGTGTCAGGGGACGTTTTGACTGAATGGTTTATCCGAAAATGGGATCTGCTTATTTTCACATAAATATATCGAAAAATTCAAGCGTTTCAACTTTCGTCCTTTTGTAAAACGTTTGTTATAGGATGCAAAATATTTCGTACAGAAACATCCATATAGAATGTCATAAATATAAACTCATTTAAACCTTAAAATGAATATCAACGAAAACATTACAAAGATGAAAACGTCTTAAGTTTAAAGGGAGGCAACCTAGTAGAAATACAAGTTAAAATTTTGAGAAAAGAATAGTACCAACAATATTACTTAGCAAGAGATAAGACCCAAAGTATTCATGATTCCATGAACCTTCCAAAAATCGAATTCATTTCTTAAATGATTGAACTTTTTCATCCAGGGGTCGCGAGTTTGACCCCAGCCCAGCCCCATACTATTGGGGAGATTGATCATGAAATAAGTTCCCTGGCAATTCTTCTCTCTTCCGCTGAGGCAAGAAGGGTTTTTAGTATATGCACGAAGTACTGGTAGTGGTTAACTACTTTGTCAAGCTTGCCTAGTAAAAACGTGTGGTGTACATGATTTGCGTCTCTAAAAGCTGTCTTTCGGGTTAAGATTTGCTTACAACAGTCTGCTCAGATACAGAGACTAGCGTATTGACTGGAATTTCGCTTGTTGCAGGCTACGATATGATACTTTCAAATAAGGGAATAACAACGGCGCTGATATGCTAGAAACAAAATCACAATCTTCTTGCTAGACTCAGTAGCTGAGCAGGCAGGTTTGTGCATGCATCCTCGCAAGAAAACCTGTGTTCTACAGATTGAAATTAAGGTTATGGCAAGCTAACATATACTTAAGGAAAAAAGAAAGGCAACAGGTGGAAATATAATTTTTGCATGGTTAAATGATGGTTTGATGAAATCTCTTTTGGAATTGTCTAATTGATTATTTGTAGCATGTGATGAAATTACAAAACGTCATTTCAACGCTAGAGTTTACGCTACACGGTGAAAACATATGAAAACGTAACATGGGACGTGAACGTCAGAATTAAGATCACTAAAAAAAGTAAGTGAGTATGATCAGGAAATACCACAATCACAAACTGCAGACAACCCCGTGGCACCGAGAGGAAGAGCTGCTCAACCGTCACAAGACACCAGGAAGACAAATTAAGCAAAGCAACCAGCTCTCTCTTCCCCATCAAGTCTTTTGCATGCTTGGTTACATGGTGTCGACTTGACAATTTGCAAATAAAAAAACGTCCAATCATATTCGTAATGCAGTCAAATATTGCGTCAAAACCGTCTACTTTAATGCCAAGATACACAACCACAGAGAATAAGCAATTGACGTCACTTAGAGCCGTCGAGTTTGTGTCGTTGGTGTATATACAGTGTAAAGCAAACCTAGAGGCATCAGAACAAGCATTCTCGTAAAAAAACTGACTCTTCAGATGCCGTCGAAATATGCTAGCAGGGTGTTTATATTGACGTTAGCCAAACTAAGCACGTCATAATGCAAATGAAAACACTTGATTACATGCTGAAAGCAAACACTAAACTTGCTTTAGCTATAACCAAAATTCTGTCACTGGACCATTCTCTCATTGGAAAAGCGCATAAACCTAATGGAAACCATTAAAATGTAAAATAACAGATTTTGATGCCATATTTGCCTTTTTTTGACGTCTGAAGATCTTAAATCATAATTATTGAAGAAACATCCATAAATATTGAATAAAAAGTCAAACAGAAAAGAAATTTTACGCATCTAACGCAATATTCAGAGTTGACGTTAATGACGTTAAGGCAACGTGCATGCGTAATCGATAATAACGTTGATAATTACGCTGAGCTGTCGTAATTTGACGGTTACATACCACTCCCATGAATTTACATCATTTACACAAAGAACTGACATCACATTGTATGCTAGCAATAAATCAAAGCGTTTGTTGCGTTTCTTTTTTTCCTTAAGTATATAAGAGAATGTCAAAGGGGCGGATCAGACTGCGGGATGCGTAGGCTGGTCTGCACATTTGTTGTGTGCGCAACCCGACTACAGGTTTTTCTAGCGTTCAGCTTAGGTAAGTGTTTGGCTAGGTGTTGTTCGCCACACACTTTCATGCTAAGGTTATAATCCTGTAAGATTGTAATGAATTCCATCTAACATTGTAGGTGATATGGCAAGCGTGTCAAGCAAAAGCATAGTTCGCAAAACATATTCAATCTACAGAACAATGTGTATTTCTCCATTAAACATATTTTAAAGCTGCATAGTCTGTAACTTTTGATCTTCTAATTTTACAAATAATGTTTTTATTTTTTAAAGAACACAGTAAAAATACTCAAATTCAGGTAAACATTTTACCATTTAAGTTATCACTATCAAAACAACTGCATTTATGTTAAAATTCAACGGTCTAGAATTATTGGAGGGACGCAAATAATTACCAACAAGAGAAAAAGATACCTATTTTATAAGATAATTCACTTTTCCATGCAGTTTTCAGCTGTACTGAACATTTTTATTGTGAAAACTAGCTGAATTCTACTTTTACAAATGATTATAAAATAAAATAAATTTTTTCGAATAATGTTCATAGTTACAGAGTATGCAGCTTTAATAGTCGTAATTCCATTGAAGACATGTGAAGTTCCAGAGAGGGCGCCATGGGTTCCTTACCCCGCCACCTGAATATTTACTAAGCTATACGATTCATTAGCACCCCTGGAGAATCACAAAGCATTCAATGTTGGACCATGCTCAACCCGCCAGCGAAAGGCCATAAGGCCATTTAAATGGTGTTTCGCTAACAGGCCGATAATGGCCCACTTGAAATGGTATTGGGATCATCAACTGAAAAAAAATGCCAGAGTTGGAGCCGTTTGACCCCCATTCTGGATGCGCATGGAGGAGGTACTGACAGTATATTCAGAAGACGGCTTGTATGTCATACGTTTGATAAACGCATATATGTCTTCAAACAATAAAGCCAAATATTTCAATATGTATTAAAAGGGAACACCTTCGTCACAAAATGCACTTAGCATTTAATTACATCCTGACACCACGATCTTTTTCATGAAATTTGGAACTTAGCACAGTAGCGAGCGAAGAAGGCTCAGACGAGTCAGTAAACATGTGGAATCTCGATAGAGCCTTCTCAGAGGTTGGACGCCTACGGAAGTTCAGATATTTGGCTTTTAGACAAACTAAATATTGCAAATGGTTCATCCCTAAGATGAAAATGGTCATATATTATTTACATGCAATGACTTTAATTCAAACTATTGACAAATTGAAGAAAAAAGTCCAGCATGCGCAGATTAAGATTTTTTCAGAGGGCTCCAACTCTGACAACTTTTTTAAAGTTGATGAGGAGAGAGAGAGAGGAGCCAAATACCATTAAAAGTGGTTCATAATTGGCCTTCCAACGAAACGCCGTTTAAATCGCCAGCAAAACGCCATTTAAATGGCGTTTTGCTGGTGGACCAATGATGGCCGAACATCAAGAATGGTGGCTTGGAAGTTTTGTGATATCCAGGGGTGACCAGTATTGCTAAAGAACCGTATAACTGTCTGATTTTACAGGGGGTCCAGACCCCTGTCCCTTACCCCCTTCCCTCCCCTCAAACTACCGAGAATTGACCTGTTTCTGGAGCCTAATAAGCCAGCACATAAGACTTTGGATTCATTTTGTACATGTCGCATTTACAAGCACCAAAGACACAGCCTCACCGTTTATCTTTAAGAGAATTTTCGTTTCCATGCCCATTCATTTGTTGGTATTGTTTCTTTTATTTATTATGTCTAACTTATTTTACAGAGGGAGCGGGTTCCAATTTGTCTATTTTAAAAGAAGCTAAGAAAAATTACATGGGTCGATTCATTTTTTCCATTGGTAGGGGATCCATTTGCTTATTCCTATGCCAAAAAATGCACAATTACCTCAGCGGCTACATTTAATATTATGGCAATTACTATTTCGGTTAAATAAATATGATTTTTCAAACAATATGAGTTGACTGAGATGCGCATTTTTTCATATATGAGTTGACTGAGATGCGCATTTTTTCTCATTTCGTTGAAATATCTTTTCTTTCATATAGATTAACAGTAGAAAAAACCTTTATGAATGCATAAGCTCTTATTACAACATGAAAAAAATAGATAATTATTTATATATCAGCTTGAAAATTAAAGGGAGGTAAAGTTAGTCAAGACAAGTATGGATATATATATAAATATGTGGTATTATTTCGTTCTACCACTGACCCAGTAAATACATGAAATCGAGCCGTGCCATGAAATTTCCAACAATGTGGTATGTTCGATCAGCAAGGCTCAGACCAGCAAGCGCATATGGACAGTCTGGTCAGAGCCTTTGCTAGTTGCTTGAATATTCTATGTCTGTTAAGCTACTGATCAAATATCACTAGAACTGCCTAAGCTTAAAAGGAGGCTACACAGTCAGGCTCATCTGAGTCTATTCATGTCAAAATGCCACATTGTTGGAAATCACGTGTTGCAGCTCATATTGATGTGTCCATACTTGGCAGGAGTCCATGCGCGGAATCAGGAATTTTATTCAGGGGGGGGGGGGGTCCAGTTTCGACGGCCGGAAAACACTCTGGACAACGTTTTTTTTTTTCTTGTTTTTTATAGTCCTGAACTTATACTACAGTTAACAGAGGGGGTCCAATGGTTTTATTACAGAGAAAACTATACTTTTCAAAGGATCCAGAGGGGGTCCAGAATTTTCCAGGGGGAGGGGGTCTAACTTTTTCCTTATGTTAATTTCTAAAGAAACCCATATAACTTGTGATTTTCCAGGGGATCCCAACCCCCCTCCCCCCCCCCCTCTCGATCCGCACATGCCTGAGGATGCGAGGCAGGAAGAGTCAAAAATTTCATAGAATATTCATAAGGAGAATTTCTTGGTAGGAAAAATCATCCACAACACCGTTTGTAGCGAGTGCTACATGCACGGGAGAAACTATTATTTCTGATAAAATATGTGCGCCCTCTGGCGTCAAAATTTTTAGCATATTCACATTCGTATTATGACAACCTAGTTCTGTCTTTTTACAACTTAGTATTGTCTTTTCACAATCTAGTTATGCCTTTTTAAAACCGAGAAATGACATGTTCTGAATAAAACTACTAGTAAATAAAAATTGGTATGATATAATGACACAATTAACAAAATAAAACTAGACTACTGACTTAAAAAGTCTAACATGTATGCATAGAATTTTGTCAGAAAATCCCTTCCATACTAGGGCGTTAAGGATCACTTCCTACACACACACACACACACACACGTCCGCACGCACGCACGCACGCACGCACGCGTCACTGCAGCTGGTATTTAGTCTATGGCAGCGATTCTGTTATCATTATATCGTTTGTTTAGTTTCTCCCTTTTTCTCTTCTTTTTTTTTCATAACAATATTCCATCGCTGCCATTTTGAATATACAATGAGATGCTAATGAGATTAATGAAATATATTTTTTTGTGAATAGCCGCATACCTATTTAAAAAAGGTATAAATAATTTTCCAATTTTGTTTATTTCATTTTTGCATATCTAATTATATAGGAGGCTTTGCTGTCATAAACACACAAATATGTCCTTAAATAAGAAATAACAGCAACTCCTGTTACATATATTCTTTTTTTCTTGATAGATTTTGACAAAAAATGCAGCAATCAGATTTGATAGACACTATTTTAACGCTCAATTATCATTTGCTGAGCGTTTTCTTTTCATTGTATCATTGTAGACTAACATTCATGTGTCTTTGTTTTTCTTTCGCACATTCACATAATATGACATCTATCATGAGTGTAAGGATGGGATAGAAAAAATCATTCCCACCCAGGTAAACCGCATGTTTAGATCTCGGAGGGTGTTGGCTATCGGAGGTAAACATTGCGATTATGGATGGACAGGGTCTGTATTTATCCATTTTTATATCCTATAGAAAGTTTCTTGGAGACAAAAGCAGCAAACAGGTTGCTTCTATAATGAATGATAAGGACTCGGAATGTGTTAGATGCTTTTGATCCATGTCCGTAGGACTCTGGGCGACCTTTCAAACGACGATTGTGAAATTTTCAATGAAAAAATGCTATTCGTTTGATCATAGCTGGATTTACATCGACTTTTGACACAATTTGCTTGTGTCGCCACAATTCTATATCATTCTCCTGCATGATTTATAAGAGTCGTATCTCAAAATGCTATTAAAACATCAATATTTGAAATTTGCTTACGTTGATATCGTTTTGGTGGTTAGCAAAATGTGCAGAGGTAACTTGACAGCTGGCATCCTTGCTATCGGAGTGACAGTGGTTTTGATTTCGGAGATTGATACAAACTGCCGCACAATTAGTGCCTGAATCTGATATATATTAAGCATGTCTTGATACAAAAAAATATGTAATGCTACAAATGGAAGACTATCAGGGGGGGGGGGCGAAATACAGAAGGGAATTTGAGACGTTTTACAGTTGTGGTGTGTTGTGAAAAGCGCTCATCTTCCGTCGGTGTCATTATGCATGTTTTTGTCTAGTGAGTCTGGGAAAACATATTTATTTAAAGTCTGCACTGATTCATTTTTGGTGAAACCAGTATGCTTGATATAGGAAGGGGATATGATGGCTGGGTGGGGTGGGGCGAGGGTATGGTCCCTGAAAGAAGGCAAGAACATGTGCCATACTTATACTTATTATCTTACCTGGCAATGCAGTACATTAACAACGTGAACAGGGTTACAAAATGCAGGTTCACACTGAGGCGCATTTTGTTGTGTAAAAGAAGTGTCAAAATGCGAGAAAACTGTTGGTTAAGATGCCACGTGTACATGATTAGTAAACCTTTGATCCAAAAATATATACATGTATGCCATCCACACAATTGAAACACCCAAAACCACCAGTCTACTGAATTGCCACAGAACACCCAAACGCACACAGTCCACTGAAATGCACAAAACAGCCAACCCATTGAAACTCCCAAACTCCCTAGTCAACTGATACACCCAAACCGCCCAGCCCAGGGAAGCACTCAGACCACTCAGTTCACTGAAATACCCTGATCAAATCCATTGAGACATGCAACTCACCTAGTCCACTGAAACACCCTCCTGTTGCACCGCCCTTTAGGATTCTATTCAATGAAACAAACTATATCAACAATTTACCCTAGCCCCCCCCCCCAAACCGTAAAAAACAACAACAACAACAACACATGCAAAAAAAACACCACAAACATTGAATGGGTTTCAACGGGGCTCTCAAGCCGGTCCCCAACCCCCCCTGCCTTCCTTCCTTCCTTTTTTGCTATGCAACATCTAAAACATTTTGAATGGCATTTCGCTGGAGGGCCGATGGTTGCCCGACAATGTGTGCTGGCTGGGATAGGGTATGTCCATGTCTTGTACAGTCATCTAGTAGCTTTGCACTGATACGCTTTCTTCGGTTTTGTAAAATATTAGTGAGAAAAATGCAACAAAACATCCCATGCGATGCTTAATCATGCATGGATCCAGAAATTTTGTCAGACGAACTGACACACATTTTTAGATGAATGGAGTGAGGAATTAAAATACCACTAAAAGCGGACCATCATCAGCCCAACAGCAAAACGCTGGCGGGCCTATAATTACTCAATATGGAATGCTGGCTTGGTAGCTTTTGATTTTCCAGGGGATCTGGACCAGTATTGCTAAAGAGCCCCAAAGGTTTCCGATTTTCAAGGGTGGGGGTCAGGACCCTCTGCCGCCCCCTCTCTGGATCCGCGCATCTTACCCTTAGTTGAATGCGCAGCTATCGAGTAACGTGAGCGTTCGAATTTCTGGCCTCTCCGGCGTCACTGTGTTGTATGAGTAAAAAATATTAATCATAGCTTAGTACTGGTTCAACCCAGGAAGACCCGTCCCGACATAACTGAAAATTGTTGACTGGGATGTTAAGAGTAAAATAAAAAATAAATAAAAAAAACATAATAATGAACCCTGTACAATTTGCATACGTTTTAAAGCTGTACTCGTTGCGCCATTGCGACAGTAAAATAAAATACCACACGTATTTAAAAGCAATTTATGTTTTTGGTCTGTTGTCAGTTCATTCTTAAAAGTATTAGTATACATGTAAGCTTATCTGGATCTTCACTGCATATTTGTATAGGTGGACAAAGTAATCCATATAACAATACCCGTAAAAATATTGAAAATATTGCAGTTTCAGTGGTAATCCGTTCTGTTATTTTATCTTTTAACGTTATAAACTTTACATAGTAGTACAGGGCTCGGAATTACAATGGTTCCTTAAAGTTAAGGTAGACTTAAGTTAAGTATTGATATATCAACATGCTAAATAAATTGCCTGGATCGATGCAGTACGTGTGGTCAAAGATATCATTGTGATCTACAGAAAAGTGAAACAATTTTGATTTTAATCAGTTTGAAAAATCAATACTTAACTCAGTAAGTCTTCCTTAACTTTAAGGAGGCATTGTCATTCCGGGCCCAGGTCCTCATATTCCGGTAACAGCAGCCCAAACCCCACAATGGCATATTTTTAAACAATATTATTTGAGCCGCGACATGAGATTTCCAACAATGTGGTATGTGCGACCAGCAAAGGCTCCGACCAGATTGCGCATAAGCGCAGTCTGATCAAAGCCTTTGCTTGTCGCTTGAGTATTATATGAATATTAAGCTACTGAACGAACATAATTTGGAGTTTCTAAGCTTAAAAGAAGGCTACACAGGCTCGTCTGAGTCTATTCATTTCAAAATGCCACATTGTTGGAAATCAAATGTCGCGGCTCATTTGTCATTCTATAAGAAGCAATAAAGATGGGTTGAATATCTTTAAGATATTTTTAAAAGTTTCACACCGGATATGCGGCAATCGAAAACGTGAATACTATCGACGAACGTAGATCAAAAATCGTTGGAAACAGGGTTTTCCATTAGTCGTCCGATTTTTTGATTGCCATGTGTCGACTTTAAATTATCTTTAGTTCAAGGTGACGTCCTTTTCAGAAAGAGATGGACAATCGGATTGTAAGGTTTAGAGTTTGGGTACAATATTTTTAATCATATCAAGTCAGTAGTTTTATAGTTGTGATGTTCGTTCTATTATCCATAATAGAGGCCCTCCCAGGAGGATCCATATTCCCTTGTTCTTCTTAAATATTAACTTGTCTCCATGTTTTATTTATTTCCCCGTTCTCTGACAATTTTGTTCCCCTCAGTTTGGCATTTCCCTTTCCCTAGAATAAAATGGCTTGTACAAATACACCCTAACTCGTGAGAGGGCCTCATTGTTAATCCTCTCTCAATTCCATGATAAAAATGTTCCCTGTTAGCACGTTATTACAGTTCTTTACCCATTACCCGATGATCGGGTGACGTACTTGGAATTTGACAGAGGAGGACTGAACATGGGAGTCGAAAACTCCCTATCATTTCATTAAATTCTCGTATTGCTCATGATATTATAATACATTAGAGAGAGAGAGAGAGAGAGAGAGAGAGAGAGAGAGAGAAAGAGAGAGAAAGAGAGAGACAGACAGACAGACAGACAGAGACAGATGAAAACAGAGAAAGAGAGAGACAGAGAAAGAGAGAGTAGAGAAAAAGCATATAGACAAAGAGCGAGTAGAGAAAGAGCGAGTAGAGGGAGAGCGAGTAGAGGGAGTGCGAGTAGAGGGAGCGCGAGTAGAGAAGGAATGCGAGTAGAGAAGGAGTGCGAGTAGAGGTAGTGAAAGTAGAAAAGGAGTGCGAGTGGAGAAGAAGTGCGAGTAGAGGAGTGCGAGTAGAGAAGGAGTGCGAGTAGAGAAGAAGAGCGAGTAGAGAAGGAGTGCGAGCAGAGAAGGAGTGCGAGTAGAGAAGGAGCGCGAGTAGAGAAGGAATGCAAGTTGAGAAGGAGTGAGACTAGAGAAGGAGTGCGCGTAGAGAAGGAAGGCGAGTAGAGGAGGATTGCTAGTAGAGAAGGAGTGCGAGAAGAGAAAGAGAGTAGAGAAGGAGTGCGAGTAGAGAAAGAGAGTAGAGAAGGAGTGCTAGAAGAAAAAGAGAGAGAGTAGAGAAAGAGAGAGTAGAGAAGGAGTGCAAGTAGAGAAGGGGTGCGAGTAAGAAGGAGTGCGAGTAGAGAAAGAGGGGGTAGAGAAGGAGTGCGAGTAGAGAAGACGTGGGAGCATAGAAGGAGTGCGAGTAAAGAAGGAGTGCGAGTAGAGAAGGAGTGCGAGCAGAGAAGGAGTAAGAGAAGAGAAGGAGTGCGAGTAGAGAAGGAGTGTGAGTAGAGAAGGAGCGCGAGTAGAGTAACAGAGAGTAAAGGAGTGCGAGTAGATAAGGAGCGAGTAGAGAAGGAGTGCGAGTAAAGACAGGGTGCGAGAAGAGAAGGAGAGAGTAGAGAGGGAGTGCTAGTAGAGAAGGAGTGCGAGTAGGGAAGGAGTGAGAGTAGATAAGAAGTGTGAGTAGAGAAAGAGAGACTAGAGAAGGAGTGCGAGTAGAGAAAGAGAGAGTAGAGAAGGAGTGCAAGAAGAGAAGGAGTGCGAGTAGAGAAGGAAAACGAGTAGAGAAAGAGACAGTAGAGAAGGAGTGAGAGTAGAGAAGGAATGCGATTTTAGAAGGAGTGCGAGTAGAGAAGGAATGCGAACTTAGAAGGAGTGCGAGTAGAGATGGAGTGCGATAAGAGAAGGAGAGAGTAGAGAGAATGAGTGCTAGTAGAGAAGGAGTGCGAGTAGGGAAGGAGTGCGAGTAGAGAAAGAGAAAGTAGAGAAGGAGTGCGAGTAGTGCGAGTAGAGAAGGAGAAAGCAGAGAAGGAGTGCGAGTAGAGAAGGAGTGCGAGTAGCAAAGGAGTGCGTGTAGAGAAAAAAAGAATAGAGAAGGAGTGTGAGTAGAGAAAGAGTGCGAGTAGAGAAAAAGAGAGTAGAGAGGAGTGCGGTTAGAGAATTAAATATAGAGAAAGTAGAGAGGAGTGCAAGTAGAGAATAAAGTATAGAGAGAGAGTAGAGAGACAGAGACAGAGTAGAGAGAGAGAGAGAGAGAGAGAGAGAGAGAGGGGGGAGAGAGTAGAGACAGACGTAGAGAGGGAGACAGAGTAGAGAAAGACGTAGAGAGAGACAGAGTAGAGAGAGACAAAGAGAATAGAGAGTGGAGAACGACAAAGAGAATAGAGTAGAGAGTAGAGAGAGACAGAGAGAGAGAGAGAGAGAGAGAGAGAGAGAGAGAGAGAGAGAGAGAGAGAGAGAGAGAGAGAGAGAGAGAGTAGATAGGTGAGCGAGTAGAGAGTAAAGAGGAGAGCGAGTAGAGAGAATGAAGAAGAGAGGGAGAGAGAGAGAAAGAAGAAAGAGAGCGAGTAGATGGGGAAGAGAGATCTGGTTGCTTTGCTTAGTTTGTTTTCCTAGTGCCTCGTGATTGTTGTGTGGCTCTTCCTCACGGTGCCATGGGTTTGTCTGAAGTTTGTGATTGTGATATTTCCTGACCATACTCACTTACTATTTTTGTTGTATTTGCTGGGGGTTCGTGTTTAGCACTTCGTTTTAAACGCTTATATTGTGTCATTTCTAGTTTGGCAATACTTTCACTGAGATGAAGGGAGCTGAATGCTTTGCGTATTGTATTCTGACTTTGTGCGTATTCCTTATTTGTCTGTGTTCCAGTGTCCCTGTCTCTTGGTGCCATGTGTCTGTCTGGGATTGTGGCATTTCCTGGTCATTTACACTTGTTTTAACCCAAAGGCCGTTCTTTAAAGCGCGTTAACTTATGTTGTGTAAATGCGAAAACACCTACATATAGTTAAATTTATGCAATTAGTGAAGACTGATTAGACCGTATAGGTGCTCGTCTAAACATCTGGTATACTAATTGCATTGCTACTTGATCCGTCACCTTCACAAAAGGTATGTGCCCATTTCATAGTATAATGCTTTTGCATGTTATGTTACTGCCAGATTGTTTCTTTAATGTGATGCAAAGGGCTAAATAGATATGGTAGGCCAAAACAAACAAAACAAACTAATGCACAAAAACACTCCTTCAATGTTGAACAAAAGCTCTAACAAATTGGTTTGTTTAAGCTTGTTTCTCCCTTGATATGTTCCTCGCCAATCGAACCACTTGTTTTTGAAAGTGTTTGAGTGTTACAATTTTGTTTCCGTACGCGATAGCTTGTTTAATGAGCATAATCAATTTGCCCTTCTCTGAAATCAATGTTAACATGCACATGCCTTCCCTCCGACAGCTACCCAACATACCTCCGAACGGAAAGCTACCCATAAGCATGATACCACCGTCATAAAATTGCAAATAAATGAGTGTTTTACAAGTATTTTTGAATTGTTTTTGACTGATTCATTCCAAAGAGAGGTTATACATTCCAGCGGTGGCTGTGAATCAAGTAAAAATAAAATAAAAGATATGAATATTAACTGATGAATTCGAAATATTGGTCCAAATTACAGCATTTCCGAATTCAAATGCGATTTAGACTCGAACAGATTCAGTTCAAAAAGATGTATTGTTTTCAGAGTTATCATCATTCTGTATACTATCGACCTATATGTTGTTCTTATCCCTCAAAGCGAAACTAAATGAAATAAAATCGTCTCAATACAGACCATGTCCAACCCCAAAATCCTTTGTTTACCTCCGATAGCCGACACCCTCCGAGATCTAGACATGCGGTTCACCTGGGTGATTCCCAAGGCTTCCATAGTGATGGTGATTGTGAGGAACGGATTTTTCTATCCCATCTCGCACTAATAATATATCAGTTTGCTTGCTCGCCATCTAACAACGTATTATTATGCTTTAAAAAGGGCCACAGAAGTTCCTGAATACCTTGAGATGCGCCCAAGGTGACGCCATTTTGATGTGACAATGACGTCACTTATATATAAACGTGCGGCTTTTCGATTTCTATCATCCCATGAGTTTGTATAGGGTATGTGAAATTAATAGAATATATAATTGGTGTTCAATGGGGACAGGAAAATCCCAACCCAAGAGTCCGACCATTCCATTGGGAAAAGAGGCTTGCCGAGTTTCCAATTGGACAGTGGAGCCAAGGGTTGGGATTTTCCTGTTCCCACATAAAACACCATTGATGGATTTTTTTCTCACATTCCAATTGGCGATGTACTGTATAATATTTGTTGGTGACGTCACAGTTGATGTTTACAAAGGCGCGCACTAAGAAAATGTCACAAAAAAGCGATAAAATCAAAACAATGAACAATTTATTGTGTTATCAAAATGGGTTTGCAAGGATTATGGTAAAGTCAGGTAACTTCGGACATCAGGTAAATTCGGACAGCGACCTTGTTTGATTCATATTATAATTATTGGAATAAAAAGAAGTAATCAACTAAGCAAACAGTGAAAATCCTGATGAGACGGCTCATAAGGAGCCGTCTCATCTGGATTTCCACTATTTGCAAATGTGTGTCCGAATTTACCTGGTGTCCGAAGTTTCATGACTTTACCCTACTGATTTACAACAGTGAGTGAATTTGTTGAGGAAAACAATTCGTTTTACACATTGGCACAAATCCCAGGGCATGGACTCCTTCAGTCCTTGTCAAAACCCATGGAATGGATGAATTGACAATGCATTCAAAGTGTTTAAAGCATTTGAATAAATGTTTCATGACCAATCGCTCAGCTTATACCACTTGTGCTTTAATGGTTGTAATTTCAACAGTGAAAAAAAGTCCTATAAAGAAAGAACGAATCATTTTTCGTTTCCATAAGAATACAGTGATGAGCCTAAAGTTTCTTGAGTTAACAACCATCCTCGTGTAGCTTATCTTGCATTAGCAACGCATGGTTAGCGATTTGGGACCGATATGGGACGACTATATATTGTAGTAGACATTTTTACCCACAAAGCGAACTGCTGATAGCGGATAACTGACTGCGGATTAAAATTTAGGGAACATCTCAACATTCATTTTGATACCAAAATTACAAAATACCGACCATCGGACTGCGATTCAGACTTTATTCAATGACGTACTGTTTATAAACACTTGGTTTGCGGCAGTCAAGAGCTCATTTTTTTTTACAAAACTGTTTTCTATGCCCCCAAAAGAACTTTGGGAGGCGTATAGTAATCGCACTGCCCATCCCGCCGTCCGTCCATCAGTCCATTTGTCCTGCTTCCTGCCCAGTGCATATCTCCTATATTATTTGAGGTAGGAATTTCAAGTTTGGTGTGTGGATGCATATTGAGCTAGCAAAGTGCCTCGTAATATTTTCGGGTCACTGTGACCTTGACCTTGATCTAGTTTTCAGAATAGTCGTATCCCGAGCATATCTCCTATATTATTTAAGGACGGAATCCCAAATTTGGTATTTGGAGGAATCCCAAATTTGGTATTTGGATGCATCTTGAGATGACAAAGCGTCGCGCACCATCCTTGGGTCCCTGTGACATTGACCTTGACCTCTGACCTAGTTTCTAAAAACTGTTTTGAGTCTGGTGCATATCTCCTATATTCTTTGAGGTAGGAATTCCAAATTTGGTGTGAAAATGCATCCTGGGATGGCGGAGTGTCACGTATTTTTTCAAGTCACTGTGATCTTGACCTTGACTTCTGACCTAGTTTTAAGAATTATTGTGTCTGAACACATCTCTTATATTCTTTGAGCTCGAAATTCCAAATTTGGTGTGTAAATGCATCTCTGGTGGCAATTTTGTGTGTGAATGCATCTTGGGATGACGGATTGTCCCGTTCCATTTTTGGTCACTGTGACCTTAATCTTTGACCTAGTTTCTAGAATTGGCATCAAGTTTAGTGCATTACTTTTATATTCTTTGAGGAAGGAATTCCAAATTAGGTATGTTGATGCATCTTGGGATGACAGAGTGTTGCGTACCACTTTTTGGGTCACTATGACCTTGACCGCTGACCTAGTTTTAGAACAATTGTGCCCAGAGCATTTCACCTATATTATTTGAGCTAGGGATTCCAAATTTGGTGTGCATTTGTATTTTGGGATGGCAGAGTTTCATGTGGTAAATGTGTTTTAGGTTAATATTTCACAAGTCAATCACCATCAAGGTAAGCTGGGCTGTCCAGGACCTTGCTTGTACGTCAGAAACAGTGGAAGGCAGTCTATTTATTGAAACTGTATTACCACTGCATTGGAGGTCAGCAATGTAATACATTGCGACAGTCAATATGCCTGGTAGAAAACCAAATCACAGTTTAACTATGGTTTCCACTTTAATTGCATCACGATGGAGCAGACCTCAGTCTCAGATACTTTCGTCTCTATGCTGGCTCCTTATGCTTGTTTTCAGCTGGGTCCAGCGTGGCTAAACTTGAGAGATACTCTTTCATTCTAACTCTCTGTGAGCCATTTTCTTTGTTTCACCAAATCATTGATAGTTTGTTTCTCTGTGATAATGTTTTGCATACGTTAGAAATCCTCTATTCGAGCTTAACACGTTTGTGTTTTAAAAGAAACCAAGCAGAATCCAGAGCACAGATTTGGCGCCATAACGCATCTAAGCCAACAGTAGCTTCCGCTGCTGTCCATTCTTTGGCGGTGGTTCTGTCGTTGTTGATTGCTCCTAACTTTATAACCAGATGGTATAGTTTGATCATATTTTGCATACGTATACATGTCAACATTGTCCAAACACTGGCATGCGTAACAGTTTCGTTTGACAGACAAGGTTTTGCCGAGCATCAGTCAGGCGGGTAATGGTCAGTTAGTATAAATGCTCATAAATCTTAAACCACATGGTATATTTCGATCAAATTTTGCATACTTTTTATTTATTCATTTTAACATTGTTTAGACGCTGGTATGCAAATAGGTGACGACGCTTTGTCAAGCATCATTTTGGCCGGGCGAGGTATTTTAGTGAAAATGCTCATATTTTTGAACGGCATGTTATACATGTATTTTGGTAAAAAAATTCTTACTTATCCTTGACACTGGTACAATATAATTATTTTGAATCTTGAAAAATAGCTGAGAATCTGATGTTGTGTTAAGTGGTGTTCTTATTTTAACTCTGGTAGTCATTTTGTTCAGCTGAGCAGAACCTATTGAGAAATTTTACAAGATTACCTTATAATAAACCTTCGTGTGATTTGTTTTTGAATTGGGACAAGTAGCTCGAGAGAATATGCCATTTAGAGATATTTCTTATCTACAGCTCTGGCAGCCAGCTTGTTTGGCGGAGCAAAGTTATTAACTTAAAGGCAATTTTGTTAGAGAGCATTATGAGGAACATTTCTGCGAAATTATTTTGCATTTGTACCAGTGCTGAGTTTCGCCTTTCATTTCAACTTGTAGAAATACTCACCCTACAAGTCTATTTAGCTGAAATTTACTCATTTATCATGATTTTAAACTCAAATATGATATTTTGGACCCCTATACTAGAATATCTTAAAACTATTTCACTCTAAAATTCAACACTATCCCTTTCTCAACCAGTCATAGCAAGATAGAAAACTAATTCGAATCTCAGGCGAATGTGTGTGAACTGCAACTGCAATATATCCCAAATAAATCTCTCGCTTTCTTCAATCTCTGCATAGTCAGAGCATTAAAAACTTATTTAATTTTAAAATGTTGTTTCTAAGATATACGTTCACCACGGGTCGTGCACATTAAGCTCATTTTATTATTGCTCTAATTGTGGGAGTTTTGTGTTTTGTGCTAGTTTTTTCTATGCGGTACTTGGTATCAATTTTAGTTTTGCAATCATTCCGCTTGGGAAGAGAGAGCTGGTTGCTGTCTACTTGCAGTCATGCGACTGTAAGTGTTCGGTGTTTCTTTCTCACGGTGTGGTTGGTTGGTCTGCAGTTTGTGATTGTGGTATTTTCTGGACTCTTACGTTTAAGAATTGCGCTCAACATTGCCGCCTGCCCGATGTTATACCTCACATATCGCGAACAGAATAGCCTTTAGATTAAAGAAAGATGGACCAAATATCGCTTTTAAATCTTGAACTCGCTTACAAATATATTCTATGCTAAAAATAGTTGACGCCACCATTATGTGCATGCTATTTCATGAGCACCACAGATCATCACATATATGACTGTGAATGTTTTCACATGCCATGGAACAGTCTGATAGCTCCAAAAAGAACGTAGCTGAAGTTCAAAACCATCCTTAATCCACATTGTCTACAGTGTTGAAAACGGGATACTTCTAATTCAGTTAACGTACTGCATGCTGGGTAATTTTGCATGCTTTTTTAAGTCTGCTCATTTTCTCTAAATTGGCAATTTTAAAACATAAGCCATAATACCACCAGAATGTCAAATTGTTGCAAAGTTCATGTTGTCGGTCTGATCTGGCTCTAAACTTTAGCCGAAGACACAACTCGCCACTAACGCGGAAAGAGTTAATCTCGTCAGTAACATTGGCAAGATAGAAGCATGTGTGGAATGGTGCAAAATTTTGAGGCGTTCGAGGTCGCCATTTCTAAAAAAATGAATTCAGCATCCAATTATGTACAGCTGTTCGGTACATGTACATGTACATCGGTACGGTCTATGCGTCTGCAGTTTAAAGTTGTCGGACACTGGATTGCAGTGTATATCCGTTGTCTATACGCTTTTGATATCATGACCTTTGCTCGTCATTTCACATGCTTTACAGTCATGACTATATCCTCCGATTTATGGCGTAAAGAAAGGCGTCCATTGTCCTTATAAATTTCACCCATACTGTCTAGGACACATTAAAATATGAGATTCTTCCATTACTATTGACTGCTGCACCGATGATTTCTCTCTTATGTGGAATATCCTACATGTACATGTACCTCAACGGATATATATAGAATATGTGGAATAACCTACATGTACATGTACCTCAGCGGATGCATATGGAATAACCTACATGTAAAGTTATCCTGCGTATTCTGAGAAAATCCCCCTATATCTTAACCAGAGCGTGTAATATAGCGATTGTGTTTTTGTGGTCAATAACTTCTATTACCCCAAGATGTCTTGTTTGCTCGGAGGATGTTATATGTAACCCAGGGCAGAGTGTTGTCCATATATATGAAGTTCTTTATTCGCTTAAAGCACATGAAAATAGTGGCTGAAATATTTGTAATTTCCAGAAAAATGTAATTTGAGTTTTGCGGTCATCACTCTTAATACACATTAGGTTAAGTGACGATATATATAGCAGAACATTCTATAGATGCAGCCTTTTCATAATGCACTAAAGCATATAAGACAAAATATCTGCATAAAAGTTTGCTTGGTTAAAAATTAAAAAGTTGACCGCAAATGCACAATACACTGCACCCATAAAGTCAGTGTAAGGTGTAAGCGTAAGGTGTCAGCCTGTGGGTAAAAATGTCTAGTAGGCATTGGTATGTAAGACAGAATATTAACTTCAAAGGGTTAAAGACACTATGAAATCACAGTTGCTTGGGAAGATGAACATAACTGATACCTTTCTTCTGTGGTCATAAAATAGTGTAAAAATTTGGCTCCAGTAGAAGGCTAACTCGGTGATATAATACCAATAGAGATCCTGAGAAACATGCTGAAATTAAATAATAATAATAATAATAATAATAATAATAATAATAATAATAATAATAATAATAATAAAAATAATAATAATAATAATAATAATAATAATGATAATAATAATAATAACAATAATAATAATAATAATAATAGTTATAATTATAATAATAATAATAACAGACATATTTTTAACAGATTCGATATTTATTTGGATTCTTGAAATACTGAAGGACGATGGGATTTATATAGAGTATACTTGTTTTCTGTAATATCTTGTATTACAGCAAATATTGTAGGATCTCACTGCTTTGTCACGAGAAATTCGTTGAATTTCCATAGTAAAAACAGTATTTGCAGCTAATTCCCATGCGCACATTTGCTGCGTCGGGAAACAAGGAAAGTTGTCCGGGTCCTGTCTTTCAATCATTTACGAATTGGATCAATACAGTTTTCAGATGCGCTTATGTCAGATGGATATTTCAAATTTTCATGACAATATAAAGTAACTAAAATGTGTCTGAAATATCTTTTGACCCTTTATCAAAACTGATCGTCTTAATACCAAATATCGATAAATAGATCAGACGAAATCAAACAATGTCAAAAAATCATATTTTTTTACCCTGTTTGCAAATACGAATATGGCGAATACTGTCCAATAAGTATGGTTATTTCGAGCGCAGCACGACCTGACATCGTAGCCTAGTGGTTAGCGTGTCAGACTTTGGAACCAGGGTCGATTCCCGGGTGGCAACATGTTATACATTGATTTCTTTTTTTTTCTTTTTTAGAGTTATAATGCTGAGTTACTTCATACAAGTAATATGTGATATATAAATTATAAAAAAAATCACTCCCTAAGGTTTTATGATAAAATATCCTCGAAATCTGTGGGAGTGGGGTTAAATGTGTTTCTCCTGAAAGATAATTAGTACGGTCACCCCCATTTTTTTTCTTTTTTTCTAAAGAAATATACACAAAAGATAAGATTTCAATGTCAGATTTGTTAATATATAATTTCCTCTGAAAATCGAAATCTTATTTTCGGGGAATTGCCAAAATATATCACGCAGTATCTTGTTACGGCCTTACGAAAACAAATAGTTTTTCAGGTTTTCTAAAAACCTTGAGGTCATGAGCAATAATTAAAATTAAAATAAAGAAGCTGGATGACGATTACAGTTATTTAAGCTTATTATTTAAGACTAAGTTTATGTCCATAAAATTGGTCAAATGCTGAAAAGTTCCATATAAGAATATGAAAAAATGAGCACAGTTTCATAAATTGAAAGTTCATGCATAAAACAAACTGTATGCATAGTATTGAAAAGATTTCAACGCGGGAAGTATTTAGTAGCATATGTCCTTAAGCTTATATAAGGTCAATACACTCGTGATTTAGGTGCAATGATGGTTCCACAAGGCTATAGATAATCATTTACGATGTTGTTTGGTCATTCAGGCTAGAAAGAAAAAAATGAAAAATTATTTTGCGTTTATATGCTTCTACCCACCCACCGACCTACCCTTATTATTGCTCGAAAAATGGTTTGTTATTTAGATTTTAAAGAAAAAATTGCAAAAGGTAGATAAAGTTACAAGAATATTTGTCTTTGTATGGTATTTAACACATATAAGCATAGCGTCCTTTTTGTGGGACATATGCAAACAGTACAGACCCAGATCAGACGTCACATAAAGTGGCGTCTGATCAAGGTCTCCAATGTTTGCTTGCAAAATGATCAATTAAAATTTGAATGCAAATGAAAAATACCACCCAACAACCCTTAAAGCAGAAGTGGACGGGCCCAATTGATAGAAGATATTCCAAACGTCTTATATGGGTTAATTGGTTATCGATTTATTTCAAAAAGGCTGTAAATTGAGAGATTGATTTTATAGGTGAGGTGATGTTCAGTCTAAGTTGTGTTTCAAATCGTGGACTGCTTTATGCTAGCGCCTGAGCAAGGAACTACATTTGGATGGAGGGATGCTAGCTGGGTGTTAATTGTTATGAACTTTTGTCTAAAGGCGCTCAGATCTTTGCTTGCCATCATGCACGTATATGTTGTTAAGTTTGATATCATATTCTTAAGGATATAATACAAAGACGTATAGACGGTTATGATGTACATTTACTTGTAAGACGCTTAATACTGCTGTGATGCATATAGACATGTATATCATAACAGTTGATAATTCGGGGTAGTATATCTGGTTTCTGGATAATATATAATTTGAGCCGTGACATGTGATTTCCAACCATGTGGCATTTTGACATGCGTAGACTCTGACGAGCCTGTGCAGCCTCCTTTTAAGCTTAGAAACTCCAAATGGTGTTCAGTCATAGAATATACAAGCGACTAGCAAAGGCTCTGATCAGACTGCGCGTATGCGCAGGCTGATCTTAGGCTTCGTTGGTCACACATACCTCATTGTTGGAAATCTCATGTCACGCATCATTTATGTTTCGTCTGAATTACATGAAAGAGAACATAGTAGGAGTCTGTAATTGTTCTATGTTTTGTTGTACGTTACTTTATGTCGGATCATCTTGATGGTGAAGAGAGAGCTAGTTGCTTTGCTTAATTTGTCTTCCTGGTGTCTCGTGATGGTTGAGCGGCTGCTCCTCGCGGTGCCGCGGGGTTGTCTGCGGCTTGTAATTGTGGTATTTCTTGATCATACTCACTTTCTATTTTTTATATTGTGATTGTTTGTATAATCATCAGACAGTTTTAACTCATGTTTTGTGTGCGCACAAAAGTATCATGCCATTGAAATGGTCATATTGATTAGCACCAGCATATGCTCTGCTTAAAAGTAAATAAAAAAAATATTTTGTAAAATTGACTCATCATTATGTATGAACATGACACGAAGTTTGGTCATCTCTCTACCTGATAGAGACACCTTTAACACTTGCAGAGAAGACCCAGATCAGGCAGCGCCCTTATCAGGGTCTACTATGTTTATATGATAAGATATGATCCCCTCTAAATGGATCTGAGAAGTAATTTCTTTGTTCAATGTATTAATAAAGACGTTTATTTATATAATTATTCATAGTAGATGGAGCTTAGCATGAATCTTCTTTAAAATATTTATAAAAGAAACATTACCTGGCCAGGCCAGCCTACCCAGCACAATCTTGTCTTCCACAAATACGGCTTCTGTAAGAGAAATGTACAGATTGTTTCCAAAGGATTTTACATGAGTGCTCATGTTGAATTTATTAACCCATTTAAGCCTAGCGTCCTTTTTGTGGGACATAGGCAAACAGCGCAGACTCAGATGAGAGGCCGAAGAATGCGGCAGGGTCTCCACTGAAATGGACTGTTCCGTTTGATAACGGTGGGAAAATCATCCGTCTTAAATGGGTTAAATAAGTTGGAAAAGGGATAAAATGCGTGGCTTGCAAAGAGTTTGATAAGTTCAATAATAAGGGAGCACGGATTATCTTATGACGTAGGTGTCATTTTGTAATCTCGTTAGTAAGTGTTCTGTGCTTGAGGGTTCTGTGATTGATGGTTCTATTTCGGACAGCTAAGTTATTGTAGATAATTATCATAAACTCGATAAGCATTTTCTAAATTCTACCGCAGACACTCAGAGTTGATTGTTAAATACATTGGGTTAAAAATATTCTGCAACAGTGCATATCAGAACCTATATTTTATGGTGTTTTAGTTTATAAATTCAAAACACTTATCAGAAAACCTAATTTTAGTGATCAATTTAAAAAGGTAATCAAACGTTATAAAAAAATGGATATATCTTGGATGTCATGAGACAGTCTGCATTCCTGTTTGTAAAAATAATCACGGTTTTTAGCTATGGTTTCCATTTTAATTGCACGACGGTGGGTCAGAAATTAGACTCAATGACAGCTCTGGCGTAAAGCTTTAATCGGTGGGTTGGTGCTTGTCTGTTGCTGGGCCCACCGTGGCTCAGCTTGAGGTTCTCTTTAGCTCTGGCTATCTATGTGTCGTGAGCCCTTTTCTTGGTGTCACCATAGTGTGTTAATTTGTTTAGATTGTTTCTCTATGATAATACATTTTATTAGTTAGGAAGCCTCTGCGCGAGTTTAACATTTTTGTGCTTTAACAACAGCAGCATCAAGGGCGTAGATTTGGTCCCAGTTAAATGCATTATAGCCCATTGACACTTAGGCTGCTGTTCGTTCTACGGCGGTGGTTCTGTTGTTGTTGATTCGTTGTTGATTCGTTGTTGATTGTAACTCTCATTCCATTCTAGTTTAGCAATCATCTTGACAGGGGAAGAGAGAGAGAGAGAGAGAGAGAGAGAGAGAGAGAGAGAGAGATGGTTGCTTTGCTTTATTTGTCTTCCTGGTGACTCTGGCTCTTCCCCGCGGCGCCACGGGTTTGTGATTGCGGTATGTCCTGATCACATTCACTTACTATTTTGGTGTTTGTTTTGTTATACAGTACAAAGTGTCATTTTAAATTTGCAAACATTTTGATTTCGCTAACACCTAGATGAGCTAGAGAAGGAGTGTTTTTTTTATTTTGTGACTCTTAGTGTTCTGTGGCTCTACCTCATGGCGCTCCAGGTTAGTTTGCAGTGTGGTATCTACTGATCATACTCAATTACAGCGGTGTTAATAATGGGGGGCCAGGTGAGTAGAAATTGGGCCCCCTTACTACTATGGTGACATATCTCACTAGTGATGGTAATAGGGCCGTGTCTAGATAAAAAAAAAACTTCCTTCAGGGTTTCCGAAAAAGCGAGTATCAAACCAGTCTCTTCAACTACATAGATTGACTATGAATTGGAATTTCGCTTGTAGCCAGTTTACATATAATATCTTCCACAAAGCAAATAACAAAGGTACTGATCAGACTGCGCGGATGCGCAGGCTGGTCTGCGCCTGTGTTGTTCGAAACCCCCCGACGACAGGTTTTCTCGCGATGCGGCCCATATGATTTCCTTTCTGTCTGTGTATTACTACGCAACATGTTTCTTTGTTGCGTTCTCGTGTCATTTACTGTCTCTGTTTTCTTGGAACGACTGAAAAAGTTATACTGTCTTGTCAGCTTCTTGCATCCTGTGGTCACCTCCTGGGAAAAGACTGATTTCTTGGCTCTCTTCTATGTGATGTTTTCCATTACTTTTGTTACTTTCCCATATCTCAACTAGGCCAGTTGTGGTATTTGATTGTATCGCTTCTTGATCTTTGCTTTCTTTCTTACTATTTATTTAATGAGCAGAATAATACATTGTGCTTCCATGATCTGCGATGCAAGCTTTGCTAAATACGCGTATTTGTTTGTTTGATTTGATTTTTTACGTCCCATCAACAATCTTTCAGTTATTAAGGGACGAGTCTTCCTGGGTTGAACCAGTACTAAGCTAGGATTAACGTGATTGCTCAAAGACACAACGCAGTGACGCCGGTGAGGCTCGAACACGCGGCCCTTCGGTCTCCAGTCAAGCACTCTACCACCAAGCCACTGCGCTCCCTCTGAATACGCGTAAAAGCTTGTCCTGGCAGACGGGTTTTTTATGCGTATTCAGCCATGCTTTTGTGACATCTAGAAATTTCATATCGTGGAAGCACTGTGTACTATTTCTCTATAAAATACATATTTGTTATTAAAGCCTCATTATAGCATCGGTTGATAACTGTTACATCCATATGTATTAACAAAACACAATATTACCGAAAGGGTTTTTTGGTAGCTACATATCTGTGTTTCACGAAATTGACAACGCCTATCGCAAACCAAGATTCATGCATACCAAACATTTATGTGTCGTAATCCAAATCAGAAATAAGGTTTTGGTTAATAACGTTAAATTTTTTAAGCCCTCCAGTTTAATGTCATATTGACCGTTCCAAAGCGGTGCTTCTTTTGTGGATCCTTTTTGTTATTTATGTTTCACATTTTACTTTAATGGCAGCCTTGTGATCAAACGTTGGGAAATGGCTGACCTCTTGGCTCCATTGTCAGGAGGACATAAGTTAAGAGTGCGTACAAGAAAATAATTTTCTTATTTTTCGCTCAAAACATATGTTGTGGTTAGTCAAAAGAGCCGTCTCAATGAGACGGTTCTTTTGGACATTCAAAACATATGCTAAAAATAATGGGTAAGAAAAATTACAATTTTACGCTGAAAAGTTTTATCTAAACCTATACTAGGCCAAAAAAGAAACGTCGCATATAAAACATACATTGTATATGGGGGAAATTTCACCAATCTCTCGCAAACGATTTGTCACAGTTTGAACGCTGATTCTTGGTTTATGAGTTATTGGGGTTTCCTAGCTATCATTGTCACCGGACGAAATTAATTGACCAGTTAAAACCTACGTTTTTATCAATCTTGACGTCGCGTAATTAGGCGATGACGTCATGAGTGCGCACGGTCTGACATTGTTCCAATTTGTCAGAAACGTTTCCTAAGACGTTTACTCACTCTTGCATGGCATCGAAATTACTGGGCTATCACCGATGGCGTCACGTTAGCTTGTTACATTCTTATCACCTTTTCACGTTCAACATGTGTCCCCTTTGGTATCGTAAATTAGCGATGTGAAACTTTTAATTTTCAATTTTTAAAATGTTTTCAAACGAATTGGATATTAGACTAGTGATTTCATTAGTTATTACATGTGTAAATCTAAATAAAATGAATGTGCACGTGAAAAACTTGAAAATAAAAAGACAGCCTGTACACTGGTTTGGGTTGACTGAGCTCAGAAAACAATAAGAATAATGTGAGGCAGGAATAGTGGCGAAACATAGATAGCAGATGAAATTTTGTAACTCTCATTTAACGCGCAATATTTTTAATATTTGTATGCGGCGTTTCTTTTTTGGGCTAGTATATAATTGTGTGTAATGTTTCTTTGTGATTTTGTCACTTTACAACATGATGTCAGGTGTAGTACTTGATTGTATCGATTCCTGATCTTTGCCTTCTTTTTTATTGCTGAATCATCAATAATCTTACAATAATGGTGACTCTGTTGTTGTTGACTTTTTGTTTATTGTTACTCCCATTGTGGGAGTCTGTAATTGTTCTATGTTTTGTTGTACGTTACTTTATGTCCATTCTAGTATTGCAATCATCTTGATGGGGAAGAGAGAGCTGATTGCTTTGCTTAATTTGTCTTCCTGGTGTCTCGTGATGGTTGAGCGGCTCTTCCTTGCGGTGCCACAGGGTTGCCTGCAGTTTGTGATTGTGTTATTTCCTGATCATGCTCATTTACTATTTTTTACAGGAGTAACGCTTGACTGATAACACGTTTTATGTACTTAAGTTCACAACTTTGGTCTGTGATGTTTAAGAGAATCTAGGATAGACGTAAGTATAAATCACGATAAACGTGTTACTAGTGAGTCACTTTTCAGAGTTATTACGATGAATAAATTCTCCAAGGGAATCACTCCCACACTCCACGTTTGGGAGTGATTCGCCCGAGGTTTCACATCAATATAGCTTACACAATTAGTGTAAAAAGAGTACATAAATCAGGATTTTAGTTTAGAGAGCGTAACAGAAATAAAACTTTCTTATTTCCCAACCAAAACGTATGTTGTTGGTACTCAAAAGAACCGTCTCGATGAAACGGTTCTTTTGAGAACCCAAAATATATGTTAAAACTGACAAGTAAAGGCCCTGTCACACTATAACGTTTTAGCCAACGTATGCCGACGTATGAAATATATATATCTAGTACGCTGGCATACGCTGAAAATCTAATTAAAAATCAGAGGAAGCCTCTCTCTGGGCTTATGCAAAGCGTACGCGAAACTAACATAGAACGTATGTCTAACTTATGAGTAACTTATTCATAACTTATTGCCGACGTAACATAACTTATACTTGTATCAGCGTATAACAGCTTATGTCCAGCGTATCACTAGCGTTCTTGACTTTTGAGAAACTTATGCACAACGAACGTCTAACGTATGCTGAATTGTACACATAACGTACGTTAACGTATGCATAACTTACATGTAGCGTACATCTAACTTATCTCAAACGTATAAAAGAGTACAAAATTTTGGGACCACTTTGTCATATGACACCGTATACCAACGTACTGTAGCGTGTTCGTAACGCATTCAAAACGTATCTCTAACTTATTAAACGTACAACAACGTACTTGGTAAATTTTCATACGTTGGTGCTAACGTACCTTAACGTATGCATAACTTACCCGTTGCGTACATCTAACTTGTGCCTAACATATAAGCAATACGTCGGCATACGCTGAAGATTTTTAATGCAAGTACAAACTTTTGGGATCTATTCGCCGTATGAAAACGTATACCAACGTACAGTAGCGTGTTCGTAACGAATTTAAAACTTATCTCTAACGTATTCAGCGTACACAAACGTACTTGCTTAATATCTCATACGTCCGCATACGTTGGTGCTAACGTACCTTAACGTATGCATAACTTACCTGCTGCATACATCTAGCGTATGCCTAACGTATAGAAGCAGTACGTTTGCACACGATGTAAATTTTTATGGATGCACAAAATTTTTGACCTCTTGGCCGTATGTCAACGTATACCACCGTACCACCGTACTATAGCGTATTCGTAACGTGTTTAAAACTTATTTCTGACGTACACAGCGTATACCAACGTACTTGCTGATTTTTTTCATACATCGGCATACGTTGGTGCTATACGTCGTAGTGTGACAGGGCCTTAAGAAAATGTTTTTGTTTATCTAAACCTATGATAACTTACATTCCACACCACCATCATACCATAAATGAAGAAGACTGTGTAAAACAACAGCTGCCAACTGCAAATAAAAAGCAAAATATAAAAAAATGCAATTAAAAAAAAGAAAGAGTAGTGCATAAAGTTTCACTTAAATTAACGGATTGCCTACTTGTGTTGTCTGCCGATAACCTTTGTACAGTAACGACCCAGTTCAGACCAACATATGACGCCCAGGGTCAACTATTTGACACTCTAGTGGCACTCCAGAAAGCATTTTTTGGACAAAGTTGATTTTTAAAAGAATCTGCAAACGATAAAAATCATGTAAAATGTCCAGCATGCAAAGAATGAACCTACTTCTTATGGGACTTGATTGTACTGCAGCAGCATGCCTATCACACATTTCCAGGAGCATAGAATAATGAATTAGCTTGACCCCCAGAATGTTAGCCAATCCTTATTTCAAATGTCTAGAAATGCAACAAATGTGATTATGTGTCATATATCAGTAGTATCATAGGCGTTGGGTGCTTAAAACAATATTAACGCGCCCATGAGATTGTATGGGCTCAAAAAAAGATCGTCCACCTCTTACCTGTGGAATGACACTGTTAAAATTCCTCCTGGTCTGGTTTCCTTTTGTTTTAGTGTAGTTATTAAAGGAATTAATTCACCCTTCACCTTAATGAATTTATTCTCTTTTTAGCACACATTTTGGTCTGCTACTTTTAGAATTATATTATATATATATTAATATATATTAATTTCCATGCTGTGTTTTTCTGTAAATTGGGACTTCAGCACTATAGTTTAGTAAAAGAAATTACCTTGTTTGGGCTAAAAGCTTGAATTACTTATTGGGATATTTGGTTTAAACATATTTATTTATATGTCCATTTACAGTAATATACAAATAAACATTTTACAATATAATCATGAAGGGATTCAGAAAAACGCCATGCGACTTATACGAATCTGTTTCCCTATGAACAAAATGGTGCACAGTTAGAAAATATACTCAACTACAAAAGAAACCCATCAGATGCTTTTAAGGGCAATTACGGTAAAATGATGAAGAAATCAAAATATATTTTATACCATATTCTTTAACAATCAACTATGCATCAAATTATTGAATAATGTAACAGTTTTACTTAAACCCGTTCATGCTGTCCGCCAGTGAATAGACAAGGGGTCATTTCTAAAAATGACAAGTTTCAGACAATTGATTTTCTCTCCAGTCCTAGTCTTAATCAGATCACTTCGTCCAATAATCGGTATGTCCATCTCTGATGAGGCAATCAAGTGTGTGCAGAGCCAAAACAAACCGTATAAGTTACGTAAGGCTGGATCTCAATTCGATAGAGCAGTTGTTGGGTGAGTTCTGGCGAAACATCGGTGATCGTTCAGTACAACCTCGGAATCCTCGACAGCTTCAGGTTGCTCTCCATTAAGAATGGGCGTGGATTTCCAAGACCGTTGTGCTGCATTACATGCTTTTAGTTTGACCTCGTTATGAGGCAGTTATTGCTGCAGGAGAGTGTCATGTCTGTTTTGAACGAATTTAATTCAAAGCATCTGATTAAGACGAGAACGAGACATTCATTCTCAAGTAAAAAACTTGTCATTTTTGAAAATGACCCCTTGTCTAAACACTGGCGAATAGCATGAACAGATTTAAGTAAAACTGTTACGTTATTCAATGAAATGATGCAAAACTGATTGCTACGGAATATGGCATAAATATATTTTCATTTCCTAATTCTGATTTCCATAATTGCCCCGAGAAGTGACTGATGGGTTTCTTATGTAGTTGAGTATATATCCGGTGGAAATCAATAAAATCATGAGTTGTATTCAAACCAAATAACTTTTCTACTCTAAATGTATTGAGAGAGAGAGAGAGAGAGAGAGAGAGAGAGAGAGAGAGAGAGAGAGAGAGATGGGAATATTTCTTAGATGATACAGACATATTCCATGTTCATGTGTCTGTGTGCTTCACCTATATACAGGACTAGATATGTTTAACCTAATAAACAAATATATCATGTAGGACTTGTACTGCTGTCGCTTGGTCACATGTGGATGCTCACATGTGGACTAGAGAGTTCTAAGAAGCAAGAGACGATTAGAAGTAGTAGTTTTGGTGCTAAATAAACAGAGAAAGCGTCAGCGCATTTTCTTTACAATACCTAGATTCACGGAATTTCTGTAATGGCGTTGGGGTGTCTTTTAATTTTCTTCTCCTAAACCATTTTTGAATAGCCCTCTCAGGTAGATCTGTCTGCTTACTTAAATCCTGAAATACACAAGACAGGGCAGACATTTTACAATGAGCCTCTTTAGTTATGGACCACTTATGTATGTTAGATTTTTGGGAAAATCAATATGATGTTTTTTTCTGAGACTACCAGCGTAAAGCGCATGTTTGTGTGTCATAATCCCTAGAAAAATAATTGTGATGAGACCAGAAACGAATGATAAAATAGATCCTGAAGGGCACTAACCTCCTAACAACAAATTCAGATGTGGGCCGCGTCGCGAGAAATTCTGTCTTTTGGGTGTTCGACAAAGCGAGTTTCAAACCAGTCTCCGCAGCTACAAAGACTAGATAGATAATTGAAATTTCACCTGCAGCAAGTCTACATATGATACTTTTTAAAGAGCGAATAACAAAGGCGCTGATCAGACTGCGTGGATGCGCGGGCTGGTCTGCGCCTGTGTTGTCCGCAAACCCCCGATAAACAGGTTTTCTCGCGTCGAGGCCCATATCATTATTTTGAATTTTGTTCATTTTTAAACTATTTTCAATTTCAATTTTCTGCCATGACACTGGTAAGAGACAATTTATTTAGGGCGAAAATAATAACTTGAACGTGTTTGTACCTTTTACCGTTCTTTTAAACATTCAACTATTTTTGTTCCCAACTGGTCAACGTTTAGAATAAGGTTGTTATTAGTCCTTTTTTAAAAAATTTAGATAAAATACGAATGGTTATGAGGGAACCGGTTGTCAAAACACTTCCTTTACATTTTTATTTTAAACATCGTATATATATCTTCAAATAAAGAATAAAAATTCGCCTTGTTTTTCTTCTAATTTAATTCTTAACCCGTTTCACTACTGTGTAGATCTTCAGAAGACATTATTTTAAACGACGTCAGCGTCTATAGCAACAACGTTATTAAATACAGGAAGTGACGTCACAAGTATTATAATGTAATAATAGGTAGAAATTCTGTGAAAAAGATTGACAGATTTAAGAATTCTAAATGCTTTTATTCAATTTTGGTTTAAAAAGGCCAATAAAATGTTTTTCTTTCATTTTGCGTGCGGAGACGCAATCGGTCTGCATTTTGTAAAGTGGTAGAATTGTAAACTTAACTGGCTAAAATCTTGCACAGTTCGCAATTTGGCTACTGACATACAGTATTCGAACTCTTGCATATCTCTCTCTCTCTCTCTCTCTCTCTCTCTCTCTCTCTCTCTCTCTCTATATATATATATATATATATATATATATATATATATATATATATATATATATATATATATATATATATATATATATATATATATATATATATATATATATATATATATATATATACTGAGGCAAGTTCAATAATGCGAGCGCTCTCGAGCGCTCGTTGTACTGGTGTCAGGCTTTACACATTATGAATAAAGATAGGTACCAATCAACGAGCGCTCGGCGAGCACTCGCATTATTGAACTCGCCTCAGGTGTTGTGATTGACAGCGAATCACACCTGAGTTGCACGTGCAAAACAAGCTTCTTGTTTGCTCCATTGACTGTCCGTGTTCACATTGGCTGTTCCGCTTTTCCGATTTGCACTCCAACAAAACCGTTAATGCGATTTAATATTAAATACAAAATCGTTTTATCTGCTGAATTATATTTTTTTTCTATATATTAGTTATTTATAATAAAATATAATTATAAGTAATTAATTCAATTTTTGGAAGGTTCATGCAATATTGAATACTTCGGGTCTCTTGCAAAGTTAACGTTAAGCCCTTCGGGTTTCACTTACTTTGAAACAGGCCCGAAGTATTCATGACTCCATGAACCTATCAAAATCGAACTCATTTCTTAAATGAGCGTCATTACGTTGACGAAAGTGATGGCGTCAATATCCCTAATTGTAAACGATACGCCGATGGTATGATAATTTTGGTGTATTGATATTTCCTTGCCAACAAGTGACATGTATCAAAACGACTTGCAAAGAAAATATAGATTTATTATTGTAACTGCCGTTAATTTGACGTCCGAACGAGCGTTGTTTCAAAAAGTAATGTTTGAATTTAACAGCAGATAAAAGATGTTTTAAACTTCAACTAAAATATTTCTGTGTATTTTTCTATCACAACGATCAACAGGTATACTGCCTAGTGCAAAACGAAAATAAGATATATAAACGCACGTGTTGCATGTCCATTAATGTCAAAATGTGCTTACAACAAAATAGAATGTTTCGCATGAGTGAACCTAATTTATTTCGGTTTCATGAACAGATAAGTAAAGAATGACTAGTTTCAATTATTGTCACAAAAATGGGGCCCTTGACAAGTGGTTCGTTAAAGTAGCTCACTATAAGAACACTTCTGGTATTTTAAACTAAATATCAACGTTTTACAAGTGTTTTCAGAGTAAACACTATACGTGTGTCTAAGTTTCGAGTTTCATGGTTGGTAAAATACTAGTCTAGTGTTTTCACACGGTGGCAAATACTATCTGAAAGCATCTTTTACATTAATTGAATGACCAATGATGAGTTATAATAATCCGACAGTTGTGGACAGGTCTTACTTTTAAAGAAACCGAGCCAAGTTAACATCATTTCTATCACATGCTTAGCCTCCAACGAAAGAAAGGAAATCGCAGATGTTTTCCATGTATTTTCCATATGTTGAGGACTATACCACACGTGTTTAATGTGACATCATTCGTCATAGTGCGTCTACACACAGGTCCGCCATTTTGTCAGCATGGTTAAATGCTAAACAATTGTTGGTAAAAACCGCTACAAATTCTCTGTTTGTGAGGTTAATAGTTACTCGAAATGACAAGGGGCAGACTTGATTTAGCTGTTCTCTTTACTCCTTCCACTCCGAACAGGCAGAACAGAAATCAAGTGCGCTGGAACACCTGTGCTGGCGTACGCCGGAGTACTCCATCTTCCAAGGTGGTGCAGACAGAACAGTCACGTGACCTGCTCCAAAATAAAATGGCGGAGCACTGCCTACACTGTACTGAGATAGTTTTCAGTCTTTTCCGATAGGTTCTGATGATTATTCATATCGAAAAAATATAGCCATTAGTAAAAGGGATTGAAAGCACACGTATTTTGTCAATCTTTTTTCTTCTTCTTGGCAATCGGATTGTGTTATTTTTCACAATTCTTGATTTACTCCATAGTGCTCCAAAGTGCCCAGTTTTACTTGTTTTAGATGACTGTTCTGGCGTACTCCGCGTACTCTAAAATTGCTACATCAAGTCCGCCCACGGTGAAGAAAAGAAATGAGCCGCAAAATGTGATTTCAAACAATATGGAATTTTGACAAGTGTAGACTCAGACGAGCCTGCGCAGCCTCCTTTTTAGCTTAGAAACTCCAAATGATATTCAGTCTGTAGCTTAACAATCATAGAATACTCAAGCGAGTAGCAAAGACTCTGATCAAACTGTGCGTATGCGCAGGCTGATCTGAGGCTTTGCTGGTCGCACATGCCACATTGTTGGAAATCTCATGCACTGGCTCAAATTACGTTTCAGGGCGAAAGAATTGTGTGAGGAAAGGAACTGTGAACAGAAAAGCCATCGTTATGTGAAAAGATTGGATCATACATTGGTCATCTCAAAACATTTTAACAAGTGTAGACTCAGACGAGCATGTGCAGCCTCCGCGCAGTCTGGTCAGCGCCTTTGTTATTCGCTTGTTGAAAAGTATCGCTTTCCACAAGCAAAATTTCAATTTTCTAGCTAGTCTCTGTAGCCAAGGAGACTGGCTTGAGTCTCGCTTTTTAGAAACCCCGAAGACAGGTTCTGTCGTGCCGAAGCCTATGTTATAACTTACCAGTATAGTTTTATGGTCAGGGCAATGGGATTTATGTTGCTTGAAGGCAGTTTCTAAAACTGGATAAGGTTTTTGAACAGTGCGTTGTCTATTCGAAACCCCAAGTCGTAGAGCAAATGGAACCACCAACAATCTGAAATTATAAAAAATAATAATGACTAGCAAATTCAGAAAATTTATGTCCCCGCCTTTATATGTTTGTCTTTGAATATATGAGCTATCATGAAACAAGTAGCCTAAAGTCGCAAAACAGAAAACAGAAACCAAACTTGGGTCAGGTGTGGTACTTGATTGTATCGATTCCTGATCTTTGCACCCTTACTTACTTTAATTATTTTATCCAAAGCACTATATCGATCGAAATCTCAGAACGTATAATTACACTATGTAATTCTGGTACTGTTGGTGATGAATTTAACTATGTTATGGAATGTTGTTTCTTTGACTTTGACAGAAAAATCGTTTTACCACATATCAACAAGAAAACTGTTACATGTAACTGCATCACATATTCAAAAATTTATTTAATGATACTAACATCAGGCAATTAAGACGTCTGTGTAATTTTCTGAAAATTGTTATCGATAACTTTAGGTCACATCCTCGTTAAATACTTGTTTAAATCCTCCTATACATGTTTCATGCATACCACAGTGCTGCAATTACCATACTTTAAGGGTCAAGGGTATATGCATTGGATTTTTGAGTACTCAGTAAATACCAAAGACAAATACAGTGTACGTCTGTGCTTACCATTAAGTGATAATAGTGAACTGTGTAACCCTAAAAGGTATGGTCAGTGCAGCAACTGGAAATGCATCAAGATAGATTGATTAACCATACGAGCAAGGCTTAGCATATAGCTTGTCCCGAGGCAAGTTCAATAATGCGAGCGCTCTCGGGCGCTCGTTGTACTGATGTCCGGCTTAACACGTTATGAATAAAGATAGGTACCAATCAACGAGCGCTCGGCGAGCATTCGCATTATTGAACTCGCCTCTGGTCATAGTGTGCTTGTTTGTGTGCGCATGTGTGTAAGAGTGTATGTGTGTGTTCACCAATGAAGTTAGTATGTATACGGCCAGTGTTCCTCAATCAGCCAAGATATGCCAAGTATCTGCGATACCTTGTGTGGGCATTGATGGTCCTTAATATAATTACCACATATTACATGTTAAATATGTATTGAGTGATTTGAATAAACTATATTATTACTACAGAACGTTTCAGAGATTGGATCTACCAACTCAGTGGTTAAGACAAACTATAGTAAAGATCGACCAGCTGCGATCTATGGACATTTATTCTGTTTTGGTAAATAACCATCTTTAAATCTATATGTACTGTACTTAGGATTCAGAAACGTAGTGAAAAAAACACTTGAAATGCTAGTTTAACATACTTGTATATTTTGTATTATGTGACATTTAGTAGAACGTATATGTCATATTTGGTAATATCATTGAAACGATTTATAGTTCATGTTTATTATTATGAACATTAAGTTTTGGTAACATAAATTAAAGGAGCAAATTGGAGCTTTATTTCTGTCTACAGTGTTGTTATTTACTCATATTTGAGCCCGTATATACCGCTAACAGCTTACCATTCGCTAATTCCTAGAATATTTTCTCATCACTAAACATGTTAAAATAGCACACAAGATTTTGGTTCAATATTGTCGCGCATCTATTGCCAAAGTTAGTCTGCTCCAAAGAACGGACTCATTTGAGTCTTCGCTGCTCACATATACAATGTATAGATATAGATAAACACTCAAAATATATTTCAGACATTTAGTATCGCTGGATACGGGCGTTTATTAAAGGTTTTTGTTATAATCATACAGAAATCTCATGTACTCGCCCAGATGACCGAATGATAATAATAACTCTCCTTACCTTTCGAACATAAATCTAACAAGAACGAGTGCAACCGCAAAAGGTATGGCCGCGTAGAGATCATTTATTTGGGGTAGATAAACACCGCTTCCTTCTTTGAGCTCAAGGTCCTTCCAACCCCAGGAACGATTAGCAGGGAACCAGAATCGTTCATCCCAGAACCAACTGTAATCCATAGTTTATAAATGGAAGCTAACTCGAACAAATTTGTAAATTGTAGAAGCTCCTCGGATGCGCTGAAATGACAGAAGAATAATTATGCATGCATGAAGAAGAAACAAACTAGTAGGCCCTGGTCCCAGAACCTGGCCCAAGGTTATAAACATTGAGATCATTCTCAAACCCAAAATAAAGAGCAACGATTGGCTGCTTGTGGACACGTGTCCACGAGCGGCCAATCATTACGCTTTATTTTGAGTTTGAGACTGACTTCAAGTTAAATAACCTCGAGGCCAGGCCTCGAAGTTATAAATATTGTTTATGTTCAACTCAACTTAGCATGGAATTTTTACTGCTCATAAACAAAAAAATGCTGAAAAATAATTATTTTCATGCTTTTTACTCTCAGATATTGGACTCACCATGATATTAAATGTTAAAATGTCCAAACTTAATAGCTTTTTTGCAATCATCATACGCATCTAGGAGTAACAATTTAACGGAATGCATGCTATTTTTCTGCAAGTTATTTTAATGGTAAATATGTTGTCTCTTATTAAATCTAAATGATCGCGCTTGTTTGATGGCTTAACATATCTAAACTAACTATATAGTCATTAGTGGAACCAGGGAGAAATACTCAACAAATATAAAGCAATATTTGTCACCATTTAAGCGTATTTAAGCAGAGTAGGGCCAAACGATTTGACCACCCCTCTCTGAAAATACAGCAAAATAATTTGTGACGTGCTCCACTTACGCAGAGATACCCTCAAGTAAAGGTTCATAACTTTGTTATCTAAACTGTGATTCCACCCATATTTGTACAAAATGTGTTGTAGATGTACATTAAGATATACAAATTTCATAGAATTCCCAATAGACAATCTCGTTTTACAGCACAAGTCCAAGATTTACTGGGGCAACCATCGTAAGTGCTTATTTTGAAATCATTTTTGATAAATATACATGAATTTTCAGGAATGGACATGGCTGTCAGACGGTTTTTTTGAGACTGTTGAAGGCTTGGTAGGCAGCCTTTGACAATAATGTAGATTTCACGGCTGTTTGGATGGATCTGTCAAAGGCATTCGATTAGTTACAGAAAAAAACATAAAAGATTCACAAAAGAAGTACCGCCTTGGAACGGTCAGTAAAATATTTTACTGGAGGGCTTAAGCCGGTTTCACGGTGCAAAAACCTCACCCTTAGTTCAGATGTGGATCAATACACATAGATGTTTGGTTTGCATGAAAGACCCCCAACTTATCAATGCATCATCTCCTAGAACATATATATCAAGATATAAAAGATAAAGCAAAGATAAGCACTCAACAGTTAATAAAACTGAATACCAGAGCAAAGGAAATCCAACAGGAAAATCCCAGTGGGCCCGACAAACAGCCAAAGCATCAGGCCCCTACCATCTCATCAATAGATAAGTCTTTAAGTCTGAACTGTCATAGCCTCTGAAGTCCGACGCACCAGCGTGCAATTAAAGAGGAAAGCATAGTTGCCAACCGTGATTGGGTTGACCACCAAGCATGCAGTCTGTTGCAATACATTAATGTTATAGCCAATCTTTTTATAATGGGAAATTATTTTACACAGTATGTAAACTGAAATAAACATCCTGTACCCGTTCCTCCTAGCTCTCGCCTTATACACATGAATAACAACACTCGTGCGTAACCAGTAGTCGGAAAAAATGCGTGTTTTTAGGTACATGTACACGTTTCGATTTATATTGTTAGCGATACAGACAATACACGTTCGAACAAGGTAAGAAAAGCTGATCAAGTTGCTTTTGAGTCCCCTTACAAATCATAGAATGTGGCCATGTTGCATATATAATTGAATCAACTGAAGCACAGAAAAACCCGTTTATGGTCTATGATTTCCTTCAATGGAGCCAGGATTAAAATTCATCTTTTACAGAAAGAGGTCACATTTTTAAATTGAAAGGATACGAAAGTAAATTAACATGTAAGCAAATAGGAGCACTTGTAACAAAATAGGAGGCACTTACACTTATCGTAGACTCCTGAGGTGGGGCCTGGGGAGAAACATATTTTTCAGGCTCAAGGAAAGAAGTTTTTTTTATCAGTATGCAGTCCTGTTGCACAACAAATTCAATAGAATACAGAGTATTATTATATACCTATAACTGATACGACTTTAGAACTTTCTGTTTCTTGCCATCTGATACAAAAAGCCAGATCAACGAACTGAGTTTTTCTGAATCCATATCACTATCCTTTAAAACGAGGCTAACGTCGGTTACCTGCTTTTGCGGCGACGTTACGATAAGTAAATTGCAAGCATGGAACCAGAGACGGAAAACATGTTGACGTGACGTCAAGAAACGTAACGTTATGGCAAATGTTCCCGGGATTAAAGACCAAAACAGGTTTTAAAATCAGAAAGAAGGACAGAAAAAAGGCATATAATAAACATATTATCATCATAGTAACTCAGATAAAATGCCGCATAATGTGGTTTGCGCTGTTTGCTAAGCCAAAACCTATCGAAAGAGAAACGATAAACTCTGACCACTCAATATATACAATGGACCATTCTGACTTAATACACTGACCCAAAATAAAAACGTTATATAGCATTCACAGTATATATTGTGATGATAAATTTATTTTCGTGTTTAATATTTTCGGTCTTCGAATCTCCAAGGGCTTATTGATGTCTCTGAAAAAAGAAATTGGATGAAAATCAGAAATTGCATAATTCTTATGAATTTTTCAGTTCAGAGGGGTCGAAACAAAATGTCAAAAATGATTTAAAACAGTCACACATCATTTGAAACAGGAAATTACTGACTGCGTGCTGTGTGAGGCCTTGCATTATCATGCTGAAAAATGCAAGGTCCGATTTTTAGCATGAAATGATTTATGATCTTTTGTGCATGAACCCCGTAAACGACGAGCAATAATGTTTGCAGGGTAAAACGATAACGTGAGTGAATTAACGTGTTAACGCGATTAGGACGTAACGTTATCACACGTGCGCGATCAGGTCTTGCAAGAACTCTGACAGACCCAGTACTGCTGTACCGGTTCATAAGATTATGGTAGTCTGTCAAGAGAAGCCAAAATGTTGCGCTTAGACGACCCCGACTTTAATCCTTCGAAAGACGTGCCGTCACTAAATGCAAGCGTTTTATAACAATGAATTAACTTTTTATTATTAGTACTCAGCTGCAAATGATTTCTTGTCAGTTTTAAAGCTGTAAGTGTTCCTGAGCACGTGCAACGTAAGGAACACGTTTTTCAGGCTACGGCGCTTGAATAGAAAAAAATGCATTACTCGCTACATGTATCCGCGACGAACATTCGATAATCGTGCGTAAATCTTACACTAAACAGCTATTCAATGAAATAAAGTGTATAGTTTTCATTCTGGGTCAGTGTTGTATCAAGCTGTAATGGATATTGACTTGGTTAAAATAAAAATTTTGCTAAATCTTACCTGACAAATACGGGAAATCCTCACATGTAGCAAAAATGATGAATACATTGAATATATCCTTTGGATTTGATATTGATTTTTCGCGCCCTCTATTAAAAAGTTTATGCTTTAGTTATCTAGTTCATCTGTTCTATTGAGAAGTATTCCGTATCAAATGTGCTTCTCACTTTACATGTAAATACTTAACATACAAGTTTTTTTATGAGATAATTGCCCTGTTATAATTTATGAATTTAGGGTAGCGGGGACATAGTGAGGCTTATGTAACTGAGCTTTTATCTAAGATGTGATCCGGCAGTGCCGTAGATACACCAGACTTTTGATTCCACACCAAAAGCCTCTACTCATTGGCATATATTCACATGACCCACTAAAGCGGTGACCTTTACCAGGGGTTTGACATAAAAATCTCCCTGCAGTGCAGGTAAATTGTCAGCGTTTTGCAGAGTGGGTATTCAATATCCCCGATATTCCCTGGGGCGATGGCTGCAAATGACGGAAGCATTACAAAATGTAAATTCTATCATATGACGTCGTGCCTTGGAGTGATATAACACTATGCAATAAATCGATTAAGGATACAGAAAACGTTACTTATTACATGTTTTACTAAAATAGTAACACAATTCTGAGTCACCTGGGCTGATACTGTTCCTGATTCCAAACCCATTACGGCCCGCTCACGTGAACCCATAGCGGCCCTCATTGACCTTGGGATGGCTGTATACCCTGCTCCCACCCCGTGGGGAATTTTGGCCATTACGATTTCTTGATTATACAGATTCCATGCCTGTTTGTAGTACGGTCAAAACTATTACCCCGAGCTGCCGTGGACGACCTGATGCACTATTGCACGAGGCCGAAGGCCGAGTGCAATAGTGCATCAGGTCGTCCACGGTACCGAGTGGTAATAGTTTGACTATACTACAAACAGGCATGAAATAACTGTTTTATTACCCAACCCATTTGATGAAATACTTTGCAACGTTCCTTGAATGGAGTTGCTGTAGACGATGTGGGTTTGTTGCAAAACAGAAAATTTCACCAAAGCTGCTCAATTTTGGTCTCAAAATTTTCCGCTCGTTTCTACTAAGAAAACGAGTACCGACACTTTATGTTTCTGACCATAAGCAACGGAGTTATTGGAGCTTAAAGTTGCCAAACCATGCCTCATTTTCCCCCTTGTTGCATAAATTTTCCTTTCATAAACGAACCGTCGCGCATGATTATTAGCGCCTGTGTGTTTTTAACAGGGGAGCGGGAAACCAGGCCATGGTATAGTGCCAATCAATGGTCATATTTATTGACCGGTGAAATAGTTCAGTGACTCATGACGTAGCCAAAAAAATAGACAATTTCTCTGTATATAGACGGTTGGGTAATAAACTACAATATATATATTTATTACCCAACCGTCTATATACGGGGTAATTGTCTATTTTTGCTATGTCATGAGTCACTGAACTATTCCACCGGTCAATAAAAATGACTATAGACTGGCACTATACCATGGGCCTAGTTTCCCGCTTCCCTGTTAAAAACACACATGCGCTTATTACCACGCGCGACGACGACGCGCGTACGGTTCGTTTATGAAAGGAGACGTTATGCAACAATGGTGAAAATGAGGCAAGGTTTGGCAACTTTAAACTTCAATAACTCCGTTGTTTATGGTCAGAAACATAAAGTGTGGGTACTCGTTTTCTTAGTTAGAACGAGCGGAACATTTTTAGACCAAAATTGAGCAGATTTGGTGAAATTTTCCGTTTTGCAACAAAACCGCATCGTCTACAGCAACTCCATTCAAGGAACGCTGCGAAGTATTTCATCAAATGGGTTGGGTAATAAAACAGTTATTTCATGCCTGTTTGTAGTATAGTCAAACTATTACCCCTCGGTACCGTGGACGACCTGATGCACTATTGCACTTGGCCTTCGCCCTAGTGCAATAGTGCATCAGGTCGTCCACGGCACCACGAGGTATTAGTTTTGACTATACTACAAACAGGCATGAAATAACTGTATAATATGCCATAGAATGAGACATGTTTGCATTCTGCGAAGAGTCAAAATAACACAAAACGTCAAAATAACATACGTTACCCCAAAAAGTTAAAGAATATTTTGGCGCCAATTCTAAGTACTCTTAGACACAGTTACATACTTATTTTTATTTTTGAATGTGGTCTCTATTGTGGGTTTCTCTTTGAGCAAAATAAGTGTTACTTACATTAATTCTCGTTACATATCTTATAGCCAATTTGAATGCGAAGTTGATGGCTGTCAGCGCCTGGCTCGCCGTGAATAGAAAGCAATATCCTCGTCTTAAAGTAAGCGGTTATAACCAAGAAATACAACAATAAGAACAACTGTAGACCAATTGACCCAGCACCTGAAAATGCTTTTCAGAATACAAACATATTTTTTTCTTCTGAAAAATCACATGTTGGTGTAAGTTAGATCTATTATTTTTTGAAAATATGCTCACCTTGGAGGGGATGGAGGCGTAATCGAATTCTTATTTTAGCAAGCCGTATCACGCCATGCTTACTTTGATGATTTTCAAACTGTTTAAGATCGTCTAATTTCCCTTCCCGTTTTGCTGTTTTGTTTATGACATAAATCAATTAAAAGTTAAACTTGCAGATCATTACGAAATTAGAAAAACGGACTCCTAATAAATCAATTGCATATTAATTAGTGAGACCGCGTAATATTTAGCAAAACAATAATTATAAAGTGTATTTTCACGTACATTTATCATTTTCGGATTTAAAAGGCATTCTTTAGTTTATCTAATTGCTAAACGACGGGATCTAAAATAGGGTATAGCTAAACAGCGAACGCACACCTAAAACAAACTCGATAGTGCTAACCAAGCTATTTTAAAATGCTTCTTTCGCGACAGAAAGGTTTCTATTCACTGTGTGCTTAAATCTAATTGCCTGTAGAATGTTAAGGTAAACATTATTCTTGCCTATGAAAACATATTCACGCGATTTAAATTTGCTCACAAAGCATAAACTAGGACAACATGTTAGCTGACCATATACAAAACTGTTGGTTCTAATGTGTTTTTTTTCATTTCTCTTCTTTTGCATGTTTTACCCATATGGGCGACATCACACAGGTTTCTTGGTACAAGTATATGCATCATTTTGCAAATATTTGCTATATATTATTCCTAGTCTGCAAATAATCAATTCTTGAAAATACAGATAACCAGAACCCCACTGTCATATATGAGTTTTTAAACCAATTATTATAAAAGGATTCTGCTTACAGGGGTTTCAAATATTTACAATGTTATGCTGGCCACCAACTAAATGTATTTTTTCCGTTTCTTGGCCAAAATTAATCGAAATAAATAGCGGACTACCGGTACTTTTGATGTGGTAGCTTTTTTATGCTCATAATTGATTGGAATATTAGCATAACAAATAAGAAATTGCCACAATGCAATGACTCACTGGACACAGGCTTCAACAGCAAACAACAGATCAAGCAAAAATTGTGAAACGGCTAGCCGAAACAAAGTGAAAGAAATGTAGGTGAATTTGGTATATACAAAGCGAGTAGAGGTGTGTTTTTGGCCGTGCACCATTTTTGATACATCTTGCAGCAAGTTTATACTTGTATAACTATGTAAGAAGCTAAAAAAGATAACTGAATCCGATATTCAACCACAAGCTCGATTTGGGAGAAATAGTCACTAGGCGAACATCTACTAATTTAACAAACAAAAAAAACAACAACAACAACAATAAAAGATTGGTCAGAGAGCATAGCCACCAGGCGCATCAAATATGCACTACAATGTTAGTCATCGAGTAATTGCTTTCATTTTGATTGGCAGGTCTTTGATACAGCAGGCTTTTACGTTATTTATGTGTATAGTGCGTCCAGCTAATAGAGACTGGGCGTGTCAGACAGAGCGCTGTCATACACTGTCAAATAAGACTAGTCTACAGTAAATCGGGTGTAATAGCATATGTACGCTTTACTCGTGCAACCAACTGAAACGCAGACGACAACGGTGACCAACTTTATACGTTAGCATGCCTGGTAAACGTGTATCTTTAGTATGCTGCTGGGGACCTGCTGCATTTCATTTTCCGGGATGGATATGTTGTGAAAGTTTTGGGGGAGGGTAGGTTTGCACTTTCTTCAAATTCTATCTGTATGGCAAAACTGGTTTGATTTTTAAGCCTGATACAATAATAATAAATCACCAATTTGAATTAAGCGGGACAAGGGTTAAGTATCTGGATCATGAGAAAAGGGCATATAAATATGAGATTTGGTCTTATCGCATATCCGAACAAGAAATATCTTTAAAAAAGATATTCGGCGGCTCTCAAATACTTACAATTTTAACACAACTAAGTGACGAAATCCCCTTATACTCCCTGTCTTTGCATGCTGGAAAAGGATGTTCCGTTTAAAACCAGCGAATTTGGAAGTTGTGCTATGTTTCTGGTCTCTCTTTTGCTTGGTGCTCTTTTCGCTGAGCGATATGCATCTGAATAGTTCCAAATTTTAGGCACTTCACCAGCAAAGGCTAGGGAACAATGTTATTAGTCCGAATGTTTTTAAGAAAACGGGAGATTTTGACGATAAATGTATGTACTGAAACAAACTGAAAACCCGGAAAAAATATGCCATATTGTTGTTGCTGTTGTCACATAGGCTAGATTCTGCCCGTCTCAGATCTCAACTTGGAGTAGTTTTCAAGTCTTAAATGGTTTACACTTTCACTACTCTATTTACATATTATGAATGTCTCTATTTACAGAAAAATACTGATATACCAAATCACTTTTGTGTGGAACTAACTCCTATAACCTTTCTATTTCCTGTGGCACCTCGCCATAGCCGGGGTCGGGGAATAAATACATGTAGACTCAAAAACTGATCGACTAGCTCCCAGTAAGCACGTAAAATCCGGCTACTCTCGGCCTGCCAGAAAAACACCACCCGAAAAGTGTTTTGCTGGTGGGCCCATAGTGGCCCGAGATTTGGTGCTGGCTGTTTGCAAGTTAGCCCCGGGAAGTTAGCCTTATATGATACATGTTCGTCTGACATACATGTAGTTAAAGAAACTAGAGCTTGTGCTTGTAATCTTCCTAAAGGAAATAGCAAAATACGCTGATACATGTACAGCTGCGGAGGTTGATCTGAGTCTAAGTGTAGGATTGTGGGTTGCGGGCACATTCAAATTGTAGGAAATTATGTGCCATTATTTACCGTATAATATCCATCCCCATTATAACCTCTTTTTTTAAGATACATCTTTTTTCACAAAGATGTATCTTGTTAAGCGCTATTAATAGACATTATAACGTGGGCTTTTTGGCTGTCTATTTATAACGCACCATGTTGTCTGATTAAAGAGAGACTCTGCCGATAGCTACACTGTCCTTGTAAAAACATGCATTTGCCGGTCAGAGCAAGCTTTGCACGTATTTACTCGCCTGAACCCCGAGGTTACTCTCTAATTCGCGACGAATTTTACGCCCTTGTATATAATGTAATGCATTAAATACACTTTTTATATTTGTTTTAGAAATAGACTAGACCTAATTCAGTGATTTTTTTACAAATTTGTTTCTATGAGTCCTGGGACTCACTGGGCCAAAATTCTTTGCATCCCAAACTCGAAGTTCTGCATCCCATACGACGTCCACTTTGAATTATAAATTTTGTGTATCCATACGAATCTGGCCATTCATAGAAGCCAATTTGGGAGCAAAACACTGGCATACTTATTTATACTATAATAAAGATAAAACTTAATTTACTTTGTCAAGTAAAATAATAAAGATATAAAAACCTACCTGACTTTCTTATTAATAAAAAGTTCAGTTGCAGACAGTATATTTCCTTAATTTAATCATATTATCATCTTTTGCCAAGAGTCAGACTTTTGTCTCGCAGTTTTCATATATTTTTTAGAGCCCAGGTCATTAGCCCGTGTTCATCTAACTCTGCATGCCTACAAGTGTAGTGTTGGAAGTTACTGCATTTGAGCCTTTGGACATACCATATTAATTCTTTTTTTATCATCTGTGCACAGTCCAGTCTCCCTACTTCATGAGCCTGCAGTAATACTTTAACCATTCTATTGGTATTTGCTCGAAGCAGGGTGTTTAAACTTGCGGGTAAAACGCATTATTCAAATGTTTCATTTCGGGTTGGTAGTATTGGATCAGTACTGGTTTATCGGCACTGGTTTTTACCAGTAGTCCGGTACTGGCTTTTACCGGTAAACTCCCCTACAGCGGGTCATATCTGAAAACACGTGTTTCCCAAGGGAAGTAATGATCGCTATACTGTTGGGGAGTTTTTTTCAGTACCGGTTTTTACCAATATTATTCAAGATACGATGCGCAAGTTAAAAAAAAAAACACACTCAAAACGAAAGTTGCAAATACTAAATGCAGACTTTTCGCCACAATTTTAATGCATCCTGCAGGACTCTCATGGTTTAGAATCATGCGTCCTTTGTGAGAAGCATGCGTCTGAGACCCAGGACGCGCAGGTAAAAAAAAATCACTGCATATTGTCGAAATTTATGAAACAGACTATAATCGTGTAACACGCATTTGATACGGGAAGCCATAATGGCTTGAATAAAAAATACAAAGATTTGCTTTATATAATGCTGTTAAAGTCCTTTAGGATATAGTGAGTTATCTTATATTGCACTTATTTACTATGTGCAATTAAGCAATGCATGCAAAGAATGGTAGTAAAGCAAAGAAATACTGTACAGCGGGAGTTGACCTATATTCATGATCAATGTTCATTATTAGGACTAGTGCACAGACTGGTTCTCGGCCATTTACATGGAAATTTTCAAGTTAAATTGCATCTATAATAAGATCGCGTGGTCAGTCTGAGTATTAACCTATGAGGGCATTGTTTTCTATCTGGTGTGATGAATATTACAATTTAAGAATACTTCTGATTGGTGAAAATTTGCATAAATTGTAGGTCTAAAGCGATATTAGAACGGCGGCCTTTTGGCCGCCGTAAAAAGCCTCTTATAGTCGCTCATTCTGGCGTGTCCAGAGAGACTAGTTTAGAGTCTTCTTCAATTTGCATACTTTGTGCGAAAAGCGAAAGCCCTGGCGAGGTCATGCGTACATGCAGGCCCGTCTGAGCCTTCGCCACACGCCGATGTAATAAGAACCATCATCTCGTGTGCTGACCAATCTATAGTATTAATTTTTCATTGCGGACCATTATTTTATTTTCTTATTCAGTATAATTATTATTTGAATAGTTAAAATTTAGAATCATTGTTAGAATGCATATTTCTAGACTAGTCAGTCTCCTTGTTATCCAAAATTATTCGAGATGCCTTTTTCTCACAGTGGCTCAAAACTAAAACAGGTATATACAGGTATACAGCTGTGAAGCGTTTCACGGGTGAATAAATACACTCTGTCTTACCGATATTTAAATGGAAATGTCCACGGGTGTGTCTTTGCTAAGAACCGCCCAGTCTCTCTTAACTGGTCGGACTATACCCGTTCATTCGATAGCTTAAAAACTCCCTTTCTTAAGAAATGTTTCAATGACTAAAACTTTACAAAGCAATAATTCCAACTCATTGTTTTTATCGTTTTTTTCGGCGATTTTGATTGGTCCGTTGGTAAAATTAAATGGTTCTTACACTTCAATAAAAACCCGTGCGTATGAATATTTGATATCTGCCTTGAATTCACAGTGCTACTAACAAACTGTACATAAAACGTCGAACACAAGTGACAAGTAGGGTACCCTATTGTTGTGTCCGAGATAAAACATAGTTAAACATGTTGATAGCTCATTTGAAAACCCTTACACGGTATGAGGTGCATCTTCAAAGCAACAGGTGGAACTCTAAGAAATGAACTCGATGACGTGGTTATGTGACGTCACTTAACACAAACAGTCACGTCATCGAAGAGAATCGGCATCAAACCAATGGCTACATCAACAACGAAATGTTTCAATACAGTTTGGCAGCGTCAAAACGAACTTTTTAGATTAACGCTCAGGGCCTACTAATGTGGGGATTTTAGGCAGGGACTTGTGAAGGTAAACTTGTGCTTTTTAAAACCTGTCATTCCGTGGAAGGGCCTTAATCTAAATGCTCTTCAATGAGCCTAGCAAGGCAAGCTAAAGAAAACAATTTCAAACTAAATGGAGCTGTTTTTGAGCTCCAAATAGAGTGCAATTTTCATCATTATTTAGCATAACAAAGTTTTGAACTGACATAATTTTCAAGATGGCTGCCCCATCTTTCAAAGACAGCAGTAACGAACTATTTTTTCTTCAGTGGGCTTTTAAATTTGAAATGTTGTCAACAACCCTTTACAAATGTGCTATTTTTTTTCCAAAGTTGGAACTAAAGGGAATGAAATTTATGTTTTTGGTTTGTGTAAATTCCGGCGAATTTGTGAGTGATTCGCCAGAGTTTATCGATGTGTCAAACTCTGACGAATCACTCACAAATTTAACATAAAGCCCGAATACACTCTGGCGAATCACTCATAAATTTATGTTAAATTTGTGAGTGATTCACTAGAGTTTACACATCGATAAACACCAAAAAATGAAATTTTATTCCTATAATGACGTCTCCAGTTTAGTTGTACAATTAAAACTAAAGTGTCACTTCATGATTACATCACCGAAGCATAGGATGTTTACATTCAAATGCCTTTTGAAAGTTAGTGTAGCGTTTTTAAAGCCCGTGTATATATATATTTTCCGAGGAAGCAAACAATTCAGTCCATAATCGTCGTAGGCCCCGAATGCGGGTTTTGTCTCGAAGAGGCTCATATTCTTTCGAAATAGTGAACAATAGGGGCGCTGATGGGACTGCGCAAATGCGCAGGCTGATCTGCGTCTGCATTGTTCGCATGCAGCAAAGTGGGATCTTCTCGTGAAGAGACAAAAACCTTCATAAACGGGTATGCAGGCAGCGAAGGCTTGGTCAAATGTTTGAATGCCAACATTTGGGGGCATTTTGACTTTATGAGCATGATATATTTCATGCTAATTTTGTGGTTGTACATGAAAAAGAGTAAAACTATAATGAGCCGGTGCGTGAGATTTCGAACAGTGTGGCATTTTAACATGTGTGGACTCGGACGAGCTTCTGCGGCCTCCTTTTAAGCTACATGTAGAAACTCCAGGTGGTGTTCAGTCGGTGGCTTAGCAGTCATGGAATACTCAAGCGACTATCAAAGGTTCTGATCAGATTGTGCGTATGCGCAGGCTGATCTGAGGTTTTGCTGGTCGCACATATCACATTGTTGGAAATCTCATGCGCTAGTTCATATTTTAACGCTTAGGATGAGAATGGAAGGGATTGATAGCTTCGGGACATGGAAGAATACACAGGCCGCAATTTTAGGCATCTTGCCCCACTAGATAATGTTAATTGATCTTGTCGCGTATGCGATAAACAACAAGAGTTGACTAAAAAACCTTTCAAACACATTCAAATTATGCAACTTCATTAAAGTACTGTCTTGGTCATGCTGATGGATGTTATAATGCCAACAATTATTGGTATTTTAGCGTTTATGAGCATGACGAGTTTCATGAATGTTTTAAGATTGATTTGTCATGCTGGTGGATGTTAAAATGCCAACAATTGTTGGTATTTTAAAATCTATGAGCATGACGAGTTTCATGAATGTTTAAAGATTGATCTTGTCGCGTATGCGATAAACAACATGAGTCGATTGAAAAATATTTTACAAACATTCAAATTATATAACTTCATAAAAGTACTGTCTTTGTCATGCTGATGGACGTTAAAATGTTAACAATTGTTGATATTTTAAAATGTTTGAGCATGACGAGTTTCATGAATGTTTTAAGATTGATTTGTCGTGCTGATGGGTGTTAAAATGCCAACATTTTTTGGTATTTTAACGTTTATGAGCATGACGAGTTTCATGAATGTTTTAAGATTGATATTGTCGCGTATGCGATAAACATGAGTCGATTGAAAATTCTTTTGCATATCTTTTACAAACATTCAAACTATGTAACTGCATGGTAAAAGTACTGTCTTTGCCATGCTGATGGATGTTAAAATGCCATTTTTCTTTCTATTTGCTTGAATGTTCTACGACTGTTAAGACACTGACCGAACAGAATTTGGAGTTTCTAAGCATAAATTGAGGCTGCACAGGCTCTTCTGTGTCTACACTTGTCAAAATGGCACATTGCTAGGTATCACATATCACGGCTAATATCGAAAGACACCGGATGTCAAGCCCTGTACAATGAACAAGAAAAAAATGCCAAAAGGCATTATAGCCGGGTTTTTTCGATACCTATCTGATAAGGATAATTATGAGTAATATGGAGGAACGTGTTTTGATTCAAATATTTTAATCTTTTAACTTGTGCACAATATTCTATAGCTTGTCGAATGTAAAGTGTAATATCAAAATTCATATATTAATTACAATTCATCATTATATATATCTACGAAGGTATTAGACTTTAATGGAATACAAACAAGTATTCTTTGACTTTTCGCTTACTGTAAAGGCGGCGCCTCATGAATGCGTAATTAGGACTGGTCAACCTTAGATATAGGTAAAAGCTAAAAATGAGGCGTGGTTTTATTCAAAAGTAACTGTACCATCTTGCGCCATTACCTACCTCAGCACATTATTTAGTCCTTAAAACGCCAGCAAAATAACTGCATCTGAAAATGTCTATTTAACATAAGGATAGAGGCAAACATTGTGAACCCAGATCAGATAGCTCCTACAGGAGCAGTCTGATCTGGGTCCACACTGTTTGTCTATGAGGCTTCAAATTGGACGACAAAAACAAACAGTTCGTGATTATGCGCTTCAATGGTTAATAACTGTGAGTTCAGAATGTTTACGGTTAGGATTTTCGTGAAATGCACTCATGTTGGCGCGGCTCAAAAAGCTTATAGACTCTTTACCAAATTATAAATAAAACCTGATTTCCCTTGTTTAGCAGATGAAAAAGCCGAAACATATTAAAGTTACTGCCTTTACAGTAAGCGAAAAGTCTACTAATACAGTCAATAAACATAGAAGTTGCTTTTCTTGCACACGGATATGCCCACTCATGCACGGGACTTGCCCTCTCACCAAGATGTACATACCTAAGGGTATAGCTGTGGATTAAATAAAAAAGTGCAAAGAGAATTTACTGGAAATACTACTCAGTATTATCAAAATACCACAAAGGGTTTTGAATCTACAGAAGCTAATTTTAAAATAAAAGCACAGTCTAAAAGTGCAAAGGGGAGATAAGTGTAACAGTCAGCTACAGTTATCTATCTTGTGTGCACTGCACCTATTCATCTGGGTGTAATATATCTACGAAGTAATATGAATATAACTGAAAGAGATGTTGAATTAAAAAGGAAAAAATGTCAAAAGCTAACAATTGCAAAGGGAGACAACTGAGAAAGTAAGAACAAGAGTTGATCATCTTGTGTGGTACACCTATTCATCTGGGTTTACATCCCTACAAGGTATTATCAAAATAAACTTAAGGGTTTTGGAGTTACATGCAAATAAATAGTATAAGGCCAAAACTGGTAAGGGAGATAATTCAGAAAATAAGAACCCAAGAGTTGTCTAAGTTGTGTGCAGCTCAACTACTCATCTGGATCTACAGTCTTACCTAGTATTGTCAACATACCTGGAATGGCTTTGGAGTTCAGATGCAAAAATGTCTAAAGATAAAAAAACTGCAAAGGGAGATAATTAAGAAAGTAAGCAAGCTAGAGTTATCCATCTTGTGTACAGTGTCTGTTCATGTGGGTCTACTTTCCTACAAGGCATCATCCAAATATCTTAAATAGTTTTAGAGTTATAGAGTATTCACAAAAAATTGTGAAAAAATGTTAAGGGAACTAACTAGGAAAGTAAGCAAGCTAGAACTTGTGTGCAGCGTGCCTGATCATCTGGATCTACATCCCTATAAAGGTACATCCAAATACCTTGAATAGTTTTGGAGTTATGGAATGTACACAGAAATTTGTGAAAAAAAACAACCTATCTCCAAAAAATGCATTTTTTAACAAAAAAATTGGGAACCAACTGAAAAGAACATGGCATCACATGAAGAGCAGAGACCCTGAAGAAACCACGTGTGAGATTTGAAGAACACATTCTTTGCGAGAATATCGAATCTGCCAAAGGTTAACCAAACGTAAACCAAGAACGCACCGCCCGCCACCCACCGCCCGCCCGGACATCACTAATTTGATAACTGGATTTTTCTTCGAAAAACCCGGCTAAAAATCACAAAAATATAGGGTTGCTTAGTGATATAGGTCAGAATCGCCTGAAAAATCACAAAGCTACCAATCCAGCATTCAAATTTCAGCCATCATTGTCACACTAGCAAATAACCTATACACTAATGTTGAAAATAAATGTCGTATCCAGAGGGGGCAGGGAGTCTGGCCCTATCCACGCCCAGGAAAATTACAAGTTGCGGACCCCCTCAAGAGGCAAATGGACCCTTCTCGAGGGAGGTCTGTATGGCCTTCTATTAAATACGTTGTTGGTGATCAAAACATGAAAAAGTAATCAGGACCCGCTAACATTTTTTTGGACCAGCCTATAGAAAAACAAGGTCATTAGAATAATATACTGGCTACAATTGCATTGATTCGAGTAAACATTACACACTGTTTATCATATGACGTCGCGTCTATGCAGCGAAATAACACTATGCTATAAAATCGATTAACCACTAGTTGTTTACCGATTTGCAGGAAACGTTATGGCGTCCATAACAACGTTGTTTACATAATGACAAAATTAAATCAAAAACGCTTATTGCATAGATGATATTTCAACGGAATCTTAATGTCATATGATAAATAGAATCTAACATTCGTGCTCCTGTATTATTGAATTAATCAGACTCGTTGCAAAAAATAGATAAAATGCTGGTCAAGCCTCGCATTTTATCTCTTTTCCTCAACTCGTTTAATAAATTCAGTTAAACATGAACACTCATGTAAGATCATCTATGTATAAATAAGCACAAACTGTTCATAATGTTTGATCACCAGAGTCAGGACAAAGATATCCTTTTCAAATTTGCAGGATAGCTAGGTTGGACTGTCCCTTATCAGTTTCCTTTTTAGGCGCAAAACATCATGTTTTCTTTCGACATGCAAGATTAATTATGAAACAAAGGCACACGATTACGATACTATATTTCCTCATTTTCCCATTTCTCTGATACCTAATAGAGTTCGCAAGTTGCATTTATTATTTTTCAAATAATTTGAAAAACGGATTCTTCAGAAATAGTGAAAACCTACATAATTAGACAACAATAGACTCAGTATTAAGGAGTCTGTTCCTTAGAACTAATAGAAAGTGCAACAATTCTCATGCCCCTCTAGCAACGGCTTAAGATTTATTTTGCTCTGTCTCAGAACCACATATCCCTGAAGGACAAGAATATGAAAAAAATATCAACACTTACTTCGCTAAAACATTGGAAGGAGGCAGCAAAAATGGTCAACCAATTATACTGACAATGTTGCGTTTTCAGACAACGATTCAATAGTATTTTGCTATCTATTTTATGCTTTTAGAATATCTAAATACGTGGGGCTCGCAAACTTAATTAGAATATCACATGGGCAATGGAGAATGATAAAACATAATTCATAATATGTGAGGTCATAGTGAATCTGTAAATATAAAGACTCTAGAAAAGAATTATCATGTCGCGGCTCAAATGTTTTTTTTTTCGTTTGTTGTGTCTGCTGTGAGTTTGTCACTTTCCCATTGGTATCCTGAGTCAGGTGTGGTACTTGATTGTCTCGATTCCTGATCTTCGCACCCTTACTTACTTTTAAAGACTGATTATCACTTAATGCAGGTCAAAGTATTAACAAGGGGAGTATTCTGCAATACCTTTGACCTTCAATAAGCTACCATTTGAAATCAATATCTATCAGTAATACATGCGCGAATAAGAAACAATTGTAGCAATCTGAATAATGATTTATTTATCAATCATCTTCGTGAAAATCCTCTCTGTAATTGGTGCAATAAAATAGAGGATAGCGAACACTACTTCTTTCATTGCAACAATTACGGAGACGAGCGTCATCAATTTTTTGAAGCTGCAAGAGACTTTCAACCACTTACCACACAATTATTGTTATACGGAAATGAAACAGTTGACAATACACTTAATTTAGCATTATTTAGAGCAGTACATGATTATATAAAGAGCGCTAAACGTTTTGACAATACATAAACATATTTTTCTTTTTGACTTGGAAATTTGAATATATTTATCTCACTTTCTGCTATACACAATTTTCCCTATGTCGGTGGAGCAGGCCTGCTCCTTTGAACCGGTGGACCCAACAACTGGATGAACATTGACATGGAGTATTCGATCATTGTAATAAATTTTCAAGAGTGTGGAAAAAATACATCAGACACATATCAGATAATTAAAGACAAGCGGTATGGATGTCGATCCACTAGGATTGGCAGACATATTTTTTGCCTTTAAGAATCTGAATGATGCTAACCTACACTCAAAACGCACTCATAGACAGTTATTTATATGTTTATTTATTTATTTATATTTATCTATTTATTTATATATATATTTATTTATTCTTTATGATTTTGTATAGTTGACAATATGTTTTGTAGCCATGTTTACATGCTTTGATTGATCTGTATATGTAGGGGGAGGGTCGTAACTAATGTTGCAAGAACTTGTGACCCAACCCCATTGCTGTAATTTGTGGCAATAAAATATGTATAAACTAAACTACCATTTGTCAGTAAGATCTTTGTTTTGTGTATATTTGAGTGACTGCTTAAGACAAGTTTTACTTTACATAATGTAATAATGCCTTGATAAATTAGAATTTATCCTTAGGCTAGTGATTAGTTACAGCTTCTTATCTGTGAAATGACTTCAGTTATTAAACATTATGCACATTTTGCGGGTCTTTTTAGTATATGTACACACTATATAAACAAAATATTCATAAAAGATTGTTGTTTTGCAAAGCAAAATAGAAAATATAGTAAAACAAAACAACGCCCTAAAACATAATTCTAATAGAAATAATGCTGGATCTTAGAAAAAATTGGACAGCAAATACATAAATTTCGAACGTACTTTCATAGAGCATTATCATTCGCCACTTTGTGACGTCACCTAATAAAACCATACATTAATAAAATACCATAGCAGATAAAATGGGTGTAATTCCACAACATTAACAGGGATGGAAAAAATAGAAAATAGCAATAAACAAAAGAGTATTAAATAGCGTATAAAGCGTTCTGAGCGAATGTGAATCTTAAATGTTAAACTAATGTTCAGGGCCCGGAATTACAATAGCCGTATTCGACTGGTAAATTTTTGTGCTTCACTTTATATGAATACTGAGCTCCGCCCACTTGCGCAGTGACAAAAGCGTACTTCACGAATATTGACCAGTCGAACGAAAGCGTGCGACACACCCGCTAAATTGGGGCGACCTTGACTTGAAAGCAATAAAATAAAACAAAACAAGAGGAAACCTACTCTCCAGTTTTATACCATTTTTACCAACTTAAGCACGATATATCTCGTGATGTGCTAGGTTTTCACTGATATAGGTGGTATAAAATAGTTATACCATGTTTGTCCACCTGTACGTAAGATAATCCACTCGCTAAAGCTCATGGATTATCTCCACGTACATGCAGACAACCCATGGTATAACTATTACATAGACAATAAAAAATGCGAAATTGGACATTTACAGTGCGATTCACAAAACGTTGACAGGGGTGTTTAATAGAGGACACAGGATACATGTATGTTTAAGAACTACCTTTAATATTGTAACGGAATATAAGCATTCGATATATAGCCGAGTGGATAAGGAGGCAGGCAGTAGTACACAGGGTCTGTGGTTTGAATCTCGTGTAAATGTGATTTTTTTTGAGATTTCTTTTTCGATTTAAATACTGTCCTTTTGTTTCTATTTCTAATAACGATTAATATATACCCGTAATATTTTACATATAAGATATACATCGAATGAAGAAACCCGGTAGTGGGGGGGGGGATATTAAATGAGTAAGGGGTGTACCAACAGGGTTCGGGAGCCAGCCACGATTGAGACCCCTTAAAAATATATGTTTATACATATACCTCATAGTTTATCAAGCCCTTCCAGATAGGCATGAACCCCCTTACCAGACATATTTTGTTAAATCTCTTTCCAGGTTTTCTAGGCGTTGATTATTCAATAAGTATATATTCAATTGTATACTTCTAAGTATTGATATTCATAATGCCTATATTTGTATTCAAAATTCAATTGGTATGTTCCAAGTGGGTGTTGAGCGTTGGTTTGTTTTATCTATCGAGGCTATTTTAAAAAGGTTTTCGTTCAAAGGTTAATTAAAGATAAGAAGTTAATCAACTTTGTTCTGTTTCAGTGAATTAATGCTTTTTGACAATCTTCAAAGTTCTTAAAACAATTGTGAAATAACGTAAGGATATCCTAAATCCCCTTCAAATAATAGAATGTTCGGTCAATGCGAAAGTGAGGGTTTCTAGCACTGTCATCGACCGGAAGCATTTAATAAAATACTGTCGATTCTTTAGTATTGCGCCTGCGCAAGACAATGGGGTTTCTAGGCTACATTCGTGATATTGTTCTATTTTAGTAAATGAGAAGTCGTATTAGATTAGAACACTGTAGATTTTAATTGCTCTTTGCAGAGGCGAGTTGTTTTGAGCGCATTCTTTCCGTATTCTGTTTTAATACTGTTTTATCGGCACAAGGGACCCAGACCGATGACCTACATTCGGCGGTTCTACGACTTCTATCTATTTTAAACTGGGTTGGCTTTTAAAGTGATCTAAAGTAGCTTCTATTTAGTGATTTATCATCGTAAGGAACTTATCTCTCATATACAAAAGGTTTGCACTATTAAAAATTGAATTAAAATCGGAATCAAACAATTCAGGGGTTATATTATATATCGCTGACTCTAAGGTCGGATATTGCTGGTTCGAAACCCATCTTTGTCACTAATTTTTTTTCATGCAAATTATCTTTTTAAATCTATCTTACCTACTATTGATGTACATTTCGGAAGTTCTTGAATTTTAGCACGTTTTCTCCCTTTTTACCAGTTGTAGAAATCGCTGATAATGGATGTATCTGGTGACAAACAGATTGGCCAGATGCAACTCTCTTATCATAAGTTGATTTACAATATTGAATATGCATATGTCACGATAATTAAAATCTAACTTACTTACTTTCACAATAATATAAATATACTGACGGGCTTTAAAAACGCTACTCTAACTTCCAGTTAAATATCTCAAAAGACAGTTGAATGTAAACTTCCTATGCTTCGATGATGTCATCATGAGGTGGCTTCTTCAGCCAACTCTTTAATTCTAATCGTTTAGCTAAACTCGACGACGTTATAGAGATTTTAAGTCATCGAATGAACGGGTACATACAGATTAACTTTTAAAAAGCAAACATGCCACATATCACAAACCTGCCAATCAAAATGAATGCATTTTCTTGATGACTAACAAAGTTCACGGCACACATTTGATGCTTCTCGGGTTTCTAGTAGGAGATATTTCACTTATGAAATTTTGTCATATGAAACAGTTGACCCTATCTTAAATATTTTACATTTTCAATGTTTTTAATTAATTTGAAGTGGACATTTTTCCATGTGTTATTCACAAATGCATACTCTTTAATATGCAATCAAATTGTTTGCTTTGCATTCATTAACGCTGCTATCCTAGTGTAGTATTTTAAGTATATTTTCACAGGTGATGTTATTCAAAGGTTGTGTATTGCTTACATGTACATGTTATCCTGTCGTTAGCATTCTCTTTCATGTGCAAATGCACAATCTACTTTGAGCATGCTCATTTGCAGGTACAGAAGCTGGGATTTCGCATGATGTACTTTTTCTTTCTCAAAACGGATTTGATGGTTTCGAGATTATCCATCTGGCACCGAGCTTTGAACACTGAGGCACTAGCGAATCAGGGGTAATTTCCATTACATGCATATAATTATACATTTGAACTTTATGTAGCTTGTGAATTAGGGCGGTGCTATGTTAACTCCACATAACTGTTGGTGCAGTTTTGGTAGAGGGCATTATGAGGAACATATCTTTGAAATAATGATTATTTGAGTATAGGAGATTCAGCGGATGTGGTTAAAGATGTTTCTATTTTAAGCGCGGGTGGTCATTATTTTCAGTAGAGCATAAACAATTTAGTGCTATTCCATAGTAGAATACATCACGAAACTCTTCAGTGATTAACCACACCAGGACCAACGGACAAAGCTCCGGACCGAGAGTCACTAGGGTTAGGTAAAGCCTGTCCTTTTTTTATAAACCCTTGCTACAGATCAATCACCACTGTGACAACTGGGTTATTTTGACGAGTAAGGTAAATGTATAGCATTCATAAAGATTCATTGGATGGGGCAATTTTTTCCATGGAGCTAAGAACAACATTTTTTGGGAACGTTTGTGTGAAATTATTTTTGTTATGGGTCAGTTGTTCAGAATAAGTTGTTGTTTGAAGTTTTATTTAGTTTTAGTGCCGGTGGCTGGCTATACCGTTCAACTGTCCATATCGGTTTGTGCAATTTTGGTATCTAGGGAGTTTTGAGGAATATTTTCTGCGACATTATTTGGGCCACAGATTCAGAGAGTTGTTTGAATATATAATGGTCATTTGTTGTCAATTGAGCAATTTGGTAGAGGTGTATCATGAGGAACATTTCTGAGTTTGTATCAAAACAGCACTAAGAAATAACTAATAAATTAAAATAACATGTAGCAACGCCTTTATATAACATGTAATAACATGTTATGCTTTTTCTTGTTACTGATGAAACATATCACCGTTCAAGACATACGCTGAAAAACAGGATACATTTGACTGGCACGTCTCTATCCACACTTATACAGTGAATGCCCCTATCCACACTTCCACCGCTCATGTGAAAAACTGACGAATTTGTTTAGGGTAACGTTGACACGCATCATGTGGGAAGTAAGGTCATTTTTAGCAGATTGCTAGTGGGTTATTCTATCACACTGTTTCTTGACAGATTTCTGACGACTGTCACGGTTTTTACTACCATTATTATTTGTTGTTGTTGCTGCTTTTGTTTCATTTTTATTTATTTCATTCCATAATGTTTTTAAAATAAATACAAAATTCTTTAATCTTTTTGTTATCTTAATTACAGCTTATAAACCAAAAATGCATAGATCTTCTTAGTTGGCCATCCAAAGCCTGAAAAAAATCTGTTGCCATTTTTGAGTAAATTTTGGCATCCATGCTCAAAGTGTACCTTGATGTGTTTTAAGAAGGATAGTGGTTGATGCCAAGTCTGTAAATGCCCCAAAGTCCCAGAATTAGATCAAGGGTAAACTGAGTGCAAATTCTTGAAAATACGTCAGATTTTAGCGTTTTTATCAATTAGCTATCAAAAATTTATGTTTAAAGGTAATGCAAAATCACTTTGGATAATACAGCCATGCTATATAAACAAACAGCATCATCAAGGTATGATGTGTGTTTGGATCAAAGGTCATTTAAGTGCAAAATCGGTGAAAATTGTAGCAATATCTTATGTATATAGGGGCAAAATTCAAATTTTAATTTCCCTTCTACCCTAATGGAATAATTTTTTATTGCTTTCCTGCTAGGTGCGTGTCTATCATGTTCGGAAAGCAATGATTTACTAAGTTCCCCGCGGTCAAATATTCATAATAGGCATGTAAAGTACGTTACTGTATAAAATCAATTAAAATGTAGTAAAACTAAGAATAACCATTTCATTTTAAAGAAATATTTTTTCTTGCTTAATGCTTTGTATGAATACGTCATTTTATGCAATTATCAATCCTTTTAAACATAAGATGTGTTAAGTTGTTACTTACGTTACATTTTACCATCTGAAATTCAGTCATTTCTCAAAGGTATATAATGTCCTAGCTACAACTTTCATGAAGAACTTGGCCATGATCTCATGCTTATAGGACTAAAATATATTTCTTTTCTCATTTCACACATTTGTTGTGTTTGTTTCCATCTATGAGTAATTGTAAAACACATATACTAAGCATAGCTTCATGATAACACAAAGACCAAACCTCCTTTCAAAAACATCAGGTGTGTTGAAACTATGATAGAATATGGTAAATACCATATACTGGAAGGAATATATCCTCACATTGGTCTTCACATCGGCCTGTTAGCAGATGGTAGCATACATAACATAAAGCTAGTATACAGGTACTTTTCTAATAATGACGATCCAGTGAAAACATTGCTAACTTTTTGTGGGGTATATAATTGAAATAGCCCTGAAATTAAGGTTAATCCTCCATATAACTTTTAACAGTTAACTGTAGGGTGTCCTTTCATTTGCACATATTTATGAAATTATGTTGATTCAAAAGCAGCTTTTCTTTGAAATCAGGCTGCTTGTGTAAACGTATTCATCCATATATAGAAGCAGTATAGATATGATATTAAAGGTTACCTCTAATTTTAGATACCATAAATATACATCTATGTCTTTAACAGTGCAACTTTTTATACAATATAATTGTTTCAGTGTCGATAAACTCAATTCTAAGTATCAGTATTACACATTTTTTTTTACTATTTTTTGCATTGATGATAGAGATCAAATGCTATGAGGTTATTGGCATGTGTTTCTTTATGTTATTCTTTTAACTGTAAAATGCCAATGCAAGTTTTATTCCAAATTAAATTTCCCCAAAACAGATGTCTGATGACTACTTGGGAACAAAGGCATTCACCATATTGGAGCACCTGATGATTTGATTGTGTTAATCGTTTTCCAACATTTTGGGGTCATTTTTTAGTATTTAGAGTAAATGGGTCCTGAAATGGTTATCTAATACGAACATTTACTAGCATAATCAATTGGTTTAACATCTCCGATATGCTTGATGTATATAAGATCCTAAGGTATTTAACTCGCCTGTTCTAGTGTAGAATCTATCTGCTTACCATGACCATTCGCTAAGACAGGGATTGGTTGCATAAAGGGAGGTGACTTTCGTTAATGTATACATCTACTGCTCGTCGATACAAGTGCAATATATCAGATTTGATAGCAATTGTAACTGGTAACATACTCGAAATTTGTAGCTTTAATATGGCATTACTCTTGAAATAAAACTGAACTATTTTCCTTTCACTATTTACAATACAGTCCTCAAACAGTGTTAGCATTCACAAATATCGACCAGATATAGGTACAAGAGTGAGCAAGTTCAAGCTTAAAATGCTTTCTGCAAGCTGTTGTCAGCAATGCTGTTCACATTTTCGATGGTTTTGCATATATTTAAGACTATCACAATAAGCCTTTAGTAAACATTTTAAACCAACAAACAGACCATAACTCACTTTTCATAGGACATATATAAAACATGTACTAGGGTTACAAATAGCTCAACAGAATCAAACAGTGCACAAACAAAACTAAAACAAACTACCTTGTGAATAAGAAAAGCAAAGAAATCAGCTGCGGGTGACACTACTTTTTCAACATTCAGTTTAATCTGTGATTTTCAGAGATGCAAGCCATACTAGTGAATTTTGGGAGTCATGTTTTTGTTTTATGCTTCAGAAAAAGTAGTCAACTGATCTTTAAAATAAAGTATCACTAACGTTCGAATGATTTGTTATTTTATGTTATCATGAAATATGTTCAGATGTTTTACAAGACTGCTACATGGCTCAAGTAGCCTTACCTCAACCAACCTTAGTCTAAGATAATTAACAAGCAGAATAGTTTCTATCATAATGATGAGTCAATTTTACAAAATATTTTTTTTATTTACTTTTAAGCAGAGCATATGCTGGTGCTAATCAATATGACCATTTCAATGGCATGATACTTTTGTGCGCACACAAAACATGAGTTAAAACTGTCTGATGATTATACAAACAATCACAATATAAAAAATAGTAAGTGAGTATGATCAGGAAATACCACAATCACAAACTGCAGACAACCCCGTGGCACCGCGAGGAAGAGTCACTCAACCATCATGAGACTTAAATCTCTCTTGCGCCAAGGACTTTTGGAACCTGATTTCTATGGTGACTTGGTGTATAAGTTGAAGAAGAATGTTGGCTCTAATAATTTTTCAGCGCAGTTCATTAAAATAATTTCTCATTATAAAAAGATTGGCTATAACATGAATGTATTGCAACAGACTGCATGCTTGGTAGTCAACCCAATCACGGTTGGCAACTTTGCTTTCCTCTTTAATTGCACGCCGGTGGGTCGGACTTCAGACTCTATGATGGTTCCGACTTAAAGACTTATCTATTGATGAGATGGTAGGGGCCTGATGCTTTGGCTGTTTGTCGGGCCCACCGGGGTTTACCTATTGGATTTCTTTTGCTCCGTAATTCAGTTTAATTTACTGTTGAGTCCTTATCCTTGCTTTATCTCCTTGTTATATCTTGATTTATATGTTTTAGGAAATAATGATGCATTGATAAGTTAGGGGTCTTTCATGCAAACCAAATATCTATGTGTCTTGATCCACATCTGAATTAAGGGTGAGGTTGGCGCCGTTAAACCGGTTTAAGCCCTCCAGTAAAATATTTTACTGACCGTTCCAAGGCGGTACTTCTTTTGTGGATCTTTTATGTTTTTGTTCTGTCTTGTGTTTGCTATGTTTTGTGCGCGTCTGTTTATATGTGCTTTGTGGTCACCTGCTGGGAAAGGGCTGACCTCTTGGCTCTCGTTTGTGGTGTCTTCTGTGAGTTTGTCACTTTCCCATTGGTATCCTGGGTCAGGTGTGGTACTTGATTATATTGATTCCTGATCTTTGCACCATTACTTACTTATATGAATATTTAGTTATAAAAACATTTTCTCAATGTTTTTCAGACTTATAACTATAAGCATACAAAATTAGGCTTGGAATGAAATATGTTTACATATAAAAAGATACAGTTGTTTTACAGTAGTACATAATTTCTCATTTTGCACCCATTGACTTTTGACCTAATTTCTGGCCTTCATATGCAAATTCAGACTTGGCATCCACCCCTAAGGCTTTGTATACATGCTAAATATTATGTTAAAAGTGGTCTAACAAATGTACTCAAAAATGCCAACAAAACCAGAAATATGCATCTTTTTTCGATTCGGATTGCCAACTATCATGCATGCACCTGCCTATGACAAATCTTTGTTTAGAGATTCCAATCAACTTCTACTCATTTACAAAGAGTATTTATACAAATTATATTATAAAATATATCCAAGCGGTGGAAACATATGTGTTGACCATACTGTACGTTTGCACACTCTGATATTCACATTTTGTTTCTTATACGGTGGAAATAGGTTTATTGTAATATACCAGTCATCTGTAACCACGCCCCTCCCCCAGCAACGGGGACAGCAGTGATTTAGTCTTTTATCTGCAGTTCCATGCTGTGACCCCCGCCCTGCGGGGACAGCAAGTTGGTAAAACCATGGCAGTTTTCCCTCGTAGTCTAGTATGTTTTACATTGCACTGCCATGTTTGCCTTGGTATATCTAATTCATCAAATTCAATGTAAAAGTAAAAACGGCTTATTTTCTTTGCTATCCCCCGCGCTCCCCCAGGTCTGGGGGCCGTGGTTACCAACTGGTGCATAAGTCTCATGAAATGGCCGCTTCACTTTGATGCATTGAGATAAAAATAATAATAAAAATAATAGTGATAAAACAAAACATTTTTGATGTTTTGAGCAATATACCAGCCTTGGTGCAAAAAAAGTATGAAAGAAAGATCCACTGGAGGGGCTCGAACCCACGACCTTCTGATTCAACGATATCAGCACTTTCACCTGGGTGCGATGGATATTAGAATGCATTTCTTATAAAAATGAGGTTCAGGTTCTATAAATATATTCGTGGGTGCAGAGTACCAAACTAGATGATTCCTACTTTACGTTGATTGTTTTTTGTTACCCTCGTAAAGCAGGAAAATTTGCGAAATCGCAAAATATTCCCAGTCAAATAGAAAATGTGCAATATAGATGATGTCGATATATGGTCGTGAAGCACGAAATGACCAGTCGAATAGGCGTAATGCCTATTAAGGAAGTTAAGGAAGACTTAAGTTAAGTATTAATTTTTCAGGATGTGAAAAATAACGTTTCAAACTGATAAAAATCAGAAAAGTTTCATTTTTCGGTAGATCACAATGATATCTTTGACCACAAGTACTGCATCCAGGCAATTTATTTAGCATTTAATATAGCATGTTGAAATATCAATACTAAACTTAAGTCTTCCTTAACTTTAAGGAGGCATTGGAGTTCCGGGCCCAGGTCATTAGAAATAACATTTTAATCAGTTTTAATTATAAATTGACTGGTATAAGTACACACTGGTATTATTCATACATGAATGTTATGCTACACATATAACTTAATCTTAGAGAATATTAATTCATTGGCTACTAGCGTCTGCCCATTACCCTCACAAACAGATTGGTCCCAGATCAGGCCTACGTTTTGTTGGGCCTGATATTGCTACAATCTCTTTCACACGTAGATGAAATTCCTGAAAGAATTTTTCAAAACATTGATTTAGAAAGACTGAGCAGACAACAAAAATCATGAAAGATTTCCCAGGGAACAAAGACATAAAGAAGTTAACTGCTTCATAAGCTCAACTAATACACAGGAGCCTCAGCATACTGCATTAGAGAATGCAGACCCTCTGTCTATGACAAGGACAGAAACCTTCTGCCAACTACATATATTCGTATAAATGATAACCGGTCTAAGACACCAAGATTCTGAAAAACAAAATTAACCCTTAATGCGCCAATCGCAACAAAAGTCGTCTGCTTTTCTCGTCTGCTTAAATGTTAAAGAAGCCTCTATGGCAAACAGTGTGGACCTAGATCAGACTGCTCCTTTAGGAGCAGTCTGTTCTGGATCCACGCTGTTTGCTTCTATACTTAATTTGTCAGTAACGCTAGGCAATTATTTGCAGCAGACGACTTCAGCAGACGACATTTTCAGATGCATTTTTTCTTGGCGCTTTAAGGATTAAGAAGAAGCAAAAATTAACACTGCTACATAATGGAATATCACTACCTGATAAATGTGCAAGCACGTGAGATTTCGGTATAATTTATGCATCCAGCAAAGAGTCAGATGAGTACAAACAAAGGTATTTTCTTTTTAGCGAAATTAAACTTGATTTTTTAAAATGTTTTTGGAATTGATTTTGGGGATACCTTTTTTTTAATTTGAGCAAACTGTGTTTGCAATAAAAGTAGTAGGGAAATAATACCCCACTATGCGCATAGATACACACTTTAAACATTTTAAGCAAAGTGTAAATATACTAAGTGCAATGCATCAGTCAAAAACATTGCATCCCTTGAATTCATATACTAAAGCGATAAATGGCTCGTTCAATAATAATCAAAATCGCACCAGTTTGCTCGTACGCTACACGTAAGCTAGTTGGCCCATCTCATTTTGAAAGAGAATTAGCAGGTCATGTTAAACCCCAGCTTCTGTACCTACACATAATTATTCTTAAATTGTATACTGCGTGCATTTTATGATTTTGTTAACCTGACACAGGTGCATCATTTCACGGTATATGCACAAGACAGTTTTACCTTCGGTTGACTATCGTTATTTACCATAAGATTTGCAGGAATATAGCAAGTAGGAATTAAGATAATGAAACGGTTTTTTTTACCGTCCTACTGACTAGTCTAGTGGTTATGGTACAGAATTTATAACCAAAAGGTCGTGAGATTGAATTCCAGTGTGTTCTTGTTCTTTTTTTTCTTATCATTATTCTTTCTCAGAATTCATTCCGCATATACAGAATCTACTTTCGGCACAATCATTTGTATATACAGAAGGTAGGATATTTCAGTATCATTTTTCATTTATGCACGTGCTTCAAAGATGATCCCACTAGGTTAACGCAAGCATACATCAGACACAATACTCGAGCTAGCCATCCGTCGCTTCAGTTTATGAATTAGAGCGATGCAAGGTAACGTTTTAGTGTAACATAGTTACCTGTACGTACGCACGCACAGACGGACGCTCGACATGGTCCAAGCAATATTTAGGAGAAATAAGGTTAAGGCTAAAGACTCAAAGTGTATTCAGAGGAGTGTAATATGGGCCAGCCCATAGTGACTTTAATAGTGTTTAACAGGCCACACTCAGAATGGATCTTTGGGAATAATATTGGAAGGCTGAGATTCGCTAGTAAGCAAACAGTTAATTATTGAAATCACTTTAGGCTTAAAACTTTCATTATTGGATTTTATCGAACTCACTGACATGCAAGATGTACTTTGATAATTTCTCATATACATCTGGCAAGGAAGCAAGTTCATTTGGCACAGAAACAAAACCATTGTTATGACAGAAGCCTTCTAATTGTTGATAGTAACAGGTGCACAAACAGTATTATGTTTTCATTCCGGCTGGGAGGAAGCTATATTGTTTATGCGATATGCCAATCTGAGAGTGCAGTTGCCTGAGAAAACATGCCACCTCATGCCACATGTTCATTGTGTTGACAACTTGTTATGATTTGTGATTATTTTAAGGTACAAAGAATTTTATCTAGCAAAACAATACGTGATGGAATGTTACTGAATAGGTATAAATCTCCCAGGTATCTGACCATACAGCAGAGCTGATTATGACACGCTAAGAGCTTAACTTACTGGTGTAGAGTGTACACTAAGCGTGTACTGTTAATATGCATTAGGCAGCCTCTATGAGAGATGGGCTCTCTCTCTCATAACGACCTTTAGCGAGCTTAATTATTATATTATTGGGTTGTCATTAAAGACTGAAAAACTCTTGTAGTTGAGAACTTTATTTTAGATTAGAAAACACAACGCGGAAGTACTACGAAAATACTATACGATCACACACAGAGACTACGTTACATGCTATTTTTATTGGTGCAGCTCGCAGGCTAAAGGTCAAGGCTGCCTTAGTTTTATTTTGTGCTGTGCATAATTCATTTTTGGAGGAAACCATGGAGGAAACGAAGACGCACCAGGAAAAGGTAGGTGACGTTTTATTTTGCTTTCTCTTTTGCATGATTGTTTGTTAAGAGATTACCAACTATCAAGCAAGCAAAATTGTAATTTAAGTAATTTTATTAATACAAGTAATTAATCAAAATGAATGACGGGCAAGGACAAGCTCAAGCTCAAGCACAACCTTTGGATCCTGCCGTCCAAATTTTTCAAAACGTTAGGGCCGAATTGGCAAATGTTTCAAATGCCCTCGCCGCGCAGGGGATATCCAGTATTGTCAGCAGATTTGATGGCAATGCTAAGAATTTTAGAGAGTGGATCAAGTCCATTGAGAAGTACTCAATGTTAACGGGTGTAGATGATGCCCGCCGTAAATAAATCGCGTACCAGACATCAGGTGGCGCAGTGTCTGGATTTATAGAACGTTACATGACCCAAAATCCAAATCACAATTGGGGTCAAATGAAGGCACAATTGGCTGTCAGATTTTTTGACGTTACTGATGGCCAGATGGCATTGTCGTTGCTTAGACAATGTAAACAAAAAGGGGGTGAGTCTATCCACAATTATGCCGAAAGAATATTGTCTCTGGCGGAAACGGCATATGATAATCAAGGGGGTGACCCGATTGAAAGGCAACTCATCGACATTTTTGTTGATGGGTTAAATAACGATCAGCTTAAGATGAAGATTTTACGAGATCAGCCTGCTACACTGCAAGGTGCGGTAGCAGTTGCTACAAACGAACAAAATCTCAGGGCTCGTGTTCAGATGTCACATCACAGTGGCTACACGAGTAACCATGCACAAAACACACCGCATACACAGCATACACCTATGGAGGTTGACCACTCAAGGGGTCAACGATTAAAGGATAGATTAAAGGCTAGACCTAGATTTAATTGGGTCAACAGCGCTGGGGAATTTTTGATTAGGTGTTGGCGTTGTGGCCAGAATGGTCACTTCAGCCGAGATTGTAAGGCAGAAGAAGTTAGGAGACCACCAATGGGTCATGGTAAGCCTAGACCCACATATCAAAGAAAACAACAGGAAAACTAGGGTGCTCTTCACATACTGAGGTCGATGTGAAGAGTGGCAAAAACAACAATAAAGAAAAATTAACCCAAGAGAAATTTAATATAAATGTTTCAGGCAGTCCAAACTCATGTCTTGTAAAGATTGGAAAGCAAAGGTTTAGGACTCTTGTTGACACTGGAGCAGAATGCTCATTGATGCATCGCGGTGTGTATGATCAGTTGAAAAATAAGCCCAGATTAGTAAATAAAAAAGTTTGTTTACAATCTGCTAACGGCTCAGAACTGAAATGCGATGGCAGCATCAGTGTACAAGTTTGCATCGGTAGTACCGAAATGTCACAAGAGTTCTATGTGATTAGAGAATTAAATAGAAACATGATACTTGGTTTGGACTGGATGAAATCAAATAACGTAAGGATATACATGGATTTAAAATGCATTAGAATTAACGGAAAACATTATGTAAATCTTCACGAAGATATTCACGTTGCCTCAACAGTTAGGATGAAAAATACATGTTTAATTAAACCTCAAACTGCTATTATATGTTACGGTAAGGTTAGAGAAAACCCAGATTTACCCACAGGCCAGTCTTATGAAATAGAACAAATTGATAAAGGATTTTTAATTAATCAACCTGGTCTGCAAATTATCAATACGGTAGCAACTTTGACGAAAAATAGGACCTTGCCGATTTTGGTAGTTAATAATACTAATAAATTTATTAAGATTTATAGACATGGTTTAATAGCAAAGATCACAGGTATTCAAAATAATGTAACATGTATAAATTCAGTAATCAAAGACAATAAATTTAAAGAAAAACTTGATTTGAAAGACTTAGATGTACCTGAAGAATATAGGTCAAGAATAGAGAAGTTAGTTTTGCAAAATAAAGATTTATTTGCAAGTAAAGATTCAGAATTAGGCCACACTAAAACAGTTAAAATGCAAATTGATGTAGGAAATAATGACCCTATAAAAATGAGACCATATAGAACACCTATGAAAAATAGAGAAGTGATTGACAAAGCAGTTGATGAGATGTTGGATGCCGATGTGATTAGACGTTCTAGATCACCTTGGTCATTTCCTGTAGTGATAGTTGACAAGAAAGATGGTAGTAAAAGGTTTTGTGTAGACTTTAGGAGATTAAATAAGATAAGTAAGAAAAATTCTTATCCTCTTCCTTTGATTGACGATATTTTAGCTTTGCTAGGCAAGTGTTAGTACTTCACTTCGTTAGATTTAAAAAGTGGGTATTGGCAAGTTGCCATGAATGAAAAAGACAAAGAAAAGACAGCTTTTGCATGCCACAGGGGGTTGTTTGAGTTCAATGTCATGCCATTTGGCCTTTCAAATGCACCTGCTGTTTTTCAAGAACTTATGTCTGTTGTTTTGCAAGGATGTGATCGATTTGCAACTGCTTATTTAGATGACATCATGATTTTCAGTGCAACTTTAGAAGAACATATGCACCATCTTAAAGTCATATTTGGTAAGCTCAGACAGCATAACTTGAGACTGAAACTTAAGAAATGTAGTTTTCTTCAATTAGAAACTAATTATTTAGGCTTTATTATTAGTGAAGAAGGTATCAAAACTGATGAAAAGAAAGTTGAAGCAATTAGGTCGTTACCTGTTCCCACTTGTGTAAGAGAAGTCAGATCTTTTATAGGTATGTGTTCTTATTACCGTAGATTTCTACCAAACTTTAGTCAAATTGCTGAACCAATCATTATGTTGACAAGAAAATATGCTCATTTTAAATGGTCTGATGTCCATCAGAAAGCTTTTGAGTTTTTGAAGGAAAGTTTAACAACTGTTCCTTTGTTAGTATACCCAGATTTAAATAAGCCTTATGTTCTTTACACAGATGCTAGTGACACGTGTATAGGCGCATGCCTTACACAGGAATGTGACGGAGATGAAAAGCCAATATATTATTTGTCCCATAAGTTAAGTAGGTCACAGTGTAAGTGGTCAGTAGTAGAAAAGGAAGCGTTTGCAATCCATTTTGCTCTCCAAAAGCTGGACTATTATTTGCATAATGCTCAGTTTGTGATTAAAACAGATCATAAACCGTTGAAATACTTACTTGAAAGTCCTATGCAAAATAAGAAAATTCAACTTTGGGCTTTAAGTATGGCTGGTTTCAATTGTTCCATAGAATACATAGCTGGTACAACAAATACATGTGCTGACCTTCTTTCTAGGCACCCAGATAATGTTAAGCAAAATTCAGTAGTTCAGTCAGATAGTCAGATGCAGGTAGAAGTAGAAGATCAGGGTATCTTAGATGTTAATGACAATTTGTATGAGATCGATGTCATTGATTCGAATGAGTTTGATCCAAGCACGTTTGCAAGATGTGATTTGCAATATGATGAATCTTTGGAAAAATGTGATTGCTTAGATTTTCAGAAGGGTGGCCTTGATATGAAAGTAGAACAGATCAAAGATGATAACATTTCAAGTATTAGGTCAATGATTTTGAGTGGTGAAGAAAGTAAAGATGTACAGAAACATTATTTGTTAGTTGATAACTTGGTATATTATCTTTCCAATGTTGATGATGATCCATGTATGAGATTATTTGTTCCTAGACACCTTAAAACATATGTTGTGAAGCAATATCATGATCAGAATGGTCATATGGGAGTTCAGAAAACTTTTGATTCTATTCGTCAGAAGTATTATTGGCCAAATTTGTTTAAGGAAATTAATAAGTATGTTTCAGAATGTACTATTTGTCAAACTAGGTCATTACAAAAAGTAAAGCAGCCCTTACAAGAAACTGATATTCCACCATATCCGATGGCAAAATTAAGCCTCGATCTTTCAGGTCCATATCCAACAACTTTGTCAGGTAATAGGTATATTATCGCAATTGTTGATTGGTATAGTGGTTGGCCAGAAGCTTTTTCAGTACCTGATAAGACTGCTGAGACAGTAGCTGATTTGATAATTGACAAGATTTTCCCTCGTTTTGGCTCTTGTTTACAATTAGTGACAGACAATGGCACTGAGAATGTCAATAGAATTGTTAAAGAAACTTTGGACAGGTTAAAGATCAATCATGTTTTGACTAGTGTATATCATCCACAAAGTAACGCAAAAGTAGAACGCTTCCATAGAACTTTGCATGATATCTTAGCTAAGAAAGTAGCTGATAATCAAGAAACTTGGGATTTACATCTTAACCAAGCTTTGGCAGCAATAAGGTTCAATGTTAGTGAATCCTCGAAGTTCTCTCCATTTTATCTTCTGTACAATAGAGATGTAGTTTTGCCTATTGATAATATTTTAAAACCTAGGAGAAAGTATGTAGGCGAAGACTATCATCAGATTGCTTTGCAAGAACAACATAAAGCCTTTGTAACAGTAAGAAGTAATTTAAGAAAAGCAAAGAAAAGACAAGCTAAATATGCAGATAGGGGAACAAAAGCAGTAGAATTTCAAGTAGGAGATTCAGTGTTCTATAAGAATAATCAAAGAAAAGGTAAATTAGACTTAAAATGGAAACCTTATTATAGAATAATTGAAAAGAAAGGTCCAGTTTCTTATATAATTAAAAACCAACTTGATGGTGTCACAAGTAAGGTACATGCTGAAATGCTAAGAAAAGCAAACGTAGACACTTGGCAAATATCGAAAGATGCCAAAGGTGAGCGTTTGAGAGATGCAGCTTATGTAATTCCACCTAAGGCCTCTGAGTCAGAAAGTGAATCTGATTCTGACCCAGACGATAACATCCCCTTAGCAAGAATGATTAAGAAACATAGACAAGAAAGAGAAACATCTGAAGATGAGGACGATATTCCTCTTATGGAACTAAGGAAAAGGCTTAATTATAGGGAATTAAGGCAAAATAAGAAAGAAGACATTAAGGTCAAGGACATGGAATATGATGACGAGGTATCCTCTGATAATTCATGTACTTTGCCTTTGTCTGATCTAAGTAGTTCAGAGCAGGAGATGGATGTGAATGTAGTTTATTCACCACAGCGCCATGCTCCTAAAATAGTAGAACAGGAGAAGCCTGTTAGGCGTAAAAGTAAGTCTCCTAAGCAGGGAGACGTGAAACAATTATTGCGGTTAATTTCTGATATGTTGTAAAACATGACCTCGCAAGTAATTTAATTTGAGGTAAATTGTATATATAATTCCTCATTTATTGCATGTAGTTGCAATGTGACATTTAAATGTCAGAGTAATAATAAGTTTTATTATTGTTTATTCCAGATGAATGTACGGTTGTTTACATTTATCTTTTGGTCATTGATGATTAGTGGAACATTCGGACTCTTTACATCTGAGAATGTGGTTTTTCAGAAGACTAATGAGGTCTTCATTAATGATGCACATTGGTCTGTAACATTTGTCCATGATTTAAAGCCATTTAGTAATCTAATTAGCAAGATTAAAAATGATTTGGCACACGTTGAGGAAATCTTAAAGGCAATAACTAATTTCTATGAAAGGTCGAATTTGACTGGTTATGTGGAAACGTTTAAAAGTTTGCACCTTGAGGCAGATTTGCTAACAGATACATACATGTCTGTATTTGATAGCTTTGAAGAATATCAGACTCTTTCAGTTGATCAAAATAGAAGTCAAAGGTCAATTTTACCAATAATTGGACAGTTAATGAGTTCATTATTTGGTACTCTTTAAGAAAGTGATCTGGAGGACATAAATCGAAATGTAAGAACGTTGGCAAAGAATCAGAAACAAATTATACATGATTTAGATGTAAGTCTGTCAGTACTTAATTTAACCAGAAGTCAAGAAGCTGAAAATAGAAGGTCAATAATGGATTTGATTGAAGTTATACAAAAACTTGATGTTAAGATTTTAAAGATGCAGGAAATGTTTTCTCAAAGGTTCGTAAGGTTAGAACAATTTGTTCACACATATTTACAATTTTAAATGATCTTTGATGAAATAAAACAAACAACTCAAGATGCAATATTTTACCTAGATAGCTTAAAATCTGAACTTAACATGCTTTCTATGCAGCATCTTTCCACCAACACAATTTCACCGAGAAATCTAAAGGAACTGTTAATTGAAATTGAAATGAAACTTCCTAATAACTTTGAGTTACCAAGAAATCCAAGAAAAGACATTTGGTTCTTTTATAAGACACTAAACTGCATCACATACTTAGAAAGTAATGAGATAAGAATTACCCTTAAAATTCCACTCATGAACACTAAAGAAAGATATGAGATTTATAAGACATATAACTTACCAGTCCCCTTGTCAAAGAAAAATGCTAAGTTACTATTGAAATATGACCTCGAAACGGAAATGCTAATGGTATCGAAAGATAGAGCGAAATTTTCACTCTTGTCTGAAAACACATATCATTTATGTAATAGTTATCATTATCAGTTTTGCAACCCAGAGACAGCATTCTATCAGTCGAACGTTAATCAGTTTTGCATTATGGCGTTGTACATGCAAAATGTACATGACATTAACAAATTTTGTAAACAAATGGTTGTTTTGAATCAGAAACTGCCATTTACTAGATATTTGTCGTTTGGACTTTGGGTTATAGTCACTGATGTACCCTTGACATTTACAGTAAACTGTCGAACAAATACATTACCAACTGATGACATTTTAATAGAACCACCTTTTGGCATTGTTAAGCTAAACAATACATGTAAGGCCTCAAACAAATATTTGCAATTGCCTGAATATTTCGGAATGCGAAGTCAATTTGAAAGGTCAGATCCATTGCAAATACTTTTGAGAATGCGTAACCTATCGCAATTTTCACTGTTGAATAATTCTAAAGTGGATTTGATTAGACTTGAAAAACTAGAATTGCCATCTCATTTGTCTGGCTTAAAACAGATTCCCTTACAGAGCCTGTTTCATGAAACGAGAGCATTTGAATCTGTTGATTTTGATTATTCGCGGAATAATTTTAATTGGACCATTGTTACAGTAATATTAATTGCATCTGTATGTTTTATCAGTTTAATTGTCTGGTTGCAAAGGTATAAGGTAAAATGCTTGAACCAGATAGTTGGTGAACGATTAACTAATGATCATGACCTTGAGATAGTAAATGTAAAACGCTCATCTTCCTATGGTGAAGACGAGATTGAGATGTCTGCCATTCTACATGATAGAACTGTCAGTAACAGATCAGAAGGTCAAGAAAATCCCTTCAGGCGGATGGATGCAATGTTAGCATTTGCAGGCTCAAAGTAGAGCAGATATATCCTCCAAGATATATGTATAAATTCCACATGTGGTGTATAAATGTAGAGATGATTTATGATGAACTTTTATTAAAATATACATGTTTGACTTTTACATGTATGATGACATTTAATTTAGTATTATGTACTTTGTCTGACCCTGAAGGTCTTACAGAGTGCCGACGCTGGAGTATTATCGACGTTGGATTATATGAACTGTAATTATTTATTGTAGCCAGATGATATGAGGCTTATGGCTACAGAATACAAGGTCGTTCCTGGTGCAGTTCCGGTGCCCACGTTTTTGGTGGTAAATTATCATAACCAATCGTTTGAAGAAGATGACAGAATCCTGGTGCCTAACGTGAAATTTCGTGTACCCATGATGTCTATTCCTGTCCCTCCAGTTGTTCAAGATGTGGTGAAGACCGTGAATGGTGATCCCGATTTTGGAACATATATATAGACAGTATCCAGTTCACTATATATATGGATATAATAGATCCTGGTCACCATAGACAGTCTAATAATCGGATTTATTTAGATATTCTGATGAATACTTTTCAGAATGAACAATGACTTTTGTGTATATATATGTTATTTTATTTCTTGTGTGTAGTGTTTATCTCAGTCAGTCAAAGCTGTGGATAACACAAATACATGAGATGAAGTTATTTTTGTATGGTCAGATTAAGAAATTTCTAAAATGGTTAAAATTAATTTGGTACTAAATTGATTACTAATTAATTTAGTAGGTAAATTAATTTCTTTATAAAAGGGAGGTGTGTAACATAGTTACCTGTACGTACGCACGCACAGACGGACGCTCGACATGGTCCAAGCAATATTTAGGAGAAATAAGGTTAAGGCTAAAGACTCAAAGTGTATTTAGAGGTGTGTAATATGGGCCAGCCCATAGTGACTTTAATAGTGTTTAACAGGCCACACTCAGAATGGATCTTTGGGAATAATATTGGAAGGCTGAGATTCGCTAGTAAGCAAACAGTTAATTATTGAAATCACTTTAGGCTTAAAACTTTCATTATTGGATTTTATCGAACTCACTGACATGCAAGATGTACTTTGATAATTTCTCATATACATCTGGCAAGGAAGCAAGTTCATTTGGCACAGAAACAAAACCATTGTTATGACAGAAGCCTTCTAATTGTTGATAGTAACAGGTGCACAAACAGTATTATGTTTTCATTCCGGCTGGGAGGAAGCTATATTGTTTATGCGATATGCCAATCTGAGAGTGCAGTTGCCTGAGAAAACATGCCACCTCATGCCACATGTTCATTGTGTTGACAACTTGTTATGATTTGTGATTATTTTAAGGTACAAAGAATTTTATCTAGCAAAACAATACGTGATGGAATGTTACTGAATAGGTATAAATCTCCCAGGTATCTGACCATACAGCAGAGCTGATTATGACACGCTAAGAGCTTAACTTACTGGTGTAGAGTGTACACTAAGCGTGTACTGTTAATATGCATTAGGCAGCCTCTATGAGAGATGGGCTCTCTCTCTCATAACGACCTTTAGCGAGCTTAATTATTATATTATTGGGTTGTCATTAAAGACTGAAAAACTCTTGTAGTTGAGAACTTTATTTTAGATTAGAAAACACAACGCGGAAGTACTACGAAAATACTATACGATCACACACAGAGACTACGTTACATTAGACAGACATATTTGGCATACTTTTTGCGCTTTGCTTAAAATGTCCTAAGAGTGCATCTGTGCATAGGGTTAACTGCAGCATCTCGGATGTTTGAAATGCTTTGAGAAATAAACGCTAATCTCTCTCTGCAACATCCACAGCGAACACAGTTTACTAAAATAAAAACAGAACAGAACAGAACAGAAAAATTATTTGGACTTAAGCATTACAAGCTCATCATCACAACAATACATAATAAACAAAACATATTTGTAATGCTTAAGTCTTAATACATTTTCTGTTCTGTTCAAAATAAAAACAAAACAGTTATCGCTGGCATTCAATGGTAAACACAAAATGTCTAATCGGTATATTGTAGCCTATAGATAAGTTAAAAGTGACGTAAAAGAGCGTACCAACACTTGAAGGTAATACAGGTTATACCGTTATTAACGGTAAAAATTACATTAATACCTGACAAAGGTTTTCAAAATACGGAAATATTATACCAAGCCGTCATAGCTCAGTCGATTGAGCCGAGGCAAATATTTGTATCTATATCTATTAACGAGAGATTTAAAACGGTGGAGAGTTCGAATCCCACACTATTGATTTTTTTTTCATGAAGGAGATATTTTTGAATATCATTATTGCTTAAACAAGACTTTTTATCATATTTTTGTTATATTATAAATGTTTTTACTATAGTATTCTTTGAGTGTTTTTTGTGTGTGTATTTTGTGAGTTTTTTTTTTCTTTTCTTTTTTTACATTCTTCACATATTCATTTCATTACAATACAATACAAAACAATACAAAAGAGGTCAGCACAAACATTCTTCGTCTGCTGATTCTTTGTCGGAATAGTCTGAGCAGTCTGTGTTTTCGTAGGTAAAATGATTATCAATGTTTCTATGATTAATAGAATACTAACTGCTGCAAAGCTCAAATTTGTAAGTGGGAGGTAAACGACAAGCCTTTTTGTAAAACAGCTGTTTGTAAAAAAAATGTAAGAAGAGTAGACTTACATGTATTACAAAACATGTCATCAGGTCATCGCCTTCTTTCTGCTTTTCGTTTTCTGTCATATCCGATAAAAATAATAAAGGTCATCATTCACAAACATAAAATATCAAAAAGCAAAGATAAAAAATATGCCGTGATTGGGGTTCGAACCTTCAATTGCAAAACTTCGGGATAGAGGTCTGCGATATTACCCCCGCGCCAACCCAACTGTGACAAATATTAATGATAACAGAATATAATGTACAAAGTTAGCGAAACCGTTTTACCTATTTACATCAATGGACAATGTCTAATTATCAAAACATGCTCTGACGTCACTTTGAACTTATCTAGTAAGGACAGTAGTTGTTGATATAATTGGCTGGATTTAATCCATTAGTTGTATCACTATGTGATATAGTACCGTTTGCCTCTATGCTGTTGTCACTTTCATCGCCAGATTCTTCATCGTCACTTCGCACATCACGGACCTAGAAGATAAATAATTATGAAAAAACTCTTTCAGTATCCTGGTCATACACAGTTACCAATCAGAACTACCTCAGCCAGTTCCATAAAATTCTGTGGAATTGGACCTCGAATGTACATCGAGGATCTACTTTGATAACGTGACGCTGACGGTACATAACGTGACACTGACGTCAAATAAACCATTCCAACACAATAACAAGCGTTATTGCAGAAGAAAAACGGTTATAAATTTTTCAATGCAATATTGCTATAGCGATATTTTATTGAAAATTCATAAAATTCACTTATTCTGTTGATAAAATGTTTGTTGTAATCCAAATGATGGTTTTAAATGGGACTGGACCCAAATACTACAGTTCTTTGTTTCCTTACCTAAGTGCTGGCTAATAAAATGGAGCTTTTTAGTACATAGTACTACCCATAACGCACCTTATGTACACCTTTGGATTGATTCAATTCTCAAATTGTGCGTGTCTTTCCCGATTGATTCACTTTTCTTTTGGGTTTTGCCAAGACCAAAAATAGAAACTGAGTATGATCAGATAATCACAAACTGCAAACAAACCCATGGTATCGTGAGGAAGAGCCACACAACAATCACGAGACACCAGGAAGACAAAATAAGCAAAGCAAATATTTGGTTCTTCCCCAAGTAGTGATTGCGAAGCTAGAATGGACACAAAGTAACGCACAACAAAATATAGATCAATTACAGAATCCCACAATGGGAGTAACAATCAAGAACGAATCAATAACAACAGAACCACCACCTGAGAACTGACAGCAGCCAAATTAACTGGAGGGGGGGCTTAAATACATTTAACTGGTACCAAATCTTTACCCTAGATTCTGTTGTTGTTAAAGCACAAATATGTTAAGCTCGCAATGTATCATCATAGAGATCAATATAATCAATTTAATGCACTATGAAAAAAACAGAGAAAAGGGCTGACGACTCGCAGGTAGTCAGAGCTAAAGAAAATCTACTGTTTTGGGGTTAACGACCCAGAAATACCCAAGTCATTAAGCTCAGCTACAGAGGATACCTAGTGAACTGATACAACATAAGATATATGCGGTGATGAAGACAGGCCCAAATAAAGAAAGATAGACTAAATGATATCAGTAAAGAGCATAACAATTTTCATTCTGGATACCGGTAACATGTACTTTGGCAAACAGTGCATACCCAGATAAAATTCCCCTTAATGTGTAACTTTCTCAACTGAGCACAACATTTATCATGTCAATAAATATCAAAATGCCAACATCTGTTGGTATTATAACAATATGACCATAATAAATACAGTTCACAGTTTGAAAGCAAGAAAAGTTTATTGCAACAGACTGCATGCTTGTTGCATGCAGGCCCTGTTAATAACGAGCTTAAGCGGCAGCTGCCGTAGGCAGCTGCGCCGCCAGTGAAGCTGGTGGCGAGCGTAGCTCGTACTATACATATCACGAGGCACTTAGTAGTCTATCAAAAAAAATTGCAGGGTCATTTCAACTGGTTTTCATTGTCAACTGCGGTCCTCTTTAACTCTTTAGAAAAACCTGGTACCATGTAAATACTAGCTTTAGTTTCGTAAAGACTGGTCATTGCTTTTACTTAGATTACCTTGCGAAAAAGATAGTTAGTAAGGAATAAGACCGACCCGTCTGAAATAATTTACATAATGTACCGTGCCTAATGTACAGCGTCATCGGCACGTGCATCGCTTCTTTTAAATGCAAGCGACTTTCATGACGCCGTTGGCAATTGACAAATAAGCATCCTTCGCGGCTCTAGATGCCGTGACACTTTCCTAATTCATAGCATCAAATGCACTTGCAAAGCAACTTGAGTTCATTCAGTTTGAATTGCCGTAGCCACTGTATTTATTTCAAATTGCAGTTGCAGCTATAGATTTTTTGTCTTGCGTGAGTTCTCTCCTTTAAGGTCACTGCCAATAGCAATAACCGTAACTCTAAATCATCAAGGGAGGTAATACTTGGTAGCGTTCGATCACGACAAAGTGTGATTTTACGCAACTATGATATGTTTTCTACAGACAGTAATGCCCGTTACACTGCACGTTGGTAATCTGAAAGTGATTGATATCACATTAAAAATGCAAACGCAATTTTAAGTATAATGAACAACAAAAGTTGGCATTCTTTACGGATACTAAACGATGGACGCTCAGCTCTGTGAGAAGAAAAAAATCAGTCAGTGTAATGGAACACGCATTATACCAGGGAAATGTTAGTCGACTGTTCGCGGTTTTTTGACAGTCCACAACAACAATAATGATATAACTACTTGTATATAGATATATACATGACTTTCTGGTTTTATTTTACCTGCATTAAAATTTCACCAATACTATCTCGTCACGTTCTCTAGCGTCTACTTTGAACCTGACGTGCGCTAATGACGTCACTTGCTCTTATGACGTCATTATGCGTAAACGACAAGTATTGAACTTGACGTTGACGTTGAGAGTCCCTCGCTTTAGTTTGCGTCCTAAACAATTTGCCTTATGTTAAATTAATGCGTTCCAATATTTTGCTACAAGGGCTATCTTGGGCTAAGGCTGACTCAATTATAGTCGTGAGTCTAAATTATAGTTAGGCCTACTCTAAATTTACTAAAGGTACGCGAGGAATTCTGCCATCCGGGTCTGCAGTCTGCAAACAACAAAGGCACAGACCAGCTTGCGCATCCGCGCAGTCTGTTCAGCGCCTTTGCTATTTACAAATTAAATAGTATCGCATTTAAACTTGCTCCAAGCGAGACTTCAATATTCTATCTAGTCTCTGTGGCTGAGAAGGCTGGTTTTGGTATGATCTTATCGGAAACCCTGAAGACAGGTTTTGTCGCATCGATGCTCATATATGCATTTATATTCATGTAAATGCGGGCCCAATCCACAAACCTGTTTCATGTGATATGCACATAGAAAATGTCTAGCCCCTCTAGACTACTCGTGGCCAATTCCGCCCATGACCAACGCCTACGGGATCCGTACCAAAAATAATACCCGCTCCCCCTCCGCGCCAATGAATACCCCCTTTAGTAGCGGGAGGAGCGTGGGCATAAAAAGAACCTTTTTCATAAAAATGCGGGTCCAACCAAAGCATAGGTAAGTTATAGGTACTCAGTGAGACGGTTCTTTTGAGCACCCACAGCAAATATAAAAAAAATGAGCAATAAAATATTTACAATATTACGCTAAAATAATTGCCAATCTCCAAGTTTACTCTACATTTGACATGTTTCAACCGAAAGATGTCCGTCAAGAGATAAATAGATTTAATAGAAATAAACCTCCTCTGGTCAAGTGTTAAGGTCTGGCCTTGCGTCGCGATCGAACATTAGTATGGCGTCCGAGACCGCAACAATGATTTAAAAGCATTTCAAATTTTTGGATGAGTACATGTAGTATATGCATCGATCAATTGAAGCGATGTATATTAAAACAGCACATTTTTCACCTCATTTAGACATGCAGAGTTACCCTGTGACCTTGAAAAACGGTAAATGTCCCCAAAACATTACTCTCTATCCTAATGATGTATCTATGCAAATTTGGTCAAAATATATATCGACTAGGTGTTCAGACAAAATGAAGATAGGATTCTTTTTACCGTGGGTGGGGTATTTTGGTATCGTTTTTGGTATTGAAAAGTCTTCTCATATATGCATATAAATGTTCCAAGTATTTGGAATACATATAGTTTCATTTGGTAGTTCACAGTGAGGTATTTCAATCAATAGTGTTTGGTTTGTAAGGTATTAACATGCTTAGAAATAAGAAAAGCCTGCTTAGTTCATTATTTTGTAGTTTAGGGGGTAGGGATACTTATTTTGTAATATCTCACTAATTAGACGGTGAATTTTTTTTAAATTCTGTCATAATGCATCTTATATTATGATCACTTTCCTAAAAAAAATTGAGAAAAATTTATTTTTTTAAAGTATGTTTAAATATTGAATTATCATTCAGTAATTGCTGAAAACGAATGCACAAATGTCGGTGAATGCTGGTTTGAAAGCGTGATATGAAGAAAAATACTTGTATAGCTGCAAAAGAATGGTTTGAGAAAAAGTTCTTAATTATTAATGGCTTCGCATGCTTGTTTGAAATTACGATTTTCAGATACAAAATTGTGTTACAGAATATTTTACTTGTCTTAATGAGTTTCCAAAAAGCTGCGTAAAAAAGCCAACATAGGCCATATAATGAAGAGCTGTAACTTTTGAACTGGACGGTAAATTTTCTTTAAAATGCGTTATTTTTCTTATAATATGATGTACTACAGAATATCAAAAATTGAAAAAATTCTATTTTTTGGAAAAAAAAATCGCCCAGGTGTGGGCAGTGACCTTAATTCCGATTGTAAACTTTAAAAATGGCCGAACTCGCTAGGAGCAACAGTCTTTAAGCTCTTCTGAGTCCTCTCCCAAGTTTATTACCCGTGATGCTATGAATTGAGATTCTTGACTTCGCTCCAAGTTTCACAAGATCTAGCTGAGGTACTTTCTGCTGAGATTTAACGTAAATTCTGATGCAGCCTTCATAGAGTTTTGTGTGATACAGTCCTGAGTTTAAAACTCAATTGGATAATTTTTTGAGCGGAAGGCGATTCGATTTGGATCAGATTTATTAACCCGACCGGAAGCTCAAACATTAAGTAATCATACCTGAAGAAGAAGTAGACAAGCCCTTTAGGGCTTACACCACTTCAACAAAGCGGTATGAAGGAAACCATTGTACCATGAGCAAAATGTACAAACATTTACGTGCGTACGTAATCCTGTGTTAGATGAAATACTTGAAGAATTGGGCCGGAGATTTACACAGCACATGAATTCTGTAGGTCAGCAAAATATTGCCATATGTCAACAACACCATTAAAATCAACATTGGATTCGGTCACTTTCTTGGTGAGTTATCTTTCTTAAGTTTATTACAAAATCTATAGTATGCGCAGATTGACCTTAGACTGATTAATTTTTACCAAAATCTTCATGATAATCCAGCGTTTTAATGAAGGACTCCAACCTCTGCAACCTCTGTCATGCTTTTACCAAAATTATAAAAAAAGTTACAATTTATTAATGCAAATGAACTGATAGCCATAGTGGTTACATGTAGTTAGCAACTTGATACCGATAGCACATACCTGGATTGGTATCGATTGAGCCAGTAACTAAAGTAACTAAAGAAAGAAAGATTGAATCTTGGAACAACCTTTTTTTAAATACAATTGTCAAAATGTTGTCAAGATTGCTCGTTAATATTTTAAGTAATCCCGTGATTAACTTTTTATAAAAGTAAATTCATTATTCCTTATTCTGGGTAGTTTCCAGTTTAGCGGTCCCCGGAAGTATTCCTTTGCGCATGTCTACTGGCCAAAAAAGCAAAAATAACCCTCAAAGGCAAACCCAATGAATAAACTTTTGATATTTGGTGGTGTTGGGGTGCATTAATGGGCTTTTCAGTCACTTTCTACAATTTCTGGGGACTGCTAAACTGGAAGTCGTTTGATAAACTCTTTCCTTGCCAGCAGCTGCTGATAACCTTTGCTAACAGCTTGGACTCAGGTCAGTGTCGACAAAACATCGGTCCTAATCTGGATACTGACTGTTTGCCACTCTGACAGTGATCCTAAATTGGTTTTTTTTGGAAAAAGCTGCTTTTTTTAGAAAAAAAATCAACAGATGACAAATACAATTGAAATAACTCAGTGTGCAGAGTTTATTACACATGGGCTTATTGAAATCATTCACGGTCCTACATGCGCATTAGGTGCATTAAGGATCATTTACATATGCCAGTTTTATATTAAAATATCCATATTTGAAATATATGAAAAAAGACAAATGAACACTGGAATTAGAAGAAAGATATCTAAAAAATTGTAATTGTACGGGATTCGAACCCATATATTTGGTTCCTAAGGACACGGAGTTATCCATTAAGCTATTTAGGAATTGTAGATAATCTCATTCAGATAATTGTAAATAATATAAAGCGCTTTTTTTACGAAGAGTCACGAAGATGGGTGAAAGGTCATTGAATATTCATATGTCTCAGGTCAATTTTGACCAATAATAGCAAAGTCAGTGTTTTGGGGTTTTCCTTATACCCAAATAATAACCCTATATTTGACCCTTACAAAAAAATATTTTTCAAATCTATTTTAACACGGCTGACAATCAGTTGAATGCTTAACTGGTGATTAAACATGGAAATCTGTTCGCTGATGCCGCGCTGTTTGTGTAAAAATGTGAGAGGTCTGTTCTCAATATTTTGCATAGCTATAGCTAGGATATTGGCCATCATATTGCATTTGCGGATTTGTAGGCTAATTCAGTCTCAAAATTCAGATTCTGCATGTAATCAATTATCATCAAAAAGATAACAAAATATTCCACACAAAATTCAGTTTTAAAGTTCAGTTTTCCATTAAATGTGAACAAGGCCTGTTCTTTATGCTCAACTTGTGTGCAATTTTTCTGTTTGAAATAAAATCATTCAGAAGAAGCCTTGTGAAAGAGAAAACAAGGTTCTATTTCTTTTTGTCCATTTAAATATGTTTTTCACAACAAAGCTTGAAATAATTCCTTCATATTAAATTTAGGGCCAAGAAAACAAATATGTGTGGTTCAGGTTACCCAACCTTCCCTTAATTTTTACCCCAATAGGCCCCTACGATAAACATTTTCTCCAAATTCTGAAGTTGGAAGAAATAAGCAGAACAAAATAATCTGCTAATACTGCTATTCTCTTCCAACTTCAGAATTTGGCGAAAAAATACATATCAAAATGGTCATCTGAAATGGAAATCAAAATTTTAATGCATTCAGTCTTTGGTATTGGAAGTAAAAGGATTAAAACAAAGTCATATCTTTAAAAATACACCTTTTTATTAGCTCACCTGAGCTGAAGGCTCAAGGTGAGGTATTGTGATCGGTCTCAGTCCGGCGTCCGGCATGCATCCCTCGTCCAGAAACTTTTTCTTTAAACAACATCTCCTCCTGAACCACTGGTCCAAATTTCATATAACTTCACATGAATATTCCCCATGATGCCCTCTTTCAAAATTGCATAATTGGTTTCGCTCTACTGAACAGGAGGGCCGCCAGAGCTCAAAAAAAGAAATCCTTTAAACGACATCTCCTGAACCACTGGTCCAAATTTCATATAACTTCACATGAATGTTCCCCATGATACCCTCTTTCAAAAATGCATAAATTGTTCCGCTCCACTGAACAGGAGGGGCGCAAGAGCTCCAGATAAGAAATCTTTCAAAAGACATCTCCTCCTCAACCACTGGTCCAACTTCAAAATAATTTCACAGAATTGTTCCTCTTGATACCCTCTACCAAAATATGGCAAACATGTTTACGCTCCGCTGAACGAAATGGTCGCCAAAACTCCAGATAGGAAATATCTTCAAAAGGCATCTCCTCCTGAACCACTGGTCCTAATTCAAAATAATTTCACAGAATTGTTCCTCAATATACCCTCTACCAACATTGCACAAATGGTTCTGCACCACTGAACAAAAAGCTGCGTGAGCTCCAGATAAGAAATATCTTTAAACAACATCTTCTCCTGAACCACTGGTCCAAATTCAAAATTATTTCACAGAATTGTTCCTCTTGATACCCTTTACCAAAATCAAGAAATGGTTCCGCTCAGTTGAACAAAAGGGCGGCCAGAGCTCCTGATTAGAAGTATCTTTTAAAGGCATCTCCTCCTAAACCTATGGTCCAAATTCAAAATAATTTCACAGAATTGTTCCTCATAATACCCTTTACCAAAATTTCACAAATGGTTCTGCTCTGCTGAACAAAAAATCTGCCAAAGCTCCAGATAAGAAATATATTTGAATGACATCTCCTCCTGAACCACTGGTCCAAATTCAAAATTATTTCACAGAATTTTTCCTCATGATGCCTTCTACCAAAATTCCACAAATGGTTCTGCTCCACCAAACAAGGGGGCTGCCAGACCTCTAGATAAGAAATGTCGTTTACTGGCATTTCCTCCTGAACCACTGGTCCAAATTCAAAATTATTTAACAGAATTGTTCCATATAATGCCCTTTACCAAAATTGCGCAAAAAGGTTCTGCTCCACTGAACAAAAGGGCCGCCAGAACCCCAGATATGCAATATCTTTAAACAACATTAAAGGCGAATGATGTATGTCGAGACGGTTCTTTTGAGTACCCACAGCACATGTTTAGCTTACAGGAGCATGAAATGCTCAAAGTGAGCTATTGGGATCAGTCAATGTCCAGGCCGTCATATCTTCCAAAAAATGCTTTAAAAGTCAACTCCAATACCGCTCCACCAATTTTAACCAAACTTCACAGGGATTATGATCATACAGGAAATTTGTTCCATCAAGATCAAAACCATTTTTATGGCAATACATTATCCATTGTAGAGGAACAGAGGGTATAATTAAGAAATTACATGCATGATCATGTGATCCATATGTAAGAAAAAGTGGAATTAAAACGGTTGCGTTTTTATTGGGTTGAAGTATATATTGTTTTATTGTGCACAATGAAGAGTGAGTGATTAGATTAAGATGACCTTGACCTAATTTTCAAACTCACCTTCTTATAAATACTGTCAAATCAGCCTCACATACACTGTCTTCTGAAGCAGTGGGTTATTAACCAAAATTAGTACACGCTTCTATAGTTACATCAGGAGGGGTGGGGGAGGGGAAGTGTTGATTTTATTTTAGATGTGGTACTTGATTGTATCGATTCCTGATATTTGCCACCTTTCTTGTTTGGTTACCTTGACCTTATTTTCATGGTCAATTTGTATTCTATACAAGACTAAAACATGAACATTGCTCAAAACACCGCCAACACTATCATATAAAATGGTCTTCGAACGCTTAGCTCGTTTTATAGGTTACATCTATTTATTTCATATTATTTATCTTGATCAAGTATAAATTCCTCATTAATTACACCTGAATGGAAAGGACTAACCTTTTGGCTCTCGTTTGTGGTGTATAACTGTGCGTTTGTCACTTTCCCATTGGTATATGGGTCAGGTGTGGTACTTGATTGTAATGATTCCTGATCTCTGCACCCTTACTTATGTTGCTGGTCGCACATACCACATTGTTGGAAATCTCATGTCACGGCTCATTATGTAAGTTCGGTTTGGTTTGATGCTTAACGTTCCATTCAACAGCTATGGTCATGTCGGGACGGCCAGTTTACCTACCCTGGTTACCGCACTTTATCCTGGGCAAGCTTTACCAAGCTGTAAACCAGTATTTCGTGCATAAACTTTCGCTTGTAAAGGACAACAACCCTTGTTGAATCAGCGGAAGGGAGAAGAACGACCGTAGAAATTATTTCATGATCTCAATCTCCAAGTATGGGACCAGGCAGTGATCGAACTCGCGACCCCTGGATCTGCAGTTCGACACGTATCTGCAGTCAAACACGTTTGTGAGTGCGCTACGGGACCATGTCTACATATATAGAGGTCATTAGTAGTGTTCTAGTCTTGTATCTGAGCAGACTGGTTTGTTCATTACCTGGTCCATGGTTATAAAACGATTTTATGCTCATTCAATTGAGAATGACATTTCAACTGCTAATAAAAAGTAAAATGCTGAAAAATAAACATTGTTCTTGCTTTAGAACTCTCCAATGTTGTATTTATCCTGCTGAAAAATGTTAAAATGCCAACAATTGTTGGCATTTTAATATTTATCAGCAGAATAAAGTCAACACTCAACTGAGTTGAGCATGACCTCGGGATCTGGTCTCACACCACAAAGACCTATTGCCTGTCCAGGCTCATACATGCTTAGCATCTTACCAGTATAGTTTTATTGTCAGGACAATTTGAATGATGTTGCTTGAAAGCAGTTTCTAAAACTGGATTAGGTTTAGGCACTGTGCGTTGTCTATTCGGAATACCAAGATGTAGAGCAATAGGAACCACCAACAATCTGAAATAATAATAATAATAATAATAATAATAATAATCATAATAATACATTTCTCTACATAATTATGATAGCGTTCCTTATCTAAGTGATTACAGAAAAATTTACAGGATTCACCCATTATATGCTATAATATTGCATGTGTCGTGTCGTCTACTGATCTCTCTCTCTCTCTCTCTCTCTCTCTCTCTCTCTCTCTCTCTCTCTCTCTCTCAAATCAACCATTTCAGGCAAGTCTTTCTGAATTACTCGCAGAGTGTCAAACAATTTGGGACCAAATCATTATCATCATCATCATCATCATCGTCATCATCATCATCAAAAACAACAACACCAACAACAACAACAGCAACAACAACAACAACAACAACAACAGCAACATCATCATCAGCAGCAGCAGCGAAAAAAACTGTTACATGCATTTATTGATTTACAACGGCAACCGCAGCAGTAACAGTGACGACAATAAATCAGTATTCGCGTCAATACATGTTCGACACCTTTACTATTCTTGTATAGGCATGCAGTACAGTTGTACTTTGAGATTCTTTTTATTAAGTCAGCCATCGAAACACTCGATAAATGTTATGAATTATTTATTGCTTATTGATCAGATCAAACCACAATTGAATTGACGTTTGTATGTATAAACAATACAGCAAAAACTCGATAATTCGAACTGGAATTAACCAGATTTAGCTGTATAATAATATAATGTCAAAACTGCGGTTTAATACAAAGTATGAATTCTGAAAAGTAACATTTATATTTTACAAATTACAGTTTCACTTGTTTTATCTCCACGGGGTTTGGAGATGATCATTTCTTGTGTGTGTGTGTGTGGGGGGGGGGGGGGGTATGTTCGTCGCCTCTATGTACCAAGCTAGCAGAATAGTCGTCAAACCAATCAATTGTGAATATACAATATATTGAAATTTTGAAAGTAGCAAGATACATGCATGGGGCGTAGCTACCAATTATACGCAAAGACGCAATTGCGAACACATTTGATGTGAAAAAATGGGATTATTCTATCCCAGTTTTGATGATTCCTTGATGAATTGTGTACAAAATGTGTCCAATTAAAATGTGTATAATTCCGATTTTGGTAGGGGTTATATACGATGGCATTGTCTGCTAAGGGTTTTAGCACCTTTAATGAAGCAAAACAGGTCCTGAATCATATACGATCTAGTATTTTCCACTGTAACCAGAAATATGCTTTACTTCAGTAGCATAAAGCGTAGACCCAAATGAGACGCCACAAAATGCGCTGTCTCATCTGGGTCTACGCTATTTTAAATCCCCCCTTTTTAGAATGTTTTGCATAAATGCATTAACCACGTCTCAACAATTGCGTTAATTAAATTTTGTTTCCACACCTACCCATTTACAACTAGTCCTTCAAGCTTACCAGGATAGCCATCTCTGGGTATCGGGATTTTTAAGCCTGAAAAAAAACCTTAAGTTCTTTTCAGGCTGAAAAATCAGGGTACCCAGAGTCGCATCTATTACTATTCTAGTGTAAAAAAGAAAAATATAAACTTGCAACACGATTTAGATTAAATGGCAAACCAAGTAGGGTGGAATTGGAAATGAAGAAAGAGGAGAAAAATCGAAAGATAAACCAAATATCTATGTGTTTTGATCCACATCTGAATTAAGGGTGAGGTTGGCGCCATGAAGCAGGTTTAAGATCCTCCAGTAAACTATTTTACTGACCGTCCAAGGGGGTATTTCTTTCGTTGTGTTATTTATGTCGTGTGTTTGTCATGCTTTCGCGTCTGTTCATTGTTGCCTTGTGGTTACCTGCTGGGTAAGGGCTTACCTCTTGGCTCTCGTTGTGATGTTTATTGTGTTTTTGTCACTTTCCCATGTGAAATCCTGGGTAAGGAGTGGTACTTGATAATATCGATTCCTGATCTTTGCCACCTATCTTACTATAAAAAATATCTCTGGTTGTGTGGGCAGATAGCTTATAATCATAAAATAATCACCATAGAAACAATTCATTATATTTTATTATAACCATCTTATATACTATGTAATCTCATAACATTATTTGAATCGTTTCAAGCTGAGGAGATGTTGTGGGTTTTCGTAAAGTTAGAAAAGAAATAATGCTTAAATTTTAGTATGACTTTTAAGTTAGTTTATATTTATTTATTATAGATTTTACAGTGTTACGGGTGTTAGTTTTTATATCTGTTATCTTATATAAATAATCATGAAATGGTTGATTCCCAACTACATATGGTAATTAAAATATTGTCATTTTCGTTACGTTACTCTGTTTGAGGTGAAATTACCTCACCCACTTCATCACAATTTACAACTCAGAATACTTCGTTAATTGATCCAACATTTCATGATATTACAGATAAGACATATTAGTTTGACTACACAGAGTTTGAAGAAAACTCGTAGTGTCCATTAAACAGGCCTTATATACTTAAGGAATTTTCTAACTCATAAGGCAAACAATTTACTATATACAACAGCTTAATTATGTTAAGTGTGTTCCATTTTCTGTTATTAAGCAAGCAATCAGAATTATTAACATCATGTGTGAAAACTTCAGAACAAAACATTGGGTATTATGTAGGAAACAACATACTTAATTTCAAAGGGTCAAAATGAAAAGTCACAGAAATTTGAATTTAAGCTCAAGTCTGTGTTTCAGTGCGGCAATTTTAATTTCATTAGTCATGTTGAACAAAGGTACAAGTCATTTTGAAATAAGAAATGCATGAAATTCACGCTGGGTCAGACATTCGACTCAATGACGATCCTGGCATCAAACTTTCATCGGTGGATAAGTGCCTGATGTTTGTCTTTGGATGGACCAACCGCGGCTCAACTTAGGGTTTTCTTTAGCTCCGACTGTCTGTGAGTTAAGAGCCCTTTTCTTTGTTTCATCACAGTTTATTTTGACTTTTCACGTGGTGATACATTGGATTAGTTGGGAAGCCTCCACGCAAGCACAACATTTGGTTTGGCAACAGCAGAATCTAGGGCGAATATTTGGCTGTGAAATTCATTTAAGCCCCCCCCCCCCTCAGTGACTTCGACTGAACGCTCTACAGGGGTGGTTATGTTGTTGATTCATTATTTAGAGCCAGTGCATGAGATTCCAACAATGTGGCATTTTGACATGTGTAGACTCGGACGAGCCTCTGCAGCCTCCTTTTAAGCTTAGGAACTCGAGTTGGTGTTCAGTCAGTAGCCAAACAATCATATAATACTCAAACGACTAGCAAAGGCTCTGATCAGACTATGCGTATGCGCAGGCTGATCTAAAGGCCCTGTCACACTACGACGTATAGCACCAACGTATGCCGACGTATGAAAAATTCAGCAAGTTCGTTGCAATACGCTGAGTACGTTAGAAATAAGTTTTAAACACGTTACTAATACGCCATAGTACGTTGGTATACGTTGACATACGGCCAAGAGGTCCAACATTTTGTGCATCCATAAAAAAATTACAGAGTATGCGAACGTCCTGTTTCTATACGCTAGGCATACGCTAGATGTACGCAGCAGGTAAGTTATGCATACGTTAACTTACGTTAGCACCAACGTATGCGGACGTATGAGAAATTAAGCAAGTACGTTGGTGTACGCTGAATACGTTAGAGATAAGTTTTAAACACGGTACGAACACGCTACAGTACGTTGGTATACGTTGTCATACGGCGAATAGATCCCAAAATTTTGTGCTTGCATAAAAAATCTTCAGCGCATGCCGACGTATTGCTTATACGTTAGGCATAAGTTAGATTTACGCAACGGGTAAGTTATGCATACGTTAAGGTACGTTAGCACCAACGTATGAAAATTCACCAAGTACGTTTGTGTACGCTGAATAAGTTAAAGATAATTTTTCAATACGTTACGAACACGCTACAGTACGTTGTTATACGTTGCCATATGACAAAATGGTCCCAAAATTTTGTACCGTTTTATACGTTTGACATAAGTTAGAAGTACGCTACATGTAAGTTATGCATACGTTAACGTACGTTATATGTACAATTCAGCATACGTTAGACGTTCGTTGTGCATAAGTTTCAAGAACGCTAGTGATACGCTGGGCATACGCTTTTATACGCTGATACAAGTATAAGTTATGTTACGTCGGGAATAAGTTATGAATAAGTTACTCATAAGTCAGACACACGTTCTACGCTCGTTTCGCGTACGCTTTGCATAAGTTCAGAGAGAGGCTTCCTCTGATTTTTTTATTAGATTTCAGCGTATGCCAGCGTACTAGATATATATTTCATACGTCGGCATACGTTGGCTAAAACGTTATAGTGTGACAGGGCCTTTAGGCTTTGCTGGTCGCACATACCACATTATTGGAAATCTCATGCACTGGCTCAAATTTTATTGTTGCCCTTATTGTTTTGTGAGGGCTTTATGTTTGGTCATTGTTTGGCTATGCATTACTTGGTATCGTTTCCTTTTTTGCAATCGTCTCGTTGGGGAAGAGTGATGTGGTTGCTTTACTTTAATTGCCTCTTAAGTTAATGTTAAATATCTCTTCCTCATGGTGCCGTGGGTTGATTGTGGCATTTCTTGGTCATACTCATTTACCTTTTTTCATGTGATTTTGCTCAGTTCAATTTTAAAGATTATCAAGGTTCGTAAGTACCATCGATATCGACAGGGCTCTGCTGTAAGCCAGTAGAATATTTTTTACCATGACCATCATGCTATTCTGATTGAAACCCGATCGAACAAATATGCAATGTGATTGTAAGGAATTATTTTATCACTTGTGCTTGCGCATTGCCCGTGTAGAAAATAGAATGTGTGTTCTACTTGTGTGTTCTTCCTGATCTTTGCACCCTTACTTACTTTGATGATTTTCTTATTTTATGAAAAATAGAATAAAAGAATTAAGGGTGCACAGATCAGGAATAGATACAATCAAGTACCACACCTGAGGGAACCTTTCCCAGCAGGTGACCACAAGGACATATAAACAGAAGCGCACAGAGGCAAAGCAAACACAAGACAGAAAAGACTGATTTGCCTTTGAAAAGAAATCATATCTCATAACAAATGGAATACATTGACGAATTGCTATTCTGTTCTCCGTATTGATTTGTTTGAAAAATGGTAAATTTGCGACTTTTGTTTTCTGAAGTTTTTAACTCTAACTTCAATATTTTAAAAGTTCTGAGTTAGTTGTCTCTGAAAATTACCATGCATTTCTGAAAAACATTATTCTTATATACAGTGTATCCCAAAGTATTTTCTCATTTGAAATTCAAGTTTTCAAGAAAATGCCAAAACAAAAGTGTATGCGTTTGAAGATTTCTTAGGTGTAGACACTCGTTCTTTGCATTGCTGCCACGGCCGTCGTCATAAGGTTACTTATTCCCGCCTAAAACTGACATATATTGCGACTATCCATCACCTTTTGCACCCTACCCCGTCCTGTTCATCATGTGTCTTATTCAAGAGGATAGCAGTTAGCTCTTATACTTACGATATTTGCACTCTGGCTTAAGTTGGCACCCCTGATAGAGAATGAGTGCATTTTCACAACCTGTGTCAAAGGTTAGATGATAAAAATAACGATGCTTACCTTTCGTACATAAATCTAACAATTACGAGTGCGACAGCAAAAGGTATGACCGCGTAGAGATCATTTATTTGTGGTAGATATACATCGCTCCCTTCTTTGAGCTCAAGGTCCTTCCAGCCCCAGGAACGGTTAGAAGGGAACCAGAATCTTTCATCCCAAAACCAGCTGAAATCCATTTTACAAGTAGAAGCCCACTCGAACGGGAATCTTTAATTTTTGGCACTTCAGTCTGTCAGATTTCTGGTATAGAGCAGAACAGAACAGAAATATGCTGAAATGACAAAAAGAAGATAAGGCGCGCGGGAAATAGACGTTGGTCCTCATGCGCGGATCCAGAAAGTGTTGTCAGAGGGGGTCCATTTTTGACAACGCTTTTTTTCTCTTTTTTTTAGTTTGATGAGGGGAGGAAGGATCCAATATATCACTATAAGCTAGCCATCAACGGCCTGTCAGCGAAACGCCATTTAAATGGCGTTTCGCTGGCAGGCCGATGATGACCCAACATTGAATGCTGGGTTGGTAGCTTTGTGATTTTAAGGGGACCAGTATTTCTAAGGAACCCTATATCTGTGTAATTTCCAGGGGGTCCGGACCCACTATCCCCCTACAGGATCCGCACATGGTCCTGGTGCAATCAAAACGAGAGTATCCATAGTTTCGCTATGTACATGTACCCAGAACTGCCTCGCACAGGGAAAATGGACAACTTTTAAAAAAAGGTTTTTAGCTTCAAACTGCTTTATGGCAACTCTTATAGTGCATATACGCAGAAACTTTAAAATAGCGTTGATTTTAAGCACCTATCAGACATTGCGTAAAACACTAAAAATGGATGCCATAAAGTTTTTACGCATGTGCGTAATAGTGCTTAAAATAGTTTAGTACCGTTCAGCAATAGCGACCATAAAGCTTTTACGACCGACTTAAAAGTTCGCAAATGTATATTGTCGTGAAAGGTGCTTTTAAAATGTACAGGCAAATTAAAAGTGCTTTGATTTTATGAAGACGAACGCCTCATCGGTATTAGATGTATGCCCCCTGCATTTGTCCAATTTGTCCAGTAGCTGTGATAACTAGTGGCATAGAACTATTTTGGTGCGGGAACTACATGCGCAGTGGATGAGTTACTCATGTTAAATTCACTTTTGACATCCGTCTCACACAATACATCTACTGAAATGTCTGAACAGATGAACTCCCTTTTGTGTTTCAAAATTAGTAGTTTTACAAGCATTTATTTAAATTCTAATTCTTACATTGTTCCATCAAATACATTAGAATTCCTTAAATAAAAAGTTGCATCTATATCAGTGACCTATATTTAGTAGAATGCTGAAGTTGCAAAACATATATAGTCAGGAAAAAAAATCAGAAAAGTTAACAAGTACAGGCATTTTGTGAAGAAAAGGGTTTGACACCTTGATTAGGGGTAATTTGGTATGCTGAATCCAAAAACCAATGTTGGCAAGCTGAGAAATGACGTCTTAATGGCCTAACTTGCATATTTTCAAAATGGCCGCCAAAAATCATGGAAGTTGACATATAACTGAAACATTTTATTTTTTCACAATGTTTTTGTATCCAAAATCATTTATTTTATGTCCTAAGATCGTTTTACGATTAGAGTACATGGTTTTGGCAGCAATTTACATAATTATTTCAGGGTATTACCATATTCATGGTAATAAATGTCCATTTAGTCTATAAAATCATTATATAAACTTGCCTTATTCAGTATCCTGCTTTTTAAATGTTAGTTTTATTCATATCACTATTTTGGACTGTTTACCAGCTTTTCAAGTAATAAATTATAAAGAAATTTTGATAATCAACAAGTTGTTTTATTTTAAAATAAATATGTCATAATGCCCATGCCCAAATATATGGTACATTTAGTATCTATAAAAAGTAACAGCATGCTCATTCCTTAGTACCCTAGAGTCTATTTAGTCCAACCTTGCACGATCAGGAAAACTTTTAATGTGTCAAATTGTTTTGGGAGACCACCTAAATGGGGAAAATATTGCCCTAAAGAATAAACCTATTTGAGCTATGTTAAATCGCATGGTTTCCATGGCAATGCATAATGCGCTTCTTAAGAATGGGGATGTCCCTACAAAGGTACTCCTATCTCAGCAGCAACTCATCCGAAACTTTTCAACTTGGTACCAAGTGATTGTTAAGACATAGGACATTCATTCATTGTTCAGATATGCATATTATCAAATTTGCATATTCATGGATATTAATAAAAACATTAGAAAAAAGAGAAAAATCAGGAAAATTAAGGGGGTGTACATGCAAATTTATCCACATCTCAGCTGCTTACATTCCTATACTACAAGCCTTGGTACCAATTTAATGCTAATACATATCATGTTTACTTAATGGACCAATATGCAAACCATCTAAAAATTGTATTTATAAATATTAATTAAATATTAGAAATGAGGATAAATTAGAGAACAATTAATAAAATATACATGCTTAATTACTCATATCTCAGCTGCTATTTATCCTAGATTTCTTAGTATACCCACTTACTTTCTAAACTTGTTCCCAAATTAAAGTCCAGAAAAAGTTCTATAAAAGTGTTGTTTGATATGAGCTGTATATGCTTAAGTCTAATAAAACTTCTGTTTTGTTCTGTTCTGATATGCAAATTATTTAATATGTTTTATTTATGAGTATTATTGAAGATACAACCTTATTGATTCGTTTTCAATTTTTCTTTAGTTTTCTTTAGTTTTCATCAACATTCATGAATATGTTTGTTAATTGATTGTATATCTGACCATTGGAATAAAATACTATGTCCCAGCCTTAATTTGATACTAAGATTAATTGTCTAGAACAATTTAAAGATGAGATTGGAGTAATTTTAGAAGTAGACCCCCCTAATTTTTTCTACGTTTTTTCTCTCATTTCTAATGTTTAAATTTATATTAATAAATTTAAAAAATGGACAATTTCACATTTATGGCTATTGAGTAAAGTAAAATGTCTTAAGCTTTTTAAAAGTCGGTACCAAGTGTGGTAGTCTAGGAATATTAGCAGCTATGATATGAGTAATTTTGTAGGTACATCCCTTAATTTTATTACAATTTTCTCTCCTTTCTAACATTTAAATTAATATTCACGAATATAATCATAAAATGATTTGTATATCCGATCATGGCATAAAATGTGCTATGTCTTAGCATTTATTTGCTACCAAGCTTGTTAGTCCATGACAATCAGCAGATTAGATATAGGTAATTTTGTAGATATACCCATTTTAATTTTTCTGCAATTTTTCTTTCTTTGTTTAATGTTTTCATAAATATTGCCAAATATGTAAATAAGATTTGTATATCAGACTGTTGTGTTAAAGTACTATGACTCACCTTTCATTTGGTACCAATGTTAGAAGTTTAGAATAGTTAGCAGCTGGCATATGGGTTATGTTGTACGTACACCCCTTTAAATTTTCTAACATTTTTCTCTTATTTCTAATGTTTTCATTAATATTCATGAATATGCAATATGTAATGTCTCAACTTTAATTTGGTAACAAGTTTGGTGGTCTAGAAAAGTTAGCAACTTACATTTAGGTAATATTGTACACACCCTCCTTATTTTTTCCTACCATTTTTATCTTATTTCTCATGTTTTCATAAATATTCATGACTATTCAAAATAGATTATTTGCATTTCGTACCATTGGATTAAAATATTTTTTCTAGGCTTTGATTTGGTACCCAGTTTGATAGTCTATGATAACTAGCAAATGACATATGGGTCATGTGTTTAGGTACAACCCCTTATTTTTTCTACGAATTTTCTTTTATTTTTATTTTTTATTAATACTCATGAATATGCAAAAGCAAAAATTTGCATATCAGCACATTGAATAAAAACTATGTCTGGGCTTCAATTCGGTACCAGGGTCGGTAGTCTAGGATGAGTTGCTGCTTAGATACAAATCATTTTGTAGGTACACCCACTTTCTTAAGAATCATATTGTGTATTTTCACGTTATGGGGAAAGGGTAAATTGTTCTAGCCAGTTTTTTCTTTGCTATTTAGCGACCATTTTGTTTCGCCAGTAACTGACAGCTTGTTTTCCTTGAATTAGGGGAAGAGAGAGAAAATCTATGAAAGTATGTGCAGCACGCAAGTGTCAATCTTGTGTCTGCTTGCAAATGACCCAGCTACAGTGCTCGATGGGTTGCCATGGACACCATGCAATTTTATGTAATCCAAATAGGTTTATTTTCGGAGACAATAAGAATTTCTGGTATTTAGTGGTCCCAATGAACAATTTCCCATCCATGAATAATTGTCCTTTGGTTCAAGATAAGTCAAATAAGCCCCCTCCCCCCTGCTGAGGTGTGTGTGTGTGGGAGGGAGGAATAGTTATTCCATGATTTACCTCTATTTTTACTTTCATACTCATGGATATGCAAATGATATAATTTTATTTTATGACTATTGGATGAAAGGACTTGTCAAATTGTATCACTGATGATATAATAACATGCAACAAGGACAGTTTGGGGGCAGAATTCAGTTTATATTTGCTTTTTATAATTTTCCCTTATTTTCTGAAATTTTCATCAGTATTGATGAATATGCAAATTAGATAACTGATCTGCATAACAGACCATTCCATCAGATGAAAGTACTATATCTAAGCTATAATTTGCTAGCAAGTTAAATAGTGTAGGGTGAATTGCTGATGAGATACGAGTCATTTTGTAGGTACAGGCCCACTTTCTTTAAAAATACATTAACCCCCTCCCCTAGCTGAACCTTACAGAATTTTGCTTAATTCGCTATATTTTCCTGCAAACAATAGTTATATCATTGTGATGCTTTTTTTTAAAGTTCTCATTTTAATGAAATCATTTCTGACATATTTGGGCCAGATAATATGCATGGACTATCATGAAAAAACCTTAACTAAGTCGAAAGGAAGATTTTTTGCTCAAATTGTCTCCCCTGATTACCTCATGGTCATATTTTTAATTCTTAATGCATAAATTGATGTCAGTGAAGATCCCCAATCATAAGAAGATGCTTTTGGATTGATTTTTACCAGTTTGGCATCCTTAACATGATACTCTACAGATTTTTATGGATTTTTCTTCAATTTGGCGGCCATCTTGGAAATATGCAAATTAGATAGTGAAGACGCCATTTTTCAGCTTGCCAACATTGGTTTTTGGATTCAGCATACCAAAATACCCCTTATAGGCATGTCAAAACCTTTTCTTCACAAAATGCCTGTACCTTCTTCAATAAGCCTTTTTTCTGATTTTTTCCTGACTAATACGAGAAATATCAGTTTTTAACCCTTATTCTGCTAATATTTGTATCCAAAATATGTCATCTGCTTATTACGCCTGCTGCATACTCAAGATTATATTTTTACTGAAGCAAACAATTATGAATCCTGACCTGAATAGTCCAAAGCAGTCTGATATGTGTCTATATTGTTTGCCATATAGGCCACAAAAGTGCATAAAGTCGAAAAATGTTGTGGATAGCAAGAAAAGGTTTAAGCTTGGATGGTTAGCTTCGATTCCTTTGAGACTGGATATCATATGCTTGTTATACAGCTCAAGTGTATTTTCATCAATAAAAAGTAAACTACAGAAGAAAAAAGAAATTTATAAGAAAGATAAAAGCTAATTAAAGGAGACGTTAGCACAAGTCTATAGGCAGTCATCAGTCACTGGTATAATTGCATTTCCAGTTAATATTTATTGACTAATTGATCCCTTCATGATCATAGTTGATGACTGTGACTTAATATATATATATATAAAAAATATGTTCAGCAACGTTTCTGCGTAACACTTCATATACAAACGCTTGATAGGGATTTTTATTACACATGTACAGTAGTAGCTTATCTATTTTAGATGGACGAGCTTGAATTTTGCTTGTCTTGTACGCAGGTATGTTAGTTATTTTTATTCGTGAACAGGTTATCATCGAATATCTGTGCATTATTTCATTCTGTACCATGCAAAAACTTAAGTTTCAGCTTGATCGAAAATCTTTGGAAATTATCTACACCTCCTTCATTAGGCCTATTTTAGAGTATGGCAACGAAATTTGGGATAACTGCACACAGTATGAAAAGGATGATCTAGAAAAAATACAAACAGAAGCAGCAAGAATCGCAACCGGGACCACAAAACTAGTATCACTTGAAAACTTATATAGCGAAACAGGGTGGGACACATTAGACATGAGAAGAAAAAAAACTTACACTCTTTTACAAAATGGCACATAACTTGACTCGAGATTACCTAACCTCTCTTACACCTTCTACTGTTACTGAAACATCAAGCTATAACCTCAGAAACTCAAATGATATTAGGACTGTTCGCGCAAGAACAAGCCAGTACTTCTCCTTTTTCTTACCTTCAACTATTAGAGACTGGAACAATCTTCCAGAAGAGCAAAGGAACTCGCCAACTATCGCCTCTTTCAAATACCAGCTAAATCATCCCAATTCTTTCACACCAAAATACTTTACTTTGGAGAGCGACAGCCACAAATATTACACACTCGTCTACGAACGAAATGTAGCTCTCTAAATCATGACATATTTCTCAAGAACTTGACTGACTCACCTCTCTGCAGATGTGGCAGTATTGCAACGCAGAACACTATCTATTACAATGCATTCTGTACCGCCAGCAAAGAGTTCAGATGTTGAACTCAGTTTCGCAACTCTGTCATGTAACACTTGATGTTTTATTATCTGGTGACAGCTCACTTTCTATTGACACAAGCAGTAAAATATTCCTATCAGTGCATAAATTTATTAAAAACTCAAAGCGATTCTAACACACCATCCAACTTAGCTACTTCGTTGAAGGTAAAAATATATAGCGTAACCCGTAAATACACATATGTGGTAATTTAAATGATAGGATTCTTCTCTAGAGTTTATACAAGCAGTGTTCATGTCATGAATGGGAAGAAATCAGTTTAACAATCAATAAAGACACCAAGTGGTTTGAAATCCCTTGTCTCCACGATCTGCTTCTTCACAGTTACCCTCCTCATTTTGAGTCTATTTAAGATACTGTTTTTTTTTCTCTTTTTTTATTTTCAATGCTCAGTACGCATATTTCTATTGTTAGCACTTACTGTTTAACTCACATCCCAGTAACTAGGTATTAATCAACTAAATAATTGTACAAGGAATTTGTAAGCCTGCTAAAAACCGTTTTGCAAATTTCTTAGAACAAACAAATAGCTTACAATAATCGTATTTAGCTAATGACCTGCCTACATTATATATGTTAAATTATTTCACATTGGGAAAGGAAATCTATAAGCTCTAAGCTTCCATTCCAATCCTATAGATTGCTATTCTATGTATATATGTCTTGCATGTCAATTTGAAACAGAGGAATAAAATATCTTTAAACCAACATCTGTGCAAGACCACTGATAGTTTTAATTAGAGCTAACTATGCAAAGCATTTAATGTTCAAACATGTAATACTATTAATTTCTTTGTGTGAATAAAGTTGAATTTCATAGTGAACGAAAGCTTGCTCAATCCTAACAGTAATAACTGGTTCGTTAAACATATAAATCAGAACATGAAACTTGGCACCTCTGGCATTGTTGAGCTATGAATCCTCAGGCGGGTCTGTGCATAGCATTTTCGCAATCTGATCTGATATGAGCTTTTTTACGCGATTGGCTTTCAAAAAGAAAGCGGGTGGTACCCAAAACCTAATCCGAGCCTTCTCTGATGTTTAAGTGGCTTTTCCATATTTTGATATTTTCCACTGTGCCACTGTGTGGCAATATCAAAATAAAGAAAAGCCACTAAAACGTCAGAGAAAACTAAATAAGTGGACGGTACCCAAAACCGTGTGGAATAAACGAATGTAACAGTCAATTTCTTGATAATTATCAAGCCATCTGTTTGAAAGCGATATATAAATAATTAATGAACTAAATTATTTTAAAAAAGCTACCACTATGTCGATTAACGTATGCATTCTGATCTGGCCCTGAGGTTGTAAAACTTTTTTCATGCTCAACTCAGCTGAGCACGAAATCTATCCAGCTCATAAATGTTAAAAATGCCAACAATTGTTGGAATTTTAACATTTATAAGTATGATAAATACATCTTATAGACTTAAAGCAAGAATGTTTTTTATTAGTCATTTGTATGAGCAGTTTAAATCTCGTGCTCAGCTGAGTTGAGCATGGAAAATGTTTTATAACCTCGTGGCCTGGCCAGATGGTGAAGTACGTAAAAAGCTCTGGAATTGTAAATGTCAAGGGGGCTCGCAGTGGCTAACTGATAGAAAGCTCGACTTGAGAACAAGAGGTCTCTGATGTACGCGCAACCGGAGGCACTGGGTTAGTCCTAGAGCAAGGTCGATGTTCAGTACCAGTTCGATCCAGGAAAACATTTCGACATAACTGAACGTAAATTATTGACGCAAACAAAACATAATCACGAAAACATGGGGCTGAGTTTGGATCGGACTTACAGAACCTGGATCAGACGCGGATTCCCTACCGATTGTCATACAGCGCCAGGTAGAATCGCATTGACTTTAATGTATACTTGTATACGTGGTCAAATCAAAATGGGAGTGACTCCTCAATGGCTAACAAAGTCCATGACGTAAAATTGATGCTTCTCGAGTTTCTTGTTTTGAAGAAGTACTCGATAGTACACTGATAAAGTTGACATGTATCTCCAAAAGTAAGCATTTTAATGCGTTAAATGCATTTTAATTGAACATTCTTTTTCAAGAGCTTGAAAGAGTTTAAAGTGTTTGATTGTCTAGCTTCCCTGGTACAAATGTATCGTTGATGATAAAGGACCTCTGACACTTTGATGGGGTATCTGCCTATTTTTCAGATGCTTCCCAAAACTTCCCTATGCATAAGAGATCACTGGTATCCTTTTGGATAGGACGCTTGATATTAGGAACGAATTAAGGTTATAATTAGACAGGCAGACCTCTACAACAAAACAGGAGACCCTACCAAAGGGGAAGTGGCTGCACAATTTGACTTCACCAAAATATTTAGAAATCAATTATTTTCACGCGTAAGAGTATTATATCATCAATACTCGATTACAAATCACAGTGAACGTATTTCAAAGTCCAAAATCATGAGCATTTAATGTTTATTTTTGTTGTTGTTTTTTTTCTATCTGACTTGTAAAAAAATACTTTGAAGTGCAACTGTAGTCCATATTAAACCTTGATGACAATGTATTTACCTGGTGCAATATTATGCAACAATGCACTATAACCATTCATTCACCCGTGCGTAAAGTACACCTAGTCAAGGGTCATGTAGTTTATGTGTATTGGGTAGATACAGTATATGTGCAAAATAATCTACCGACTGAATTTAGTAAAAGGACAATTTTCATCATCCAAAGAAAAATATGCTAAAACGTTGTAATAATCATGACTAATGGGTTATGAAAAGGAAGCTTACTTGTACTAATTATTTCATCATACTTGAAATAAAGATTTTCAAGAGAGCACACCGAAAATCCAAATGCTAATGTTTGGGCTCGCCCAGACGTCAAATTTTGGGCTGTGGGGTATCATCCCCCCACCCCCGAGTTCCAACTAGCTTTTATATTATGTCAAATATGAGAACACACTTTCGTGCAAAAGGATTAGTTGGAACTCGGGTGGGAATGATGTTTTAAAAATATTTTTCTATTTCCTATATGTATAATACAAAAAGTGACCATTTTAGCCCCACATTAAAGCCGTACATTCATGGAAATAGAAAATAAAATGCAAAATCATAAAATAGAGACCAAAAGCGAGCTTATATATGAAGATGGATGCATTTGATCGACTTTATGTTTTAGCAAAAATATAGGCAGCGATACACTGTGATTCGATGAACTTCTAGCGATAAGGCGTATATTTTCCCTAGTTGACATGATAACATAGACAAAATTTTCAAATTGCCCTATTGTTTTTAAAATTGATGTAGTTCAGCTTTAAAAAATGCATAGTAAGCAACAAAATACGTTTCAAAGCGATTCACTATTTACAATACCGTGAAAACGTGCACTTTCTACTCCCACCCCTAATTTTATGTCTTTATAGTGGGTGCCGTTTAGATTTTGAGTAAATACATTGTTTGTTTTAAAAAAGTAAAAGTGCTAAAATGTAGGATAGGAATGCTCTTCATTTCCCAAAATTTACCATATTCCTTCTGCGCATGCGTACGAAATACACCTAAAATTGTGACGTTTGTCATTGGAAAGATGAAACTGGTGTCTTTCAGTTTGTTTATAGATGCTTTCCCCCCCTAGACCCAAGATGCCCTTTACATATGTTGTAAATGTTTATAGCGACATGTCGTTGTCCAAAGGGCATCTTGGGTCTAGGGGGGGGGGGGGGGGGAGGAAAGCATCTAAAAAGAGCACTCCTATCCTTTACATGTGAGCACTTTTATTTTTTTAAATTAGCAATGCATTTACTCAAAGTTTGGCCTAAACGGCACCCAGGATAAAGACGTAAAATGAGGGGTGGGAGTAGAAAGTGCACGTTTTCACGGTATTGTAAATGATGAATCGCTTTGAAAAGTATTTTGTTGCCTGCTGTGCATATTTTACTACCAAACTACACCAATTTTAAAAAACAGTATGGCAATTTGAAGATTTGGTGTTTGTAATCATGTCAACTAGGGAAATATACGCCTTATCGCTAGAAGTTCTGAACACCGCCAGAGGTCCTTGGTTTATTTGTGCTTTTATTGTCTGATTATGATCTGGCCTCGTAAACTTTTTAATGTGTTTGGGCGATCTGTCCGACATGCAGATCACCATGGGGTGTATAGTTCCAGATTATGGTTAACCAAGGCACGGCAATGAAGGTTGTCATTATTAACGTCCTCTTGTTAGTTAGAAAATGGGAGGGGATAAAGAGAGAGTCATCCATGATAAGAGCCCACTTGATAGATAATGAAGATACAACTGATTCTTTTTTGCGGTAGAAGGAACTAACCTTAAAAGTCCAGTCAATTTCTAGGACCCAAAACAATTTGCAACACAGACTTTGTTTGCGGATTTTATGTTCTTTGACATGTATTTTATTCATAACTTAATCGTATGTGAGTGGAAATTCACTAACAAAAATCAATTGTTTAGTTTAATTTTTAAACGAAGTCTTATAATTTCATTGTTGGTGAAAAGTTGACTTGATCTCTGTAGGGAAGGAAGTACATGCCATAAAATGGTTATTCATCTACCGCAGAGATTTTGTAGTATGTTATGTTTATTTGTTTTATTTTTGCACTTTTTCATTTGTTTAAATGTGATTTTCACGTTGACGTGGAAACAATGATAGTTAAAACGCGAGAAATGCAAACAAATATCTGCGTCGATGGTTTAAAAACATATGGTACCAATCCTCTTCATTAGTTTAAACAATATTTTATTTCTGAATTTACAAGCATAATACAATATATACAAATGTATAGTGGTACAGGATTTGATAGTTAGCCGAAGCTTATATTTAAGTCATTTCCTATTACAACGTGGATCATACAAATATATATGAGAATGGCACTGGCAATCAATTTACGCTAAGTAATATCAACATCAATGCATGGCAGATAAAGAGAAGAAAAAAATGTGGGGGAGAGGGGGAAGGGAATGACTTTGTAATGTGTTTGGGCGATCTGTCCGACATGCAGATCACCATGGGGTGTATAGTTCCAGATTAATGGTTAACCAAGGCACGGCAATGAAGGTTGTCATTATTAACGTCCTCTTGTTAGTTAGAAAATGAACCATTTAAGGAGGGGATACAGAGAGAGTCATCCATGATAAGAGCCCACAGTCATTCCTCTTCATTAGGGAAGAATTGTTGATATTTGTAGGTTTGGGTGAACTAAACTAATGTGTGTAGGTTACACGCAACTAAATTCTACTACTGTTTTAGATTTTTGTACCAGGCATGTATGACACTAGCTATTTACATATGCAGCATTTGGGCACAGGGCATATTTTTTCGTTCTTACTCGAGTTTACACGAGATTCCAGCAATTATCTACCGGCTAGAAGCTTCACTACATATAATTTGGAATAGTATGAGTTCATTACGCCAAACGATTTACTGAGATCAGCTGACCGAAGACATAACAAAGTATTAGTATCCCCCATTTGTCTTCTGATATGTCTTAAAATGCTCACGATATGTCTTCTGTCACTTCGTCGTATATATTTTTTTTAGATATTTCTTGATATACATTTCATTGCCAAGGACTACAGCAGTTGGTCGCTGACTCTTTTGCAAACAGAATACAGTAAATGGAAATTATTATTTCATGCTCTTAAATACAGTATGTACAATAAGGAACGCAAACCATACAAACTCTTTGATACATGTAACTAGAGACCTATTATAGCTAAGCATTTCAAATTTGTGGGGGACTTAGATATTCATGTCTTTAATCAGTAAGTCAAATTTCCTAATATTTCCTGCTTTTTAACAACATGTTTTCTTTCGTCATTCAAGGGTACCCATAAAACATAAAAGTCACAAGAAGGACTTTAAAAACGCAAAAAATGAAAATTATTATATTTGCATCCATTACATTTTAGCTTTTTTAACAGATAAAAACGGATGGCAATGACTGTACCCAATACCTGTATTTTATCACCAGCTACGCGTCACTGGTTTACTAGGTTTTGCACACGGCGGCCCCACGAATTAATGAAGCAAAATATTTTATCATTTCACATGTTGCTTCTAAGTATACATGTATAAAAATACAACAGCTTTAGTTTTATAGCTTTATTATTCATGCCACGTTTGGCTGAACATGAATAATCTGGCGCAATTGGAATGCTAAAAGCTAAGATGCGCGTTTCTGGCGTTGCCAGATATAATAATTGCCATCCGTCAACTATATAGCGCCTCAGAGATCGTTACCAGGCTACTGGGGCAGTTAAAGATCGACTCTGGTCTAGTCAACCAAGAATGGCAACCGGCGTTAAGATGGCAACTTACGTTGATTTGTATCGACGATATTTACATCGACGATACGAGGACTGTTCAAATATGAATGCAAGTAGCTTCATAACTTTCTTTACATATATGATACGACAAAATGTCATACCTTTCTGGAAAGAACTATTTGTCGCCTTTAAAATGGCACCAAACTTAAAGAAACACACACTATTTTTTCCAGTTACAGACCCTTATAAAAAGGTCATTCCTGTATAGTGAAGTTTTTCTAAAGCAAATTGCTATGCATGTTTTAGTACATGTAAGGATATAGTGTCATATCTTTGTAAGTTATAGACAAAATGACACCAAATTTTAGATGCAAGTATAAGCAACACTTCGGAATGTGCTTGCAGGAAAAAGTTTATATAATCCTGTTTCAATCTCGATTAAACCGGCACGTTTGTGACGTCATTAATTTTATGATAAAAGTCATTTTGAGTTATCAACTAGTGATGTAATAATGAACATCGCTGTGTCGTTTTCTTTGCGTTTTGTTGAAAACATGCTAAATATGTCATAAGGGAGTTTTCAAAACCCGCCGTCCTTTATTTACAGAATTAGCACATTTATATCATTTTTAAGCATTTTTCTGCTTCTTAATGACGTGTTTACGTTAGTTAAAATATGCCCAATCTGTCTAGTCCTCAAGACCAGGTGAGTAATTTTATTGTAAATAATGCCTATAGTGGTCAAACTTAAAGTTTTCGTTCAATTTTAGAATAAAGCCGCAATGTTATGGCATAAAAAATAAGTATAAATTCTATAACCCCTTCACTTAAGGCATTTTTGACTAAATAAAATGCTTTTCAGCGTTAAAAAAATTACCCACTATCCATCAATAATTTGTAGCAACAACTCAGTATGAGCGATCAACATATTGTCTTTGAGTTAAAACTAGTTTAAATGTTGCTTCATGCATTTTGTTAGAGATCAGTTTAACTGAAAACTGAAAGGCGGTGTTTTGTTTACCATTTATTTGCAAACATAAGGAGACTTTAGTGAAAACGATTTGTTATAGTTTAACAAAAGCATGTCAGATTTTTGCAACTTTCACAGAATCATTATATAATAATTTGGGGATACTTCCTAAAAAATTTCAAGAAATTTCACCTGTTTATCGAAGAATTATACACTCGTCTATATCACTTGTATATTTTCGAAGCATTGAGTTAGTTAGTATACTAACGTGACCCTCATTCGAAGGGCTATAACTCGATAAGTATACTGTATTTTTCTTTCGGTTTGGTGCCAGTTTAAAGGTGACATGTAGTACTTTATAGAAACGTTTACCATTTTGTCGTAGCATATATGTGAAGACAGTTATGAAGCTACTTGCATTCATATTTGAACAGCCCTCGTATCCGTCTTGGCTGGCTACTGTCAGACAGACAGACAGACATAACTTTATTTCTCTTTGTTGAATTAACAACATAAAAGGTATTACACATTTAACAACTAATAATGTTAGCGAGGGTGGCAGCATTTGGGTTAGTAAAGTAATAGAGACCTTGCTAGTATCATGTCAGTGCCAGACTAATAGTAGGGATCCAAGGGTATTTTCTTTCTGATTTTAAATAAAAAAATGATTTATCACAATAACTTAAAATCATATCCAATTTCTGGACAAATTTCAAACTGCAACTTCAGAATCTGAGGTTATTGCTATTTGATAGACTGTTGCTCTAGCATCAGTTATTATTTTGACATAGAATTTCTAACATGTTGTGCGGACATATTGATGCTCATTTTTGCCAAATCCCAAAAAAATTGATACATTAAAAGTTAATAAGTATTACGATTTTCGATTTTTGCGTTTTAAAAGTCCTCGAGTGTATGTAATGATCTTTCATCGTATCCTTTAATTTACAGACTCCATATGCCCTTTCACTTTTTGGAACGATTGTTTTTTTCGTTTTCCAGTACTCATAACGTTTGCGAGTTGCTCAGACAAATGTACACTGTTTGAACCTTCGTCGAAAACATCGTAAAGAAGATAGCCCAAAAATAGCCAAAGAATGGTCAATCTAAGATTTTACGAATTTTGTGTTTTAAATGAAATCATATTGGTCTCAGTCGCATACGGTAATGATAACAGCTTTCTTCATGAAATCCATTGTCAAAAAAACAACATGACACGTAACGTACCATGAATTTTAGGTAAATGGACAAAATTTAAAAGGCCTCTAAAATTTACAGTTCGCAGATTTAAGGATTGAAAACCCTTTTTAAGAAATGTTGTGGAGGGCAGAAAACTTGCATAGTATCGAAATGAAAATATTCGCTTTGATGTTGATTCTATTGCAATAGAAAATGATATTTAATAAACCGGAAGTTCTTTAAAACGGTTGGACATTTGAATTATGGATGGACATTTAGAAGAAGAGTGAGATACGGACTTTTATTAAATGGTCGCAAAACCACATCAATTCATTAAGAAATGGCGAAAAAGCCAATTTTCAAAATCTCTGGTATTTTTTCAGAAAACGTGGTTATTTAAGACCCCAGTAAAGTTTATCATACTGAAATTTAAAATGTTTGATGTTTTTCTTATTTACTAGTTCAAGATAAACACATTCAAATTGAAATTTTGAAGATAAGATCTTCATAGGTAATTTTTGGGTAAAAAGTAATGATTTAAGACTTTTACTCCAAAACAGAACTCAAAGTCCACTTTTCGACGAAAATAGTAAGTGAGTATGATCAGGAAATACCACAATCACAAACTGCAGACAACCCTGTGGCACAGCGAGGAAGAGCCGCTCAAACATCACGAGACACCAGGAAGACAAATTAAGCAAAGCAATCAGCTCTCTCTTCCCCATCAAGATGATTGCAATACTAGAATGGACATAAAGTAACGTACAACAAAACATAGAACAATTACAGACTCCCACAATTGGAGTAACAATAAACAAAAAGTCAACAACAACAGAACCACCGCCTTAGAACGGACAGCAGCCTAAGCCACAGGGGGGCTTAAATGCATTTTACTGGTACCAAATCTTCACCCTAGATTCTGCTGTTGTTGAAGTACAAGAAATGTTCAGCTCGCATGGAGGAGATCTAACTAATGCATAGTATCATCATGGAAAAAACTCTAATCAAATTAACACTCCATGATGAAACAAAGAAAAGGGCTCATGACTAACGGATAGTCAGAGCTAAAGAAAACCTCAAGTTGAGCCACGGTGGGTCCAGCTACAGATAAGCATCAGGCACCAACCCACCGATTAAAGCTTTACGTCAGAGCCGTCGTATGGTCTCAGGCCTGACCCACCGTCGTGCAATTAAAGAGGAAACCATAGCTATAAACCGTGATTGGGTTTAAAACTAGGCATGCAGACTGTCTCATGAAATCCAAATTATATCCAACCCTTTTATAACGTTTTACTATCTTTTTGATTTGATCACTAAAATTAGGTTTTCCAACAATTCGTTTGAATTTATAGACTAAGTCACCATAAAATATAGGTTCTGATATGCCTTGTTGCAGAAGAGTTTTTAACCCAATGTTCTATTTAACAATTAACTCTGAGTGTCTGTGGTAGAATTTAGAAAATGCTTTTCGAATTATATGATATCTATTACCTTGTTTTAATAGTTTAGCAGTTAAAAATAAGTTTCTGTTGTTGAAGTCATCAACATTAGAGCACACTCTAGCAAAACGAATAAGCTGAGAAATATATACACCATAGGAAGGAGAGCGAGGAACATCTCAATCAAGAAATGAGAAATTTACTATTTCAAAATTAAAATCATCCCGTTTATCATAAATTTTAGAAGAAACTATGCCATTTGTTATTGACAAGTTCAAGTCCAAAAATGGAGCTTCAGTATTAGATGAAACTCTGTTGTGAAAGTCCTTATTGAAGGGCAAAGCCACTGAAATAGAATCATTTTGAAAATTAATGATTTTTATCCGAAAAATAATTCATTTAAAAGTTTGCGTTTCTTTTTGTACTGACTGTATTTTACTTAAAATAGATTTGCTATAGCAATACTTATTGAGAATTAATTTGCTGTTTGAGTATACTGACAAACCTGGAATTATAACTCAGCAACTTACACAAAAGAAATGTTCAGCTCGCATGGAGGCCATCTAACTAATGCAAAGTATCATCATGGGTAAACACTCTAATCAAATTAACACTCCATGATGAAACAAGAAAAAGGGCTCATGACTCACAGATAGTCAGAGCTAAAGAAAACCTCAAGTTGAGCCACGGTGGGTCCAGCTACAGATAAGCACCAGGTACAAACCCACCGATTAAAGCTTTGCGTCAGAGCCATCATAGAGTCTGAGGCCTGACCCACCGTCGTGCAATTAAAGAGGAAACCATAGCTATAAACCGTGATTGGGTTTAAAACTAGGCATGCAGACTGTCGCATGATACCAAAGTTATATCCAACCCTTATATAACGTTTTAGTATATTTTTGAATTGATCACTAAAATAAGGTTTTCCAACAATTCGTTTGAATTTATAAACTAAAATCACCATAAAATATAGGTTCTGATATGCCTTGTTGCAGAAGAGTTTTTAACCCAATGTTGTATTTAACAATTAATTCTGAGTGTCTGTGGTAGAATGTAGAAAATGCTTTTCGAATTTCATGATATCTATAACCTTATTATAATAACTAAGCAGTTAAAAATAAGTTTCTTTTTTTGAAATCATCAACATTAGAACGCACTCTAGCAAAACGAATAAGCTTCTAAATATATACACCATAGGAAGGAGAGCGAGGAACATCTCCATTCAGAAATGGGACATTTACTATTTCAAAATTAAAATCATCCCGTTTATCATAAATTTTAGAAGAAACTTTGCCATTTGCTATTGACGAGTTCAAGTCCAAAAACGGAGCTTCAGCATGTTCAGTATTAGAAGAATTTGCCTTATTTAACTGAAGTTCAGTGGGATATATCTGACCTACCATTTGTTCAAAATTAGGATTATTAATATTAAGTAAGTCATCTAAATATCTAGAGGTTGAGTTAAAAGCTTCAATAATATCAGTTTGATTATTGTCTGACAGAGACGACATAAAGTCTCTCTATAAACCTGTATTGCCTTTAGCTAGGCTGTTTGCTGCGCTCATACGTCCTACTCACTTATCATGATGTTCAATGGTTATGTTAGGTATGCTGATCGCTAAAAATAAGCTATTTTACATGCATTTTACCCAAATTGGGCACTTAGATGACCTTTAAACTTGGCCTGGCATGTAGAGACGCTATCAATGTCACTATGCATTGCTTCTAAACTATTCACATGCAGTTTTATGATAAGTTGGTATTGTTGGGTGTGTATGATACTGACAAAAGAATGCTGCACCTAACATAACACACTTGTATTTATGAAATTTGCACTTAAATGACCTTTTTACTGGCACAGGCTTACCCTAAGTTCTTGTCTAGGTTATGTGTGGCAATACAATAAGTATCTCCATCACATTCAGCATGATTTCAGTGAATTTAATGGATGCTTTATGGGCAGAAGATGACATAGTGTTTTGTCTAATATCTTGATATTTGCACCCAGTTGACATTTGACTTAATTCTGAGTCATAGGGACATTTTCAGACTTGGCATCCACCCCTACACATATTGGAACATATTTAGCATAGATGCCAGCTTCTACCCCATTTTGCCATCAGAAGTTTTTTTCGTGATATGGACTGCCAACTATTATCTTTGCTTTATGTCCTTTTTATATCTTGATTTATATGTTTTGGAGATGATGCATTGACACGCTAGGGGTCTTTTATGCAAACCAAACATCTATGTGTTTTTGATCCACATCTGAACTAAGGGTGAGGTTGGTGCACCGTTAAACCGGTTTAAGCCCTCCAGTAAAATATCTTTACTGACCGTTCCAAGGCGGTGCTTCTTTTGTGGATCATTAATCTTATTTCTGTCTTGTTTTGTTATGCTTTAGTGCACGTCTGTTTGTTGATGACTTGTGGTCACCTGCTGGGAAAGGGCTGACCTCTTGGCTCTCGTTTGTGATGTCTAATTGTGACATATACTCCTCAAAATAATTAAAGGACCAAGATTTTAGAACGCGAGTATAATTAGCTCAAACATTTAAATTCTGTAAAACTTGGCCCAAATCTTTCAGTTCTTTATGCCCATAAATCAAGAATTATTATTAATGATTCCCATGCTTAATTCTGCCATAACTGTGTCTCAAATGCACATACCCTCAAAAACACACTTTAAAAAGGCAGTGGGTGGGGTAGAGAAATTCTTCTGTGGTCATTCGAGTAGAATGAAAGTGACACCAAATTAAACTTTGTTTTAAACAGTTCAGCTTACATGCAAAAAAAATCTTCAAACAGTTTCAATTTACTGGGAAGCAAGCATTTTCATCTCTGACAATGGAGTTTTGACATTGTTTTCTTTTCTGATATCAATGCGTGTACTTGGCCATCAAGAAACAGATTTTCATTCGTCATTCTATGCCATTTATTGTTAGACAGATGTCCCGACGAATTTTTAAAGATTGTCACAAACAAACGCCAAATCTGATGTCTATAGTCTATAGTCTGGCTATTACGCCACAGCCAAACGGGGCAATTTTCTCTCACAGGAAGAGGTGGATGGAATTGATGGGATTCAAACACCATAAAAGCATGCGAAAACAGAGATTTCAGCATCTAAAAGCAATTTGCATTCATTTCGTGCAGTTCTGTAGTCCATGGATCACACACAAAAAATGACATTCCAATACATTTAGGTCAAGTTTTAAAATGACAAAAAATCATTGTTAGTAACATTTTCTACCACTTTCTTTTTGCCGTTTCACTTGGCAATAAGACGTCAAAGATGTCCGAAAAGTTTAGGCTAGATCGTAAAATTGGTTTTCAAAATATGTTCTACACAAAATGCATCAATGTTATAATTGATAGTATTGGTCCTTCAATTATTTTGAGGAGTATATATATAAAGAGAGAGAGGCAAAATATTTACAGCATCTATCGGCTCAGTTGCTTCACTATATCCCTCCGTATTTATCTACTGTCTGAATCTGCATCAGTTTCTGATCCTGTGTAGCTCGAAAGCAATGATGTTTGTGAAATTATATTTCTGCACTTCTGATATTTATCTAATTTCACTTGTAAGGCTTTCACTTGCGAACGAAATAGATGCCATCCATCGAAAAAGAACCAATATACGACGTGTACTGCGTCAGTCGTCAGTCAGGCACTGGAAGGAAAACCTTCCAACAGATTTGGATGGAAATTCCTTCCAATCTAACAGTCTATCAATTTTAGTTCTATTTCTAGAAATAGAAACATTTCTTCTCATAAATAAGCCAAAGCAATTGTTTGTGATTACCTGGATTTCCATCCAGATTTATTTATAGTAACAAACTTATGTAATAATGCATGCCTTGAAAAGATATCTTCAAGAAAAGTCATCACACGTTTGCAAACTTTCTCTAATACCAGTGACAAGAAAAGATTGATAAATGATCTTAATTAACTGTTACCTGTATTGCAATAAGGTTTATAAAGTAGAAACATGATTTTGCTGCTTGGTTATGTAATGAAAACATACTAATTACATCATTAACCCTGCGATCGGCTGTCTGATCGGATGCCAAATTTGCAATGAAAAGGATGTTTTGGAAGGGTTTTCCATCCAAAAATTGCCATTAAGATGGATGGTAAAACCTTCCAATTTTCAGTGAAAAAACTAATTGGAAGGAAAATCCATCCATAGTGAAATTGTTAAGTTGGAAGGCTATTCCTTCCAAATAGGCATACTTTTGGCATGGAAGGTTTTCCTTCCAGTGCCTGACAGGTCGTCGTCAATATCAGCGCTTCCTGAACATCCTTTTTTGGGGATGTCTCAGTGGCGCAGTTGGTAGCGTCGGTGTCTGGTGTAGTGCTAGGCGGTGTTGCCGAGGTCGTGGGTTCGAATCTCGCTAGAGGCAAAATATGTACAGCATCTATCGGCTCAGTTGATTCACTATATCCCTCCGTATATATATATATATATATATATATATATATAGTATCAAGAAATCATAGTGGCCAAATTCCCCACGGGGTGGGCGCAGGGTATACAGCCATCCCAAGGTCTATGAGGGCCGCTATGGGTTCACGTGAGCGGGCCGTAATGGGTTTGGAATGAGGAACAGTATCAGCCCGGATGACTATGCATTTTGTTACTATTTTAGTAAAAAATGTAATAAGTAACGTTTTTTGTATCCTTAATCGATTTATTGCATGGTGTTACATCACTCCACGACGTCATATGATAGAATTTAATTCTTCCGTCATTTGCAGCACCCTCCCCAGGGAATATCGGAATATCGGGGATATTGAATATCCACTCTGCAAAACGCTGACAATTTACCTGCACTGCAGGGAGATTTTTATGTCAAACCCCTGGTAAAGGTCACCGCTTTAGTGGGTCATGCTTTCAGTGGGTCATATGAATATATGCCAATGAGTAGAAGCTTTTGGTGTGGAATCAAAAGTCTGGCGTATCTACGGCACTGCCGGATCACATCTTAGATAAAAGCTCAGTTACATTAGCCCCACAATGTCCAAGCTACCCTAAATTCATATAACAGGGTATTTGTCTCATAAAACAACTTGTATGTTAAGTATTTACATGCAAAGTGAGAAGTACTTTTGATACAGAATACGGCTTAAGTAATAGAACGAATGAACTAAATAATTATTGCATAAACTTTTGTATAGAGGGTGCGAAAAATCAATATCAAATCGAAAGGATATATTCAATGACTTCATCATTTTTGCTACATGTGAGGATTTCCTTTATTTGTCAGGTAAGATTTAGTAAAATTTTGATTTCAACCAAGTGAATTTCAGATAAAGCTTGAAACTACACTGACCCAAAATGAAAACTTTACATTTTATTTCATTTAATAGCTGTTTTGTTTGAATATGTCGTTGTAAGATTTACGCATGATTGTCGAGAGTTCGTCGCGGATAACGAGTAAAATCACAAGTCTAATCAATCGTCATAGCCTGAAAAACGTGTTCCTTACGTTGCACGTGCTCAGGAAACTAACAGCTTTAAAACTGACAAGAAAGCATTTGCAGCTGAGTACTGTTAATAAAAAAGTTTAATTTATTGTTATAAAACGCTTGCATTTAGTGACGACACGTCTTTCGAAGGGTCAAAGCCAGGGTCGTCTACATGTACGCGCAACATTTCGGCTGCTCTAGACAGACTTTCATTATCTTTTGAGCCGGTACAGCAGTACTGGTTCTGTCAGAGTTCGTGCAAGACCTGATCGCGCAAGTGTGATAACGTTACGTCCTAATTGCGTTTAACACGTTAATTCACTCACGTAATCGTTTTAACCAGCAACCATTATTGCTCGTCGCTTACGGGGTTCATGCACAAAAGATCATTAATCATTTCATGCTAAAAATGGACCTGGCATTTTCCAGCATGATAATGCAAGGACTAACACAACGCTTAAATAACCACGTAATTCCATGTTCAAAATGACGTCAACGTCTTGATCCCCAGTCATGAGCCCCATAGAACACGTATAGCATAAATTGGGTAGAAGGGTCAGGTCCAATCATCAAATGACTCCAACGTGCAAATCTGTTAGAATGACTAACGTATCCCTAGCGTGCTCATACAATGTTACGTAAATTCAATGAGGCGACGTATTCTGCTAAGCATTTGGAAACTGGAGGTCACACTGATTACTGGTGATCTTTTTAACATCACTTACAGCACGCAGTCAGTAATTTCTTGTTTACAAATGCTGTGTGACTGTTTTAAATCATTTTTATAAATTTTATTTTGACCCATCTGAACTGAATTATTCATAAAAAAAGTGTGCAATTTCTGATTTTCTTCCAATGTTATTTACAGAGACATCAATACGGCATTGGAGATTCGATGACAGAATATATTAAACCCGAAAATAAATTTATCATCCATATATATACTGTGAATACTATGTAAAGATTACATTTTGGGTAGGTGTATTAAGTCAGAATGGTCCATTGTATATATTGAGTGGTCACAGTTTATCTTTTCTCTTTAGATCGATTTTGGCTTAGCAAATAGCGCAGACCACATTATGCGGCATTTTATCTGAGTCTTCATTGTTTGTCACAGCACTTGTTTAGGGTTTTCTGAAACAGATATATGAGCGATTTTAGCGGATGTGTGTTTCTACAAGTTAAAAAGAAATGTAAGGTTTTACCATTATTCCCTGCTTTAATAACGTGAATGTATTGTGTTCGCTGCAGTTGCCAGCTCCAAATGTGTCGTGTTGCCAAATGTTTCGCAAAGCAAGTAATTGGTTATTGAAGTGTTCCCTTTTGATTTTAAGTACAGTGAAATATTGATCTACAGACTGAGAATGAGTAATAGGGCTGCTTTCGTGTATATATTTCAAATACACTCAGTGGCCATAATTGAGTTCCCAAAATGGCAAACGTTGTTTCAGTTGCAAAAATTTAAGTACATTTAAAATTTGTATAATTTGAAAACGAGGAATGCAAATTATCTGAAATTTTGAATATATCACTATTTGCTATTTTTCAACTTAAGAATGCCAGATTAATATAGCAATGATATCATCTAGGGTTTGTGGGTCTTATTCATTTCGACCACCCCTGATTTCTGAAACACTTTGAAAATTTGATGTGTGTTCTAAACTTTTTCCGTTTTTACATGTATATAAATTTTGCTTATTTTCTATATATTTTGGTGATAATGGTGCTAATATGTTATACTCGTGAGCTGTGAACAAGATGTGTTCACATCTTCCTAAATAATTCACCGTTATAATAGGGGAGGGTGGGGTATTTGTACCCCTGACCCAAAAATCTAAATTATTGAATGAATCCACATGGTAACTTAGCAACGAGTATCAGTCTTTCTAGGGTCTATTTGTGAGTGTTTGAAGCAATAGGTCTCAAAATGTTTCATTCTTTCAAATCGAAAAGACAGCACCAAGCGATACCTAACCCCTTGTCAAATTTTGCTTTACGAGGGGGTACCCAAATTTTCATATGAAATTGTAGGATAGTTCTTCTTAAAAAAAATAAATGTTCTATAAAAACGTAACCCCAAATGGTACTTTCAACTGAAAATAATTATGACACAAATATTTTACCACTGGTTATGCTGTTTGTGGCACCAATGTCATGACTGGCAGTGAAAATTAGCAGATTTTCTTATGATCCAGCCATAGCTTGTATCCATCAACATTTATTCAAAAAATATTATTTTCAAATAGAACAGTGTTATGTTACTTAACAAAACATACATACCCCATATTCCTGCATCAGTTTATTTAGTTTGTTTTATACAGCCAAAGTATACTGCAGTCAGATCATTTTCATGGTATTATTTTCCGTCAAGTTCTCTGCTCTGGATTATTTTATTCTCAGTGTCTATACTGATTTGAACTTTAACAGAATGTTTTCCAGTACATTTCAAATATTTCTGCAAATTTTCAATAAAAAATATTAAAATATGACATTTTTACAGCAATTTTTCAACACCTGCTATCTTTTTTGAAGAAATGGAGCCAATGTTTGTGATACACAATAACTCCATAGCAACAGATGATGACATCATACAATTTGGTGATGACGTAAACATATACCCTGTATATTTATCCAGGGCAATTATTATGTGGGGAAACTGTTTTAATTGGCTAGAAAAGACCATTGTTTCAGACTATATTTTTTGTCAATTTCTTGTAAGCTGATTTGGGAACTCACTTATGGCCACTGAGTGTAGCTTCCGACTTCCATACAAATTGTGGTGGGTTAAGCATACTTTCATTATTATTATCAAGAGGTAGGGACAGGGGTTCCGGACCCCCCCCCCCCCCCTGAAATAATATAGGGTTTCTTAGCAATACTGGTCCGGATCCCCTGAAAATCACAGAGCTTGCAAGCCAGCATTCAATGTTGGGCCATCATCGACACGTCAGCGAAACACCATTTATAATCGCGGGCGGATTAAATGGCGTTTCGTTGGCGTGCCGATGATTGCCCGCTTATAGTGGTTTTTAAATCCTCCCTCTCCTCTCCTCATCAACTTAAAAAAATAACAGCCAAAAAAAAATACGTTGACAAAGTTTGAACCCTCTGACAAAACGTTCTGGATCCGCGCATGAAAAGTGTTGATTAGAATATTAGAACAAACACTCCACTGGCTCCTTGCTTTGGGCTATTAGTGTGAAATTTGGGCTCCTGTGTGCATTTTTGGGTAAAAGTGTTTCCTATTGATTTTCGTCTAGAGAAATATATTCCATTCTAGGAAAAATATGTTTATAATTTTTTCTTGCAGTATTAACGTCACAGTGACGTCACAAAGTGGCATACAGTCTTTATGAATCAAACAGCTTTTATCAGCTAGTGCTGTATACACCTAAAAGAATCACATTTTAGAGTTGTTTATTGCGTTGAAGTGGTTGAAAAGTCTATAGGAGGACCCAAAATGGAAATTTGATTCAACGTGGACTTCAATTTTAGGCCAAATTGACGTCGGTTTGATGCAATATGCAGGAAATACACATATTGTGTACAGAAATATAATTCATGAAAAGTATGTGTGTCTTGCGATTAAAATCAAATGTTAGCATAAATTAATGTTCCTGGTGAAGCTTTTTGAAACAAGTTAGATCTCTGGCGGTTGTGGCGTTTTGCTGTTACATCATGTAACTACGTTACCCCTCACGTTTTAAAACAAATGTAATGTATATAAGGTTGTTAAGGTAGTACCTGAATATTAAAAAAGGCTAAACTTTCATGTAATATACAAGAACATGTCATTCCCTACATATATTTATGTTTATAAAAGTTATTAGGGCTCATTGTATCACTTACGTTTCATTTAAACTACCCCCTGTCAAACCATTAAAATGTTGTTAATAGGTTCATTCAATAAGCTTCTCATTTAACATTCATGTTTTAAATATATATTCCAAATGACAAGTAATGGGCCATTGTATAACTGCAAGCAGCTGGTTTTTATCACAAAAACTTTAAGAGTTATAAACTACTTAATATTAAAACCCTGAATAACATTTTATATAAGGTAAGAATATTTTCATTCTAAAATTTAGCATGTAATGCTATATGAAAACCTTTAAACATCATATTTGAGCTTTATATTGAAATTAAAGAGTAAAAGGCTGCACTGAACATAGATTCTGGTGTGAACCATCATATATTATACACCATATTGTATTTTATATAATTTCGAAAAAGCAAGTAATTATGATCAGGAAATACAATCATACACTGTAAACCAACATACAGCACTGTGATGAAGGGCCACAGAAAACTAATAGTCACAAGACATCAGACATAATTAAAGTCAAGCAACCATCTCTCTCTTTCCCATCAATGTGATTGCAACACTAGAAGGATATAAAGTGCTGAGTGAAAAAAAGTACCAAACAAACACAAAAACACCTACAATGGGAGCAACAATAAATAATGTCAACAACAGAACCACCGCCTTAGAATGGACAGATGCCTAAGCCACTGGGGCGAGGGGGGGGGGGCTTAAATGCACCTTTATCAATTCATGTTGTTGTTAAAGCACACCAACTGTTTAACTGGCATGGAAAAACTGATTGTTTTTGTTGTAGATATCCATTTTGTCTGAAAAAAGGATTTATCAATTCCTATTAAGTTTGTATAAATTATTTTTGCAGCAATTGCAAAATAGAATATCTTCTACAACAACGATTTGCCCAAAATAATATATTTTGATACTTATAATTAGAAAATAAAATGGTAGAGAAATCTAAGTTTAATTGAAATAATTTTTATCAGTTGTTCAATAACAATCATTGTTGTAACTTTTTCAACTTAAATTGTACAAATAATGAGTAAACATATTAAGTTACGTTACATGATAAGGCTAAATTCTATATATCAATGTATATTTAGGTTCATTTACCATAAAATAATACTAAATGTTTTTAGGGAGGTAGTCAGATCTTATCCATTATAAATGTCTCTGATCAGTTATAGTTTAAAAAGACTGTAACCAAATCAATTTGTAACCTGGCATCTAGTTGCGTATGCAGATGGTGAGGCATTACTTAAGCTTTTAAATTAATTTAAGTTTACATTCAGCTGATCTTTCGTTGTTCAATTAACGAAACTGTCAATCACGTCAACTTTGTACTTCTGATCACTTGCTCAACCAACAATCGGAAAATTGGTTATGGTGGTGAGTCTTACTCTGTGGCAATGACCGCATTAGATATGATCATATCCAAGGAAATAGGTCAATTGTTACTTCGATAACAATTTAAATAATAAACTTAATCAGCCAAAATTATGTCCAGCCAAATTTGACCAATTGACATTAAAGTTATTGTAAAATAGATTTTGCAATGTTCTGATAGAAAAATGAAATATTTAGTAAGAAAGTGCAGTCATGAGATCTTACTTAATTTTAGCAATGCATACTTATATACCTGAACAGACTGTGACTTTGGCAAAATATTACAGGAACCTTATAAACATGGTAAAGGGAATAATAACAAAGAGTTATATGTGTATTGAATTTTAGAATAAGTTGTAAACTCGCCAGGGTATAGATCCAAAGAAACACGCAAAAATGTCAACTGTACCAGCAAAAACAACATTTAGAGGACATTCTACTCCGTATTATACTGCCGCCAATGATATATTTACTTGCAAAGTACCAAAATCAAATGAGCTTGTTCCTTCTATTTTGTTATGTTAGTACAGTTAATTTAGTTTGTTTTATTGAAAATATGCAAATAATTAATTGGATGTATTTCTGTATCAATAATGTTCACATTTGGTTGACTAAATATCAAAATGATATTATCTGCAACACAATTCAATTGCAAGGCTAAATCTAATTGATAGATAAATGTTAAACAAATTAACCAAGAATTCATTTCAGCCCCTGAATTTAGCCAAAGCTGTTATATACGTAATTTATAAGCAATTTCAGGGAGTTTTTCTGGGTGATAAACCTATTTTTGTCAAACGTTTGACTATAATGAACCATAAGAACTAATTTTATTCTGTTTCAATGCTCCACACAATTTTAGAACCAGCCAGAATAGATGATAAGTGAAATACTCTCCTTAAAATGATCTTGTTATAAATGGGAGTCTAACCTAACCAAACTAGACATCCTTCAGATATAAAGCCATTTTAACCATAGAAATAGGCTTGGCGTGTGTCATATGTGGGTTGAAAGTGGTTAAGTTTTAAAAACGTCTTCCGTTTATTTTTTCAAAAGACAAGGTTAAAGACCTCAATTTTCACATACGTCTGAAATAACTTAAAAGTTTAACGAATTCTGGGTAAGTTTTGTCTTTGAATGGTATCAATATAGCTGTTGTAATCACAGGCTGGCTTACACAATGTGTGATAGATCTTACTAACTTAAAGCTACTTCATGCTTAATAGTATTGTATCATCTAAAATGAGATGTAGTGAGTGACAAAAAGCGTGTTTTTATATATCATTTAATGTATAAAAAGGAGCAAATACATGAGTGTCAGTGAGATAAAAGATATCATGTAAGCATTAAAACATTTGATCAAATTACACGACTTTATATGATGACGCTTTATGCGATTTAGGCTCAAATTTCATCCCATAATCATCAATGCTTTGTTGGTATTTTCAGTCAATTGCAGTGAAATGGCAGTGAATAAACCACTAGCAGTGTAAAATCATAAAGTGCTGTTTTTGCTTTAGCATAATGTATTTAAAAAAGTAAAGTGCATAACAGTAATAACAGGTTCTTTAATTGGATACATCTATACTGCTAATAATTTGAATACAATTTTAATATTATATTGTCACGTAAGAATAAGAAACAATTTGATAGGATTTCCTATTATTTCAGGTTTACGAAGTAAATTTTGCTATTGCAAGGTAACGCTGTAACCAATATAGAGTTAACATACATGATTCTGTGGCTTTTATATTTTAGTTTTAGAGAATTACAATGTACGAAACCCACTTGGAGGTCTTTAGGCAGCCTATTGTTTAGTGATAGTACTGCGTTGAGTTGCAATACATTTGAAGTAAGTAACATATATAACTGTTATATCATAGAAGCATATTGTTTAAACGCATACTGGTTGTTTGTTGCTTGTAGATAAATGTGTTTAAGGCAATCAGCAAGTCGATAAATAAAAATTTGATATAACTTGTTATTTGCACAATATGATTTGAAATTACAATATGGTAACGCAGTTTTTTGAATCTTACATAATGTAGTTTGAGAAAGTCATAGTGTACAGTATCCCAGCAGTGGGAGGACAGGGTTTGTTATGATCTAATGTCATTTGAGCTTTCACTATAATAGCCTTTTCATTTTGATACTGACGTCAATTTTTCTTGTACTGACATCATTCTGAAGGTAATGTAACATCTGAGTTAGGGTCCATGCTCAAAATACAATATGTCGCCAGTAACTTTACAATAACTGATCAAACAGTACATGTTAATCTAAACTGGAATTCATAGTACTCAATTTACAAACCCTAAATAATTCCAAAATTGGTACATCACTGTGTGATGTCAAGATGACATTAAGACAGCAAGAAAAAATTGGAAACATCTTTTTTCTTAAACAGGATACATTTTTCTAAAAGAAAATGTATGTCTCCATGATGATGCATTGCATTTGATAGAAGGATTCCATGTGTCCTGAAAATTTATTGTACTTCAACAGCAGTAGAATCTAGGGTGAAGGTTTGGTTCTGATAAAATGCATTTAAGCCTCCCGATGGCTAAGCTGCTGTCCGTTCTAAGGCGGTGGTTCTGTTGTTGATGAATTGTTGTTTATTGTTACTCCCATTGTGGGAGTCTGTAATTGTTCTGTTTTGTTGTACTTTACTTTATGTCCATTCTGCAATCATCTTGATGGGGAAGAGAGAGCTGGTTGCTTAACATAGATTATCTTCCTGGTGTCTCATGATTGTGTTGTGGCTCTTCTTCGCGGTGCCGTGTGTTTGTCTGCAGTTTATGATTGTGGTATTTCCTAATCATACCTTACAATTTTGGAATTTAGATATCAAATCACAGAATCGTTGATAAAATTTAGAAAAGGTTTTGCGAAATTTATGATACTGATAGCCTTGTTTAAGAAGTTTCTGAGTTAACAATTTATTACGAGTGTTGAAGTCAGCAATATGGCTAGATGCTCTAGCAAGTCGAATGAGTTGAGAGGTATAGACTTCATAGGATGTAGAGCGAGGAACATCCCTATCTAAAAAAAGAATTTGATAATTACAAACTCAAAATCGTCACATTTATCATAATTTATGGTCGAAACAATATCCTTAGAAATGGACAAATGCAAGCCTAAATACGCGACTTTGGTATCAAAGTTATTAGCTTTACCTTTAAAAAATAATGTTACAATATTAATCATATCATCAAAAATTAGGGAGCACAGTGACTTAGTGGTAGAGTGCTTGCCTCGAAACCGAGGGACCGCGGGTTTGAGCCTCACCGGCGTCTCTGTTTTGTAGTCCTTGAGTAAGACACATTTATCCTAGCTTAGTATTGGTTCAACCCAGGAAGACCCTTCTTGCTCAAGGACCACAAAGCAATGACGCCGGTGAGGCTCGAACCCGCGGCCCCTCGGTCTCGAGTCAACGACTCTAGCACTGAGCCACTGCGCTCCCTACAGCCAATGACATAAAAGCATGCTTAGGTGCAAAAAGGACAGACAAATACAAAATCACAACTTTGATGCATTTCACCTTTCATTATCAAATAGGCAGTTTAACAATAAAGTGCACATTAGGAAGCTGTCTTTGCTATAGGTTGTTCTATGCTATCTGTACTAAAACAGCCAAAATATAATTAAGGACTCTGAGAACGCATCACCCAGATTCAATCCTTTATTACACAAACCCTGAGAATGTCAGCGAGATAATTTTTATTGCATATCATAGTCTGATCGCCTTGTAGTGTGTCCTAGAAAATTCATGATTGTGAATTTACTTTAAGGTATTGAAAAAAGTATCCGTTTTAAGACAGGGTGGTCGATTTTGTAGGACACAAATTCTGATGCAAGTTAACACGCGTTAGTTTTGCTTCCTGACTCAACAGATTTGCATCCCTTGCTTCTTTCACGATTGCACATTCACCATTGAAAGATTAGAAAATAATTGACAGTGCGATATGCTCAAAATTACACCCCTTAAAATACCAACTTACGCCACCCACCCTAATTACGTAATATTTAAGACGTTCTCGATCAGATGACAGCATATCTCTTGCCGTGATTTACATCGAAAAGTCTTCCCCATATGACTGCCAGTGTATGTAGTCAATATCAGTAATGAAAGCGTGCATAAAGGTAACTTATGGAGATGTTTCTAAAAAGGGGCTATAAATTGATAATCAAATTTGACGTTTATTTTCGAAATATTGAAGTCATCAGTTACTTTTAATTAGACAAAGTCTATAAACTCTTTTATTATATAAATAGACATCTTTCGATTGGCCTAGATGCCTATCCACTCGAGTCCATAAAACTACATATTACATGGGCTTCTAGTTTTTCCCATTCAACATTAGTTACTAAAAATAGACTTTATAGAAACTTTCCATAGCAGGTGTGCTTTCAGCGTGAAATTGCATGATTTGCTGTAAATACAATGCAGTGAGTAACAGCAGCACGGAATTCACAAGATTTGGTGTTTCATCATAACATGTAATTCAGACTTTGCTGTTGAATATAGTAATTAGCAGTATTCTTGGATTAATACAATAAATTTGGAATGGTCTATTGTATTATTAAAGGGGTCACAGGTTTTAATTACTAAACAAAATTGTAGTTTTTTCCCTGAAGATCATGTTTGTCTTAGCAAACAGCGTATACCCAGATGAAATGTGGCATTTGATCTGGATCTTCTCTGTCTGCAGTTATAATTAGAAATACAGTATGTTTTAACTGAATGAAATAGTTAGTCAATATGTAAAAAAAAAGAAATTCAAGACTGTCCAAGACATAGTCCATAGCCAAGATTTTGTTGTTGTTTGTACTTATTTTGTTTAGAGAAATTATATAATAAAACAATTGTTGACTATTGAGGCATTGGACATGATATGATATCGACCTGAGGATACCAATATTGACCTCGGCTACACCTTGGTCAATACTGGTACTCTCAGGTCGATATCACATCATGTCCAATGCTTCAATAGTCAATAATTGTATATTGGTGATATGGTATCATAAACGCCACAGTTTAGAACATACAAATAATCAAAAACCTTCATTTACTCGTAACTGTGCAGAAAGGTGCTGTATGTACCCATGTGACGTCATCAGCAGCGCCGCGTGATAGTGCAGCCAAATTAACGACTGATTCATACCAGTCCTCGAGTATATTTTAGTTTTACCCACAATGCATTACCTGACCTTTCAAAATGGTATATGACATTTTTATATGTGTTCAGTCGTCACAGGAGGCCAAAATGATGCCGAAAACAACCCAATTTTTCACGTAGTATGTAGCATTGAAAAACTACCAATTTTCACAAGGTTATGAAATATTTATGAGCATCATTTTATAAATTATAAATATCATACCAAAAGCATGTTTCTTATCTTTTATATGCCTTTTACCCCTTCCAATTTGGTAAAAAATAATAGTTTTACGCAAAATAGAATAAATGGCATGCTCTTTAACTTCTTTAGTGCCAACAATGTTATAACGTCTTTGCAATCAAGCTTTGTCCCTGGCGATTCCACCGCCAATCAACTAGTTGATATCTACAATACATTCTCAAAGGCATTGGATGATGGCTTAGAAGTAAAAGCAGTTTTTTGTGACATAAGCAAAGCATTCGACCGTGTTTGGCACAAGGGATTACTATTAAAACTTAAATCTGTAGGCCTTAGTGGCTCCCTGTTAGGATGGTTTCAAAACTACTTGAGCGATCGCAAACAAAGGGTTGTCTTACCAGGGGGGTCCTCCACCTGGGTAAGCATAAATGCGGGTGTACCCCAAGGCTCTATTTTAGGACCACTTTTATTCCTTATTTATATCAATGACATTGTAAAAGATATCAACTCAGTTATTCGTCTTTTTGCAGTTGATACTAGCCTTTATATTATAGTTGACTCCCAAGAAGAAGCATCACAAACCATTAATCAGGATTTAGTAAGAATATATGCATGGGCTGAGAAATGGCTGGTATCTTTTAATCCAAATAAGACTGAATACATACTACTGTCTCGTAAATTAAATAAACCTGTTCACCCACCTGTAATTATGAATAATCAAGTAATCACAGAAGTCGAAAGTCACAAACATCTAGGAGTAACATTTGAAAGTAGTGGTACTTGGCACAAGCGCATACAATTAATAACTACAAAAGCATGGCAGCGAATTCACATTATGCGTAAACTTAAATTTCGTTTAGACAGAAAAGCACTAGAAACTATTATATATGGCATTTATTAGGCCAATCTTAGAATATGCTGACGTTGTCTGGTGCAATATTACTAAGTATGAGGAAGACGAACTTGAGAAGATACAGCTTGAAGCTGCCAGGATAGTGACTGGAACAACCAAATTAGTATCCATTGAGAATTTATACAAAGAAACTGGCTGGGAGACTCTTAGGACGAAGGCAACATAAATTGACTCTGTACTATAAAATGACCAACTACTTAACTCCAGCATATCTCAGTTCATTGCTTCCTCCCCTTGTAGGTGCCATGTCCAGGTATCCACTAAGAAACAGCGAACAATATCAAACAATTGACGCTAAATCCCAACTGTACTATAATTCATTTCTCCCCTCAACCATACGTGAGTGGAATACTCTAGATAACACAGTTCAGTCCTGTCCATTAGTTTCTTCTTTCAAAAAGAAGATGTCAACGCGACAACCTGTTCCAAATTATTATTATCTCACTGGCAGCAGAAACGAACAGATACTTCATGCTAGAATTAGGACAAATTTTAGCAGTTTGCATTACACCTTATTCAGTAAAAACATCATACAAGACAAGTTCTGTACATGTGGCGAAATTGAAGACGTCCAGCATTTCCTCTTCTCTTGTGCAAGGTTCACTGCCCAGCATCAAATTATGCTAGAAAAGGTTCAAAGACACTGTGTCCCAACTATTAACGTGCTGTTGTACGGTGAACGAAGCTTAAACAGCAATACCAATTGTATTATCTTCAAAGCTGTTCAGGAGTTTATCACCCATTCAAAACGATTTGAGAACTAACTACCAATATAATGGCACTTTTTCTTATCCAATAAGGTCAATACCGTGGAAACCTCTCTCTCTCTATCTTATCTGCTAGATTACACACACACACACACACACACACACACACACACACACACACACACACACACACACACACACACACACTTCTAAGTATCATTTACTATCTGCATAAAATGTAATCACATATAATTCAATTGGAAACATCATCAAGAAATCAACTGCTAATCAAATTATGTTATTTAGATGATTCCTTTAGGGAAGCAGATTCAAACAAGTCTTAGACTTATTTCTGTATCCCTTTCAAATGTATTGTATTGTATATATGATGTATCTGTTGTATCTCGATGTACTTTATATTTGAATAAAATATTGTTTACACTAAATGGCATGCTTCGTTATAGGTTTTACGTTTTGTCCAATAGCTTATACTGAATACTTTCTAGATGTACAAAAATAACATTTAATACTAATTAATTTACACTGGTAAGCACCTGTAGGTGGTATCGATAAAAAATAACAACAGCTTAGAAACGTGTTAAAGATGTTATGGTTTCTTAAACAGCGTATATCGAAGGTCAATATTCCTACGAAATTTTTGTAGTGTCCGCAACGCATACAAATGCATGTCTGGTTTAACTATTTCTTAACTGATAGTGTTTTCACTTTTCCTGTGTAGATTGATTACGTTATATTTAGAAAATGCTTTGTACAAGTAATTTTTTATAACACTGATGAGGGGTGGAGCCCCGAGTCAGTTTATAAAATTAGGAGTAAAAGCATTTTTCTAAATGTTTTGTATCATTGTCAAACCAGAATTAAGTATTTAAATTTCCTCTCATCTCATGGATCCACCTTATTCATTGATATTATTCAAGCCTGGCAGGCCAACCTCCTGTCCTGCTGATAAGTTAACTCTTACAATACATTTGAAAATGTCATCTGCTGCATTTATTTGCTACTATTACTGACTATACTGTCTAATGTGGGTGCATAAGCAAACAGTACAGCCCCAGGTCAAACTTCACCTATCAGTCTTATCTGCATATACAGTGTTTGACAAAGTTGGACTTATGATGGCTTTTAAAACATTTCAGTAAACAACAATAGCAGACTAGATTGGCTAATAAAGGTTTCATTGTCTGACCTAGAAACACTAAAACTTTTCCCTAGTTTATTTAATCCTTAAAGCGCTTATCATTTTATCGTCTGCTGAAATATTTTAAAAGCCACTGGGTCAAACAGTGAAGACACAGAATAAACTGCTGCTGATCTGGACCAATACGGTTTGCCTCTAAATTGCATAAGTCCATGTTAGCAAATATAAAGCATCAGAAAACTTGAGCTTATGGCATTTAAGATGCTTTTTGATATCGTTTAAAGGGTTAACGTTGTTCACTTGAAAACCTCTAATAACAGGAAGAATCTTGGACACAGATGATATCTGACACCGTGCGCTAACTAAAATTATACCCAGTTAGCGCACGATCTAGATCTAGACTCAATACACTTGAATGGAAATTTAAGCTCCGCCTATTTTACTGAGAAAACTGGGTTATTCAACGTTGTTTTTTTATTTAGATAAAGCCTCAAAAGATCAAAGAAAAAAAAACTAGACCATGATACAATGTCATTTATAACTGGCACAAATACTGGACACCTCTTACATTGGCATAGAAAACAGAAGCAGAAAATGTCCAATGTAGTGTCCGCAACATTCTGTCGTGTCCGCAACGATACATCTTTTAGATTAATGAAAATCTATTATTATTGGTAACGTAATATAGTTAGATGTTAGCATAATATCACTATTTCTTAATTATAATTGCTTTCTTGTAAGATACGTATCTATTCAAGTATTTAGTATGAAACTCTAAATACCTGTTATAGATATAAAACTTAATGCACTTATGAAATATGGATTGGGGATTAGGGGATTTTATATGAAAGCTGTACTTATCACAGCATAACAAAAAAGCTCACATGCCTTTTCTCTGCTTTGTTCAGCCATTGGTAGTTTATTATTGATACAAAAAGCGTTGTGGACACTACAAATAAAAAAAAATAATTGAAAAATATTCTCCCATATGAAAAACATACTTTAGAGCTAAAGTTACAATGGTAAAACCAATGTGTCAGTGGGTCACCGTCTATAAGGGCTTAGTACTTCTTACAAACTGATATAAACATCTTTCATTGTGCCTAGAAATTTGCTTTTCCCTGGCCCTACCTCAGGAGTCTACGATAAGTGTAAGTGCCTCCTATTTTCTTACAAGTGTTCCTATTTGCGCTTATATGTTAATTTACTTTCGTATCCTTTCAATTCGAAAATTGTGACCTCTCTCTGTAAAAATGAACTTTAATCCTGGCTCCTTTGAAGGAAATCATGGACCATATAAGGATTTTGCAGTGCTTCAGTTGATTCAATTTTATATGCAACATGACCACATTCTTTGATTTGTTAGAGGACTCAAAAACAACTTTATCAATATGCAGTCCTGTTTGCATATCAAATTCAATAGAATAAAGAGTAATATTTATAAAAAGAAAGCGCAACTAAACCCCTTAATCATTTCAAGATTAAGCCAATTGTGAAAAGTTTTCTTTTTGAAATTTATGAAAAGAGGATTTAAATCTCTCTTGCGCAAGGACTTTCGGAACCTGATTTCTATGGTGACTTGGTGAATAAATTGAAGAAGATTGATGGCTATAACATTAATGTATTGCAACAGACTGCATGCTTGGCGGTTAACCCAATCACGGTTGGCAACTTTGCTTTCCTCTTTAATTGCACGCCGGTGGGTCAGACTTCAGACTCTATGACAGTTCAGACTTAAAGACTTATCTATTGATGAGATGGAAGGGGCCTGATGCTGTGGCTGATTGTCGGGCCTGCCAGGGTTTGCCTGTTGGATTTCTTTTGCTCTGGTATTCAGTTTGTTTGACTGTTGAGTCCTTATCTTTGCTTTATCTCCTTTTTATATCTTGATTTATATGTTCTAGGAGATGATGCATTGATAAGTTAGGGGTCTTTCATGCAAACCAAACATCTATGTGTATTGATCTACATCGGAACTAAAGGTGAGGTTGGTGCACCGTTAAACCGGTTTAAACCCTCCAGTAAAATATGTTACTGACTGTTCCAAGGCGATACATCTTGTGTGGATCTTTTATGTGTTTTTTCTGTCTTGTGTTTGCTATGCCTTTGTGCGCGTCTGTTTATATGTGCCTTGTGGTCACCTTCTGGGAGAGGGCTGACCTCTTGGCTCTCATTTGAGATGTCTTACTGTGATTCTGACACTTTCCCTGTGGTATCCTTGGTCAGGTGTGGTACTTGATTGCATCGATTCCTGATCTTTGCACCCATCCTTATTTTTAATAATTGTATGATCTAATAAATGTCCAGATGCCAATTATCCTTGAGCAGCTCCATTGATGTTTGTTTGGTCCAAATATATTCAGAAAAGGGTTTGCATAGAGTAATGTGCTGTCACTATTGTGCAAGTTAATCATAACCATCCATAAACTAGCAACTTAAATTACAATCCTTTGATACAGATATAATGCATTTTACTTTCCAGCTCAAGGTGGATAAAACATTTCCATATTATTTTCATTGTTTTATATTTATTAAATATTGCAAACTGTCAACATCTGAATTATATAGAAAGGGCACTACTTTATGATAAACATAAAGGGAATTATTATCACATTACTTTACTTTAAAGCAAGGCTTTAGAAAAAGATTATGGAAATTAAAACTGAAACTAAAGGTCCTCAGTTTGGTCTGTTATAGTGCCAAATAATACATTTATCAGTTATAACATCCATTTACCATGTGTTGTCACAATTTCGTCATTGATCAGCTCTTTTTGATATAAACATTTTAAAAGCATTTGGTAATGATGCCCTTTGTCTGTGTAAATCAACAAAACAACTAACCAACAGTTCATTAATATGATATTACTGTAGTGTCCGCGACGGAGCTGACTAATGACCTTAAACATAAAACAACAGAGTAATTTACCATATTCAACCATCAAATTATTTCTTTATTGCACATCTTTTTTTCGGTTACCAGTTATAAACTAAGGGTTTTCATCTAACTCAATGTGTAATTATTCATTTGTAAAACCATGTTTTATTCCCAACTGCTTATGTTATTGTTTCGCTTTAACAAGTTTTAGTACATATCTATGATATGAGTACTTTAAATCATATTTCTATAGAGATCTTCAGTATCAAAGAAGATATGTACATAAACAAAAAAAACTAAATTCATGGTCAAAAATCAGTTTGATAAATACATATTATAATTTTAACTGTACTGTAGTAATCGCAACGAAAAAAGTGCAAATTTAAAAGCTCAAATATGATGATTATAACCTGTCATGTCTACAAGAAATGAGTTGCACGTCATTTAGTGTTGCTATATTTTCAATATATGATAAAAGTTATCTGTCTCCATGTACATTACTCAATTTTAAAGCAATGTCAATTTATAAGAATTGTTAAAACGTTGTTAGAATTGAAGCAAAAAATGAAATTTCACAAATATTTCTTAAAATATACCAGAATATCTTATTTGAAAATCTATATTGGTACATCATCTATACAAAAAAATACATTTTCTCAATGGAGGAGTAATTTGGCTTACATATTGCAATATAACACATCTTTTATTTAATTTGCAGTTATTAACATGCACCTTATTATTGTAGCCTTTTTTTCTTTAAAAAAAGGACAGGTAATAATGGGAGATTTTTTTAGGATTAAGTGCATCAGGTACTGTAGGTTCCAAAAATAATTATGATATTCAAGAACAACCACTTTGATTTTATGGCAAATTGTTTACACTTGTGTGAACTTTATTGTGAAACTGTCGTAAGGACTCAACATGGACAGCACCTTTAAAAATAATTACCAGCTCGATCATCATGAAATTTTTAAAGTTTGAATATGACATTTTAAAATAAGGTATTAAAATACTGGATTAAACATAGAGTAGGAAAGTTTTAGTTGTTTTTTGATGGCTTAGCTTTTTCTAATCATGAGTAACCTCTGCAATAAATATTCTAAAAAAGGTCTATCCCTGTTCCTTTTAACATTTTCCTAAGAAGAGATGCGCGGAAGTAGAGCCCTGCAGCTTTATTTTGACTATGTTGACATTCTGTATTTACAATAATATTTACCAATAACAAAGTTATTTTCACTCATTTTTTTAGAATAAAAAATGCAGTTTATTACATCTTAAATGTTATATGAACATACCAATCACAAAGAGAATGCGTAGCATTGTGGATGAATCGCATGTTCACAGTCATAGCGGTCACGAGTTCGAACCCCGTCACCGTACTTTGTTTGTGTGTTTTTATTTTCGATTATATATTTATCAGCTTTTGCGATTGCTCTATTGATATGCACCGACCAAGACAATGTATTGCATAGGGAGCGCAGTGGCTCAATGGTAGAGTGCTTGACCCGTGACCGAAGGGCCGCGGGTTCGAGCCTCACCGGCGTCACTGCGTTGTAGTCCTTAAGCAAGACACATTTATCCAGGCTTAGAACTGGTTTAACTCAGGAAGACTCGTCCCTATATAACAGAAGGATTGTTGGTGGGACGTAAAGATTCAAATCAAACAATCAAACAAACAATGCATTGCAGATCGTTACTACTACTGTCCTGCCAGCCAAGAGTGAGTGACGTCATGTTTCGCTTACAAAGTCATCAGGGACTTAGACTCAATATATCACTTGTGTATTAATCCTATCGGCAGGATATGATTAATACACATGTGATCTATCGATTCGCATTTATATAATAGGTCGAGCGTAGTGTAAAAGCCAATGTCTTACTTAGCAATTATAAACAAAGTACTACGTAACTGTCAATCTTGGTTGGCAGGGCAGTAGATGCGTATGATTATTGCTAAAAAGCCAATAAGTTTGGGCATTTTAACATTGATTAGCATGATGAGTCGAATATCTGAAAATTAAAAAAAGCATGAAAATAGTTATCTTTTAGCATTTTATTTATGAGCAGTAAAAAGTTCGTTCTAAGTTGAGTTGAACATGAACAATATTTATAACTTCGAGGCCTGGCCTCGAGGTTATAAAACTTGAATAGTGTCTCAAACTCAAAATAAAGCGCAATGATTGGCTGGCTGTCCACACACAGCCAATCGTTGCGCTTTATTTTGAGTCTGAGAATGATCTCAAGGTTTATAACCTTTGTTCTGGAACCAAGTCGTCCTAGTTTGTTTCTTCTTCACGATTGCATCATTTTTCTTTTGTCATTTCAGCGCATCTGAGGAGCTTCTACAATTTACATATTTGTTCGAGTTGGCCTCGATTTATAAATAATGGATTACAGTTGGTTCTGGGATGAACGATTCTGGTTCCCTTCTAATCGCTCCTGGGGCTGGAAGGACCTTGAGCTCAAAGAAGGAAGCGATGTATATCTACCACAAATAAATGATCTCTACGCGGCCATACCTTTTGGGGTTGCACTCGTTCTTGTTAGATTTATGTTCGAAAGGTAAGGAGAGTCATTACTATCATTCGGTCATCTGGGCGAGCATAATCTTTATCTATACATTGTATAATGCGAGCAGCAAAGGCTCCAATGAGTCCGTTCTTTGGAGCAGACTAACTCTGGCAATAGATGCGCGACAATATAGAACCAAAATCCCGTGTTTTATTTTAACATGTTTTGTGATGAGAAAATGTTCGAGGAAATTAGCGAATGGTAAGCTGTTAGCGGAATATACGGGCTCAAATATGAGTAATTAACGCTCCAATTTTCTCCATTAATTTATGTCACCAAAACTTGGGGCCCCCAGGGGTTTTGGGGATCTGGGGAGAATGGCTATTTATTTTCAGGGATCTAGGGAGCACTGGTAATTATTTTAGGGGAGCTGGGGAGCAAGCTCATACTTTTGGGGATCTAGGGAGCCCTGCTACAAAGCAAAAATATAAAGGAAAAGCCTCCATTTTGTTTGATTTTTTAAAATTTCTTCTGCTTCTGGGGGGATAGCCCCCCAGACTCCCTTGTAAATTCTAATTGTATTTATTTTCGTATAACATGTACATCTAGATTGACCTCAGGAAAAAAATGTGGCAATTAACTTTTGTTGTTGTTGATTTATTAACCTTAAAATTGCTGATTTTTAGCTTGGTAATAGCATACTTTGGAACGCCCAGATTGCACCAGATCGCACCATTTTTATCAAAATTTTCTCGGGGAAGCATGCCCCCGGACCCCCCTAGCACGTGTTGGGCTGTGTATTGTTACAGTCTACTTATGCACCTGCTTTGTAATCCTCTTTTTAGATGATAAGCTCATTATTATGAGAGAACTTAAGAATGCTGATCAGATATATACTTATTTGATGAAACTGAAGTTTAACAAGTGTATATGGCCTAATAGCAATTGTAGACAGTTGTATTTCACAAAAAAATACTTTCACTTGTCTATAAAAAAATCTAGTTTAAGCTGGTGGAAAAAAGCAGCCCCTGCCCCCCCCCCCCAACCACACAAGCAAATGGTCTGTCTCTGATTAAAAAAATCAAATCTAGAGAGCATTATGCCATGCCCACTCTACCAGGTACAGCAACAGCATTTTAAGGAATGGCCTCATACTTTGAGCCATATACCAAGGATTTCATTGAAATAATTATATGTCATGTAATCCATGACAAAGCCCTGTCTTTACATGTATATGGCAATATATTATGGTATCATTAAGTCATGCGCTCTTGTATAGCTTCATAGTTTTTAAGTGTGTGATTTTAATCCTACAAAACGAAAAATACATTTTAGGGAGAATTGACTTATATTTTTGGGGATCCGGGGAGAAGCTGGTCTATTTTTAGGGATTTGGGGAGCAAAGGCAAAATACTTTTAGGGAGCCGAGGCAATTATTTTCAGGGATCTGGGGAGATCAATGCATTATTTTCAGGGATCAAGTAGTCTAGTCTATGTAGCTGAGGAGACTGGTTTGAGCCTGGCTTTGTCGAACACGCCGAAGACAGGTTTTGTCTCATAGCGGCTCGATTATAATAACTGTCTTAAAACAGGTGTCATTTTCTTAATCATGTTTGTTTAACCACTGTCTTTCACACCCTGAGGCAGCCGAAACATTGACCAGCGCACGCTTCAGTTATCATTTAATAATTAATCTTTGATCATCGAAAAATAGATCATTAAAGAAGGTCTAGAAGAAACGTGAGAAAACGGCCCTGCCAAAAACGTATTTGGCCAAAAATGTGATCCGGCTAAAACCATTTCGGGCAAAAAAAGTGGTCCGGCCATAGCCGGAACGGCCGCACCGCCGACGACGGCCTTGAGTCCATGTTTAACATGTAATATGAGGCCCATCTATGCCCACACATGATAAAGCAGATACTGATGTCTTGCTACTGGCATATCTGGGCTGATTGAGGAACACTGACCGTATACATACTAGCTTCATTGGTTAACACACACATACACTCTTACACACCTGCGCATACAAACAAGCAAACTATGACCAGGACAAGATGTATGTGAAGTCTTGCTCGTATGGTTAAACAATCTATCTTGATGAATTTCCAGTTGCTGCACTGACCATACCTATAAGGGCTACACAATTCACTAGTATCACTTAATGGTAAGCACAGACGTACACTGTATTTGTCTTTGGTATTTACTGAGTACTCAAAAATCCAATGCATATACCATTTACCCTTAAAGTATGGTAATTGTAGCACTGTGGTATGCATGAAACATGTATAGGAGGATTTATACAAGTATTTAACGAGGATGTGTCCTAAAGGTATCGATAACTATTTTCAGAAAATTACATATGCGTCTTAATTGCCTGATGTTAGTATCATTAAATAAAGTTGAATATCTGATGCAGTTAACATACAATGCAGTTATTATACAATACAGAATACAATCTATGTGAAAATTTTGATTCTTTGTTCAGAAGTAGTTTTGACCAGAAGGTAATGACTTGTTGCTTGATTGTGACTGATATTGTAAATCGACCAAGCTCTCCATAAAGCATTACATGGGGTGATTATTAACATGAAGTATATATTTCAAAAAGTCTGTATGAACCTTTTCAATAGCACTAAGATCCCGATAGCTCCATACCTCACAACCATGCGTTAAGATAGGGATAATAGTGTTATCAAAAAGTTTAAATTGACAATCTAAAGGCAACTCTAAGTTTCTTATTTTTCTATATAAACCAAACAATGCTTTCCTTGCCTGCCCAACAACATGCTTTTTGGTTTGATAAAGCCTTCTTGATTTTGGTAAAACTATTCCTAAGTATTTGAAACAATCCACTACTTCTAGAGGTTGATCAATGAACTTAATAAGGCTTGGGTGTTTAGACTTGTCACCAAATATTACCACGTTTGATTTTTCAGGATTTACTATAATTTTCCACTTTAAGTTGGAACAATAAATGTGAAATTTATCCAGCAAATCTTGAAGTTATTCAACACTTTCCGCAAACAATGTCACCTGCGTATAGTAAAACTGCAAGCTTTAAATAGCATTGTAATGAATCATCAAAGATGTTCAGACCAAAGGTATTTCCCCTTAAAAAAGACTTTTAAAATTATTTAAAACCAACGAAAACAGTACGGGTGATAGATTTTCTCCCTGTCTCAAGCTTTTTTCGCAGTACAGAAAAAATCTGAGCTGTCTCCATTTGATGAAACACAGGGTTTAATATCCGAATACATTTTTTTTTATTATTGTCAGAATCTTTTCAGATATATTATAGCTAAATAACCTTACCCATAAACCTACCCGCCAGACATTATCAAAAGCCTCAGTAAATCAATGAAAGCACAAAACAGTGATAGTTTTCGAACTCTAAGGTATTCTATAAGTACATGTATAACAAATACATTATTTGTTGTAGAATATGACACCCTAAATCTACATTGAGTGTCATTGAGTATATTGCTGACTTCAAGAAAGGTGTTGAGCCATGTATTTAACATAGAGGATCTTACATGAGTGCTCATGTTTTATTGAATTTATTAAACGAGTTGGGAAAAAGAGATAAAATGCGAGGCTTGCCGAGCATTTTATTTCTTTTTCGCAACGAGTTTAATAAATTCAATAATACAAGAGCACGAATGTTAGATTCTATTTCTCATATGATAAAATCTCATTTCTGCCGTAAAAACGTTATAATTTTGTCATTATGTACGCAACGTTGTTATGGACATCCTAAACTGCTCCACAAGTGAAATTTATGACAATGTGAAATTTGAGCACAATTCTACCTCTACCACGGTTCCTCCCCCAAATAAAAATCGAAAAATGTCTCATTAGCAGAATTTGACACATTTTTACCAGTTCTTCACATAACGCTTTATTTCCAAGTCCAAGAGGCCATGAAACCCATGAGGATACGAACAACATGTAAAAAGATGACATCCTCACTTAGATTTTATAAATATGAAGTGAGACTCGACAAGAGATTTCCAACAATGTGGTATGTGCGACCAGCAAAGGCCCAGATCAGCCTGCGCATACGCGCACCCTGATCAGAGCCTTTGCTTGTCGCTTGAATATTATATGACTCTAAGGCATCTGACTGAAAATCATTTGGGGTTGCTAAGCTTAAAAAGAGGCTGCAAATGCTTGTCTTAGTCTACACTTGTCAAAATGCCACAGTGTCGGAAATCACATGTGAAATTTACGGTTCAACGGTTCTGGCTCAATTGTATTTCAGTGTGCACAATTTTGAATCTGACATAGGTCCAGATAAGGATTTTTGCGCAAAATTTTGATTATTTTCTTACCTATTAGTTTAAAAATGTGCTTTTGGTGCTCAAAATAACCGTCTCATTGAGACGGTTCTTTTGAGTACCCATAGCATATGTTTTGGATGAGAAATAAAGAAAATTAATTTCCAATACGCACTCTTATCTGGGGGGGGGGGGGGGGGGGCTGTAATAAATAAAATAAATGAATCTTGACCAAATCCTAATTGTTTAACACTCTGATAGTATTTCTGAAAGAAGTGTTCGAAAATGGTTATTTTTTTTATTATTACTACTACTTTTATTATAACTACTACTTTTATTATTGATATTATTATTATTATTATTATTATTATTATTTTAATGTTTCTTCCCGCTATTTCGAAGAAAAGCGAGGAGACATACAATGTAGTATTTGGCATTCCATCTTTCCGTCCTTCCGTCTCTCCGTCCGTCCTATCATCCCCATTCAAGTAGTAGGTATCTTGTGTATGCAACTTCTACAGTTTAACTCCGATTTCTTTGAGCCTTTTCGGGTGTTTAGGTATGGTCTAAAGATGTGCATTTTGTTTGGATATAGTCCTCAGTTATTTTGTCACGTTTTTTTACAAAATGAACTTAGTTCATTCTTGCGGCAAAAGTGAATAGATACTAGGTACATGTATCTTGTGCATGTATCTCCTCCTACAGTTTTATCTCTATTCCTTTAAACTTTTTAAATGTTTAGGTCAAGGTGTGCATAATGTTTCGATATAATCCTCAGAATATTTTTGTGACAAGTTGAACTTTGTTATTTTCCATACACTATTCCATTCAAAGCAAATAGTTAATGGGCACTTTGTATGTGCAACTGCCACAATTTTGAAACTAAACAGCTGGTTTGTGTGAAGACGTGCAAGTGTTTTTTTTTTTGTATAATCCTCAGATTAATGTATGTCACTTTTTCCAGGATGTGAACTGGCCTAAGTGCTATCAATGTCTTATCATTGTCAGTCAATATACAGGTAGTACCTTTCGAGTGCATATACTCATATTCTTTTTAGAAACATCAGTATGTGCTTATGTCATGGTATGAAGATATGGATGTGCTTTGAATAAAATTACTAAGTTTAGTTTTTTTTTTGTTCTGCGAACTTTAGGCTACTTGTTTCATTATAGCTCATATATTCAAAGACAAACATATAGTGGCGGGGACATAAATTTTCTGAATTTGCTAGTAATTATTATTATTATTATTATTATTATTATTATTATTATTATTATTTCAGATTGTTGGTGGTTCCGATTGCTCTACAACTTGGGGTTTCGAATAGACAACGCACTGTGCCAAAACCTAATCCAGTTTTAGAAACTGCTTTCAAGCAACATAAATCTCATTGCCCTGACCATAAAACTATACTGGTAAGTTATTACATAGGTTTCGGCACGACAGAACCTGTCTTCGGGGTTTCTAAAAAGCGAGACTCAAACCAGTCTCCTAAGCTACAGAGACCAGCTAGAAAATTGAAATTTCGCTTGTGACAAGTGATACTTTCCAATAAGCGAATAACAAAGGCGATTATCAGACTGCGCGGATGCGCAGGCAGGTCTGCGCCTTTTTTGTTCGCATCCCACCGAAGACAGGTTTTCTCGCGTCGAGGCACATATAGGTTTTGACATCACAGAACCTGACTGTTAAGGTCATACTCAAACAAGCCTGTTTATTTGCTGAGACGCGATAGAAAATTAAAATTTCACCAGTAGGGTGCTTAGATATGATACTTTCTAATAATCGAATCATAGAGGCACTGTTTAGACTGAGCGGATACATAGGCTGGTCTGTGGCTTTGTTGTTCGCAAATCCCGAAGACCGGTTTTCACGCGTCGATGTCAATATAAATTAAACGAAGAAACTATTATGAGATTCGCAGAGTCGAAAATCTAAATTGCTTGTTTTTTGTTTAGAATTACCAGATAAGTCGAAAGTTAAAACATTGAGATCATACGTTTCCAATGTCGCCGGTGGTCATCAGTTACACCTACAAAGTTTTAATTTCGAGACAATTCGAACTGTTCGCCACGTGATATCAACATAATTGAGCCGGGACATGGGGTTTCCAACAATGTGGTATGTACGCGCAGTCTGTTCAGAGCCTTAGTCTATAACTGTTAAGCTACGGACCGAACCGCATTTGAAGTGTCTAAGCTTAAAAGGAGGCTGCACAGGCTCGTCTAAATCTACACTTGTCAAAATGCCACCACAGAATTGTTTTGAGATGACCAATATATTATCCCATCTTTACTCATAACGATGGCTTTCCTGTTCACAGTTCCTTTCCTCTCACAAAATCTCGCCCTGAAACGTAATTTGAGCCAACGCATGAGATTTCTAACAATGTGGTTTGTGCGATCAGCAAAGCCTCAGATCAGCCTGCGCATACGCGCAGTCCGATCAGAGCCTTTGCAACTCGCTTGAGTATTCTATGATTGTTTAGCTACTGACTGAACATCATTTCGAGTTTCTAAGCTTAAAAGTAGGCTACCGAGGCTCGTTTGAGTCTACACTTGTCAAAATGCCACATTGCTGGAAATCACATGTCGCTGCTCATTTCCTTTCTTCACCTTGTCATTTCGAGTAACCATTAAAGCTGCATAATCTGTAACTTTTGATATTTTTCATTTTAAAAATAATGTTTCTTTTTTTCAAGAACACAGCATAAATACTAAAATTCAGATATACATTTTACCTTTTTCGTAATAATTAACAAATTATTAGTGTCAAAACAACAGCGTTTATGTTAAAAATCAACTGTCTAGAATTATTGGAGGGACGCAAATAATTACAAACAAGAGAAAATACACTTGTTTTTATAAGATAATTCACTTTTTCATGCAGTTTTCAGCTGTAGAAATTAGATTTATTGTGACAGCATAACTTTATTCTACTTTTGCAAATGATTTAAAAAGAAAATATTTTTTTCGAAAAATGTTCTTAGTTACAGAGTATGCAGCTTTAACCTCACAAACAGACAATTTGTAGCGGTTTTTACCAACAGTTATTGAGCATTTTACCATGCTGACAAAATGGCGGACATGTGTGTAGACACAATATGACGAATGACGTCACATTAAACACGTGTGATATAGTCCACAACATATGGAAAACACATGGAAAACACCTGCTTTTTCCTATTTTTCGTTGGAGGCTAAGAATGTGAGTTTTGTGATAAAAATGAATGTTAAGTTGGCTCCGTTTCTTTAAAAATATGACCCGTTCACAACTGTTGGTTGATTACTTGTATAACCCATCATAGATCATTCAATTAATGTAAAATGTGTTTTCAGATAGTCTTTGCCACAAAGTGAAAACACTAGACCTGTATTTTACCAACCTAGAAGCTCGAAATATATACAAAAGTATAGTGTTTACTCTGAAAACACTTTTAACACGTTGATATTTAGTTTTAAATACTATTATCATATGACGTCGCGGCGTCTGAGAATGAAATAACGCCATGCAATAAAATCAATAAACCACTAGTGGTTTATAGATTTACGGGAAACGTTATGCCGTCCATAACAACGTTGCGTATATAAAGACAAAATTATAACGTTTTTACGTCAGAAATGAGATTTCAAAGTTATCCTAATGTCATATGATAAATATAATCTAACATTCGTGCTCTTGTATTATTGAATTTATTAAACTCGTTGCGAAAAAGCCTCGCATTTTATCACTTTTCCTCAACTCGTTTAATAAATTCAATTAAACATGAGCACTCATGTAAGATCCTCTATGTAAAACACATTTAGTGTTCTTATAGTGAGCTACTTTAGTCACGCACCACTTGCCAAGGGCCCCATTTTTGGGACAAAAAATTGAAACTAGTCATTCTTTATAATATTTTACTTATCTGTTTAAATTAGGTTCACTCATGCGAATCATTCTATTTTGTTATAAGCACATTTTAACATTAAAGGGCATGCAACCTGTGCGTTTATATATCTTATTTTCATTTTGCACTATACAGTGTCCCTGGTGATCGTTGTGATAGAAAAAAATACACAAACATATTTTAATTTAAGTTTAAACAACATTTATCTGCTGTTTAATTCAGAACAAACATTACTTCATGAAACAATGCTCGTTCTGACGTCCTATTAACGTCAATTACAATAAGAAATAACCTATATTTTCTTTGCAAATCGTTTTGATACATGTCACTTGTTTGCAAGGAAATATCAATACACCAAAAATATCATACCATCGGCGCATCGTTTACAATTGGGGATATTGACGCCATCACTTACGTCAACGTAATGACGCTCATTTAAGAAATGAATTAGCTTTAAAGATGCAAAGTAATGGAAACACGAAGGGCTTTAAGCCCCAGTTACACCTTCCTGATTCTGGCTACGATTCATCACGATTCGTCCCGATGTGACATATATTGTAAATTTGGGATGCACCGGGATGGCTAAAACAGAAAATTCTGAAATCCCTACGATGTATCACGACATTTCTACGGTATCTCTACGACTCCTCTACGATTCATGACGGTGCTACTACGGTGCTACTACAGCAGTGTCACGACATAACCGTAGGACAGTCGTTATGTATTCGTGGTGAATCAGGATGAATCTGGATGAGTTGGGGGTGAATCGTGATGACAGATGATACTCCGATTAACCCTGACCTCCCAAGAATGACAACGAATACTACCACGGTGCCACTAGGAATGACCCCGATCCCGCTACGGTAGCGCTATGATCTAGGCCACGCCCACATTCCAACTCGATTCACCCTGACAAGTTTAATCGGTTTAAACTCGTTGTAGCCTTGTCCCGAAGGTTCCCAAATCAACACGATTCTTCAAGAATCATTTCGGTACTACTACTACTCAGGTCGGTGCATCAGGACGGCGCAACGTGCTACTAAGAATCATGCTGATGTATTTCGATTTGACAAATCAGGGTGAATCGTAGCTCTGCCGTGGCCCAAAATCGTGAATGTGTAACTGGGGCTAAACGTTAACTTTGCAAAGACCCGAAGTATTCATGATTCCATGAACCTTCAAAAAATTGAATTTATTGCTTATATTTACATTTTAGTAAATATAACTAATATATAGAAATCATTTATAATTTAGGAGATAAAACAATTTTGTATTTAATATTTAATCGTATTAACGAGTTTGTTGAAATGCAAAACGGAAAAGCGGAACAGCCAGTGTGAACACGGACAGCAAATGGAGCAACAATTAGCTTGAACATGCAACTCAGGTGCGGCTCGCTGTCAATCACATACCAGCGTCACATCTGGCGAATGAATTCGATGTTCGAAGTGAATTGCACGGGCAAGTGAGCTTGGCAGTTGTAAAACAAATTTTTGTGTCGTTCATGAGGCTTTGAACGGTTGCAAAATTCTAAAGATTCATTAAAGGCTTGCTTTGAAAATGTAAATCTAGGATACATCGATGTTAAAAACAAAAATATTAAAGAAATGTTTTGACAACTGGATGCCTCAGAACCATTCAAACTTTTATCTAACTTTTTAAAAAAGACTAATAACAACGTTATTTTGAACGTTGGCCAGTTGGGAACGAAAACAGTTGAATGTTTAAAAGAACGGTTAAAGGTACAAACACGTTCCTCGTTCCAGTTATTATTTTCGCTATAATAAATTGGCTCTTACCAGTGTCATGGCAGAAATTTGATATTGAAAACAGTGCATTGTGATCTGAAATGATAATTTGAATTTGGTGTTAGGAGGTAAGTGCCCTTCAGGATCTATTTTATCATTCGTTTCTGGTCTCATAATAATTTTTTTTCTAAGGATTATGACGTACGTACATGCGCTTTACGCTTGTAGTCTCAGAAAAAAAGCATATTTATTTGCCAAGAAATCTTAAATATAATAAGTGGTCCATAACTAAAGTGGCTCATTGTAAAATGTCTGCTCTGTTTTGCGTATTTCAGGCTTTAAGTAAGCAGACAGATCTACCGGAGAGGGCTGTTCAAATATGGTTTAGGAGAAGACAATTAAAAGACGCCCCAACACCATTACAGAAATTCCGTGAATCTAGGTATTGTAAAGACAATGCACTGACACTTTCTCTGTTTATTTATATCTACTAAAACTACTCCTTCAAATCGCCTCTTGCTTCTTAGAACTCTTTAGTCCACATGAGAGGATCCACATGTGACCAAGCGGAAGGAGTACAAGTCCAACATGAAATACCTGTTTATTCGGTTAAACATATCTAGTCCTGTATATAGGTGAAGCACACAGACACACAAACATGGAATATAACTGTATCATCTTAGAAATATCCCATAAGTAATTCAAGCTTTTAGCCCAAACAAGATATTTCTCCTACTAAACTATAGTGCTGAAGTCCCAATTTACAGAAAAGCACAACGTGGGAACATACTCTATAAATATAATTCTAAAAGTAGCAGACCAAAATGTGTGCTAAATAAAGATTAAGGTCATTAAGGTGAAGGGCGAATGAATTCCTTTAATAACTACAACAAAACAAAAGGAAACCAGGGGCCACTAACTCGTACACATCTTAAGTTGACCAACTTACGATGGTCTTAAATTGAAGTTAAGTTGACGATCGTAACATTTAAGGTGGTGCTATTCCGATAACATAAAGCCGTCTTAGCGTATACTTAACTTAAGGTCACCTTATCTTTTAAGATTTACCTGTGTTTTGTTTATTCTCTCGTGCAAATCGTGTTGTTTACAGTATTTAGAACCGACTCAGTAGTAAAGATAAATATATGGGTCGCGATGCGAGAAAATATGTCTTCTGGTTGGCTGATATCAGCATACTCAGCTGCAGAGAATAGCTAGAAAAATGAAAATTTCGTACAGCAATTTGTGTTGTAGCTGTCCATGGTCTGCGTCTCTTCCTCGCGGCTGCCGTCAGTTGGTCTGAAGTCTGCGATCGTGGTATTTTCTGGTCACTGCATGGTTGCAGGCTATTCGGCGCGTTTGTTTTTAGCGTGTAACTTACATGTAGTCTGGTTGTCTCGCAGCCCATATTGTTGATGTCAGTCAGTAAGCGTGTGCTGATATCAATATTATACATTTTTGCATTTAACCCTTTGTATTTGTGAAACCCCTCAACGAGTACTTTTGCAAACAGAGAAGACCCAGATGAAATGCTGCATTTCATCAGGGTCTTTACTGTATGTAAAGGTAAACTATCTTCAGACAAAATAATACAAAGCAATTTACATACACATGTGTTTATCAGCTACATGCCCACATGCATAGATCCAGGAACTTTCGCTACGGGGGATTGGGTCCAGGCTCAATATTTTCCAGGGGGTTCTGAATTCCTGGGACATTCAATTGCTATTTTCTATAGAAACTTGTGATTTTTTTAAGGGTAGGAGGTCTGGATCTCCTGCTCCCCCGCCCCCTGAATCTGCACATGACCTATATGCATGTGTCCCTGTGTAAAGTCACATAAACGTAGCAGGCAGTCAGTTTTCTAAAGGTGTAGGCGGTCATGGTCATTTAAAAAGAATATGTCGCCAAAATCATATTTTTTATATCATTCTTTCTTGGAAGTACCTCTCGTTACCACTAAGACGACGCTAAGGTGACTCTATCGTGACCGTAACTTTACGATGAACTTAAGTTGGCTACATAAATTAAGGTGTGTACGAGTTAGTGGCCATAACCGTTAAGGTGAACTTAAGTTGGTGTTAAGGTGATCTTAAGGCTTAAGATGTCTACGAGCTGTGGCCCCAGATCAGGAGGAATTTTAACAGTGCTACTAAAAATAAGGAACTGATGGCCCCTAGGGCACATCACAACCATCGCAGGCTAACCATCCCTCCCATAGGGCAGGTAGACTCAAAGGACACAGGACCAATGAGCTGCACCAGCCAAATAGGACGGCAATGGGACCAAAGGGTCCACCAGCATCGGCTGCTGATAATGGCCCACCAGAACAACGCGGGTCAAAGAAGAATAACCCAACAGCAGTAAAGACAGGATATCCGCACCACCCACAGATAAAGGGGAGGGGGTAACAGACCTATAATCATAACACACTCATGTCCTCTGTACTTCAAAAGGAATCATGCAAAAAGTATAAATTTATAAGAATTCTAGAATTCTTTAAGATAAAAACGTACAGGGGGATCTAATTAGGAAATTGATAAGTTGGAAATAAGTTTTACAGATACAAACCTGCAAAGCTCAAAATGTAACACTATGTAACATGCCTGGTATCTGTGCTTATTATATACCTATAACTGATACTACTTTAGAGCCGTCTGTTTTCTGGCCATCTGATACAGAAAGCTGGATCAACGAACTGAGGTTCTCTGAATCCATATCACTATCCTTTAAAACGAGGCTAACGTCGGTTAACTGCTTTTGTGGCGACGTTACGTAAAGTAAATGCAAGCATGGAACCAGAAACGGAAAACATGTTGACGTGGCTTCAAGAAACGTAACGTTATGGCAAACGTTCCCGCAATATTTCAGGATTAAAGGCCAAAACAAGTTTTAAAATCAGAAAGAATGTCAGAAAAAGGCATATAATAAACATATTATCATAATAGTAACTTGATCTGGCGTACAGTATCACGTCTCGTGGATAAGGCATATTATTGGATCACCCTCGACACTATGCGCCTCGGGCGATCCGATGATATGACCTCATCCACTCGACGTGATACTGTACGCCAGATCAAGTTACTATTATGATAATGTGTATTTACTCTAAAAACTAGTGTGAAAATACGATTCTAGACACGCAGTATGTAAAACTGAAATAACAGCCTGTACCCGTTCCTCCTAGCTCTCGCCTTATAAACATGAATAACAACACTTGTGCGTAACCAGTAGACGGGAAAATGCATGTATTTAGATACACGTACACGTTTCGATTTATAATGTTAGCGATACAGACAATACACATTTGAACAAGGTAAGAAAAGCCATTTTATTTCATTTTGTTCCATGATTTTAACGGTTTCCTCCTTTGAATTTTGCTTTGTTAAAAACGACTTGCTCACAACCAGAGCTGTTCTGTGTCGAAAACGAGCTTTAATGCAAGTTTGCATGGTTTTAGTGGAATTGGCAATCATATGTGTACATGATTACATGGTTGTAGCTGTAAAAGTTACTAAAACCTATGTAAAATGAATTTTAATAGGTGGACCCTCGCAATTTCAGCTGTACCAACAACTCTCACATCACGATTTCCGACAACTGGTTACGCACGAGTGCTGTAATTCATATTTATGAGGCGAGAGCTAGGAGGAACGGGTACAGGATGTTTATTTCAGTTTTCATACTGTGAGACAGCTACACTACTGAATAAGAATCTATTATGAGTGTGAGGATGGGATAAAAAAAATCCACAGTGAGGATCACCACAGGTCCAGTAACGCAAAATTTTTGAGCGTAAAAATGCAATTATTTTCTTACCAAGCAATCTTAACATGTGTTTTGGAAGCTCCAAAGAACCATATCATTGAGACGGCTCTTTTGAGTACCCACAACATATGTTTTGGATGAGAAATAAAGGAAATAAAAAAATAGTTTTCCAATACGCACTCTTATCTGGTGGCATTCACCAGTTTGTTAAATTATGACAAATTGTGATACCAAGGAGAGAATTGTTCTATCCGTCCTCACACAAATAATGGATCCTACTTCGTGCTCACCATTAAAAATACTTAAAAAGTATACTCAGAAGTTAAGTAAGTCAGTTATAGATATTCGTTGAGATGCGACATAACGCGTTACCTTAACATTATAACGAGGTGATTTTTCTGTTCGAGTTCTATCTTTCCCGCGGGTAAGTACGGGGTATGTGACGCAAAAATCGTTAAAATTGTTAACATCAATGGAAACCCAGATGCAGTGTGCAATACTTTGAGTCATGAGGGTCTCGATGGGGTATAATAATTAGTGAATAATGGCCCTTTTTATAATGAATAGTGAATAATGAGCCAAAAAATGAATAATTAATAATGAGGGCCTAAATATTAATGAATAATCCTATTTTTTAATGAATTGAAGAAAAAAGTAATGATAAGTGAATAATCAGATTTCTATGACACCTTTCTTACTTTTAATGAACAATTTTAATGAACTTTTGTGTGCGTCTGTTCATTATGAATGTGAGGGAGGTATAAAAAATCCACCATGAGGATCACCATTTGTTTTCACAAGGTTCGTTGAGTTATGACAAACTGTGATACTAAGGAGAAGATTTTCTATCCGTCCTCACACAAATAATGGATCCTACTTCGTGCTCACCATTAAACATACTTAAAAAGTATACTCAGAAGTTAAATAAGTCAGTCAGGAAACCCAGATGCCGTGTGCAATACTTTGAGTCATCCCACAGGTAAGAGTTGGGCTTTTGAACCCATACAATCTCATGGACATTCAAAAACAGCCACGTTAACATTGTTTAAGCACCCAACGCCTATGATACTACTAATAGATGACACATAATCACATTTGTTGCATTTCTAGTCATCTGAAATAAAGATTGTCCAACATTTTAGGGTAATTCATCAATTTACGTTCCTGGAAATGTATGATAGACATGCTGCAGTACATACAAGTCCCATAAGAAGTAGGTTGACTCTTTGCATGCTGGAAATTTTACATGATTTTAATCGTTTGGTAATTATTTTAAAAATCAACTGTTCCGAAAAATGCTTTCTGGAGTTCCACTAGAGTGTCAAATAGTTTGACCCTGGGCGTCATACGTCGGTCTGAACCGGGTCGTAACTGTACAAAGGTGATCGGAAAACAACACAAGTAGGCATCCGTTAGTTTAAGCGACATTTTATGCGCTACTCTTTCTTTCTTTTTTGATTGCAGTTTTTTTTTATATTTTGCTTTTTATTTGCAGTTGGCAGCTGCTGTTTTACTCAGTCTTCTTCATTTATGGTATGATGGTGGTATGGAATGTAAGTTATCATGGGTTTAGATAAACAACACGTTTGAGCGTAAACAAATATTTTCTTACTTATATTTTGGGTTCTCATCGAGACGGTTCTTTTGAGTACCAACAACATATTTTTTGGTTGGGAAATAAGAAAGTTGTATTTCTGCTACGCTCTCTTAACTAAAGTCCTGAGTTATGTACTGTTTTTACACTAATTGTGTAAGCTATATTGATGTGAAGCCTCGGGCGAATCACTCCCAAACATGGAGTGTGGGAGTGATTCCCTTAGAGAATTTTATTCATCGTAATAACTCTGAAAAGTGATTCACTAGTAACACGTTTATTGTGATTTATACGTCTATCCTAGATTGTCTTAAACATAACACACCAAATTTTGAACTTTAGTACATAATAACGTGTTATCAGTCAAGCGTTACTCCTGAAAAGACTAATATGAATTAAATAGGCACTACCTATTTCCGTGCGTCAAAGTTAAACTATCCAGATTTGTATTTGGAAGAAAAAAAATGACTTTTTGGTACTAAACATGGATTTTTTTAACGACATGCCCATAAGTAAAGCATAGGCATTTGCTATTTTTACAAATAAAATAAAGTGCGTTGATCATAATTGGAGCAAATATCTTCTCATAGCATCAAATGGAGAGTATTTTCGTACACACCCTTCGTTCCAGTGAAATGAACGAAATGATGATGCAATATACCAAGGCATATCAGGACCTGAAGTGCTCACCTGATATTGAGTCACATGATCCCTTTAATAATGTTAAACTACGTCATGGTCAACCTAGGCTTATTATTCAAAAATATTTTGTATGGCTCACAAGCCTCACTTCCCCAAAACTACATACCAAAACGACCTTATGCTACAGACCAAGCATAATTTGCCCTTTGGTTCAAGAGAAGAAAATTTAATGGGTTTTTACAATATATAGGCACGGTGCCCATTTTGGTCAAGTAACCTGAAACAAAATGTAATATATTGTTTCATCTTATGCATACTCCATATGAAATTTGAGTTCAATCAGCCAAGTAGTTTCTGAGAAAAAGATGTTTAGATATGTATGTGACAATCAAAAGGGAGCTGCCTTGAGTGAAAAGTCAACTTTACATTTGGTTCTTATATAAATATGTTCTTAAAAGGGTATCCTTTGAAAGCAAAGACTGCACCAAAGACCTGAAACTAGAGTGTGCATATTTCCTGGGCCAGACTAGCTAGTTTCTGCCATTTAGGCTTCATCAGTGACCCTCTAATAAAAGCTGTTAGGTATAATAGTTTTGGGGAAATGTGAAGTTCCATACACAAAGAGTCAATATAGTTTTAAATTTGCATTAAAATCCTCATATATACAAGAGAGCCCTATGGCCCTGGATCGCTCACCTGAATCCTGGCACATGATGTATTGGTCTGTGGCTAAAGAGATATGATTTAAAGACTTTAGCTCTTATAGCCATGTTGTTCAGCCAAGCTGAACTTTCTGAACAATTTTGGTAGAGGGCATCATGAGGAACATTTCTGTAACATTATTTTGAATTTGGACCTGTGGTTCAGGAGAAGATGTTGTTAATAGTCATTTCTCATCAGGAGTTCTGATTACCCCTTCGTTCAGTGGAGCGGAATAATTTGTGCAATTTTGGTAGAGGACATTTTAGGGACAATTCTGTGAAATTATTTTGAATTTGGACCAGCGGTTCAGGAGATGTCATTTAAAGACATTTCATATCTAGAGCTCTGGATGCCCTTTAGTTCGGCGGAGAGAACCATTTGGGCAGTTTTTATGCCCCCAACTTTGAAAAAGTTAAGGGGCATATTGCTTTGGGCTTTTCCATCCGTCTGTTACAAGTTTAAGATAGGGTTTAAAAATTTCATAGATGCATTCCTCATCAAAAAATAACTGACCCATATTTTTTTATCTGGATTATCTCCCTTTATGGAGTAATGCCAGCCGAACAATTGGTACAATTTTGGTAAGGGTATTATGAGGAACAATCCAAGATGCACACACACACCGAATTTGGGATTCCTAACTCAAAAAGTGTAGGAGATATGTTACGACACAATTATTCTAGAAACCTGGTCAGAGGTCAAGGTGCAGTGACCCAAAAATACTGCTCGACACTCTGTCATCTCAAGATGCATCCACACATCCAAATTTTGGATTCCTTCCTCAAATAATGTAGGAGATATGCTACAGACACGATTATTCTAGATATGAGGTCACAGGTCAAGGTCACAGTGATCCAGATATGGTGTGTGACACATTGCCACCCCAAGATGCATCCATTCACCAAATTTTGAATTCCTACCTCAAATAATGTAGATGATATGCTCCAGACACGATTATTCTAGAAATTAGGTCAATGATCAAGGTCACAGTGACCCCAAAATGGTACGAGACACTTAGTTATTTCAAGATGCATCCACACTACGAATTCGGGATGCCTATCTCAAATAATATTGGAGATATTGCTCTGACAAGAAAGCGTAACTGACGGACAGACGGACTGAATCGAGCAAACCTAATAAAAGTGTAGTCCCCCGAATATGGGACTAATAATTTGAACAAACTTGGGTGATGCTACATACCAAATATCAGGCGCTAGGCATTTTGGTTTCAGACAAAGGATTTTTTGTTTTCATCTTGCAAATATTCTCTTATCCCATCTGATCTAGATATACAACGGACAGGAACCATTGTGAATAATTATTGAAGAGGGCCATAAAAGGATCATTCCTGTAACGGTGCCGTGGGTTGGTTTGCAGTGTGTGATTGTGGTATTTCCTGATCATACTCATTTACTTTTTGGCCAAAATCCAATCAGCAGTTTAGGAGGAGATGCCCTTTGAAGCAATTGTTGACGACGCATGACGGACGACCGACAGCCAATAATCGCAATAAGATCTAAAAACTATCCAATGAACATTCCTGTGACGCTTTGTAGTTTAGGGGATGTTGTTTAAAACGCAGTGTTGACTGACAGATGATGGACATGAAAGGATCACATAAGTTCATATTAAGCCTATGGCTAAGGTGTAATGGAATGCTGTTTTGATTATTAAAGACTACAATTTAGTGTTATTGGACTACCATTTACTTGGCATTGTTGGCCTAGAGTTCATGGGATTAAAATTATAGCTCCTTGCAGTACTCTTTTGTAATTATGTCGGAATTGAGTGCAGGGACATTCATGGAGATTGCAAAGGACAACAAGAGCATCATCAGGCAAGGCATATATGCACAACTACATGTTTGACAGCAAAGGGGCCACCAATATAAAGTCTTGAAAAGAGAAGTCATAGGCTTTTTGGTTCCAGAGAAAACTATCCTTAAGGGTTTTGTCATATTTTAGCCCTGCAGCAATCCTGAATGTGTAATCAGTACCATTAAACTAGCTTTTCTCGCTCTATCGTATGGATTTCAATGTGACATCTGAGTAGAGTTTGCCCAGTGTTTGAAAATGTTGAAAGACGGATGACAGAATCTTTGGTATACTATATGCTCGCCTATAAATCAGTTCACACTAAATGTGATAGTTCACCCACAGAGATGCTTAAATATCGTTTCAGTGTCTAGCCTATAACCTCACTTGCCCAATCTGGCCAAGTTTGTAATCTAAATTGTTAGACTTAGAGAAACAATAAGAATTGAATTATTCTAAAATACAGCCAAGAGTTGTTGTTTTTCAAAGGAAGATATTTGAGTACATCTTTTATGTTGCCATTGCAAACCAGAACCTTTTATGATGACGGTTTGTGCAGAGGGACATCATTTCTTAAAAGCTCACATTGAGCACACTGTAAGCAGGAGGACTAAAAACTACAGCCTTTCTCAAATGAAAGGATTTACCATGGCAACAGTGTTAAGATGCCCAGTTAGGGTTGTTTACCAACACCCTCTGATTTCTAACCAATGGTCGACCATACATAGTCTGGACAGTTTGTGGTACTTAGCAAGTTAGTATACAGTTACCTCTCGTTAAATCAAAGTCTCTATGACCAAACTTTTCACATTGTTTTATTTGTAGCTTGAATTAAAACAGTGGATCTGTAAAAGGATATTACAGTGTTTAAGCCTATCAAGGTTGTTTTCGCTATTATCCTTCTAAGTACATCAAAGTCAGCATAGTTTTGGATAGAAAATAATTGTGAACAAAGTCTGTTAAATATGAATTCATCCTACATTTTAATTTAACTTAAGAGGGTATTTTGAGTTTGAAGGACTTGAGTTAGCAAGAGATAACTGTATTGATCATGTTTAAACATTAAAAACACAAAGTTATAAATTAGATCATGCTATTTATTGAGCTTTGTCTAATACAACCCATGCTACACTGTATCTAACAGTTACTTCTTTGAATGCAACACTTCATTGAATGGTGACCTTCAAATGCTACACAAATTCCCCCGCACACAATGATAACATCATGAAAGATTAAGACTTTTGGGGAAAATTAAAAAAGTCACAATTCTATGAAGTGTAACCTTCAAAGAGTTCATCATTTGATAATAAAGTGTTCTTTTGCTTCTTGAGCCTCTGGGGCTTGCAGTTGTAGTAGCTCCATCCTTTCTATCTCTGTATAGTGAACATCTCTGAACCATATCTGAAAGTAAATTTTGACAGACTAAGATTACAAGTAAAAAATAGTGTTAACATAAAAAGTAATATTACACAAGATTATTAACTCATTTAAGCCTAGCTCCTTTTTAAGGGACATAGAGTAGACAAACTATGCAGCCCCAGATCAGATGTTGTGCAACCTCTGATCAGGGTCTTCACTCCTATCTTAAATAATGTTCTACTTCACTTTGAATTCAAATGAATGATGAATACCCTCAAACAACCCTAAACTTTAAGACAGACTCATTCAAATGATTAGAATTGAAAAATCTATTCAGCTGAAATTTGTTAAATATAGAAAAAATGTAACTTTATGAATGGAATGCTTTTTGCTCCAATATGATCTATACAATAATGTTCCCTGCCAAAATATTCTGGTGCTACGGCAACAAGTGTGATATAAATACATGCCTATGCTTTGATAACTATTCATTTTGTCCCCTCCCATCATTGATAAGGATTCAAAAAATCATTATAGAACAGTTCTTGAACATATAGTTTATCTACCATATGATATACATGTAAGGCTTTTTCCAGTATAAATAACTATACTGCAGTAAAAAAGTTTCGCAATTAGTTATTAAGGGTTTTCCCATAGGCTGTTTTTGTAGTATTAGATCTAATTTATTAGCAAGTGCACAAATATGTCAATTGTTTGATAATGAGCTAATGTCAACCCTCAAGAGGTAAAAAGAAACAAATTATGATTTCATAGCGAGGATTAGATCTGCTGAGCATTTTAATTTCAAACGCTATTCAATTGAAAGAGGTAATTTGAAAAAATACGATTTTTAACTTGAAACTGTACGAAAATGGTGACCAAAACTTTCAATTTTATACTGTTTTCACTTTTTAGCTTTTAAATCTTAACATTTAATGGAAAATGAAACTTTTAGCACAAAAAATATTCGTGTAATTGCCAGATAAGCTGTTTTAGAAAGGGGACTTAAGATCAGACGTTAAATTATGTGAAATGCCAACCAGCCAGTTAATTTTATCGTACTTGTAAAGGTTTGTCAACATAAAATTTTGATATTATGAAATTAAAAATCCCATTTCTTCTTAACTGTGAATCCCCAAAGTAATTGCTAAACTTTTTTTCCCTCAGTATATTTAGAGTTCTCACCAGCTCAAGGTGTAGAAACATTCATGTAAGGGTTCTCTCTTGTATGAATAAACATTCATATAAGAGTTCTCTCCAGTATGAATGAACATTTATCTACATTATTAACCCGAGTTATAGCTTGTAAATGCCAGGCAACATTAATACATTTATAACTAGTGTATATAACATAAACCAGGAAAGGCTGAAAACAGTATAAACTTCTCTACACGCCTCTAGATTAGAGTACATAATTAAAAATTCCTTCCCTTATTTATCAACCAAAATTTTTCTTGTGGGTACTCAAAGGAACCCTCTCAATCAAACAGTTCTTTTGAGATCCCAAATGAATTTTATGTTTAAACTGATGGCTAAGAATTTTTCATCAAATATTCACTCTCTTAATGCTTGAACTAGATTTCTAAGAATCAGAGCGTTACCATTTGTGCAATTTAAGTATAAGGCATCATGAGGAACAGTTCTATGAAATTATTTTGAATTTAAACCAATTGGTCAGGAGAAGATATTGCTTAAAGATAGTTCTTATCTAGAGCTCTGGTGGTCCTTTTGTTCAGCAGAGTGGAACCATTTGTGCAATTTGGTAGAAGGCATCATGAGGAACAATTCTGTGAAATTATTTTGAATATGGACCAGTGGTTCAGGAGAAGATGTAGTTAAAATATATTTCTTATCTAGAGCTCTGACAATCCTTTTGTCTATTTGAGCGGAACCATTGAGCGCAACCATTTGTGCAATTTTGGTAGAGGGAATCACGAGGAACAATTCTGTCAAATTATTTGAATTTGGACCAGTGGTTCAGGAGATATCGTTTAAAGACTTCAAATCTAGAGCAATTCATACAATTTCGGTAGAGGGCATTATGGGGAGCATTCCTGTGAAATTATTTTAAATTTGGACAAGTGGTTCAGGAGTAGATGTTATCTAAAGGAAAAGTTTATTGAGAGGATGATTGACGGACGACACATGCCAGACGAAAACTGATAACAATAAAAAAAACTAGAGGACCTGAAGGTCCTGAGGCGCTCACCTGACCACTTTAATAATGTTAAAATAGGTCAAGGTCAACTACAGCTTAAAACAAACAAGGTTAAAAATTTCTCGAAAGTATGATTTCGGCTTAAACAGATATGGAAATGAACTTTTCAATATTTTCCCATATAAATGCATTAGAATCAAATTTGACCTTGCCATAAAGTAGGTCAAGCTAGATTCGACATTTGTGCAAACCTAGTAGATACCACATCCACAAGCTACATACCAAGGCCATTGGCCTTTTGTTCCAGAGAATATAAGATATTTAATGGGTTTTTACCCTATATGGATGTGGTGGCCTTGACCTTTGAAACTGTCACATTAGGTTTAACATAACAAGTGAGAATAATGACTTTGGCTTCAACAGTATTCACAAAATCAACATTTCAAAAAAATTCACATTTAAATATATTAGAAAGCAAATTTGACCTTGAGCTTAAGTAGGTCAAGGTCAACTAAGGATCATCATTTGAACAAACTTGGAAGGCCCTACATCCCAATGAATGCTACATACCAAGTCCCAATATCACAGGCTTTCTGGTTCTGAAGAAGAAGATTTTTAAATGGTTTTAACCACATATATAACAAGAGGGCCCTAGGGCCCTGGATCGCTCATCTGAATCTTCATTCATGAGAAGATAATGTATTGGCCAGTGGCTATAGATATATCTTTCAAAGATATTTTTATTTTTAGCTCTGGTGGCCATGCTGTTAAGGAGTTTTGGTAGAGGGCATCATGAGGAACATTTCTGTAAAATTATTTTGAATTTGAACCATTGGTTAAGGAGATGTCATTTAAAGACATTTCTCATCTAGAACTCTGGTGGCCCTTTGTGCGATGGAGCAAAACCATGTAGTTTAAGTCGAGGGCATTATGAGTAACAGATCTGTGAAACTATTTCGAATTGGGATCTGTGGTTTAGGACCTTGAGGAGATACCATTTAAAGATATTTCTTATCTAGAACTTTTAGCCGCCTTTATTGTTTTGGCGGAGCGGAACCATTTATGCAATTTTAGTAGAGGTCATCACCGGGAACAATTCTGTGGAATTATTTTTAATTTGGACCAGTGGTTCATGAGATGTCATTTAAAGACAATTCTTATCTAGGCCTCTGATGGCCCTTTTGTTCAGCGGAGCAGAACCTTTGTGCAACTTTGGTAGAAGGCATCATGAGAAACAATTCTGTGAAATTATTTTGAATTTGGAACAGCGGTTCAGGAAGAGAAGTCATTTAAAATATTTCTTATCTAGAGCTCTGGTGGCCCTTTTGTGCATTGGAGAGGAACCATTTGTGCAATTCTGGTAGAGGGCATCATCAGGAATCGAGCAAACCTATGTAGTTCCCAGATCTAACTAGAAATGTGTCCATGGGACACGGATGCCCCCGCTTTTGCCAAATTCACATAAATAGGGCATTGTCATTAACAAAGGGCCATAACTCTAAAAATAATCGGTGGATTTTATCCGTAATAGAACTTGACCTGTATTTTATGATTACATACCTTTGTATGAAATATGAATCCAATACACCAACGTATTCAAAAGATATCACCCGGAAACCATTTTTCATATGGAGATCAAGGGCCATAACTCTAATAATAATTGGTTGATGTTATCCGTAATCAAACTTGACCTGTATTTTATGATTACATACCTGTGTATGAAATATGAATCCAATACACCAACGTATTCAAAAGTTATCCCCCGGAAACAATTTTTCATACAGAGATCAAGGGCCATAACTCTGACAATAATTGGTTGATTTTATCTGTAATCAAACTTGGCCTGTATTTTATGATTATATACCTGTGTATGAAATATGAATCCATTTCACAAATGTATTCAAAAGATATCGCCTGGAAACCATTTTTCGTACCCAGATCAAGGGCCATAACTCTGATGATAATTGGTGGATTTTACCTGTAATCCAACTTGACCTGTATTCTATGATTATGTACCTGTGTATGAAATATGAATCCAATACACCAATGTTTTCAAAAGATATCGCCCGGAAACCATTTTTCGTACGTACGGGACAGGACGTACGGGACATACGTACCTACGTATGTACGTACGGACATACGGACAAGGGTGATGCTATATGCCCCCTCCCCATTATAAATGGCGGGGGCATAATAACAACACAGAATGCAAGATTTATTAAGTCAATGTAATTACCTTGAACAAGGACATCTGAACTTGCAATATAAATTCATTCTTCGTTGATCACCTCACAGCTGTTCTTTCCTTAGTCAGACTTCCTAGCTAGAGTCACCTGAAACAAACATGTATATGGCTCTAAATTTAGCCTATATATAGATGTTCTAAAACTCTGAACACTAGTTGTCTGTAAAAAGGCCTTTCTTACTAGACAGTAGACATACAGTGCAGAGCCAGATCAGACTGCTTCTGATGTAGCAGTCTGATCAAGGTCTTCCCTGTTTGCTATTCTGACAAGCACTTGATGTATTCCAGTCTTGATAAGTTATTAACCCACATGTAATCTGAGAACAAAAAGAGAAATGTTCTAAATTTCAGAAAATTTACTGTACATATTGTGAATGTTCAAAATATGATGTGCATTAACAGGCTTTTTTGGCCCCCCTATGAGGCTAAAACATAAAAATAGTTTTAACTAATTTGTTCTTATTGGTTTATTAGAACAATAAACAAAGTGTAAAAGTCTTGAATTAATTTGACTTTAACCATTGCTATGGTAACAAATATGGCCACTAAAATAGGCTGAAAACAGGAAATTGACCACTTTGGAGCAAATTTGAGATGTTTGACAGACCAATTAACATAGGGCACAAGCAACTATCAAAAATATATTTTACACAGGTTTAGATAAACAAATATTTTCAGCGTAAAAATGTAAATATTTTCTTACCCATCAGTTTATACATGTGTTTTGAGTGCTCAAAAGAACCGTCTCATTGAGATGGTTCTTTTGAGTACCCACAACATATGTTTTGGTTGAGAAATAAGAAAATTAAATTTTCGCTACATACTCTTAACTAAAGTCATGTTTTATCAGCTGATGATATTATCACCTGACACAACATATTAAAAGGATATTTTGGTATTTAGCTGTGCTGATATCTAATTTTTTTAAAAAAATCTCCAAATGCCTTAATTTTGGTCCAAAATGGTAATTTTTCTATTTTAAGCCTACTTTGTGGGTCATTTTTGTTACCATAGCAACCGTAAAATTTAAATAAATGCGGAAAATTCAGACTTCAGTTAATCTTCCCTGTATTTAGCCGAGCGAAATTGTTTGTGCAATTTTGGTAAAAGGCATCATGAGGAACAAATCAATGAAATTATTTTGAATTTGGACCAGTGGGTCAGGAGGAGATGTCTTTTAAAGATATTTCTTATCTGGAGCTCTGGCAGCCCTTTTGTTCAGTCCAGCAAAAACATTTGTTCAATTCTAGTTAAGGGCATAATGAGAAATTGTTTTAAATTTGGACCAGTGGTTCAGGAGGAAATGTCATCAAAAGACATTTCTTTAAATATCTAGTGCTCTGGCAGCCCCCTCTGTTCGGTGGAGCAGAACCATATGTGCAATTTTATAAGAAGGCATCATGAGGAACCATTCTGTGAAATAATTTTAAAATTGGACCAGTGGTTGAGGAGGAGCTAATGAACATTTCAGCACTCAGCAGATGACAAAACAAAATTTGTTGTGATTGACACTTTAAGGGTTAACTGTTTTGCATATCAATGTTGTCTGCTGATAACCTTACCCAGTAGGCAAAGAGTTTCCTCTGGAAAGGGATTCAGATGTATAGGGGGGAATCAATTTGATGATTTTAACTCAGGCCATCCTTAAAACAATCATCAATGTTTGTTTGCTGTCACACGACAGAGTGTGAGACTCACTCAAAATGCCACGTACCAAAAAAAGTATGTCTGTTTCGCCACATTTCAGAGAAATATTTTTATTATAATTTTAGACATTTTTCTTAAAATTTTAATGTCTTTTAAATAAATCAGTGAAAAATAAATAAAATACCTTCCGACCTGGAAAATTTTGAGTAGGCCTAGTTGACCGCAAACGTTTTTTTTAAAGGATGGCCTTATTTTTCTAAAATAACAAAAAATATCCCGATGAAAATGAAATAATTTGGGCTCAAAAGAGGGTTCAAGTGAACCCCATCTGGATACACCACTGGTTAAATAACTAAACTGATTTAGCCTTTTTTTCAAGGCAGACGATATTTGTTCAGCATTCGGAATTTCAGATTGGTCCGTTTCTGGTCGTTGCCATTATACACATGAATATACAAATGTAGTTAAGTTTCTATATATTGATGGACATTACACAAATTTAGATGGAAAAGAAACATTTTTGTAAAATTATCGCATTATTTAGTAAGCTCCATAAAATTTATTTTCTTTCTTTTTGTGCCAAATTTGCATATGAACTTATCAATGTCCTAATTAATTAAATCATCCATCAAAATGGTCAATAAGTTGAATCTTGGGGTCGGCAAAAATGGATCTATGGCTGGGCTGGACTTTCAGACACATGACGACTCAAAGTTCTGAACTGTTCTGGCAAAATCGATCATCCTAAGACTAGTGTCTCTTTTCCTATTACCATGATAGGATGGTCTGTAATCTGTGGCTGTGCATGTCTGATTTGTGACATTTTCCTCATCAATAGAATTTATATAGATCTTGTCTATAATATATAAATAAAACATACAGCCAATGAGTTAATGATTTTATGTTGAACTGTATAATGTATTTCAGCAGCTGCATTCTATGGTCTCTCATTATACATGTCAGTAGTGCCATGCAATATACATTCAAAGGCATTGTAGGAGTCATAATCATAGTGTGAATAAGACGGCAAAGGAACTCTCCTGGCTAAAGAAACCACAAACAGTTACTTTAGGCGCCAGCTAGTGTTTTAAGTTGGAAGTGCTAGCTTCGGCCTTTTAAAAGTTAAATTATTATTGAAAAGATGCCAACTTGCAGCTCAAATATTACCGTGATAATTTAATAAAGTATTTTCTCATATAAACCAAATAAAAGCCTTTTAGAAAAGGTTGTTTTCTTGAAGTTCAGCAGAATTCCATTCATCATACCTACATTCATTGCTGGTTCTCGGTTTACAGATGGTCAGAACCAGCATCTTAGGTCCAGATAAGGCGTAAAATTCTAATTATTTCCTTACCCATTAATTTAAACACGTGTTTTCGGTGCTCAAGAGAACTGTCTAATTCAGACGGTTCTTTTGAGTACCCGCAACATATGTTTTGGATGAGAAATAAAGAAAATAATTTTCCAATACACACTCTTATCTGGAGGCCTGCAGCATGTAATGTAGATATGGTGAATGGTTCGTGATTTTTCGCACCCGGTTTTTTTTATTTTTTGCCAATCATTTTTTTCTAAAAATGATAAAATCATGATGATAAAGAGCAACGAGATACAAGTTAAGTACCTCCCAGCAGAAACAATATAGCAGCAAGATGAGTTCTGTGCATCGAAGCATGATTGAACCAATTTTTAGTGTACTGTGACCACTGACCAAGTTAGTTTTGGCCTTAACTAAAAGATAGAGAAGCAATATCTAACAATAGGTGGTTTGACTATCGCATACTGACCTATTCGATTTGAGCATTGTGGGTACATGTGACGTATTGGTTTACAAAATGTGTCACCAAATTATGTGATTCGCCTGATTGGTTGATTCAAACTTGTCATCAACCTGCCAGGGTTCGCGCTAGTGGTTGCCATTGTCGCAAAATGCAAAGAAATAATAAATTTGGCGCAAAAATATTTATTTGGCGACAACTATTGGCGAAAAAAAAATTGCTGGTGAAAATTTTGTCTGGCGTTGGAACGTCACCTCCCGCTTAAAGTCATTGACTCGTGTCGTCCATGTTTAACATCACACAATTCTGTAGGCGATGGAGTCAAACCTGAACATGCCTCACACACTTCTGACATCTGTCTCGTGGTCAATGCATGCATAGGCCTAAACCAAAAACTGCATCATTACATGTCACTGAAACCGCTTTTTGACCTTGCCATGTGCGATGTGTTTTCAAAAATGTTTAAGTGTAGAAAAATCTTATCACTCTGTCGCTAAACACTGTACATTTGTAAACTAATACAAATTGTTAGTGTTTAGCTACCAAAGGATACTTGACATCTCCACAAACAGATTATTTATAGCCATTCAGTGCTGCTTGCTACTTTTTTTACATAGTGTTTTGAGTAATCAGGGGTAACAACCTACGTCATAGCGTGGGTGTTGTAAACACGTAGTATGACGCCATCTTTGATTTGCAAGGTTAGTTTTTCCCTTCGTAAATGTCGTACAAATTAGTGTCTGTCAAAACTAAGCAGTGCATGCGGTGCCTAACATCACACTTGAACAGAATATACAATGGTCACGTCCAGAAATGCCGTTGCCTTTCTAAACATTCACCCACAAAAATCGAAGTGGGTGACTGCTTAAATTATCCTCGTGTCTCCCGCTTCGATTCTTGTGGGTGAATGATTACAAAGTCAACGGCATATCGGGGCGTGACCGTTATATATTCTGTTCAAGTGTGATGTTAGGCACCGCCTGCACTGCTTTGTTCGTACAGACGCTCATTGTTTAATTTTACGAAGGGGAAAACTGACCTTGTAAATCAAAGATGGCGCCGTACTACGTGTTTACAACATCAATGCTATGACGTAGGTTGTTACCCTTGGTAATGCATACTGCATATTAACACAAAACCCATTTTTCAGTGGTGATGTGCCATAGCAGATAGGTTGATCCTTTGAGTATCGCACAGGTCTGTGCAGACAATGGATTGAGAAGTTTTGGTTTGTTATTTTGATGCTTAAATTATGTCACAGTCAACATTTCTTCAGTTATGTTGGGATGATTTCCTGTCTTCATAGGTTGAACCAGTACTAAGGCAGCAGGTGAAAAATGTCTTGTCCTTTCAAAGGACACAAAGGCAGTGAGTCTCGAACTAGCAACCGTTTACTCCCCAGTCTAACACTCCATCAACTGAGCCACTGAGATCCACAGGAGAAGGGTTGGGTATTGATATTGAAAGTATTGACCACACTGTATTCTGTACACTGTGACCAATAGCCCACTTTGAGGTCAAACCTTATAGAATCTAAAGCTGCAGGGCTTCCACGAATTCTGGTTACAACAATTTTGGTTTCATTATCAGCGCCCCTAAACTCAATTTCTGCATTCGCAAACTTCGACGAATCGTAACGAATTTTATTTACTTACGTACCCGTGTATCACACTGGTCAATGTATACGTCGCTTTGCCGGTATTTACGCATATTGCCGGTACGTCATACGCCTATTTTCTGGAATAAAATGGCGGCGACACACCTGTTGACAGCGGAAGTGGTAAGTGTTTTCATTTTTGTTGTTGTTAATACTGCATAGAAAAACATGCCGTATGCCTAAAGGACTATAGAATTCAATCCTTTTTAAGTATCCGACATGTACATGGTGATTTATGCAAGCATTTAGAAATTTATTCGAGTACCGATCTGGAGGGAATCACATTTTTGTTGATTTCTTGTAAATTACCGACTTTCAAGTCATAGAATTTTGATCTGGTGTACATATCTTTCATTTTAACCATGCACGAGTCAACGTCTGGTTCCATAGCATCGAAACGTTGTAACAGTTGGAAAGTGAAATTTGTGTTTTGAGAAAAAATCCGAAGAAAACGATTTTACCCTGATCTTGGCGAAAATGTATACTACGCTGTTTGCCGGCCCCCATTTTAATACATCCTGCAGAATGGAGTGGTGCCGCTTAAAGCATATGCATAATCAATCCATTTCCTTCCAGCATGGCAGCCATGCACGCACGTATACATGCACGAACACACACAAGCAGAAAATAGAGAATGGTGAGGTTTATTAAGAAGGGATCTATTTTACCTGTTTAGGTTATGTAAAACAGTGTGCTGCGTTGCTAAGGAGAGTGGTGCTGCTTTGCTTAAGAGAGCGGCATCTCAAATGCTTCTCTGTCTTGGTTTTACGAAAACAGCACTTGTAGTGACCTTATCCACACTTTTTGAGCGAGTCTCAGTGTTCAAAATTGTCCCCAATTTCTCATCAACTATAGTTTAAACCACACTTTTTATATAGTAAAATAAGAGTTTTAGTTGCATACATAACTTCTTCATTTGCTCTAAAATGTAGATTGTAGGTAAACGTTACAACCACCTCAATGTTGCAGTTCTAACCTGTACCCACGATCTTTGTTTTGATCAAAATATAAAAAAAAATCTGGATTTTTTTTAAATCCAAAGTGACCATTTTATAGCTTAAATTCTCTGCGTAACGCATTGGCATCTTTGAGCAGGGTTATATTTAGTTACGGTATATTTAATTTTGATTGAATTTAATCACTATAGGGGTCCTTAGCAATACTGGTCCGGATCCCCTTAATCCAGTTTTCAATGTTGGGCCATCATCGGCCCGTTCGCGAAACGCAGTTTAAATGGCGTTTCGCTGGTGGGCCGTTGATGGCCCGCTAGTAGTGGTATTTTGGATCCCTAAAAAAACGTTGTCAAAGTTGGACCCCCTCTGACAAAACATTCTGGATCCGTGCATGCTATAGTCGTTATACATTTTCAGGGTTTAAAGGCCATTCCGCATATCTCAGATCATAGCGAGAAAACCTGACTCAACAAAGGCGCAGACCAGTCTGCGCATCCAGCCAGTCTGATGCGAGTCTTTGTTGTTTGCTCCCTGGAAAGTATAATAGCTTCGCTAAACTTGGCACATTCTAAGCTTCAAGCTTCTATCTAGTCTCTGTGAATGATTCTATTACACTACAACAGAGAAAACTATACTTTTCCAAGGATCCGGAGGGGGTCCAATTTTTTACCAGGGGGGGGGGGTCCAACTTTTTCCAGGGGGGGGGGGGTCCAAATGCTAAATTCTATAAAAACCCACATTACTTGTGATTTTCCAGGGGGTGGTCCGGACCACCCCTCTGGATCCGCACATTGGATCGACAAGTAGTGAAGGGGGCAGGGAGCGAGAAAGATGTGGGTTATTTTTGAAAGGGAAGACACTATTTCTCCAATCAGCTATTTGAACACCCACTAACCTCTCTTGCCCCCCCCCCCCAATGTTATTAGACCTGTATCAAAATTATTATTTTTCTCCAATTAAACATATATTGTGGGAGATCGTTGACAGGTTCTATATGCGCATTTTGTGTATGTCTTTGCAAAATAATCGTCTAGAGGTTTAAATTTTTTCTAATTTTGCATAAGTCATTTGTATGCCCCGCCCCCTTGCGGCCGGGGGTAACGGGGACATAGCCGGGCTTAAGTACCGGAATTTGACCTACGATGTGTTCCCGCAGTGCTGTGGATGTGCCTGGGGTTTAATTTCCAGCTTAAATAGCCGGAAAAACAGCGGGGCGCTTTAGATTACTTTTGTTCGATGTGCCTATTGATGTCTCTAATATTTTTCATTTGTTGTGTTCTGGTGAACATATAAAGTTGCATTACGTTATACAAAAAGGCTCCCTAGCGAAAGTATGCGTGTGTGTTAAAATACTCTGAAACCACTGGGCCGACTGAAGCAAAATTCAATGGGGCACCACCATGGGATAGGGGAAAAGATGGAAAGCTTATTCAAATGTTTTGTTGTTATTCATTATTGTCAACTCCAGTGGACGGGGACATTTAGCGGGGATTTTACCACACATTTGGCCCCGCAGTACAACGCTTTCAGCAGGTCTTTGAAATTAGAAACATTAAAAAGACGAATTCCCCGGTCCCGAGGGATGACTGGTGTATAATACCCGACTTTGTCAAAATCCGCAACATATTACAACCATCTTTTGACTTTTTCGCTTATGGTAAAGACCGCTATCTAAACCCTCCAACAGTAGCCAAGCTTTCGTACAAAGCATAAACTCCAATGTGGTCGGCGAAGCAGTCTATAAAATCCCTGCTCCGATTGCTGCTAATCTTGTTATGCCACACCCGATCTCACTCTAAGGCACTTTCCAGGGGGGAGGGGTCCAAAATCTAATATCTATAGAAACCTATAGAACTTGTGATTTTCAAGGGGTCCAGACCGCCTACCCCCCTCCCCCCCCCCCCCCCCCCCGGATCCATACATGCACACATCTGAATGCACTGCCTATAATATATACATGTATCGGTCATTTGTTTCCACGGAAATAGCTTCGAAATATCTAAACTGTTTCCCGTTTTACATCTCATTGCTATAGGTGCTTTTCAGCATAGAACTGCATGCTGCGGAGGAAAACACGTCACGTGAGAAACGTGGTTACAAATGACTGACACATGTAAAATACGTGCTACTGGACGGCATGTTGAATGAGAAGTAAATCTATTTCAGGGTCAGTGAGAGCCATATACTTCTTGCTCTAGACATGTAAGTTCTGTTTCTTTATCTTTAATATATAATATACTCGGCGTCAAAAGTTAAGCACCCCTTATATTTTTTCTGATACCTGGACGAAATATTAGTGAACACGCAATATCGTTATCTGTTGTGAAACTGCATAAATATTTAATGGAAAATGTGAAAATAAACGTGATATTCGCATTGCGCTCGAAATATGGGTTTTCGTTAGCGCCCCAAATCTTCAAGAAGTAATGCCCAACATCTCGGAACAACTTGGTGCTGTTTTCATACAAAATTATCAACTTTTATTCATGTACATAAAGTTGCAAAAAATACAGTTTGACCATATTTGATTTTAGCGAACTGATGAACACATACTTTGTCAAAATAGCATGATTGCTTCACTATCCTATTCCAATATGACACATTTATCTATATCTATGAGGTTTAGTTAGTGGTGCTTAAATTTTGATGCTGTGTATATTTGAATATACGCTATAAGTATAAATAATGAAATTGTCAGCCCCTTCAATTATGTTCCCTCTGTTTGGATAAGGCTTAAACGTTCTAGTCGTCAGTGTTTCTGTCATTTTGTGACGGCTTCATTAGCTAATAGGTTTATCTTGTACTTCAACAACAGCAGAATGTAGGGCGAAGATTTGGTACCAGTAAAATGCATTTAAGCCCCCCCCCCCCCCCCCCCCCCCCCCCCGGGTTGCTTAGGCTGCTGTCCGTTCTAAGGCGGTGGTTCTGTTGTTGTTGTCTTTTTGTTTATTATTACTCCCATTGTGGGAGTCTGTAATTGTTCTATGTTTTGTTGTACGTTACTTTATGTCCATTCTAGTATTGCAATCATCTTGATGGGGAAGAGAGAGCAGATTGCTTTGCTTAATTTGTCTTCCTGGTGTCTCGTGATGGTTGAGCGGCTCTTCCTCGCGGTGCCACGGGGTTGTCTGCAGTTTGTGAATGTGGTATTTCCTGATCATACTCACTTACTTTTTTTGTACCTGTTGAGAATGTTTTAAGTGTTAGTAGTCGTTGATTAAATGACTCGCTTGCCATTCCTGGATCGAATCCAGGTGTCAAAGTATTGCAAATTAGTAGTAGGCCGTCCAAGGTCAATGTTTTTCCCGGGTTGTTCAGTTATCTCCACCATGTGTAACCACAGAACGCAAACATCTGCTTAATGTCCACGGCAAATAGATGAGTTCATTATGGGGGATCCTAACCAGGCTAAACCTAAGCTGATAACCATTCCTAATCCGTTTCATTAGAATGAATGTGCGAAGCCCGGGAATCCAATCGGCACACTACGACACGCTATCCACTGCACCAACCAGACAGGTAGCACGCTTGGTCCCGAAATGATAGAACTTTATAATTATGGTTTTTGAGAGGTCTGAGGGATATATTGTTGGCGTCGTTCGTACGTCCGTCCGTCCGGAACCATATCACAGTACCTATTGGTCAGGCTGCATTGCCATTGTCTTAGTACAGGCATTTGTAAATATTTTAAGCTGAAATTTTGCATACATGCAGAGGAGTAATAGCTAGATAACACACCCAACAAGATTTAAGTCTGAAGGCCTGGGCCCAATCCCCTGGGTAGGGCCAAGGCCAGAATTAAACTTTTTCTGAATACGGCCATGTTGCATATCAAATTAAAGCCGACGACGCATGCAGTAACATGGAAGCAAATATTTTGTCAACAGACACACCCTCGATCCCGGGGGTGGGGTAAAAAGGTCAACTCATTTTTATTCTAAAAGAAGTCATGTTGCATATCAAATTAAAGGGATTTGAGCATAGAGCACTATGCAAGCAAATATTCTGTCCTTACACACACAATCGATCCATGGGGTAGGGTCAAAAGGCCAAATGCTGTTTTCTTTTGTTGCATTAAGGAGAGTAGACGAACATGCAAGCTAAACCTTGACTTTACACACACCTCTGATCTCTGGGATTGGGTTGAAAGGTCAGATATTGAAATTGTGAAGATATGTATTCTTTAATTAAACTAAGTAAGAAAGAGGGCAAAATCAGGAATCGATACAATTAAGCACCACACCTGACCCAGGATACCAATGGGAAAGTGACTTCAAAATTAGAACTCACAAATGAGAGCCAAGAGGTCAGCCCTTACCCAGCAGGTGACTAAAACATACTTGGCATGCTTTTGATATGATCTGAATGATACCCAAAGTGAACTAAGGGTCTAGATAAATGGGATTTATATTTTGTGATTTACATGTTTCTCTAAAGTAATCCTTCGTCGGGGATATAAATTCGACGAATTTGTCTTTTTAGTTTTACTATGTTTTTCATTCTCTTTTCAGAATGGATGCCAATTGCCTATGTGTGGACTGTGGCAAGTACTATAAGAACCCAAACTCGTTACGGGTGCACTGGAAAACTCAAACTGGGCTCCGCCCATTCACCTGCGATGTCTGCAATAAATCGTTTGGGAGGAAGGATGTCCTAGGAGAACATCTGAAGGCAGGGCCGAGGCTTTCAACATTTCAATTTTCAAAGTCCTTCTAAAAGCCCTCCACTGCGGGGCCTTTGTGGGATATTCTCTTTTTGCATAATTTAGGAGTTATTGCCCCAGGGGATACAAATGACTGCTGCATTAGCAATATTAAGCTAAAAAGGTACATAGCCAAGGTGCCATAGAAACAATATAAGAGTCCAAAATGTTACTACGATGCAAACCGGTCCTTATGATAGCGCAGGGATGCTCTGTGTTTAAAGCTTTTATGATATTTTTGACGCTCATATTGCTTGGATGGCAAATGCGTTAACATGTGCTGGGCCAGGTACCTTTTTTGTTTAAATGTTTTCTAACATGTATACACTGTAATGATGAAGTGGCGCCACAAGTTTTAGTGTGCTCTTTCAAGTGCATGACACAAACATTACACTTAGGGCAGGTCTATTTTCCCTATGTGTCTCCTCATCCCTGGTCTCCCCGGCCCCAAGGGATCAGGGCATACAAATGACTGGTGTATCTTGATCATCATTAAGGGCTCACATATTGAAAAAGACTCTTACCTGTAAAACCAAACCTGTCCTTTAAGTCGACCAGGGCCGACACAAACTGCCATGTACGAATACATAAAATAGTGAGAGGTGGAAACTTTGATATAGGAAGTGAAGAGGTTGTTCTTTACAATAGAGAAAACAAAGCTGTTGATCAGTAAAACTTTAATAGCGCAGCTTATTTACGCCTCCTATGACGCGCGAAAATGAAGATTATTATTATGATGATGTTGCTGATGCACAGTATGTCATAACAATTTCAAATATTGTTTTTGTTTTACTTGAAAATGAAACCACTATCAACTCATTTACCTTGCCATTACTGGCTTGTCTATTTACTCAAATATTTGTGCTTTTTATCCTCATTTCCCTCCTCGTCATTCTCCTCTGCCTCCTTTTAATCATCATCATCATCATCATCATCATCATCATCAAAACAATCATCGTCATCATCATTTTCCTACTAACCATTCTCCCCACCTCCTCCTTTAACATCATAATCATTAATATCATCATAATCCTTCTCATCATCATCATAAAAAACATCATCGTCATTTCTCTACTCATCATTCTCCCCATCTCCTCCATTAACACCACCATCAACTTCAATATTATCACAATCTTCTTCATCATCACCATCATCATAAAAACCATCATTGTCATCATCATCACTTCCCTACTCATCATTCTCCCCCTCCTCCTCTTCATCATCATCATCATCATCATCATCATCATCATCATCATCATCATCATCAGTTCTAATTATTTTTAGATCTTTTGCATACTGTGATTTTAATGATTGCTAGTGATTACCTAGTATTAATTGTTCAATTTTAGTTAATCTGTTGCTCATCTAGTCAGGATCATTGAGCATTATTTTGTGTTTAGTTTGTTTTAGTTTTGATGAAGAAATAAAAACACAAATGGTAGTGTAAAATTTTTGTTTCCCTCATTTATCAAACAAGTGCTTTTGGTTTGATTTTGATTAACGTCCCGGTTAACAATTTTTTAATTATGTTGGGATGGAGCCACCACTTCCTTGGTATTTACCAGTACTTTGGAGAGATTAAAGACTAAGTATCTTATTATTTGTTGATGCTATTTTAATATTATACCTGTAGATGGTATTTTTGATAATGCATCGACCTCCTATTGTAGGCTGTTGTTATTCAAATATACATTTGCAGAAACATTTCCACACCAGAGTTACACCTCATGTCCACCTAACATATAGGAAAAAGGGGGCAACTCTGATGTTGGTATCAACAGGATAAAAGTGGTTATTTTTTTCCATAAAATCATATGTTGTGGTTATCTATTAGAATTGCCTCTGCAAGGTGACTCTAATAGGTAGCTACAGCATATGATTTAATGGAGGGGGGGGGGGGGCTAACAATAAGTAAAAAGTAAGTAGTAACAGACGTATTTAATAAAAAAAAAATCATACATAAATGAGACTCATTAAGACTCTTTTGAGCATCCAAAACATCAAATGTGTGGCTTATAAAATGTCTTTGAGTACGTATCAACCAGATATCCAGATAAGAGTGTTAGATGAAAAATCATGTTTCCTTTTACCAAGCAATAACTCATGTTGTGGGTACTCAAAAGAATCATCCCACTGAGATGACTTTTTTTGAACACCCAAAACATATCATATGTTGCTTATATAACTTCTAATTGAATTGAGTAAAACATCAATCAGACCTACCAATAAGAGTGTGAAATGTAAAATCATTTTTCAATTGTACCATACCCACAACACATGTTGTGAGTGTTCAAAAGAGCCGTTTGACAGAGACACCTCTTTTGAGATGCAAAACATATATGTGGCTTATAAAACTATTAAGTAAACATCAACCAGATCTCCCTATAATGGATAAGAGTGCTTGATGAAAAGTCACCTTTCCTTTAACCAAGCCAAAATACCCAAAAGAACCTTCTCACCGAGATGACTCTTTTGAGCACCCTAACATATGATGTGTGGCTTATGAAAACTTAAGAAAATTGAATACACATCAATTAGAGAAGAGTGCATATTGTAAAATCATTTTTCTTTTTTACCAAACCACAACACATGTTTTGGGTACTCAAAAGAACCCGCTGACGGAGACAAAACTTTTGAAACATATGATGTGTGGCTTATTAAAAACTTCAGTAAATTTAGTAAGCATCAATCACACACCCTTGGGAGCGCAGTGGCTCAGTTGTAAAGTGCTTGACTCGAGACTGAGGGTTTGAGCCTCACCGGCGTCACTGTGTTGTGTCCTTGAGCAAGAACATTAATCCTAGCTTAGTACTGGTTAAACCCAGGAAGGCCAGTCCCTTTATAACTGAAAGATTGTTGATGAGACGTAAAGAATCAAATCAAACAAAACAATATCAACCACAACCACAAGATAAGAGTGCTTGATGCAAAATCACTTTTCCTTTTACCAAACCACAACACATGTTGGGGGTACTCAAAAGGCCTATTTCATTGAGACGACTCTTGAGTTCCCAAAACATTTGATGTGAGGCTTATTAAAAACTTCAGTAAATTTAGTAAGCATCAACCACACACCCTTGGGAGCGCAGTGGCTCAGTTGAAGAGTGCTTGACTCGAGACCGAGGGTTTGAGCCTCACCTGCGTCACTGTGTTGGTTTATTGAGCAAGAACATTAATCCTAGCTTAGTACTGGTTCAACCCAGGAAGACCAGTCACTTTATAACTGAAAAATTGTTGATGAGACGTAAAGAATCAAATCAAACAAAAGAAAATCAACCACAACCGCCAGATCAGAGTGCTTGATGCAAAATCAACTTTCCTTTTACCAAACCACAATACATGTTGGGGGTACTCAAAAGGCCAATCTCATCGAGAAGACTCTTGAGTCCCCAAACCATATGACGTGTGGCTTTGAAAAACTTAAGACAATTGAATAAACACCAACCAGACCTCCAGGTAAAAGTGATTGATGCAAAACCACATTTCCTTTTACCAAAAGCCCCATCTCCCTGAATGGAATCTTTTAAGCACCCGAAGCATTTCTTTATATGGCTTATAAAACTTATAATTTAATTGAGTAATCATCAACCAGACCTCACGATAAGAGTGTGTAGGGAAAAATCACTTTTCCGTTTTACTAAACCACAACCCATGTTTTGAGTCCTTAAAAGAACCTTCCACCGAAACGACTCTTTCGAGCATTCAAAACATATGATGTTCGGCTTTAAAAAACTGAAGTAAATTTGGTAAACATCAACCAGACACACAGATAAGAGTGCTTGATGCAAAATTACCTTTCTTTTTACCAAACCACAACACATGTTGTGGGTCCTTAAAAGAACCGTCTCACTGAAACAACTCTTTTGAGCACCCAACACATATGTATGGCTTATAAAAACTGAAGTAAATTGAGTAAACATCAACCAGACACAAAGATAAGAGTGCCTGATGCAAAATTACCTTTCTTTCTACCAAACCACAACACATGTTGTGGGTCCTTAAAAGAACCGTCTCACTGAAACGACTCTTTTGAGCACCCAAAATATATGATGTGTGGCTTATAAAAAACTTAAGTAAATTGAGTAAACATCAACCTGACACATAGATAAGAGTGCTTGATGCAAAATTACCTTTCTCCGTACCAAACCACAACACATGTTGTAGGTCCTTAAAAGAACCGTCTCATTGAAACGTCTATTTTGAGCACCCAACACATATGCGTGGCTTATAAAAAACTTAAGTAAATTGAGTTAACATCAACCAGACACACAGATAAGAGTGCTTGGTGCAAAATTACCTTTCTTTCTACCAAACCACAACACATGTTGTGGGTCCTTAAAAGAACCGTCTCACTGAAACTTCTCTTTTGAGCAACCAAAACACATGATGTGTGACTTATAAAAAACTTAAGTAAATTGAGTAAACATCAACCAGACACGCAGATAAGAGTGCTTGATGCAAAATTACCTTTCTTTCTACCAAACCACAACACATGCTTTGGATACTCAAAAGAACCATCTCAATGAAGCAACTCTTGTGAGCACCCAAACATATGATGTGTGGCTTATACAAGCCCAATGTAAATTGGGTGAACATCAATTAGACTTCCAGATAAGGTTGCATGAATTAAAATCATTTTTCCTTCAACCAAACCACAACACATGTTGTGGGTACTCAAAATAACTGTCTCACTGAGATGATTCTTTTGAGCTCTCAAAACATATGATGTGTGGCTTATAAAACTGTTAAGTAGATTGAGAAAGCATAACCAGACCTCCAGATAAGACTGTTTCATGCAAAATTCTTTTTCGTTTTACCGAAAAACAACACATGTTGTGGATACTCAAAATAACTGTATCACTGAGACAACTATTTTGAGCACCCAAAACATATAGTATTTGGCTTCTTAAACTTAAAAATAAAATGTTTAAATTGAGACAAGTGCTGCTCTTTATTTTTGCTCAGAAATCAAGAGGAACCACCGGCCATATTGCAGATACCTGGTTGTTTTGTACGGATTAGATGTAACACTTATGCACCCCAATTACACCGCTAAACAGGCGACAAAACAGACGGTGCATATGAGCATAATCTTTATCAGTCCCATGTTGTTAAGTGCTGAGTTTTGTAAACACATTCTTTTATATTTACAATTCTACTGCGAGTCTTTAAATGAACCTCTACATTTGAGATGTGGTTCATACCTTCATGAACAAATCGTTTTAAGCCGCACCCACTCACGCGCCATTTGAGCGGGCTAACGTCAAGTCCATCCAATAATGTTGCTTGTTTACTGACGTTTGCGTGACGTTGAACACGTATCGCCATGACGTTAAGCGTGGAAATTTTGCGTTGGACTATTCTAAACCCTACGTTATGTCTGATTTAATTCAAAATATCTGGAAAACCAGCCAAGTTAGGTGAAAATTGATACTTGACTGATAATATAAAATGTAAATATAAGTAATAAATTCAATTTTTTTTAATGTTCATGGAATCATGAATACTTCGGGTCTCTTGCAAAGTTAACGTTCAGCTCTATTAGGGCTTCATTAACTTTTTAATAGAGCTTCACTAACTTTTGCAAGAGACCCGAAGTATTCATGATTCCATGAACCTTCCAAAAATCGAATTCATTTCTTAAATATTTCTAGCAGTCATTGTCTTCAGAAACTAGAGTTTTCGTTTTTGGTAATACTTTTGATTCATTACATTTGAAAAATTCCCTTCTTAGCGATAGAGTTCCCTTTGGAGGTGCATCCAAGTCGGAAGTCAATGCACCTAGCCTTCGCCGAGCCTTTGTTCTTCTCCTTTCTGGTTGGTCAAACGGATGGTTCCTAGAAGAAAATGGCATGATGATAAAACACGCAATGTTACAGAATACATCTGTTGTCTAGGTTGAAAACTTTAAAAATGCCATATGAAATGCTCTTCTGCATAGATTTAAGTTCCTAATTTGCAGTCAGTGACGGGAATGTATTATTCGAAACTGTAACAAAGGTACATCATCACTCTAACGAATGTTTTCGCTGTTTTTGAAGGATCTAAACTTTTTCTTTTGATTTACTTAATGCAAATAACCTTCTGATTAGTCTTTTATTTCCATGACCATATCATATAAGGCTGTGTGACGGCATAAAGCCTACTATGGCCGCTTCCTTTACAGTCCATTTGCAAATGTTAATAACCTCACTTTTATTTTGCAACCGATTTTAACGACACTGGTATCAAAGTGGTTTTTAGAATACATTCTTATAAATATACTATGTTTAGGATTGCAGTTCCATATAAGAATCACATGTATCATGTCGAACTTACAGAAATAGAGGTGAATGATAGTTGAAAATGCATGCTTTGTATTGTTGCAAACCATGTTTACTCATTTTCATCATCATGTTTGCTTTGATATTAAGAAACAGACAAACCCTGCCTGTTGCATGGCATCAGAATACTTACATAGGTTTTATTGTTCCTTCTTTTGGTCGGTTATCAGCTTGGACACAATTAGAGTAGGTTTTCTCTGAGACTCCCTCAACCACAGGATAGGCAGATGACCTTGAAGTTTTCATGAAGAACCCTCTATGAATAAATATTAACAGATTAATTGGTAGAACTGCAAACATTTACCATATCTACATTAAGTGCTGGCTCCCGGTCTTCAGGTGGTCAGTTATGTAAATAAGGTAACCAGAACCCTGTCCCCATATCTAGGTATTGGGGTACTGGTTACCTGCTTTTCCATTACTAACCACCTCTAAACGGCGAGTTAATGTATATATGGCCAAACAAAATGAATATAGATTTAAAAGTAATTTAATTTATCATTGATATCTATGCAAATCAAAACAGTTCTATGGAGGAGCCAAGTGATTCAAATGCACATTAAAAATTGGCCACTAAAGCAGCGCAAATGTGCCACGTTAGGGACGGTGAGCATTTAAACTGTCTCGTTACCGGATGTGGATTTAATTCTGAGTAGCTAGGTTCCTGGTCGTGAAGCGCGTTTCGTTTTTTTCTGAGATAACTTGATACAAAATCTTAACAGAATTCGCCACAATTATCGCTGATCGCTAATTAATAAAACCACGCATTCTGGCTGTTTTGCCCAAACAGCATGCCAATCCAGTAATTGAGCAAGAGGCATGTTATATCTATTACATGTTGTTCATTAATATAAGTTGCTTACGGTGAGTCAAGCTTTTTTGTTAAAGCTCTAACTTGTATTAATTAAAAATGAGTCCGTTTTTATTTCGCTGACACTCATCACCCAAACAGCTAATGTACTGAAGTTCCTTTTACCTAGAGGAGACAAGCCGACATATTGTTTTTTGTTTGATTTGATTCTTTATGTCCCATCAACAATCTTTCAGTTTTAAAGGGACGGGTCTTCCTGGGTTGAACCTGTACAAAGCTAGGATTAATATGTCTTGATCAAAAACACAAGACAGTGATGCCAGTGAGGAACGAACCCACAGCCCCTCAGTCTCGAGTCAAGCACGCTACCACTGAGCCACTGCGGTAATTAAGCAGTTATTTCCTGACTGTTTGGTAGAATAGTTAAACTTATGCTTCTTTGTAGAGTGGACAGCTCAATGCACTATTGCCCTTGGCATTACGGCCTCAGGCAATAGTACATTGAGCTGTGCATGGCAAAATATTAACAATTATGTACATGAAGTATGAAAGTATGAAAGTGCCTTCGATCAGCTTGAATAGTAACAGTTTGGTAAGGATAATGAGCGGGCTCAATATGTGCTGCATCGCAAGAAGACGTGTCTTCAGGGTTTCCGACCAAATCTTGCTAAAACCAGCCTGCTCATTAACAGAGACTAGATAGAAGCTTGAAGCTTAGAATGTGCCAAGTTTAGCGTAGCGTATTATACTTTCCAGGGAGCAAACAACAAAGACTCGCATCAGACTGGCTGGATGCGCCGACTGGTCTGTGCCTTTGTTGAGTCAGGTTTTCTCGCTTTGATCTGAGATATGCGGAATGGCCTTTAAACCCTGAAAATTTATAACGACTATAGCATGCGCGGATCCAGAATGTTTTGTCAGAGGGGGTCCAACTTTGACAACGTTTTTTTTTAGTTTGATTAGAGGAAGGATCCAAAATACCACTACTAGCGGGCCATCAACGGCCCGCCAGCGAAACGCCATTTAAACTGCGTTTCGCTGGCGGGCCGATGATGGCCCAACATTGAAAACTGGATTAAGGGGATCCGGACCAGTATTGCTAAAGACCCCTGTAGTGATTAAATTCAATCAAAATTAAATATACCGTAACTAAATATAACTCTGCTCAAAGATGCCAATGCGTTACGCAGAGAATTTAGGCTATAAAAATTTTATATTTTGATCAAAACAAAGATCGTGGGTACAGGTTAGAACTGCAACATTGAGGTGGGGGAGCGTGGTGGCTCAGTGGTAGAGTGCTTGACTCGAGACCGAAGGGCCGCGGGTTCGAGCCTCACCGGTGTCACTGCGTTGTGGTCCTTGAGCAAGACACATTTATCCTACATTCGTCCCTATATAACTGAAAGATTGTTGATGGGACGTAAAGAATTAAATCAAATAAACAAACATTGAGGTGGTTGTAACGTTTACCTACAATCTACATTTTAGAGCAAATGAAGAAGTTATGTTTGCAACTAAAACTCTTATTTTACTATATAAAAAGTGGGATTTAAACTATATTTGACGAGAAATTATGGACAATTTTGAAAACTGAGACTCGCTCAAAAAGTGTGGATAAGGTCACTACAGGTGCTGTTTTCCTAAAACCAAGAAAGAGAAGCATTTGAGATGCCGCTCTCTTAAGCAATGCAGCACCACTCTCCTGAGCAACGCAGCACACTGTTCTACATAACCCAAACAGGTAAAATAGATCCCTTCTTAATAAACCTCACCATCCTCTATTTTCTGCTTGTGTGTGTTCGTGCATGTATACGTGCGTGCATGGCTGGCATCCTGGAAGGAAATGGATTGATTATGCATATGCTTTAAGCGGCGCACTCCATTTTGCAGGATGTATTAAAATGGGGGCCGGCAAACAGCGTAGTATACATTTTCGCCAAGATCGGCGTAAAATCGTTTTCTTCAGATTTTTTCTCAAAACACAAATTTCACTTTCCAACTGTTACAACGTTTCGATGCTATGGGACCAGGCGTTGACTCGTGCATGGGTAAAATGAAAGATATGTACACCAGATCAAAATTCTATGACTTGAAAGTCGGTAATTTACAAGAAATCAACAAAAATGTCATTCCCTCCCGATCGGTACTCGAATAAATTTCTAAATGCTTGCATAAATCACCATGTACATGTCGGATACTTAAAAAGGATTGAATTCTATAGTCCTTTAGGCATATGGCATGTTTTTCTATGCAGTATTAACAACAACAAAAATGAAAACACTTACCACTTCCGCTGTCAACAGGTGTGTCGCCGCCATTTTATTCCAGAAAATAGGCGTATGACGTACCGGCAATATGCGTAAATACCGGCAAAGCGACGTATACATTGACCAGTGTGTGTATGTGATCCACGTGTGTCGCGGCCTCGTTCAACCGAAAAAAATCAATTCTGACCAAGGCGGATAAATCTAGCTACTTGAGGCAATATTTGTAACAGCAATTGAAGAGTCAGAAGACAGCTGTAACCGCAAATGATGGTAATTTACGGTTAATGCAATGGCGTTAAGCGTGTTGTTCATTGTACTGCGGATTCCAATATGGCCGCGATTGGCGAAATATCGAGCAACCTCACGTGCACGGTGCGTACAACTTGCATTTTGGTTGTTTGGTCCCCTTCTTTTAGCACCTACAGCCTGTACGCCTGGGTACAAAAATAGGTCGAATAACGCCGAGCTATTCCAAAAAGACCTTCTCTCGGGTGCTAAGGCGTTCGCAAGAACACGGTATATAGACGGCAAAGGAGCCTATCCGTGAAAACTGCTTTTCCCAAGCCCTATCCGGTCCAGAAAAGGAGCCTATCCGCCAAAAACAAGACTCGGGGAGAGGAGACACTTCAAATCTGGGCCAACATTAGATTATTTGCGATGTAAGTAACATAAAATCAATCGCCACGGGACTTTTAAGCCTCTAACTGGATGGATTTTGAAACATATGATCAGGCTGATATCAAGTCACGTCTACAAAGTTGAACAGAAAATGACTGCTCTGTTTTCGGCGATTTAGTTTGCGTTGGAAAATGAAGCAAAACTTAACAATTGAGACAATTTTGCCGGCCTACACCACAGCAGAAAGCGTTTTATGTTCCACCCCCTTACTAAAAGCGTCTGTTTTGCTTTTAAAATTAGTTTTTCATAGAAAAGAAGGGTGATGTTTGAAAACAAGACGGCTAAGGAGCCTATACGTCTAGAGAAGATTGACCATTTTGCGGCACAGGATAATGAGCCGTACCCGTGGCACAGGAGCCTATATGTTTGCAACTAAGTGCCATGGGAGCCTATAGGTTATAAAAGTAAGAAATGGCTTTAAAAAGAGACCGCTTTTGCTGTCAGTTGCGCTGTGATAAGTGTAATGCCTCACGGGTTCATGTACATGTAGATACATCCCAGCAAACATGCCTATATGGGTCCCATGGATCCAATGGGGAGTGCAACCAGGTTTCACATGTGTCTGATATGCGGGTTGCCCAGATGGGTCCCGATATGGGTCTCATATAAAAGCCCCCAAAAGAAAACGGAAATGATATCAACATATTTATAAAAACTTATTTCCTCATTTATAATGCAAGACTAGCTTCTTCAGTGGCGGATACAGAGGGAATTCATGTAGTTTGAACCCCCTTTTGAGACAAAATATTTCATTTTCATGAGGAATATAAAAAATCAGCATAAACTATAAAATTATCAGGTGCACTTTTCAGTTCGAACCCCCCTTTGTAAATTTGACCCCTCGGAAGAAATCCTGGATCCGCCCCTGCTTCTTCTATTTATTTCATTTTATTTACATGGGCCAGCCCATATGGGACCCATAAGGAACCCGGTTGCAGGCCCTCAGATAAGAGTGCGTAACTAAAAAAAATTTTCTCATTTCTCAACCAAAACATATGTTGTGGGTACTCAAAAGAATCGTCTCATCGAGACGGTTCTTTTGAGCACCCAAAACACATGCTTAAACTAATGGATAAGAACAAAGCTGCCTGCAGAAAGCTAGAGTTTTAGCTGTCTTTTTACTACATGTGCATTCGTCGTGCAAGATTTTTTTCACTCAGTTTGAGCGAAGGTTCAGGCATCAGCGCAGGTTCACCAGAGTCTATGCTGTTCGCAAATAGAAGCAGTAATTCAAGAGGAAGCCAGGCATCGTTCAGATCTTTTAGATGGTATGGTTCGAAAGTTATTGATCTCTAAAATTGATTTGTTTTGAGACAGCTTTAACGCAAAATGCTGCTAAAGTGTCGCCGATCGGGGTCATTTTATAAACCCGTTTGGGAATCGGCATATGAAAATCTTATAGCCTATAATAGAGAATCAATCAGTTCTAGAGATCAATAACTTCCTAACTCCTTTATTTAACACAATCCTGAAAGGTAGAAAGTTTGACAATAATGCACTCTGTACATGTTGGTGTAATCAAATTTGTATTGTGATAAATAACTTTTTGCACAGAACCAATGTTCCATAAAAAATTTCAGGAAAACCTCCCACCCCTATTTTTTTGTTTATCTTATAAAAGAAAAAATGTTAGAAAACGGCTGAACATTTTTCTTGCCAGCATTTTTGTAAAAAACCTAAAATACTTGTTTTCATTTACTCAGTTTGACAATTTTTATTTAATGGTATTAAAAGTTCCTTTCATTACAGCAGTCTTTAAAGCAGTCAGATTATTAATAATAATAATAAAAAAAACCCTCCCACCCGCCCATTTTTTTCAAATTTGGATGAGAATCTAAACATTTATTTTGTGTGGCCTAACAGTGTGTGTTGGAAAATTATTTTCTATATTTCTCATCCAAAACATATGTTATGGATACTCAATGAGATGGGTTTTTGAGCACCCAAAACATACGTTTAAACTGATAAATAAGAAAATAATCGAAATTTTACACTAAAAACTTGCTTACCAGGCCCTATGCAGTTACCAGTAAACGTTACCAGTTAACACTTTCTTGAATTAGTTACTAGTAAACAGTAACAAACAAGTCGGTTCAGGAAGATAATATTCAATGCTGTCCATTTCAGGTTCAGCGGAAAGAAACGAAGATCTTCACTTTGGCTTCATAAGCCTAAACGCCGAAAAATTGTGCAAACCGTCGAAAACAACGTCGCCCTTACCCCTGTTCTGGAATCAAAAAATACAGTAAAGCCTTTGAGTGCAGATTTGAAAAAAAGCGCCTGTGAAGATATTGGCAGGTAAAGAGAAAGGGCGCAAAGAATTGTTTGAAAAAAGTGCTCTTGAAAAATCAGAATATCAAATTTTGCATTATTCTGATGCCCAAAGTACTGAACAAGCTTCAGGAATCAGGACATATAGTAGAGTTCTGTAATTTTATCAGACTTGTAAGTGAAGACAAATTCCCGTTGAGGAATATATCGTGGCTATTGTTTTTGGATGTTGTTCGGTGGTACTCATTACAGACTACAACACAAATGACTTATTCTGAAGAATCTATGAAATTTTGGAAGGTGCTTTACCGTTTATTCCATGGTAAAGCTTTGCGTTTTATGTCAGGATTAAAATCCACTGGTCAAGTAACTGGAAATGAAACGGAGAAAGGATGTTTTGATCCACAGAATACTGCGATTAATTTTGCTGTTCCAAATCAGAATTCTATCATTGTATTTGAGACAGTTGATGTGGCCATACCGAAAGAAATCGCCCCTGGTGTTATCCCTCAGGCCATGGATATGAAAGATAAAAGTAAAAGCTATGTTCTTGGCTTTGATGGCAAGAAACTGGCCCCCGGCTTGAGTAAAGATGGTGGTGATCAAGATCTCTTTGGTCACGAAGAAGGCGAGACTTTGTCACAAGTCAAACAACGGGTCAGTGAACAAATATGCTACATTGAAGCTGTAGCTAGGGGATGGGAAACTATAGAAAATGATCTGAAACTTTCAAAAATAGAAAAAATAATTTCTATTTTATCACTAAGCTTGAAGGATCTCAGAACATTATTCATGAAACTTCGTTTGATGCTGAAAAGGTTCCAAAAAGATGCTGGTGAGGACTGGAGAAATTCAAGATTTGTATATGCCATCAGCAGTGTGCAAGCACAGATTTATCAAATTAAAAGTGTTGTTCAAAGGCTACTTGATGCGAACGATTCGTTGTTAAAGATAGGCTCATCTTTAAACTTAATGGGGCATGCATTCACATCGACACAGGAAGTAGATATATGTTCCCAGAGTAACGTGATTACGTTAAAGGAGCCCGAGAACCTGCCGCCAGACTATGTACACAACTTGCGGTTTACAAAGCAAAGGACACAAGAGTGGTTTCAACACAGAGAGCAAGTCAAAGTCACTGGCAGTAAAGTGTTTGAAGCGCTTGGTTTAGACTCACTTAAAAAACAACAAGCTCAATTTGATAAAGTAATCAAAGGTGTGCACAAGGATGAAGATATTTCTGACGATGTAAAGGCGCGGATGGAGCATGACACGAAGTCCGAAATTCATGCTGTGGCAACCCTGTAAATGCATAATTATGTTCATTTATGTCGATGACTGGTGCTATCGTGACTATACCAGTCTCACTGTCCGATGGTGCTAACGGTTGCTCAAGAGAGTTTTGATAAAATGAGTTATCAAACTCAGACAATACAGAAAAGCTAATTTCACTGTCTGGTGGTGCTAACGGCTGTAGTAGAGACTTTTCATCACACTCAGATAAGACAGGAATCTCCGCTGCCACTATGCTAATTTCACTGTCTGATGGTTCATGAAAAGAGTTATCAAACTCAGACAATACAGATAAGCTTATTTCACTGCCTGATGGTGCTAAGGGCTGTAATAGAGATCTCTCATTAAATGAGTTATCAAACTCAGACGCTTCCACTTGAACATTCTGCAGGGTAACTTCACTGCTGTCAATTAGATAAACTGTGTTGTTATTGGCATCAGCCTTTTCAGCATTCTCCTTCAGCCCAGGCTGATTCGCAGCTGCCCCCTGTATACATTCTTCATCGCCAATATAGTTTAATCCAAAAATATCCATGTAGATGATCTGAAATATTGAACGATTGTACTGTAATCCTGAGATAAACTAATCATTTCTTACCCAGGTCACTTCATGCACATGTCATTTCGTACCATTTTGGTCATTTCGTGCTCACGTTTTGGTCATTTCGTACCAAGTAACAACCATTTCGTACAAAGGTTATTTCGTACCCACTTTGGTCATTTTGTACCTAAAAGACTTACACGTGATTGCTACGTGTCCATTTTACTTGAAAAGGTAATGACAAAACTAGGTACGAACTGAGCAAACTGGGTTCGAAATGGCCAAAATGAGATTAAATGTGGTTACGAAATGACTAACATGGTACAATAACCTGGACACGAAATGACCTTTTTAGCTCACCTGAGCCATTGGCCCAGGATGCGCTATTGTGAACATTGGATGTCCATCGTGTGTCATCCGTCGTCAACAATTGCTTCAAATGGCAGCATCTCCTCCTAAACTACTGGCTGGATTTTAACTAAACTTGGTAGGAATGATTCTTATATGACCCTCTTTTAAAATTGTGCAAATGGTTTCGGTCCATTGCATATCTAGGTCCCACAGCCTAAAATAGATTTTCAAGATGAAAACTTTAAAAATCTTCTTCTCTGAAACCACAATACCTAGAGCCTTGATATTTGGTATGTAGCATCACCTAGTAGACCTCTACCAAGTTTGTTCAAATTATAGCCCTGGAGCCAAAATTGGTCCCTCCCCGAGGGGTCACATGTTTTACATAGGCTTATATAGGGAGCAACATGTAAAATCTTCTTCTCTGAAACCACAAGACCTAGAGCTTTGATATTTGGTATGTAGCATCACCTAGTAGACCTCTACCAAGTTTGTTCAAATTATAGCCCTGGGGCTAAAAATGGCCACACTCTAGGGGTCACATGTTTTGCATAGGCCTATATAGGGACAAACATAAAAACAAATCTTCTTGTCTGAAACCATAAGGCTTAGAGCCTTGATATTTAGTAGAAGGACAGTTATCAGTTACTGACGAAATAATGCATACAGAGTAGTTGTAGCTGGTAACACGCCTTAGACGGCCAGACTCTTGGTTGGGCCATTGACCGTCTCAACATGACCTTAGCTGTTATATGGGACGATAAAACTCAAACAAACTAAAATCATCAATGGCAACGTCAAGCAAATTTCACTACAGAAAGCAAGTCTTTGCACGACGTCGAAACATCGCCAGGGTCGTATCCAAAGGTTTTAATATAAAAAAAAAAATGGAGAACTAAGAGAATTCTGGTCGTGTACTTTTCAGATAACGAATAACACAGGCGCTGATCAGACTGTGTGGATGCGCAGGCTAGTCTGCCCTTTCTTGCTATAAGGCAGCAAAGTCAGGATTTCTTGCGTCGATGCCCATATGATGTTGAAGCCCAGGCTTCCTGGCCTCCGCCTGGCTACGCCTTGATTGTGAAATATTTTCCATGCATGCTCTTATATAGCGTATAACTTTATCAAAGTGGGGACTCGTTTTTCGTATTGTGCACCTGTATTCGGACAGTTTCTGGGAATGCTTGATACTTTCCTTAATACTGAATTAATTTTCTTGCGGATACCTCGTGAGCTTGTGATTATTTATTTATGTAAGCGGACTCCGTATGGTATCACTGCTTTGGTATTCATCAGTATTTGCAGCTCAAGACCGTTTCCTTTTACCGCAAGAAAATGCTTTCAGAAAGCAAGGCTTGACCCAGAGGGGGTGCTTTTTTTAGGGGTGGGGGCACTGAAAGCCGAATGCTTGAACCGAGCGTTGGAAGCCGCGAGCGGGGGAGGGGAGAGTATGAGAGGGAATCGAACCCCCGGATTTTTTGAAAATAAATCTATGTCTCAGAGAATGCATTTCAAGCCCATTTTTTCCATATAAGCCTATTCATGGTTCCACAGTACACACTCAGGTAGATGACTCATAAAGAGGTCAACTGTTGCCAAGAACGTAAACAAACCACTACTTCTGCAGCTTTATCAATGAAACGATAACAACCGTTATAAATTAATCCTTATCTCTGGTGATTAGCATAGTTTCCCCATGCATAAAAATCTGTATTATCTTTTCCATATGTAAGTGTTTCATTTCTAAGGTATATTCTACGTAAATATCATTATTAGTTGTTCAAAATGTCTGGGAAAGACATAGATGATATGACTTGAAAAATTTAAGTTTTGGACAGTCTCGTCACTCGTTTCAAATTATTAAATAAAAATTGGCAGCACGATACAACTACCGCTTTTATTTTTAAGTAGTTTTTTTATTCATTTTATCAGCTCAATCTGTTGTGAGGGGCCTTTGAATAAACCCTCCTACTGCTAAATATATTTCGTAAGGGCCAAATCTTGTCACATGATAAATTATATTTGGGGCATTTTTGGTGAGAAACTCGGCCCGCTGTTGAATCTTTTCAGCACCATTTCAAGCTTCATGGAGGACAGATTCTTTTTTCCATTTTGGGAGAAGCAATGATATCTTTAAATACACTTGCAGAGGCATCGTGTATGGAATTCGACATTCCCTTCAACAAAATACTTCTGAACAATAATTTTAGCCTCGTACAATGTGGCATTTTGATATGTGTAGACTCAGACGAGCCTCTGCAGCCTCCTTTAAAGCTTAGAAACTCCAAATGGTGTTCAGTCAGTAGCTTAACAGTCATAAAATACTCAAGCGACTAGCAAAGGCTCTGATCAGACTGCGCATATGCGCAGGCTGATTGGCGGCTTTGCTAGTCGCACATACTACATTGTTGGAAATCTTATGCACTTGCTCATTTTATATGCATTATGCCTCTGAATAACATCACGATAACACACCTATGCAATATTTTGGTCAGGCCAAAATGAAATATATGTGTGGTTCCTGTTGCATATCAACAAAATTTAGGGTAGGTAGGTAGGGAAATTATTAAATTTTGTTATAACATTTAACAAAGAAAATAGGAACAAAATCTGAAAAAGTGCCCATTTTAGGTATTTTTTCTCCAAAGACCATTTTTATGTTTAGGGTAGGGTTAAAAAAATTAGGATAGGTAGGCAACAGGAACCACACATACATTTCATTTCAGCCTCACGTAGAATTCTGCTTTAAACCATAAAAGGCAAGCATTATTTGTCGGAAATAAGCAAGCAACACAGACCCAGATCAGATGCCCAACACAAAAATGACATCTGATCGTGGTCTCGACTGTCTGCTTACAGAATATTCTTTTAAAGTTAGAATAAAAATAGAAAATACCATCCATTAACCCTTTAACTGAAAATGGACTGGTCCAAATGATAGGAGTGGGAAATTCAATTTACTTTCAATGGGTTAATATAGTAAAACTCTTTATTTGTGGGGTATAGATTACTTTTCCCCACCCTCACGAACCTGACTTTTTTGCATGTGAACAACAACTACACAAACCTGCCTGAACAGGGCCCAATCAGCACAGAATGATCTGCGTCTTAGTTGCTTGCTTTCTGAAAAGTATATTAGTTAAACTAACTCCATTTCTGGCTAATTTCTGTAACTGAGCAGCTTGGTTTGAGCTCCATACTGGGTCAAAAACCCTTAAGACAGGTTTTCTTGCATAGAGGTTGTTATAGGTGTGATAACAAGTTCAATTCATGTCGGCACAACAACACACACACACACACACACACACACACGCACGCACGCACGCACGCACGCACGCACAAACACACACGCACAGAGAAAGATATAGACAAACAGAGTATCTCTTACCTTTCAGTCCTTCTTTTCATATCAAAATGAAACATGTATGTTTACTTTTACTAGAACCTTGGAATAATGGATAATCTGCAGATAACACACAGCTGGTACAGCCAATCATTCATACATAAGTATTTGGGGTAATTAGCTTGACAGCACCTGAATTGTTGACATAACAGCTTTTTTCTTGATGATAATCTATGATTTTCTATAGAGATATATAGGAGAGAAACAGGTTGCTGCAACCAGTGAACTATGACCTCCAGCAGTATACACAGAAAATCAACTTTTTAATAGTAAAGACGTAATAATGAATTCTACAGATAATTTTATCATCTAAAATATTTAACCTCAATTTTTACCCCTTAACTATTTCAATAAACTGTTGTTGTAATTTTACTTATAAATAGAACCCCACAGCATAGCAGAATGAATTAAAATCAATGATCAACAACTCTTGTCCGCAATACAGTTTTTTGTTATATATCTACGACTGCATGTAGTATTAGAAGTGCTAACCGGTCGCTTCATAATTTCAAATTGAAGCTCACAAAGAGCAGTTGATTTCCATGAAAGAAAACCCATGTGCGGATCCAGAGGGGGTAGGGGATCCGGACCCCCTATCTGGAAAATCACAAATTCTATGGGTTTCTATAAAAATTAGCATTTAGACCACCCGCCCCCATCTCTCCCCCCCCCCCCCCCCTAGAAAAAGTTGGACCCGAAATAAACCATTGATGAACCACTGTAAGATACGTTGAGGACTTGGAAAAAGTCGGGTATGGACCCCCGCCCCCCCCCCCCCCCCTCCACCCCCTATCAAAAATCCTGGAGCCGCACATGAAACGGCCACGAGGTCGCTTAACAGATAGATGTTTGATAACCGTTTTTTGAAGAAAAACAATACTTGTTTATATGCATATAGGATCCTTAGCCAGTAGCCATATAGGGCTCATTAGCCAAAGACAAATAGGATCCCTAGCCAGATTATTTTTCATTCCATGCTATTTAAAGAGGGAAATAACGTATAATTCGGACTGTGAAATGCATGTAAGTCATCTTCCGCATAAATTATTTACAATATACCAAAAGCAAATGCGAACCCAGCCCAAACTGTTCGAAAAAGCTTGTTTTCTGTGTTGTGTAATCGTCTGTGTACGTCGCCGCAATGAAGATTGTATCGCGTTATAAAAAATCTGCATCATCAACGAACGTGTGACTGTTTGATTTTTGTCTCATAGCTTCTCTGTTGTTCCGTTGCATTGTCATTTTCTTCATGCAATTAAAGGAACGTATTATTTTACCCACCTTTTGATGTCACTGTCTATCGCTTAGGTTGTTTTTGGCGGATAGGCTCCTTTTCTGGACCGGATAGGGCTCGGGAAAAGCAGTTTTTCACGGATAGGCTCCTTTGCCGTCTATATACCGTGAAGAAACTGAAGCGTTGAAATGCCGACTGTGAACAAGCACCTATTTAATCATTGCTCATGGGGAAATGGGACTGGTTCCCGCTTTTCATTGAAAGCCTTACGGACAGCGTCTAGAAAGCAGGATAAAAGCTGTTACAAAGTTTTTGGATCCTAAGCTCAGTGTATAAGCCTGCTTGGACGCACGTATTATTGTATTAAGCAATAAAAAGAAGGCACATATCAGGAATCGATACAATCAAGTACTACACCTGACTATATGTTGTAAAGTGACAAAATCACAAGGAAAAAAATACACACAATCATAAGTTTAGATAAGCAAAGCCTTTCAGCGTAAAATTGTATTTTTTTTCTTACCCATTATTTTAGCATATGTTTTGGGTGTTCAAAAGAACCGTCTCATTGAGACGGTTCTTTTGAGTACCCACACCATATGTTTTGGTTGAAAAATAAGAAAAGTATTTTTCTTGTACGCACTCTTAAAGTGTATGTTCATGCTTTTTAACATTTTACTTTATTCACAAATAAATATTTTGTTATGGACTAATTTTATTTTCACAGATCATTTATCCATCTGGTTAGTTAATTACAGAAGCTTTTATAGCCGTTTATCTAATCTTCTGGGAGCAGCCATCTTCCAGCTATTGGCACACATTAACCTGAGTTAACCTCAATATGCTGGTCTGGCAAATGATTGAAGCGGAACCTTTCAGACAATTTCTTTATTTCAATATTAGATAATGGGTATTCCGTTTTAATTACAATCTACAGCCAAATCAATACAAATTAAAATGTAACAACAGTTACTGTCAAAGGAAAAGTATTTAGTTCTGCAATAAGTTTCATTTGATTTTATTCTGTCCTTTTGTTAGCAAAATGAAGAAAATTGTTACAAAATATGTCGTCTGCTAAAATAATAATAAGTGCTTTAAGCCTTGAATTTTAGAATCAATTATTAAATATGGGCCAAGTATCAAAATATACTCATCAATGCACACACTGCTAAAAGCATTACTCTGAAACATTGTAATTTTTTGCTTTTTGACTGATTTATAATTCTGCTTTGGTAGTGTGTAAGCAGGTGGAAGTGATTCCAGTTTTGGTGTGTAGAGATGTTTGACCTGAGAATGACCAGACTCCCATTAACAAGCTAAAGTAATTAATTACAGGCTAATAGAAGGGCATTCACAAACATTTAATGAGGGATTATTCCTGACATACTGTAAACTCTATAATAAATGCATTTGAAAATAAGTGTGGATTATCCCTTTAACTAAAGTCCTGCAGTGACGGTGACAATGGAGCCAAGAGGTCAGCCATTTCCCAACGTTTGATCACAAGGCTGCCATTATAGTAAAATGTGAAACATAAATAACAAAAAGGATCCAGAAAAGAAGCACCGCCTTGGAACGGTCAATATGGTCAATATGGCATTAAACTGGAGGGATTTAAAACATTTAACGTTACTAACCAAAACCTTATTTCTGATTTGGATTACGGCACATAAATGGTCTTGGTTTGTCAATTTCGTGTAACGCAGATATGTAGCTACCTGAAAAACCTTTCGGTAAGATTGTGTTTTGTTAATATATATGGATGGAACAGTTATTCAGAGATGTTATGATGAGGCTTAAATAAGATTTGATCACAAATATGTGTTTTTATAGAGAAAAAGTACACAGTGCTTCCACGATATGAAATTTCTAGATGTCACAAAAGCATGGCTGAATACGCATAAAAGGACAAGTTATTACGTGTATTCAGCCAAGCGTGCATCGCAGATTATGGTCGCACAATATATTATTCTGCTTAGTAAATAAAAAGTAAGAAAGAAAGCAAGCAAAGATCAAGAAGCGATACAATCAAATACCACATCTGACCTAAAGATAAACCAAAAGCTTTGAAGCGTGACTCTATTTACAATATTGATATGTTGTTTTAGAAAAAAGGGTTTCAGGCGTTTATTTACATTTACTATAAAAGCTTTGACATACACATATGTTCCAGTCGTTGGGAGCGCAGTGGCTCAGTGGTAGAGTGCTTGACTCAAGACCGAAGGGTAGCGGGTTCGAGCCTCACCGGCGTCACTGCGTTGTGGTCCTTGAGCAAGACACAGTTATCCTAGCTTAGTACTGGTTAAACCCAGGAAGAACCATCCCGCATAATTGAAAGATTGTTGAGTGGACGTAAAGAATCAAATCAAACAAAAACAAACAAATGTTCCAGTCGTACTGGCTCATTTTACGCATTCTGCATCGATTGTTTGAAGAAAGGCCCAAAGGCCATTGGTCAGAGGTCGTGGTACATCTGTAGTTGAGATATGGGAAAGGAAAACATCACATAGAAGAGAGCCAAGAGATCAGTCCTTTTCCAGGAGGTGACCACAGGCTGCAAGAAGCTGATAAGATAGTATAACTTTTTCAGTCTTTCCAAGAAAACAGAGACAGTAAATGACACGAAAATGCAACAAAGAAACGTGTTGCGTAGTAATACACAGACAGAAAGGAAATCATATGGGCCGCATCGCGAGAAAACCTGTCTTCTTGGGTTGCGAATAACACAGGTGCAGACAAGCCTGGGCACGCGCGCAGTCTGGTCAGCGCCTTTGTTATTCGCTTTGTGGAAGGTATTATATGTAAACTTGCTACGAGCAAAATTTCAATTTTCTAGCCAGTCTGTGTAGCTGAGGAGACTGGTTTGAAACTCACTTTTTGGAAACCCTGAAAGAAGTTTTTTTATCTAAATACGGCCCTATTACCATCACTAGTAAGATATGTCACCACAGTAGTAAGGGGGCCCAATTTCTACTCACCTGGGCCCCCATTACTAATCATAGCTATAGTTGAGTATGATCAGTAGATACCACACTCACACACTGCAAACTAACCTGGGGAGCCATGAGGTAGAGCCACAGAACACTAAGAATCACACAGTAAAAAAAGCAACACTCCTTCTCTACCTCATCCAGATATTAGCGAAATCAAAATGTTTGCAAAATAAGAAATGACACTTTGTACTGTATAACAAAACAAACACCAAAATAGTAAGTGAATGTGATCAGGACATACCGCAATCACAAAACCCGAGGCGCCGCTAGGAAGAGCAACACACCAATCACAAGAGACACCAGGAAGACAAACAAAGCAAAGCAACCAGCTCTCTCTCTCTTTCCTCCCCATTAAATGATTACAAAACTAGAATGGAACCCCACAATGGGAGTAACACTTAACAACGAATCAACAACAACAGAATCGCCGCCGTATAACGAACAGTAGCCTAAGCGTCTGGGGGCTAAAATGCATTTTACTGGTATCAAAGCTACATACACCCTAGATGCTGCTGTTGTTGAAGCACAAACATGTTAAAGCTTCATAAGTATTAAAATGTATCATTTTAGAGAAACAATCTAATCAAATTAACACACTATGATGAAACCAAGAAAAGGGCTCACGACTCACAGATAGTCAGAGCTAACGAAAACCTCAAGATGAGCCACCATGGGCCCTGCAACAGACAAGCACCAACCCACCGATTAAAGCATTATGTCATAGCTGACATTAAGTCTGAGTTCTGACCCATCGTGCAATTAAACTGGAAACCATAGCTAAAAAACTTGATTATACCCGCTTTTTTCTCCAAAAAAAAGGGGTATATTAATTTCACACTAAAGTCTATCCGTCGTCCGTCTGTCCGTCCGTGCGTGCGTGAGTATGTGCGTCCGTCCTTCACGATTCTTGTAAATGTATCGCCTCCTAAACCATTAGACATAGCAACTTCAAACTTTGTACCTAGATAGGTCACATGATGTAGAGGAAACTGGCCAACATTTCATGTGACCCTGACCCGTAGGTCAAGGTCAAAGGTCAAATACTGTATTTTCTTGTAAATGCATCTCTTCCTAAACCGTTAGACATAGCAACTTCCAAAATTGTACCCGATTAGGTCACATGAAGAAGAGGGTACTGTAAAACATTTGGTGTGACCTTGACCCATAGGCCAAGGTCAAAGGTCAAATAATGTATTCTTTTGTAAATGCATCTCCTCTTAAACCGTTAGATGTAGCATCTTCAAACTTTGTATCTGGTTAGGTCACATGATGTACTGGGCAACATCTTCTGTGACCTTAACCCCAAGGTCAAGGTCAAATAATGTATTTTAATGTAAATACATCTCCTCCTAAAACGTTAGACGTAGTAGCTTCAAACTTTGCAGCTGCATAGGTCACATGATGTAGAGTGTACTGGGCAACTTTTCATGTGACGTTTTTCCAGATGTTAAGGTCAGAGGTCAAATATTGTATTTTCTTCCTAAACTGTAGGACATTGCAACTTAAAACTTTGCAGGTGAATAGGTTACATTATGTAGTAGGTGCTGGGGAATATTTAGCGTGGCCTTAATGTCAAATCTCAAAGAAAGTATTTTCTTTTAAATGCATCTCCTTAACTGTTCGACATAGCCACTTCAAACTTCCCAGGTCCATGGGCTACAAGATGTGAAGGGTACTCAGTAACATTTTGTGTAATCATGACCCCAAAGTCAAGGTCAAAAGTGAAAAAGCGGGTATTTGCGATGGTGTACCATCGACTGCATAATAGTTATGTTTTACACACAGGAATGCAGACTGTCTCATGACATCCAAGCTATATCCATTTTTTTATAACGTTTGATTACCTATTTAAATTGGATCACTAAAATTAGGTTTTCCGATACTTGTTTTGAATTTATAAACTAAATCACCATAAAATATAGGTTCTGATATGCAATGTTGCAGAAGAATTTTTAACCCAATGTTGTATTTAACAATCAACTCTGCGGTAGAATTTAGAAAATGATTTTCAAATTTTATGATATCTACTTAGTTGTCAAAAATAGAACCATCAAACACAGAACTCTCAAGCACAGAACACTCACTAACGAGATTACAAAATGACACCTACGTCATAAGATAATTCGTACTCCCTTATCATTGAATTTATCAAACTCTTTGCAAGCCACGCATTTTATCACTTTTCCAACTTGTTTAACCCATTTAAAGTAAGTAAGGGTGCAAAGATCAGGAATTGATACAATCAAGTACCACACCTGACCCAAGACGAACGATTTTCCCACCGTTATCAAATGGAACGGTCCAATTCAGTGGACACCCTGCCGCGTTCTGCGGCGTCTCATCTGAGTATGCGCTGTTTGCCTATTTCCCACAAAAAGGTAGCTAGGCTTATATGGGTTAATAAATTCAACATAAGCACTCATGTAAGATCCTTTGGAAACAATCTGTACATTTCTCTTACAGAAGCCGTATATGTGGAAGACAAGATTGTGCTGGGTAGGCTGGCCTGGCCAGGTAATGTTTCTTTAATCAATATTTTAAATAGTACTTGCATTTATGTAAGTTTATGCTAAGCTCCATCTACTATTATTCATTTGTGACCTCTCAGTATTGACCTTTGGTCGAGTCCAATTCTCTGGGTTGAGCAGATAATTTACCGTTAACTCTTTGTAAAATGTGTTTATATCCTTAAAAGCTATGTTCAATTGGTAGCTGTCTCAATGGTTCAGTGGTTAAAACTCTTTTCTGAAGCACGCGAGGTCGTGAGTTCGAGCCTCAGTTTGGAGGTTTTTTTTTCTGTTTTTTTTTCTTGCAATTATATTGCATGTATTGATGTTTAATTATTTTAGTATAACAAAGTAAGTTTTATATGTTATAAAATGATTTTTCGCGTGTTTTTATTTGCACTTGTGTATACAGCTGTTTTTATGTATGTTCACAGTACTAGGAATTTTCAAATTTCATCCTCTTTCTCGTTTGCTGTATCTGTCGCAGAGCCATTATCATCTGAATCCAGATTTTATAACCACAGGTTCAGGCATCTCATCCCTCGCGATGTCACTCGCCCAATAATTCTCCTCGATGCCCTTCAGTCTGGCCAGTGTTTTCTTTTATAGACTGCATGGCTTTCAGGATGAGTTCTTTTATCCTTGTTAAGTGGATGGCGAGACACATAAACATGCTCCTGTGGGTAGGTCTTGCATAGTTCAAGCAGCTCATCTTCTAACATACCAGCGGACCATAGAATACCGTGCTTGGTCAACCACCCTTGTATCAGGTGTTTCTTGACAAGCGGACGAACTAAAATAGTGATTATAGTGCAGACCCAAGGGTCATGCAATTCCACTATTATTAAATTACCATTAGAAAAGAGTATCTTTAGTCCAGTAGTACTATCTTGTCAGCATTTCGGGACAGCTAGGCTGGTATGAACGTAAGTTTCATCTGTATAAGCGACTGTGTAACATGCCTCTCTCAGCTCCCTGACCATGCGAAGGTATCTGATCCTGCTCGGGACTACATCTTGACTCTCCATCAGGACTTTTCGATTCACCCTACCCGTGTGTCAGTAAACTTCATGTGAAGGAGATCTTTGCGAAGACGACCCTTGCTGCCAGTGTAACCAATACTCTGTTTGAGCTCTATTCTGATGTTATCAAGGGTTGACAGGACCTACTTCAAGGAGTACATGCTGACGATGGTCCTCCGTACAACACCCTGGTCAAAGTCATCCTGTTACACTTTCGACGTAGATGACGGTGGTTGCTTTGGCTGTTGCTGCTCGTCTTGTGCCTTCTTCTTCTCTTCCACAATTTTCTGAGCGGTAGATCTGCTAACGCCAGTGAGTGCTGCAGTCTTGTCCCATACACGATTCACTGACAGTTTCATACATGACCTTTATTTTGCTCCTTGCAGAACTTGTACACGTTTTCAATAGTAGCTCTTGCATCGTCGCTGTATCTCCATACAAGCTTCACCATTTTACTGAGTGAAGTCGCTTTACATGTGCATAATACATCAAAACATGCTTTTTCTGCAAACATGTAAATCACAAAAAACATCCTGCATCTTTGCGAAAGCAAAAAAAAGGGGGTTTATTGGGGCTCGAACCCTCAACCTCGTTATCAAATTCTTTGAGTAAAACCGTTTTACTTACTGCGCCATCGAATCGTTTGTAAAAGTTATCTTGTAAATACGAATAATTACATGGCTCAACGTTGTAACACCCCTATTTTATGGAGCAGTTTATTTGTGTTAGTGCAGTCACGCCCTGATGCTTTTAAGGCTATTATATGAATAATTATATAAATAAACAATACAATACAAAATTTATTTATAAAGTCGGAAATATTTAATTTTAAGCAAAGCATAGGCTCGTGCTATTCAATATGACCATCTAAATGACATGATACTTTTGTGCACACACAAAACGTGGGTTAAAACTGACTGCCGATTATACAAACAATCACAATATAAAGATAACTATGTTCTCTTTCGTGTAATTCAGATGAAACATAAAAGAGCCGTGACATGATATTTCCAACAATGTGGTTTGTGCGACCAAAAAAGCCTCAGATCAGCATGCGCATACGCGCAGTCTGATCAGAGCCTTTGCTAGTTGCTTGAATATTCTATCACTGTAAAGCTACTAACTGAACACCATTTGGAGTTTCTAAGCTTAAAATGAGGCTGCACAGGCTCGTCGGAGTCTACGCGTGTCAAACTGCCACATTGTTGGAAATCACATGCCATGGCTCAAATCATTTATTATCCAGAAACGAATTATCAACTGTTATGATGTACATGTCTATATGCCTCACATCAGCATTTAGCGTCTTACAAGTACATCATAACCGCCTATACTTCTTTGTATTATATCTTAAAGCATATGATATCAAACTTAACAACATATACGTGCGTGATGGCAAGCAAAGATCTGAGCGCTTTCTCTTTATTCATAAGACAAAATTTCATAACAATTTACAACCACTAGCATCACTCCATCCAAATGCAGTTCCTTGCTTATGCGCTAGCACAAAGCATTCCACGGTTAGAAACACTACATAGACTGTGCATCAACTCATCCATAAAACCAATCTCTCAATTTTACAGCCTATCTGAAATCAACTGATAACCAATTAACCCATATAAGGCGAATGGAATATCTTACTTCTACCAATTTGGCCCGTTCACTTCTGCTTTAAGGGTTGTTGGGTGGTATTTGTCATTTTTATTCAAATTTAAATTGAACATTCTGCAAGCAAACAGTGGAGACCTTGATCAGACGCCACCTTATGCCTATGCCCCACAAAAGAACGCTATCCTTATATGGGTTAAATATCATAGAAAGTCAAATATTCTTGGAACATTATCAACCTTTTGCAAATTGTCTTTAAAATCTAAATAATAAACCATTTTTCGAACAATAATGAGGGTAGGTCGGTGGGTGGGTAAACCCAACAGAATTTCTCATTGTTCTGTCTAGCCTCGAATGACCATACAATATCACAAAAGATAATTTATAGCCTTTCGGAACGATCATTGCTCCTTAATCACGAGTTTCTTGACCTTATATAAGCTTAAGGACATATGCTACTTAATACTTCCCACAGTGAAATATTTTCAATACAACGCATACAGTTCGTTTTATGCATGGACTTTCAATTTATGAAATTAGATGAAAAGGATATGTCACCGTGCTCATTTTTTCATAATCTCATATGGATGTTTTCAGCATTTGATCAATTTTATGGAGATAAACTTAGTCTTAAATGTTGAGCTGAAATAGCTGTAATCGTCATCCAGCTTCTTCATTTTAATCTTCATTATTGCTCATGACCTCAAGATTTTTAGAAAACGCAAAAAAATGCTTTGTTTTTGCAAAGGCCTCACAAGAAACTGCATGATATATTTTGGCAATTCGCCAAAAATTGGATTTCGATTTTTAGAGGAAATTATATATTAAAAATCTTTTTTTGTGTGTGTTTATTTCTTTAGAAAAAAAAGAAAAAATGGGGATCACCGTACTAATTATCTTTCAGGAGGGACAAATTTAACCCCACTCCCACAGATTTCGAGGATAATTTGTTATAAAAAGTTCAGGAGTGATTTTTTTGTAATCTATAAATCACATATTACTTGCATGAAGTAATGTATAATATGTGCCCACCCGGAAATCGACCCTGGCAGTCTGGTTCCAAAGTCCGACACGCTAACCACTAGGCTATGAGGTCAGATCGTGCGTGGCTCGAAATAAGTTAGCTTAATTGTACAATTATACGAGTTTATATACAAATATTTCCTCTTGTAGGAGGGACGAGTCCAAGACGATTTTTCCGCTACAAGAGGGCCCCGAAATATTTGTATATTCACGCGTATTTGGTCAAAAAAGTTCTTGCGTCATGACCAATAAAACAATCACGATTTAATTTATTCATCAGATATTCAAGTCAATTATAAGCTCAACCCTTCACAGGGTCTTGTGGAAATTATTGAACAGTTTAGATCAAAGGAAAGGCGGAAAAGATATGATACAACCATACTTATTGTACAGATAATCCGAGTATCAGCCATATTCGTATTTGCAAACAGGGTAAAAAATAGGATTTTTTGACATTGTTTGATTTCGTCTGATCTACTTATCTATATTTGGTACTAAGGCGATCAGTTCTGATAAAGGGTCAATAGATAATTCGAACACATTTTAGTTTCTTTATTTTGTCAAGAAAATTTGGAAATATCCATCTGACATAAGAGTATCTGAAAACTGTATTGATCCGAATTCGTAAATGGTCAAAAGACAAGAACCAGACAGCTTTCTTATTTCCCGAGGCAAGAATTGTGCGCATGGGACTGGGCTGCAAATATCTTTTACTAAGAAAATTCAAAGAATTTCGCGTGACGAATCAGTGAGATCCTACCATATTTGCTGTAATACAAGATATTACAGAAAACAAGTATACTCTCTATAAATCCCATCGTCTTTCCGTACTTAAAGAGTCCAAATAAATAACGCATCGGTTAATAAATATGTTTATTATTATTATTATTATTATTATTATTATTATTATTATTATTATTATTATTATTATTATTATTTAATTTCAGCATGTCTCTCAGGATCTCTATTGGTATTATATCACCGAGTTAGCCTTCTACTGGAGCCAAATTTTTACACTATTTTATGACCACAGAAGAAAGGTATCAAGTATACTCATCTTCCCAAGAAACTGTGATTCCATAGTGTCTTTAACCCTTTGGAGATAATATTCTGTCTCACATACCTATGCCTACTACAAGATATAGTCGTCCAATATCTGTTCCAAATCGCTACCCATGTGAGATTAGCGTTGTTAATGCGAGATAAAAATAGTAAGTGAGTATGATCAGGAAATACCACAATCATAAACTGCAGATAAACCTGTGGCATCGTGAGGAAGAGACACACAGCAATCACGAGATACCAGGAAGACAAACAAAGCAAAGCAGCCAGCTCTCTCTTCCCCATTGAGATGATTGCCAAACTAGAATGAACTCAAAGCAATGCAAAACTAAACATATAACAATTACAGAATCCCACAATTGGAGTAACAATCAACAACGGATCATCAGCAATAGAACCGCCGCCTTAGATCGGACAGCAGCCAAAGCCACTCCTTAATTGCATTTTACTGGTACCAAATCTTTTCCCTAGATTCTGCTGTTGTTGAAGCACAAAAATGTTAAGTTCGCATGGAGGATTCCTAACTATTGCAATGTATCATCATAGAGAAACAATATAATCAAAATGCACTTTGATGAAACAAGCTGCTAACACAAGAAATTTTAGGCTCATGACTGTATTCTTATGGAAACGAAAGTTGAATTGTTGATTTGTTCTTATTTCATAGGACTTTTTTTTCACTGTTGAAAATACAACCATTAACGCACAAGTGGTATAAACTGAGCGATTGGTCATGAAACATTTATTCAAATGCTTTAAACACTTTGAATGCATTGTCAATTCATCCATTCCTTGGGTAAAGACAAGGACTGAAGGAGTCCATGCCCTGGGATGCGTGCCAATGTGTAAAAAGAATTGTTTTCCTCAACAAATTTACTCACTGTTGTTAATCAGTAATCCTTGCAAATTCATAATTAAAGGAGTCCAATGCCCTGAGGTTCGTGCCAATGTGTAAAAAGAATTGTTTTCCTCAACAAATTTACTCACTGTTGTTAATCAGTAATCCTTGCAAATTCATAATTAAAGGAGTCCAATGCCCTGAGGTTCGTGCCAATGTGTAAAAAGAATTGTTTTCCTCAACAAATTTACTCACTGTTGTTAATCAGTAATCCTTGCAAATTCATAATTAAAGGAGTCCAATGCCCTGAGGTTCGTGCCAATGTGTAAAAAGAATTGTTTTCCTCAACAAATTTACTCACTGTTGTTAATCAGTAATCCTTGCAAATTCATAATTAAAGGAGTCCAATGCCCTGAGGTTCGTGCCAATGTGTAAAAAGAATTGTTTTCCTCAACAAATTTACTCACTGTTGTTAATCAGTAATCCTTGCAAATTCATAATTAAAGGAGTCCAATGCCCTGAGGTTCGTGCCAATGTGTAAAAAGAATTGTTTTCCTTAACAAATTTACTCACTGTTGTTAATCAGTAATCCTTGCAAATTTCATAATTAAAGGAGTCCAATGCCCTGAGGTTCGTGCCAATGTGTAAAAAGAATTGTTTTCCTCAACAAATTTACTCACTGTTGTTAATCAGTAATCCTTGCAAATTCATAATTAAAGGAGTCCAATGCCCTGAGGTTCGTGCCAATGTGTAAAAAGAATTGTTTTCCTCAACAAATTTACTCACTGTTGTTAATCAGTAATCCTTGCAAATTCATAATTGAAGGAGTCAAATGCCCTGAGGTTCGTGCCAATGTGTAAAAAGAATTGTTTTCCTCAACAAATTTACTCACTGTAACAGTTGTTAATCAGTAATCCTTGCAAATTCATTATGATAAAACAATAAATTGTTCCTTGTTTTGATTGCTGTTTAATCGCAATTATAGCGCGCGCCTTTGTAAACATCAACTGTCACCAACAAATGAGCCGTGACATGAGATTTCCAACAATGTGGCATGTTGACAACTGTAGACTCAGACCAGCCTGTAAAGCCTCCTTTTAAGCTTAGAAACTCCAAATGATGTTCTGTCAGTAGCTTAACAATCATAGGATACTCAAGCGACAAGCAAAGGCTCTGATCAGACTTCGCGTATGCGCAGGCTGATCTTAGGCTTTGCTGGTCGCACATACCACATTGTTGGAAATCTCATGTCGCGGCTCAAATATTATTATGTACATCGCCAAAATTTATGTGAGAAAAAAATCCACCACTGGTGTTTTATGTGGGAATAGGAAAATCCCAACCTTTGGCTCCACCGTCCAGTAGGAAACTCGGCAAGCCTCGTTTCCCAATGGAACGAAGGGCCATCGGGTTGGGACTTTCCTGTCCCGACTGAAGATCAGTGATGTATGCTATTAGTCTCACATACTTTATACTAACGCACGGGAAAGATAGAAATCGAACGTTGATAGATAAGTGACGTCACTGTCACGTTAAAATGGCGTCATCATGTTATTTCGTATCTCAGCGTATTCAGGAACTTCTGAAGCCCTTTTTAAAACATAATAGTGCGTTGTCAAATGGCGAGCAAGCAGAATGATATATTATTAGTGCGAGAATGGATAGAAAGATCCGTTCCTCATGATCACCATTTGCCATCACTATGGAAACCTTGGGAAGCATTTTTCTATCCCACCCTAACACTCTTGATAGATGTAATATTATGACAAAGTGCGAAAGAGAAAAACAAAGACACATGCGTGAATGCCAGTCTACTAGGTTACAATGAAAAGTTAACGCTCAAAAAAAATAAATAGTCGTTAAAAGACAGAGTTATAATAGACTGTCTATCAAATCTGATTGCTACAATTTTTGTCGAAATCTATCAAGAAAAAAAGAATATATGCATCAGGGATTGCTATAATGTCTTAAATGGGGACATATTTAGGAGCTTATGACAGCAAAGCCTCTTAATTAGATATGCAAAAATGAAATAAACAAAATTGGATAATGAATTTTCCCTTTAAAGTTTATAAATTTGTATGCGCCTTATTTAGAATTTAAGGATCATTTACATAAGAAATAATAATTCATTAATCTCATTAGCATCTCTTTATATATTCAAAATGGCAGCGATGGAATATTGTTATGAAAAGAAAAAGAAGAGACAAAAAGGAGAAACCAAAAAAAAACAGTTATAATAATAACATAATCGCTGCCATAGAATAAACACCAGTTGCAGTTACTTGTGTGTGTGTGTGTGTGTGTGTGTGTGTGTGTGTGTGTGTGTGCGTGCGTGCGTTTGTGTGTGAGGGATGGAAGTGGTCCTTAACTATATTTTACTGGCCAAGTACTTGCCATGCCCAGGTACTTAAATAAGTCTGAAACGAAATATCTAAGAATAGGAATTTAGTATTGAATATTTTTTTCAAGTTCATAATTATTAACCCTTTGTATACGGGAAACCCCTAAACCTATGCGTTTTCAAACAGTGAATACCCAGATTGAATACAGCATTGCTGTGGCATTTTATCAGGTTTTACACTGTGTGTAAACCAAATAAATATAATACTTTTTTAAACAAATATTACCTGGCAGCCCTAGAAATGCACAATGGATATTCCAAGTTTATTGTATCAAACCAAAAGAAAGAATTCATTTGTATACAAAGGGTGAATGTGCTTCTACATCTTACACTATTGTAGTCAAATCATGGACATGAAAATGTCTGCTGTATTACCATCACCAACAAGTTAAAACAATTGATTTCCCTTCGTAATAAATTATGCCAGGGCGGACTAATTTATTGGGTTTCAACATCAATATTAGTTATGATTTATGTAGTAGATAACATTAAGTGTAAATGTCTTTATCATACGACGTCGCTTCTGAGAGTATAAATAACGCCATGCAATAAGATTGATAAACCACTAGTGGTTTACAGACTTTCAGGAAACGTTATGACGCCCATAACAACGTTGCGTACATGATGACAAAATTTAAACATTTTACGACTGAAATTTTCAAAAATACCTAGTATTCGTGCTCTTGTATTATTGAATTTATTAAACGCATTGCGAAAAAAGAGATGAAATGCTAAGCAACCCTCACACTCTATTTATCCCAACTCGTTTGATAAATTCAATTAACATGAGCACTCATGTAAAATCCTCTTTATTTAACACTGACATCAATGTATGTATATGGATGATTGATATATACTTACGATTCCTGATCCAGGACTTTAGTTAAGAGTGCGTAACAGAAAAATAATTTTCTTATTTCTAAACCAAAACATATGTTGTGGGTACACAAAAAAGAACCGTCTCAACGAGACGGTTCTTTTGTGCACCCAAAACATATGTTTAAACTGACAGGTAAGAAAATATTTTACAATTTCACGCTCAAAAATGTTGTTTATCTAAACCTATGCTGATTTTTGTCTTCTTCTTTACTTTTGCTTCCATTTGTTTCTTTTAGGATTTTATTGAGCTGATGATCCATCATGTGGCAACCATTGGGCTCCTGTCTTTCTCTTGGGTTGTGAACTTCGTCAGAATTGGGTCCCTGGTACTTGTGGTGCATGATGCAGCCGACTCTTGGCTATCTGTAAGTTACTCTAATCTTTTGACCTTACACTACAACTGTTAGCAACACGGAATTTATGGTGTATGTTTGCAGCTCCCTGTAAAATGATTAAGCGCGGCCAGCAGTCGGTAACGTGTCTGGCAACAGATGTGAGTCTGACTTCAGATTCAGGGGTCGCGAGTTAGATCCCGGCCCGGTCCCATACTTTCATGGAGATTGATCATGAAATAATTTCTACGGTCATTCTCCTCCCTTCCCCTGAATCATTCAAGAAGGTTTGTTGTCAGTTACAAGCGAAAGTATGTGCACGAAGTACTTGTTATCTGCTTGTTCAAACTTGTCCAGGAAAAAGTGAGTTTTGTCAACCGACCGTCCCTCCATGACCATAGCTGTTGACTTGGGACGTTCAGCAACAAAACAAACGAACAATCAAACTAGCGAATATAACGTAATTATATTTTTTTTTGTATTGATTCAGAGTCATTGACGACGTAATTCAAAAAGTGCAACGTCATCATGATCGATATCTAAAGGCACATGCCGTGAGATAGACAACGTTTATCAGGCAACGTGAAACGCTGCAGTAAGTATAAATTATAACTCATAAGTCAGACTATATGACGGTTCCAACTTACAGACTTATATTTCGATGAAATGGTAGGGGACTGATGCTTTAGCTAGTGTCAGACCCGTGGGGTTTTATCTGTTGGATTTCTTTTGCTCCGGTATTCAGTTTTATGTACTGTTGAGTCCTTATCTTTGCTTAATCTCCCATATTGTTTTATATGTTCTAGGAGATGATGCATGGATAAGTTAGGGGTCTATTTCATGCAAATCAAACACCTATGCGTCTTGATCCACATCTGAACTAAGAGTGAGTTTGGCGCCGTGAAACTGGTTTAAGCCCTCCAGTAAAATATTTTTACCTCCAGTAAAATATTTTTACTGATCGTTCCAAGGCTTTTGTGGATCAAATGTGTTATTTCTGTCTTGTGTTTGTCTTTCTTTCGCGTTTGTTATTTGCTGCCTTGCAATTACCTACAGTTTAGTGCCCAATTTCGAATCTGGTCAAGTTCCGAATCACGTCATAGTGTCATTGCAAACTAAACATCAGCGGTAAAATTTAAAAAAAAACATATTTTGGTTTTGTTTTGTTGTATAATTATCGCTCTGTATGTGTGTGAAAGCAAATATCTATTAGTTATCTGCTTGGTGAAAGTAATTACATTTTCCCCCGTGACCCATTTTATGAAGGTATATTTTCACACGTGTCAGTATCTGTTCACTGCATATTTTCGAAAAATACTTTCGTTTGAAGTGCATTTTATCAAACTTTCGGTTTCAGCATGTTTTTCCAACATTTATTAAAACACATGCAAGAAAAAAAAACGGACCTTTTATTCTGTTTTTTGTTCAGCCATAGTCCTATAATCAGTGTCACCTTTTTGCCCAGTTTAGAATCAGCTGACTCAGAGTGTGTAAACACAAGTTTATTTCACGTTACATAACAATAACGTACACGTGCTCAGCTGTTTGTACAACATTGATCAACATAGGAAGCCAAATTATGTGAAAAGGTTTCACAGGCACCATATGCTCTGTCTCTCTCTTTCTCCCTGTTTGTTATACCCCCGCGAACTTTGTTTGTGGTGGGTATACTGTTTTCATTTGAATTGAATCTTTACGTCCCGGTCAACATATTTTCAGTTATGTCGGGACGGGTCCACCAAACTTAAAGGAAGGATTAATCTGTCCCAAGGACGCAACGCAGTGACGCTGGTGAGGCTCAAACTTGCAACTCCTCAATCTCGAGTCAAGTGTCATTGGACTCGGTGCGTGCGTGCATGTGTGCATGCATGTGTTTGTGTGTTAAAGAACCTAGCAGACCAGAGTTCGATATAGGATATTTTCCAAGGGGTGGATGAAGGCAGTAATCTCAATATTTACCAGCATATACTGTTCCCCCCAAGCACCCCCTCCAATAATTAAATAGATATATGAACAAATTAAACAACATAAGCACATATATAGATCTATATCGGGGATACCCAGAAAAAATCTTTAAAATTTCACATCCAAAAAATATTCCTATTCTGCAACAACCTAAAATACATCAAAATGGAAATAATGACCCCAACAAAAAATCGTTTGCTTCTCGTCGTCTGCTGTTAAGTTTTGAAGCATCTAGATCCACATCATTCTGATCCAGTTAGAGCAATCTGCTCTGGGTCCACACAGTTTTCTCTATACTTACATTAAACATTAATGTTAACATATGTGCAGCAGGCGTCTGATGTAGACGGTATTTCCGGATGCAGTTTTCTTTTTAGGGGTAAAGCAAATGCAAATGTCTAAGTTTAATACTCTCCTTTTGCAGAGGCTAGATGACTTATGTCTTCCCTAGACAAATTGATTGTAAGCGCTGATATGTGAGCGTATAGGTTTTAAATGTTGAAACGTTTTTACCAAATGTTTGAGTTTGTTCTCGTATTAAGGATAGCCTTCGTGTAAGGGGTTGCCAATACCATATGTCAAAACCGTTAATTATTTCTAAGCGCGGTAGCTCAGTGGTACAGTCGAGGGGTTGCAGGTACGAGCCTCACAAGAGGCACTGCGTTGAGCCCTTGAGCAAGACACTTTATCCTCTGCTTAATACTGGTTAAACTCAGGAAGAACCCCCCCCCCGACATGACTGAAAAAATGTTATCTGGGGCGTATAGAATCAAATCGAATATTCCTCTTGCTCTGCTGCAGCTAAATTGCACTGGTGAATGTTTGCATAAATCATTGGCCACGGCGCAAGAAAGTCTGTGTTTCGGGGTACCGATCAGATCTGACATGAACATGCCCGTGTGCTGATCAGCTCCTTATGTTGCATGAGAGAGTGGGTGAGTTTGTGTTTAATGTACTGTTAACATATGAGGTAATATGGAGGCGGTGCCAGGGTTTAGAGTCTCATCTAACAGACTTGATGAGTTGGGAATCAAACTAGGAACCCCTTGGTACAAGACGAGTGGTTTGACAACTACACCACGACGGCTCCTCTTATTTTGCGTATTCGTATTCTTGTCTTTAATGTCTAGACAGTAGATTTTTTTTTGCTTCTATAAATTTTAAGACTCGCGAGTCTTTGTAAATTTCTAGACTGGGTTGTGTTAGCCTAATTGGGATTCCAGAGCACTGGAACAGATTTCTCGAGATGTGGCTTATATTAACCACACTACAGCCTATTTTCCCAACACACTACTCCGACAAACTGACCATGGAACAGTCCAACTGATTATTTAGATGACGTTGTTCACAGAGTGCTTTTACATATTGCTGATGCGTGCCTATCCCTATCCCCACAAAGTGGGAAACGAAGGGCCTTGACCGTTTATTGCAATGAATACGGTAAAATGATGTATCTTGTTGGCTTTGGAAGTAGTGATTAAGCTAACAAATAGAAAAATATAACGCAAGTGCATTGATGAAGGATTTTTTTAGGAATTGCAGAAGTGATTCGAAACTGGGAAAATGACCCAAACTTTACTTTGAAGTAGACCGCCAATTGTATGACTCGCAGCAGAGACTGAGTGAAACAAACTGAGTTTCATTATTTAGGGGAATAATAGTGCTTTTTAACAGTAAAGCCGAAATCTTATTTCCTCAGAGCAAATATTTGGAATTTGCCATGAACTAAAGGTGATTTGAAACTGGGCAATTAACTGTAGAATTTCAAAAACTCTTTACAAAGTTCTTGGCATCGATAGCCTTGTTTTAATAACTTTGCAATTTATAATTGATTCCTTTTGTAAAATATACTTATATTTGAACATCCTTGCAGCAATTATATTTGAACATACTCGTTCAAAACGGGCAAGCTGCAAAATATGCACACCATTAGAAAGGAGCAAGGAGCATATCCATCCAGAAATGGAAAATTACTATTTAAAAATGAAATTCACTTTGCGTGTAAAATAGTTAGTGAGTGTGATCAGGAAATACCACAATCACACACTGCAGGCTAACCCATGGCACGGCATGGAAGAGCCACAGATCATTTAAAGTAACAAGACATCCAAACGATAATCAAAGCAAAGCAACCAGCTCTCTCTACCTCTTCAAGATGATTGCAAACCTAGACAAGATACAAAGTAATTCTAAGTTTAATTTGTTTATTGATGAGGATCGTAGCAGGCGTCCGATGTATTACCTAATCTGGTCGACCCTATAAGTCTAGTTTTAATCTAATTCTAGATTGTAATACTACTGAGTTGTCTATAACTTTGACTTCTTGGCTTACTGCGGTAAAACCCCATCTTATAAAATAATTTAAAATAGTTTATGAGAAGAATGGTAAAAAATATTTTGGTCTATTAAAAGTTGAGGTGGGATTCTTTTCTTAATTTAAATCTAAAGATTTACGAGCATCTAGTTTGTCTACATAGTTTGGGATATTTGGACTTAAATCTCTCTTTATTTATTTATTTATATAATATTTCAAGAGGATGACATATTCAGCTCGACGGCAAGTCTACCATATGGCCCTCTGAACATATAACTGATATATAAAACATGGAAACAAACGAACAGTAATATTTACATATATACAAGTATGCATAGCATTGCTAAAAAAGGATAACAATGAAGTTTCAGACAAATTAAAAGTATCACACAGTCTAACGTCAGGTGGTACATTTGTTTTCTACATTGTACATCAGATGTGTTCTAATGGGTATATAAAAATAGTGTGTTCATAAGTAAAATTGCAGTCTCTAAAATGAAATGTATTTTATCAATGCTCTTTTAAATGTATTCAAGGATGTTGCTTGTTTAACTGATGTAGGGAACGTGTTCTATAGCTTAGGGGCTGAAACTGTAAATGGGATGGTGTAAAAAGACAGCCTGGTGTTTGATACCATTAATGAGCTATAGCTGTCAGTAAACAGGAAATATATATACTGGAGTTAGATTGTTTAAGGCCTTGTATGTCAAAACAGCCTTCTTATAATTGATTCGTTGGGATACTGTCATCCATCTTAGACTTTGTAACATTTCCACTGATGGGGTAATATAGTCAACTTTTAAAATAATATGTGCCGCTCTCTTTTGAAGTTTGTTAATTCTTTCCATATTCAGTTTTGTTGTAGATCCCCAAGAACTTGAAGCATAATCTATCAAAGGTAGAAAATAGCTTTGATAAAACATGTTTTGAACATTTTCAGGGACATATTAAGACAATTGTCTTAGAGGTGAATTTCTAGAGATATTAATATAACATAAGTAATCAATATGCTGGTTCCAACTAAGTGTTTCATTAATATGTACACCTAGTAGTTCTTGCGCCAGGGACATTCTGAACCTGAGTTTTATGGTGACTAAGAGTTTAGTTGAAGGAGATTATTGGCTCAAATAGTTTTTCAGTGCAGTTTATTAATATACTTTCTCATTATAAAAAGATTGGCTATAAAATTTCAGTTTTGCAACAGACTGCATGCTTGGTGATCAATCCATTCATAGTTTGCAACTTTGCTTTTCCTTTAATTGTACGCCAGTGGTTTGGACTTCAGACTCTATGATAGTTCCGACTTAAAGACTTATCTATAGATGAAACGGTTGGGGTCTTATGCTTTGGCTGTTGTCAGGCCAACCAGGGTCTACCTGCTGGATTCCTTTTGCTCCGGTATTTAGCTTTATGTACTGTTGAGTCCTTATCTTTGTGTTATCTCATTTTACCTGCCTCGCTTTAGCGAAAGCAGGTCTAGTAGTGGATCAACTATGTATGTCAGTTCGACTGTTTGTCTGGATATAGATCTGTTCGCAACACTTGGATTGCCCAGTTTGTGTAATCTGTAACTCCAAAAGCTTTCTTTCCTTTTCATTCAAACTTTGCATAATGATTGTTCTGCACCTCCTAATATTTTCTCATTTTTACAGTTGTTGGACTTTTTTTTTCATCTTCAATGCATAGGAACGTCTGGTTTGTGTAATCTGTAACTCCAACAGTATTCATTTCCTTATATTCAAACTTTGCATAATGATTGTTCACACATTGAAGATGTGCACCTCTTATTTAGTGCACAATTAGTATTTTTTTTTTCATTTTTGATGGGTGTTGAACTTAGACATTTTTTCTCTCCAATATGCTTAGGCGGTGCCTAGATTGTGTTATCTATAACTCCAACAGTATTCAATCTTTTATATTAAATTTTGCATATTTATTGTTCAAAAATTGAAGATGTGCACCCCCTTTTTTGCATATTTAACATTTTTTTTTCATTTTTGGGAGGTCTTGAACTTAGACATTTTTATGCTTAGATGTTTTCTAGGTTGTGTATTCTGTAACTCCAAGAGTTTTCATTCCTTAAAATTCAAACTTTGCATAATGATTTGTCATACATACAACATGTGCCTCTTTTTTGTGAAAATTTTAGGACTGTTGAACTTAGTTAGTTTTTCCATCCGAAATGCATAGGGGTGTCTGGTTTGTGTTATTTGTAACTCAAGCAGTTTTCATTTCTTTATATTCAAGCTTTGTAATATGATTGTTCACACATTGAACATGTACATCCTATATTTGTGCGCATTTGATAATATATTTTTGAGTGCTTAATTTAGAAATTGTCACGTCGCATAGATAATATTGTGTTATTTGTGCGTTATCTGTTTTTTTACATGTTTTTTTTTTCAATCTTGTTGATATTATTCCTGTATATTTAACTTTGCATACTGACTGTTCGCACATTGAAGATGTGCCCTGGAGACGCAGGCCCAGAGCAGAACTTGGTCTTCTTATATCTTCATTTATATGTTACAAGAGGTAATTCATGGATAAGTTAGGGGGCTTTTATGCAAACCAAACATCTATGTGTCTTGACCCACATCTGAACTAAAAGTGAGGTTGGCGCTGTGAAACTAGTTTAAGCTCTCCAGTAAAAGTAGTTGTACTGACCGTTCCAAGGCGGTGCTTCTACTGTCGATCTTTATGTTATTTTTGTTTCGTGTTTGTCATGTTTTCTTGTCTGTCTATTGCGTCCTTGTTGTCACCTCCTGGGAAGGAAATGACCTCTTGGCCCTCTTGTATGTGTTTTGTTGTTGTTGTTGTTTTTTTCACATTCCAATGTGGTGTCCAGGGCAGGTGTGGTGCTTGATTGTATGGATTCCTGAACCATGCATTCTATCTTACTTTGTCTGAGCATGAATGTGAACTTAGGCGTAGCTATGATTGCGTAGATAGACACGTGAGCATTGATGATTGTACATTTCTGGGGAAATCACCTACTTTGGAACATGTCTTTTTCACATATTATAATGGACTATTCCTAAAACGATAGAACTCGCTCCCCTGGGAGCAAATTATTTCCTTTAAGAGCAGTTCCCGCTTTGAAAAGCAACACAATCTCGACTGTTGAATGATTTCCTTGCTGTATCCTACTCTTTTGTAACATTTATTATATCTTTAATATTTTTAATTTAAAAAAATTATATTTAACAATCAACTCTGAGTATCTGTGTTAAAATTTAGAAAACAATTTTATGAAATTTCAAGTATAGATAGCTTTGAAAAATAACTTATAAGTCAAAATTGGTTTCTTTTGTTTAAGTCACCAACATAAGAACATACTCTCGCAAAATGAATGAGTTGCGAAATGTATTTATCATAAGAAGGGGAGCGAGGAACATCTTCATCAATAAATGAAAAAAATTACAATTTCAAATTAGAATTATCCTGCTTATCATAATGGCATAGGTGAAACTATGCCATTACTTATAGACAAGCCCCAATTCAATAAGGGAGTTCAGTATCAAAGAATTTGCCTTATTTAACAGAAGTTCAGTGAGATTTATCTGACTTACAATTTGTTCGACCTAATGGTTATCAATATTAAGCACGTCATCTAGATATCTTGATGTAGGGTTGAATGCGTCAACATCATCAGCTGGATTATTGTCAAAAGGAGACAACATAAAGTCTCTTTCAAATAAAATCTGCAACAAGAGCCGGAACAAGAGGAGCACAACAATTATCCATTAGATTATCAACAATTTGTATATGTTCCAAAAGATAGTGGAGCTCATCAACCATTTTCTGACATGTATTTAGGGTGTTCAAAGTAAAAAAGAGCGTGTTTCAGATTAAACACCTGACCAAGGAAACCACACTGGAAAGTGACAAAACACAATAAAACATCACACACAAGAGAGGCAATATGGTCGGCATGCCTAATTCTGAACCTAATCATGGTTGATAGCCATGATTCTCTTTTTAATTCCAGGACAGTGGGTGAGGCCTCAGACGAAATGACGGCCCTGCTGTAAAGCTTTAATCTGTTGGTTGGTGCCTGTTGCTTGTCGTTGGCTGGGCCCACCATAGCTCAACTATGCCATTACTTATAGACAAGCCCCAATTCAATAAGGGAGTTCAGTATCAAAGAATTTGCCTTATTTAACAGAAGTTCGGTGAGATTTATCTGACTTACAATTTGTTCGACCTAATGGTTATCAATATTAAGCACGTCATCTAGATATCTTGATGTAGGGTTGAATGCGTCAACATCATCAGCTGGATTATTGTCAAAAGGAGACAACATAAAGTCTCTTTCAAATAAAATCTGCAACAAGAGCCGGAACAAGAGGAGCACAACAATTATCCATTAGATTATCAACAATTTGTATATGTTCCAAAAGATAGTGGAGCTCATCAACCATTTTCTGACATGTATTTAGGGTGTTCAAAGTAAAAAAGAGCGTGTTTCAGATTAAACACCTGACCAAGGAAACCACACTGGAAAGTGACAAAACACAATAAAACATCACACACAAGAGAGGCAATATGGTCGGCATGCCTAATTCTGAACCTAATCATGGTTGATAGCCATGATTCTCTTTTTAATTCCAGGACAGTGGGTGAGGCCTCAGACGAAATGACTGCCCTGCTGTAAAGCTTTAATCTGTTGGTTGGTGCCTGTTGCTTGTCGTTGGCTGGGCCCACCATAGCTCAACTTGAGGTTTTCTTTAGCTCTGACTATCTGTGAGGCATGAGCCCTCTTCTTTGTATCATCATAGTGTGTTAATTTGATTTGATATTTTCTCTGTGATGATACATTGTATTAGTTAGGAAGCCTCCATGCAATCTAAACACGTTTGTGTTTTAACAGCAACATTATTTAAGGCGAAGGCGCTATTAAAATAAATTTAAGCCACCCAGTGGCTTAGGATGCTGTCCGTTCTAAGGCTGTGGTTCTGTTGTTGTTGATCTATTGTTTAATGTACTTCCCATTGTTTGTGTGTGTTCTATGCTTACTTTGGTTTGTTATGCATCACTTTGTTTCCATTCTAGTTTGGCAATCATCTTGAAGAGGAAGAGAGAGCTGATTGCTTTGTTATTCTTGTCTTACAGATGTATTGTTACTATAAATGTTTTGTGGCTCTTTCTCACAGTTCCGTGGATAGTCTACAGTGTGTGATTGTGGTATTTCCTGATCATAATCACTTATTTATTTGGTTTTAAAACTCTTCTGCAACAAAGCATATCCAAACCAGTATTTTATGTTATTACTCTAAAAGAATTGTTGGTAAGCAAAAACGGAGACAAGGATCAGGAATAGATACAATCAGATACCAAACCTGTCAAAGGCCATCATATAGAAAAGTGACAAAAGCATAAAAAAAACACATCATACACAAGAGAGCCAAGAGATCGGCCCTTTCCCAGCAGGTAACCACAAGGCTGCAAGGAACAAACAAGATAGTATGACGAAGACACACATGAAACATAAATAACTTCCACAAAAGTAGCTCCTCGATGGAACAATCAGTTTTAAAAATATCAGAGGGTTAATTTTAGTGATCAATTTAAAAAACAATCAGAGTTATAAAAATGGGATACAACATGGTTATCAGGCGACAGCCTGTATGACTTGTTGTAAACCCAATCATAGTTTATAGCTATGGTTTCCTCTTTACTTGCATGATAGTGGGTCAGGTATAAGACTATATCGAGGCTCTAACGTACAGCTTTAATCCGTTGGTTGGTGCCTGATGCTCGTCTTGTCTTGTGTTTGACTGGGCCTACCATGGCTCATCTGGAAGTTTTCTTTAGCTCTGACTGTCTGTGAGTCATAAGACATTTTTTGTTTCATCATAGTGTGTTAATAAGGTTAGATTGATGTTCTGTGATGATGCAATGTATTAGTTAGGAAGCCTCCGTGAGAGCTCAACAATTTTAGCGTTTTACCATACGCAGAATTTAGGGAGCTAGTAAAATGCATTTTAGCCCCCAGTTGCTTTGGCCGCTGTCCGTTCATTGGCGATGGTTCCGTTGTTGTTCATTCATTGTTTTATATACCTCCCATTGTTTGTTGGAGATCTGTGTTTGGTCCTTGATTTTGGTATGCATTACTTTTAACTTTATAGTTATGCAATCATTATGATCAGGAATAGAGCTGTTTGCTTTGCTCGAATTGTCATTCTGATGTCTTGTAATTGTTAATGTTCTGTGGCTCTTTGGCACAGTGCCGTGGGGTGGTCTGCAGTATGTGATTGTGGTATTTCCCGATTATCCTCACTTATTTTTTCAGTTTGGAAAGAATTTGCTTTATTTAACGTTTAAAGTTTTATGGAATATAGCTGGTCCGTTTGGTTAACCCTGCAGTAATTTTCTTACTGACCTTTCCAAGGCAATGCTTCTTTTGAGGATCTTTTTTGTCATTAGTGTTTCGTGTTGTCTTTGTCACGCTGCCTTTATGTTTCTTACAGCCTTATGGTCACCTGCTATAAATGGGCTGACATTTTGACACTCTTGTGTGAGATGTTTTCTTGTGTAGTTGTCACTTTCCTATATGGTGTCCTGGGTCAGGTGTGGTACTTGGTTGTATCAATTTCTGCTCATTGCCTTCAATATCACTTAAATATTTGTTCGAAACAAGGATTGTCAATTTTCAGTAAGACATCTTAATATCTTAAAGCAGTCCTGAACACCTCAATAATATCAGCCAGAGTATTGTCTGAAAGGGACAAAACACAAATTCTTTAAGTAGGCACTATGAGCTACTGACATTGACCCAACTTTATCGCCCTAATGAATGTTGTATAGTTTACTAACTGCTGTATATTTAATCTATAGTTTTCTATGATTGTAAAACTACTGACTGAACACCATTTGGAGTTTCTATGTTTAAAAGGAGGCTGCAGAAGCTCGTCTGAGTCTACACATGTCAAAATGCCACATTATTGGAAATCTCATGCCGCGGCTCAATTTTAATCTATGATTTTCAGCGGTTAAAAATGAAAACATGTTCATGGTCTCCTGTACATCTAACATTACCATAACTTTTCTAACGTATGTCCTTTTTGTCATAGAGTTATATTATTAACTGTGAATCCAGATGAGCACAACGTAGGGGCGTTAAATTGCGGGACAATCAACAATGTGAACATATTACGAGGGTTATCAGAAGAAAAGTTTCATTGAATAGTTGTTTTCAGTTCCCCACACGTGAGTGTTGGTTGAAAACAACGAAAGTGAATATTTTTGATTACACATTCCTTATTTAAGGGCCTTCTAAATGTTACATTTGAGTAGCACCTTTTAAGCAGGATACGTGCGTGAGTAATAAAAATAGTAACCTTCAAGGGGATTACTTAATGTGATAAAGGGATTTTTCTTACTTTAAGGAACTGCTCATAAAGGAAATAGTTCGCGCCCTCTGGGAGCAATTTCTTTCCTTTAAGAGAAGTTCCCATCAAGTAAAGGGACACAATTGAAGAGAATCACTGATTGATGCTGTTGTCGCACTTTGGTGTGTGTAACTTTTTCAGCGTCCTTGCTACGTCATTGTGTTAAATCTATTTTGACTTATGCAGCAATCTATGTGTATCTTTTTAAAAAATGTTCTGCTTGGCATGCGTGTATTTTATATTTCAGTTGTCGAAGCTATCAAACTATTTAAAGAACGAACCTGCGACAACTGCATTTTTTGGCATTTTCATAGTTGTGTGGATACTATCGAGATTAATATGTTATCCATATGTGTAAGTAAAATTCCATTACTTTCGGTATATTCTAGTAGATATTGTACTTTTAAGGAGATGCCTACATTATAATTTAGTCAATATGACATGCAAGCCATATTTGGGCCTCGGTGCGAGAGAACCTGTCTTTGGAGGTTTGCGAACAACAAAAGCGCAGACCAGTCTGCGCATCCGCGCAGTCTGATCAGCGCCTTTGTTATTCGCTGATTGGAAAGCATCATATCTAAGCTTGCCACAAGCGAAATTTCGATTTTCTAGCTAGTCTATGTAGCTGATGAGACTGGTTTGAGTCTCATTTTACCAAAAGCTCCAAAGACAGGTTTTCTCGCGAAGAGGCCCATGAATTCTGTCGCAAACCTAATCAAAATTGATAAAAGAAATGGCAGGATTGACACACACAAACGCTGTAGAACGGTGATCAATAACATTATAGACGCGTATAGTCTCACTGATATCTGGCGAGACATGCACCCAGACTTAATGCAATATACATGGCATTCTCACCACAAACCACCTATATTTTGTAGGTTGGACTACTTTTTAATTTCAGAAAATTTGAGAAATTCTATTGTTTCCAGCAGACATAACATTGGATATAAGTCAGACCACAGTATAGTCTCCTTAAATATTGATCTAATAAACCTTACCAGAGGACCTGGTTATTTTAAACTTAACAATAGTCTTTTATTAAATGAAGATTACCAGGAAATAATTAAAAATAGCATCTCAGAAATAGCTGAAATAAATAAAGAAGCAAATCCAAACACAAAATGGGAACTTATAAAAGGCGCTGTTAGAAACGAAACAATAAAATACGCAACATACAAGAAGAAAGAGACAATTACATATGAAAAAACCTTGACAAATGAAATTACACAATTGCAAAAAGAGCTGGTTGATTCATCTGATGCTAACAGAATTTATATATTGAAAGATAAGCTAGATGAAAAAAGCAACATACTTGAAAACTTAACTGAAACGAAGTTAAATGGGTTAATCATGCGATCAAAAGCAAACATAGTCGAATATGACGAAAAAAACAGCAAATATTTCGCTAGTCTAGAAAAAAAACGATCTGAAACGAAATTGATTTCAAGATTATCCATTAACAACTCAATAAGCACAAATCAAAGGGAAATAATTACAGAAATTCAATCTTTTTATAAAAATCTCTATAACAAAAGACAACAGAATAACTCAAAATTTAACTTTTTTGATGAGTCAATAAATAAATTAAGTAATATCGACCGAACTAAATGTGAAGGACTAATTACAGAATCAGAATGTTTAAATGCCCTAAAATGTATGAAAAATCAAAAGAGCCCTGGCTCAGATGGCATTACAGTAGAGTTTTATAAAATCTTTTGGAACAATATTAAAGAATTTTATGTTAACTCTATAAACTACTCATTCGAGACTGGATCGCTTACAGAATTACAAAAGCAAAGCATAATCACAATTATCCCAAAACAAAACAAAGATCTGACAATACTAGATAACTGGCGACCAATTAGCTTGTTAAATGTAGATTACAAAATTGCAACTTAAGTTATTGCAAATCGCGTTAAACATGTAATAACAAAAATAATTCACAACTCACAGACAGGATTCATAAAGGGGAGATACATAGGGGAGAATATTAGATTGCTTTTCGAAATTATCGATAACGCTGAAGAAGAAAATAAACCAGGCTTAATTTTTTTCTCCGATTTCGAAAAGGCGTTTGATAGTATTGACCATACATATATAATTAACTGTTTAAAACATTTTAATTTCGGTGAAGATTTCATAAAGTGGGTAAAGTTATTTTACAATGATGCTAAAAGCTGTGTCACTAACAATGGTTACTTATCAGACTTTTTCCCTGTTCTGCGAGGCGTTCGTCAGGGATGTCCCCTTTCCACTTATCTCTTCATCATATGTATTGAATTACTTTCAAATAAGATAACAACTACAGAAGACATAAAAGGCATTACTTATGCGAATTACGAATTTAAAAAGTCTCTTTTCGCCGATGACGCATCTTTTATCCTAGATGGTTCACTAAAATCTTTCGAAACACTTGTTGATATATTGGATAATTTTAGCTACATTTCTGGACTAAAGTTAAAATCAAATAAATGCCAAGTCTTGCGAATAGGCAGCATGATCCAAAATGAAGTTTTATACTTAAATAAAAGAAAATTTAGATGGAGTTCAAAAGAAGCTAGCGCACTTGGATTTACATTTTGCACTGACAAATCTCATATATTCCAAGCAAACTTAGAACCCAAAATCGTACTCTTTGAAAAATGTTTAAAACAATGGCAACATAGAAAACTAACGCTTATGGGTAAAATCACAGTTGTAAAAAAATATGCTCTTCCAAAATTGATATATGCCCTTTCGTCTCTACCTAACCCACCCATTGAAACTGTAAAAAGAATTGAAAAACGTATGTACGAATTTATATGGGATGGCAAACCTGAAAAAATTAAGAGAGATATACTCACGATGGGATATGAAAACGGGGGTTTGAAAATGATAGATATAGACAATTTTATAAAAGCGTTAAAAGTATGTTGGATAAAACGGATGATAAAGGCTGATAATGATTCAATATTAAATAGAATATATATCTACAATCTTCGAGCATATGGCGGTAATCTTTTGTTTGAATGTAATATCTCTGAAAACGACATTTGTAAATTTACGCAAAATATATTTCTAAAAGACGTTTTATCTGCGTGGTGCAAATGCACAGCAAATGCAGTAATATCAAGTTACAGACATGAAATTTTGTGGAACAATAGTCATATAAAGGCAGGTGCAAATACAATAATGTTTGCAAATTGGTACCACAATGGAATTAAGTTTTTTAAGGACATATATGATGACGTAACAAAAAAGGTATATTCATACAATAGATTACGGGAAATAAAAAATCTACCTGAAGGCGATTTTTTAAACTATTACACTTTGATACACAATATACCATACTCTTGGAAAACCAACATTAAAAATGAAAATGAAAACACACCAAAGCCAACAACAATACTTAATCAATTAATGAAAACCGAACACACTAATAAATATGTATATAACTTATTACAGAAAAACAAAATACGCCCAGAAAAGAAATCAGAAGTAAAATGGACGGAACAATTTAACGAAGAAAATCTTGATTGGAAATTGATATACACGACCTCCTTACAAGCAACGAAGGACATTAAACTTCAAAAGTTTAATTATACATTCTTAATGCGCATTATTCCAACAAACAGATATCTATTAAAATGTAATATTGGGCATACAGCATTATGTGATTTTTGCTCAATGGATATTGAAACACTAAATCATCTATTTTGGGAATGCATTCAGGTACAACATTTTTGGACAAATTTATCCATACTCTTGCAAGAATATAATGTACACATTAAATTTAACTTAAGATATATATTGTTGGGGATAACGGGAAAAAATCTAACAGAAATTCAATTAAAAAACTACATAATTTTGCTTGGGAAATATTTCATTTTCAAAAGTAAATATCAGAAGCAACAACCAAATTTACTACGCTTTAAATCATATTTATGCCAAAGAATCAATATAGAAAAACAAATTTATTTCATGAAGGACAGACTTGCCCAATTCAACAAGAAATGGGGTAATCTCAGATCTTTGATAGAGTAATGAAAAATCAATGCACCCAAACACTCTAAAACATAAAAAGGCGACAGTTCTCTCTCTCTCTCTCTCTCTCTCTCTCTCTCTCTCTCTCTCTCTCTCTCTTATACCATATTATTTTTATAAGGAAGAAACAGATGTTTGAAAATTTCCAGTGTGCTTCCTGCACATTTTTTTTCCTTCTTTTTATTTTTTTGTAATTCTTTTACTTTTTCTTTGGTTAAAGCAAAATTTCCCCTTTTTTGTTTATTCAAAATTATTTCTGAACATATTGTGTAGAAGATACAATTGTAAAGTACCAGTACATAGACAGCATATATTTGTGTTGAATAGCTATGTTAAGACAGTTATATATCGTTATACATGTATATGTTAGATTCCATTTATGATACATGCATGTTGAGCTATGCTGAAAATGTATATGTTTCGGAAATAAAATAATAAATAATAAAAAAAAACCTAATCAAAATTGACGAAACATGCTAGTCAAAAGTTATAACTGACCACACATGTGTTTTAACAACTATCTACACAACTATTAGCACTATTTCAATTACATTTGCACTTCGATATAGGCAACACATTTGTAAACGTCCACACAAAACAGCTAAGCGCAATTCACAGGTAGCTTTGACAAATCCAAGCAATTATTTACATTAGGTGGTGCAGTAGTTTTTAGCTTTTTGACAAACAGCGACGACTCTCATGCAGAAGGAGGGTTCATTTCAGCATTTAAGGTTTCAAAGTGAGTTTGATTTTAGAATTAAAAATGTTTTGTAGTTATTTCAAAAGTAAGTAAGGAGGCAAAGATCAGAAATCGATACAATCAAGTACCACACCTGGCCCAGGAAACCCCAAGATAAAGTGACAAAACCAAATAAACACCACATATAAGAGAGCCAAGAGGTTAGACCTTTCGCAGCAGGCATTGCTCTCCTGGGTGGTTCACCTAAGTTCAAAAGATGTTGTTCAAAGGGAAAACTAGAAGATTGACACACAACATGGAACGGTCAATCACAATAGCTCACCATGTTCCCTTAGCTCAGGTGTGCTAAAACAGAAATACGTATAAGTTGCGAACATATGTCATTATCTACATACTTATGTATATCTTATTGAAAAACTTTAAATATAATAAAAAATTTAAGAAAACATGTCCTGCATGAAACTGCACTTATCTTTTCTGTGTAGCAAAGAGGATCTCACAAAACAAATACAGTATATCAATAAACATGTATTCCCATGCCATGCTCAGAACAGCAGTTATGATGGCAGTGAATATTAGGTGGAGGTTATGCATTAATTCTCGAGCAACAGCTGTAATTCCTGATCAAAAAACTGCTTCCATAAAAGAAATTGATAGGTTTTTTATTTTGACATATCCATGGACCAACCATGCATAGAGTTTTAGAAATCCATAAGAAACTTCAGATATTAGTTCTCTCCAATGTCCAGGTCCCGAGGTTATAAAACTGTTTCATGCTCAACTGAACTGAGCATGAATTTCGACAGCTCATATAGATAATATTCTGAGAAAGTATATAGAATGTTCTTGCTTTTCAAATCTCAATTTTCTAATTAATGTTCACATTTTTATATTTATGATCTTGATAAATTCCGTGCTCACTTGAGTTGAGTATAAATAAATATGACCTTGGGTCAAGGTAATATGAGCGCAGATATGTGCGGGCGTCAGAGGGGTAAAGGAGGTCCGCTTCCCCCTGAAAAAATCACAAAATATAGGGTTTCTTAGCAATATTGGTCCGGATCCCCTGTAAAACCACAAAGCTTACAAGCCAGCATTCAGTGTTGGGCCTTCATTGACACGCTTATAGTGGTATTTTGATGCTATCTCCCCTAATCAACTAAAACACAAACAAAAAAAGGCAAAAAAAAGTATAAAGAAGTTGGATCCCCTCTGAAAAAACTTTCTGGATCCGCCCATGAGCTTCATTCCTCATACATTTCGTTTTGATTTTTTTCTTGCTGTTTTATTTCAAATTGTGCAATGGCACGGTGCATGTTCCTGTCACTAGCTTAAATTCTACACATAAATGTATTCACTTTTATGTCTTAATTCACCCTATTTTGTTCCCCTGAACTCTTTGAGACTGTTATAAAATGGTGCGTGTGACATTTCATCTTCGTTTCTATTGTCTGTTGCCATTTAGGGAGTGTCCCGGCCTTAGAGTCTACTGTACAATTACAAGTAGAATGCATATACTTAGATAGTGTTTTTGGTATAGAAATCATGTGCACATTCATATGTATGCATGAATACACATGCATGTACATGCTGCTAAATGTTCATACACTTATGCATGCGTGCACACATACAAGTAGGCATACATGCACATGCATATGCAAACATACAGAGGAAAGTGTTATTTTATTATATTCCCTAAAAGCTATTTTGCATCTGTATACATTAAAACTCATGCATTAGTAAAATCAAAGGAATGGCTCTTCATTTTTAAGAAACCAAATATATACTTAAGACCAAAAGTAACTTTACACTGTTATTATATATACCTTTTCTGGGTATTGGTGAGTGGTATTTTAAATGTGTTTAATTTATATTAAAGTTCAATCAATTATTCATATGACCTTTTAAATTTCATGTTGTTGCTCTCATAAATGCAACCACAATGCCATAATGAAAGAAGCAAGGGGGCAAAATAAACTTTTCCAAAACGCACCACTTTTGATGTGTTACTGTAGCTTTGCAATTGCACAATTTTTAATTTTAAAGAATTAGTCTGAAAGACAGGTTATTGAATTGTTGTTTAAAGTTCTAATCAGCCTGGATCATCCTTCGAGTAACACAAATTAGAGTTGTGTTTTTACGTAAATACCCCTTTTGTAAACTTTACAATGCTTTCAATAGGATTTCCCTTAAGAAATTGTTTGCCGTTTTTCTTCCAAACCGATGGGAATTTTTATCAGATTATCTAGTCACATACTCAGGGCAGAAGTCCCAACAAATCGCTGGTAAAAAATCCAAATGCCATTTGAGATAAAGCTTTTAGTAGGGACTAAAATTTACTATTGTTTTAATTCAAAGGGAGATAATTTCAAAGTGAACCAACTTTAAAATGCTGCCAAAAACAAACTATACGTCTGAGACAGAATGTTTTGCAGTATTTTTAATGTACAATCGATGGCCCTTAAAATAACGTGTTCAAATCCTAGGTTTACTTTGGATTTTGTCAGGAAATGCTGATTTTGTGCTTTTAATGAAAGCACAGATAACTCAAAAGAAGATTAATATACCTAAGTTTTTTTCGTGAATTGGGTCAGGGCTGGAACCAGCAACTTATTGCAATATTTAATTTGGTTAAACTCAAAAACAGTAAAGATATATTCGATAATTCAAAGTGTAAAGTTACTTTTGGCTTTAAGTATATAATTTGAGTACGAGCGAGTGCTGCAAGCAAGGTTTTTGTAAGGTATTTTATAGTAAAAAGCTAAGAAGGATAACAAACAGAACAAAAACAAATACATGGCTAGTAAATAACTATAAGCGAGCGAACCGAGTGAGGAAAATATTTGGTTGAAGCCTATTGCCTGAAAGGTATTTCAGAGCAAAAAGCAAAAAGGGTTAAAATATTAGACAGAAATTGGAGCCCTTTAAACTTTAGGCTAGAAAAAAGAAATAATAGATACAGACTGAGAAGCTCTGAAAAAAATGATACATGAGCCACGACATGTGATTTCCAACAATGTGGCATTTTGACAAGTGTAGACTCAGACGAGCCTGTGTGGCCTCTTTTTAAGCTTAGAAGCTCCAAATGATGTTCAGTCAGTAGCTTAACACTCAGATAATATTCAAGCGACTAGCAAAGGTTCTGATCAGACTGCGCGTATGCGCAGGCTGATCTAAGTATTTGTTGGTCGCACATACCACATTGTTGTAAATCTCGTGTCGCGACTCACATATATACATTTATAAATGTTACATTTCCAAACAAGGTGATAATGGTCTGCTGACTAAAATTGATAACTATTAATACATGAGCAAAGTGTCTGCTCACATAGAGTTTTAAACCAAATCCAAAGACAACAAGAGAGCAATATTAGCGAGCGAGGGTTATTTACTTATAATAATGTGTGGAAGTTGCTGATTTTAGCCTGAATGACAATCAAATATATATCAGTTTAGACAGATAATATGGGGAGCAAAGGCTATTCTCCCCCACCTTCAAAATCCATGCCCCCCCCCCCCCCCCCCCCATTTTCACGCCTATGTATTATTCATATTGGAAGGGGGATGTATAAATATAGAGATGTAGATTATGGATATGAAATTTTCTAAAAAGAGTTTAAATTTTGATTAAATGCTTATAGCTTTGCTGTTGGTTGTTTTGAAACTTAATTTAGCATTTCATGGGTATAAATCACGTATATCTTTGCAATTGGGGTGAAGATGAATCTACATATAATCAGTAGTACAAACAAATGTGCTCAATATAACTCGCCAAAACTGTTCAAAATGGCTAAAATGTACTGCTCCACCTTAATATATGAGACCTGAACATTTGTGTTCATCGATTCCAAGTTCACATATGTAATCTGAAACCGTTGTTATCTACATCCTAGAAGAAGCAATCATTGTGCTAAATAAGAAACATTGAGGGATTTCTCACTGATAAACTTGCAGACAGAAGGACATGCAGACAGGACAAATAACTAACTGTATGAGCCGCGACATGAGATTTCCAACAATGTGGTATGTGCGACCAGCAAAGCCTCAGACCAGCCTGCGCATACGCGCAGTCTGATCAGAGCCTTAGCTAGTCGCTTGAATAGCCAATGAGTGTTAAGCTACTGACTGAACATCATTTGGAGTTTCGAAGCTTTCAAGGAGGCTGTACAGGCTCATCTGAGTCTACACTAGTCAAAATACCACATTGTTGGAAATCATATTTTGCGGCTCATATAATCAGACTTCTTTCCAGAAAAGGGGATACAATGTATAAAAACTAGAGCAACATGTCTTATCGTTTCTTGCACACTAGATAAGGATATCTGAAAATTCATCCTGGCATAAAAGTAAATAAAGAGGCAAAAATTAGGAAGCAATACAATCCAGTACCACGTGGAACCCAGAATACCGCATGGGAATTTGAAAGAAGCATAATAAAACGTCACAAACAGGAGAGCCTAGAGGTCAGCCCCTTTCCGAGCAGGTGACCACAAGGCAGCAATGAAAAGACAAGAAAGCATGACAAACATGAATCAAAAATAACAAAAATGATCCACAAAATAAGTACCGCCTTGGAACGGCCAGTCAAAAAATACTGGAAGGCTTAAACTAGTTTTAGGGACCAACCTCGCCCTTAATTATTATGTGGACCAGGACATATTTTGTTTATTGGCAAAACACAAAAAAAAAAACAAGTACGATAGCCAAAAGTTCAACCCTTACCCAGGCTGTCACATGAGGAGTTTACGTTTGTTGTATTGGAACTCACGTACATGGTCGTTAGGTGATGTCATTCTTACTTTAATGTGACCTAATCCTACCATGTTGCATCTCAGTGTATAAAGGAACTTCTGCGAGCAATTTTAAATAGTAAATGGGGTATTTATGTGTAGGTAGGAAAAAGAATCTATTGCTACTCTGAGGGTAGGATAGAAAAATATGTCACTTGGGATCACTGTTTGTCAATAATTGGCAAGACTCGTGATGCCAAACAGTGATCTTCGTGACGGATTTTTCTATCCAACCCTTACACTCACAAGAGGTTCTTATAATCTTATCATTTCTCTTACAGGGTCTTATACAGCACCACGGTTGAAGCTTACAGTATTATATATGATGAGGTGTGTGGAAGCCATTTCATGTTCAACGTTCTGCTTTACACTCTACAGGTCCTACACATTCTCTGGTCCTACATGATATTCCGTATAATTGTCGTGAAATTTACACAAGGACATGTAAGTACTTTCAATGTCATCTTCACAGGCCAAGGGCATGATGTCCCATGCGTTCCTTATGCGTCGCTAAAGACACTAGGTCCACTTCGTTCCTTAGGTGTAAGGAACGAAGTTGGCTTAGCACCCTTGGCGAGCGAAGAGTTTTCAATGGATCCTCACATGAGATTTACATGCTTATAATATTCGAGTTGAATCAGTTTTATAATCAGATTATACATAACATTAATTACGACTTTATGCGAGATGAATATATCTTTGCGTGGTATAACATCATTGGCGTAGCTCCCATTTCGCATTATACGCACGTGCATAATACAAAGTAACACTCAAGAGAGCTTACCTTATGTGGTAAAAGTGATTTTCCATAACTCGAAAAACTGCTGTTAATGGAAAGAATTCGCTCCCTCTGGGAGCAAATTCTTTCCATAAAAAAAGAAGTTCCCTTTTAGAAAAGGGACGCAATTATAGAGAATCATTGGTAGATACAGTAGCCTCTCTTTGATGTGTGTAACTTTGTCAGCGTTCTGGCTATGCCATTGCCGGTAGCCTTGGCTGATGTCGAAATGAAGCATCAGATGTAGTACTTGATTGCCACCTTTCTTACTTTGACTATTCTGTTGTTGATTGATTCATTGCTACTGCGTCCACTTTAATGGTGTTTTGTGTTGTACTTCTATGTGTTGTTTTCGTTTTCGTTTTAAGTCCTTATCTTTGCTTTATCTCCTTTTTATATCTTGATTTATATGTTCTAGGAGATAGAGCATTGATAAGTTAGGGGTCTTTCATGCAAACCAAATATCTATGTGCCTTGATCCACATCTGAACTAAGGGTGAGGTTGGCGCGCTGTGAAACCCGTTAAAGCCCTCCAGTAAAATAATTTTACTGACCGTTCAATGGTGGTGCTTCTTTTGTGGATCATAAATGTTATTTATGTCTTGTTTTTGTTATGCTTATTAGCGTGTCTGTTTATTGATGCCTTGTAATCATCTGCTGGGAAAGGGCTGACCTCTTGGCTCTCACTTGTCATGTCTAATTGTGAAGCTGTCACTTTCCCATTGGTATCCTGTGTTGCTTGATTCTATCGATTCCTTATATTTGCCTTTTTTCTTACTTTTACAATCCTTTTAAGTGTGTGTGTGTGTGTGTGTGTGTGTGTGTGTGTGTGTGTGTGTGTGTGTGTGTGTGTGTGTGTGTGTGTGTGTGTGTGAGAGAGAGAGAGAGAGAAAGAGAGAGACGGTTGCTTTACTTTAAATGTGTTTTGGCTGTTGTGTCAATGTCTATGTTCTGTTCTATGTGTTCTTTTAGTTTTACAATCCATTTGGCTCTGTGTGTGCGTGCGTGCGTGCGCGTGTGAGGCGGTTGCTTTACTTTAAATGTGTTCTGGCTGTCGTGTCAATGTCTATGTTCTGTTCTACTTTCTAGTGGTGTCATGGGTTAGTCTGTGATAGTGGCCATGTTCATTTTTTAACCATTTTCTTTATGAATACTCGTGCTAAGCTCCACCCAATATGAATAATTATATAAATAAAATGTCATTTTCGTACAAAAAAAGAAAAGAAATTACTTGTCAGGTCAACTAGTGTAGGATCATATATATTCTTATTTCCGAAAGCTAACAGGGTAGACCCTCATCTGATCAGTAATTTCTTAGAAAGGTCAAAACAGAAGGAGGCTTATTTCACATGAGCATTTAGAGTGGTTCGTGCGAATATACTGTAAATTATCTGAATAAATGAAGTGTATTTTTGCATGCTGTCATCAGTCATCAGACAGGGTGTAGAAGAAAAGGTCCAGCAGCATCAAATTTAGCAGAAAAAAATCTTTGGCGGAAATGAATAAATAAAAGGGTACGATTTTATGATTGATTAAATAAATTGGAGGCGATGTACTCATGAGGTGGCCATTCATTTCATCTGAGATTCCAAAAATATAATAAAGTCATAAGGTATAAAATGACAAAATAAATATTAAAAGATAATTTCCAAATCACGTGCACATCTTATAACAAGGAAGAATGAAAAACCAGGAATCGATACAATCACATACCAAATCTTACCTGGCACACCATATGGGAAAGCATACACAAGAGAGCTAAAAGACCAACTCTTTCTCATCAGGTGATCTCAAGGTTCCAAGGAACAGACAAGACAGTATAACTACACAAAACGCAAATCACAAAACGGATCCACAAAAGAACCACTGCCTGAGAACGATCAGCAAAACGAAATTGCCAATTCCATAATATAAAAGTTTGCAAGGTTTAAAAATATTGGAATAAACAGTAACATGAGTTGATAATCTCATATTCTTATCAAAACATAAAAGAGTTAGTTGTACAAACTTTAAAAAGAGAGGGCCCACTTAATGTGGCTTGTAATGAGAATATGTAAACGGTGGTCATGTCAGAAAGTTTATGACGCATTCAATTATCTTTTGGCAAAAAAATTATAAGATTGACTCAACTTTGTATAGACAAATTGTAGGTATTCTTATGATACTAATTGTGCTCCTCTTGTTGCAGATTTGTTTTATTTTGTTATGAGAGAGACTTCATGTTGTCTAATACAGTGTCCTGGGTCACTACTATCAACCGTGATTGGTTCACAACCAGGCATGTAGACTGCCGCATGATATCCTTGTTTTATCCCACTCTTTTATAACGTTTAATAATCTTTTTAAATTGATCACTAAAATTAGGCATTATTGTCAGAAAGAGACAACATGAAGGCCCCCTCATAACAAAATAAAAATAAATCTGCAGCAAGAGAAGCACAATTAGTACCCATAGAAATATATACAATTTTGGGCCAAATGTTATAAATATATTCTTCAAAAGGTAATGGAGAGCGTCACAAACTTTCTGACATGACCACAATTTAAATCTTTTAGGTTGTTCAGAAGTTAAAATGCACGTTTCTCATTACAAGCCAAATAAAGTAAACCCTCTCTGTTTTAACAGACCAAAAAATATTTTGTAACATGGTTTTTAATCGCAGTAAGAAAAGAAGTCAAAATTAACGACAAATCAGTAGTAGTAAATGAGCTAAGTTAGCAATACACGTGACAGAGAGGGTCTTTTATGAAGTTTTGGTAACCGGTATAACGTAGGGGGCTTGCTATGATCAAACCAGTTTCACGGTACCAACCTCAACCTTAATTCTGATGTGGATGAAGACTAATAGATGTTTGGTTTGCATGAAGGATCCTTGTCTTATCCATCTCTGAGTATATATATATATATATATATATATATATATATATATATATATATATATATATATATATATATATATATATATATATATATATATATATATATATATCAAGATATACAAATGAGATAAACAAAGATAAGGAATCAACAGTACATACAACTGCATACTGGAGCAAATGAAATCCAACAGTTAAACCACATTGGACCCAACAACAGAGGTAGCATCAGGCCCAAACCCTCACATCTATAGATGAAAGTTAGAAAGAAGGCAAATATCAGGAATGGATACAACTAAGCACCACATCCTGACCAAGGACACCACATAGGAAAGTAACAAAAGCACAATACAATACAAATCACATACAAGCGAGCCAAGAGGTCAGCCCTTTCCCAGCAGGTGACCACAAGGATTCAATGTACAGACAAGAAAACACAAAACAGAAATAACAGAAATAACCAAAAAAAGAAGCACCTTCTTGGAACGGTCAGTAAAAAGGCTTTTACTGGAGGGCTTAAACTAGTTTCACAGCTATAACCTCACCCTTAGTTAAGATGTGGATTAAGACACCTAGATGTTTTGTTTCATTCCATAAATTATCTCCAGGAATATATAATCAAGATATAAAAAGGAGATAAAGCTACGATAAGAACCCAATAGTACGTGAAACTGAATACTGAGCAAACAAAATCCAACAGGTTATTTTGGTGGTTCTGAGAACAGCTAAAGCAGGCAGGAGGTCCCAACCATCTCATCTATAGATAAGTCTTTAAGTCAGACTCGTCACAGAGTATTAAAGTAAGTAAGGTTGCAAAGATCAGGAATCGATACAATCAAGTACCACACCTGACCCAGGATACCAATGGGAAAGTGGCAAACTCACAGAAGACACCACCAACGAGAGCCAAGAGGTCAGCCCTTTCCCCAGCAGGTGACCACGAAGCACAATCCACAGGCGTGCAATCAAAGAGGTCTTTAAGTTGGAACCATCAAACACTCTGAGGCCTGACACTCTGGTGTGCCATTAAAGAGGAAAGAAAAGCTACCAACCATGACTGGGTTGAACACCAAGCATGCATTTTTGCAATAGATTAATGTTTAAACCTATCTTTTTATAATTAGAAAGTATTTCAATAAACTGCGCTGAAAAATTACCAGTGTCATAAGTTTTCATTAATTTATACACTTAGTTGCCATAAAACTCTAGTTTTGAAAGTCCCTGGCCCAGGAGAGATCTGAGGATGACATGTGTGTCAGGTGTGGTGCTTGATTGTATCTATGTCTGATCTTTGACCTTTTTCTTACATGGAATAAAAAAATATACGCTACGCTTTTCAAATTAATATTCAATTTGTGGCACAAGTCGAAAAATTTACAAGACAGTCTCTATAGCTAGGCTACTAAGACACGTTTGTCCTCATCAAGACCAAATTCTTAGAGATTTTTCGTTTTTATCTTCTAGACTCGTGATATACGAAGTGATAATGAAGATTCTGAAGATGTAAGTGACAACAACGTAGAACAAAATAGAAGTGTATCCCATGGTTTAAAACTAAAGGCTTAAATCCGGCCACTTTCAACCACAAATCAACCAATTAGGCATTTTTGAATGGAATCTTTAAAGCACAGGTCAACAGAAATTAGCAGCTACCAGATGACTCAAAATATCAAATAAACAATGTTTCTATAAAGCATTCTGGTAGATACAAATATAGGTATCCGTTTATTACCCATTGGATAATACATGTTTTTGTGTTTTCTTAATGACTTTTATTCAAAAGACGAATAAATGAAAACGTGTCTTTATCTTGAACAAAAATAGCAAATGTCATTTTTATGATGAACAGGTTTTTTTTTCAATTTTATTTTTACATATTATTTGAAATATATGTTTTGTATTATGTGAAGATTTATGTTGAATGAAGAATTCTCTTAATTTATTTCATCACTCAACAGCAGCAGCGTTTAATTTTTGTTTCATTTTTGACATGTATTAATAGGGAACAGTTCAGAAATATGTAGGCTTCTCTGGTCTTAGACCATTTTTACTTGCCATAATTACAGCAATAATGACATGAGTTTCCATGACTAAACTGTATCGTTAATATAATCACATGTAAATGAATTTCAAGACGTTTTTGAGAGGTTACTTTTGTTTGCTTTTATTTGTATTTGTATTATTTAAAGTAGCTATTTTGGTGCCTATTTGAAGCCATGTGCAAGATGAGAGTGTTTGCAGCGGGTAGTGTTTTCTTCCTTCTATGATGCATTAGGCTGAGGTTCATGTGTTGTAGTTGAGCTCATGAAGCTGTATATGTGTACCTTTGATATCAAAAGTTATTTTTGGTATATAATGTCAGCCACTGATGCATGAATGAGGCCAATATTTTTATGCTGCATCTGTTTTGTTTGTAATGCTTGGTGTTTGCTTTTAATTTTATTTGTATTTTTAAAGTAGCTATTTTGGTGCATATTTGTAGCCATGTGCAAGATGAGTGTTTGCAGTGGGTAGTTTTTTTCTTCGTCTGTGACGCATTAGGCGGAGTTTCCTGTGTTTCAGTTGAACTCATGAAGCTGTATATATGTACCTTTAATATCAAATTTTACTTTTTGTATAGAATGTCAACCGCTGATGCATGAATAAGGCCAATAGTTTCACCTTGCATCTGTTCTGCTTGTAATGCTTTGTGTTTGCTTTTAATTTTATTAATATTTTTAAGGTAGCTATTTGGTGCCTATTTGTAGCCATGTGCAAGATAAGAGTGTTTGCAGTGGGTAGTTTTTTTTTTCTTCTATGATGCATTAGGCTGACTTTTCCTGTGTTTCAGTTGAGCTCATGAAGCTGTATATGTGCACCTTTAATTATCAAATGTTACTTTTTGTAAAGAATGTCAACAACTGATACATGAGCCAGGACAATAGTTTTGTGCTGCATCTGTTTTGTTTGATATGCTTGGTACTTGCTTTTAATTGTATTATATTTTTAAAGTAGCTATTTCGGTGCCTTTTTGTTGACATGTGCAAGATGAGAGAGCTTGCAGTGGGTAGTTTTGTGTACTTCTTTGATGCACTAGGCTGAAGTTCTGGTGTTTCAGTTGAGCCCATGAAGCTTTATATGTGCACCTTTAATCGTCAAATGTTTCTTTTTGTATAGAATGTCAACTACTGATGCATGAGCCAATAGTTTTATGCTGCATCTGTTTTGTTTGATATGCTTGGCGTTTGCTTTAAATTTTATTTGTATTTTTTAAAGTAACCAATTTGGTGCCTATCTGTAGCCATATGCAAGATGATAGTGTTTGCAGTGGGTAGTTTATTTTCTTCTTTGATGCATTAGGCTGAGATACTTGTGTTTCAGTTGAGCTCATGAAGTTATGTGTGCACCTTTAATTATTAAATGCTACTTTTTGCATATAATGTCAACTACTGATGCACGAGCCAGGCTGATAGTTTTGTGCTGCTTCTGTTTAGGTTGATATGCCTGATCTACAAATCAGAGACAGTGTTACTAGGTACGAGGGACATGCAATATGCAGTAAAGTAGATACAGTTCATTATATCTAAAAGTTTTATATTTGCACGCATTGTAATTACTTTCATAAAAAGATCAACTTCCCATCAGTGCAAATGTAAAACTGCAATTTGTCCAGCTCCTTTCCTAAATGACACAAGTGGCTTTCACGGTAGGGTACTGAAATAAACTGCGATATGAAGTGAAACAGTGTTGTTAAACAGAAAGCTAAACGAGCTAAAGAAAATTTTAGCTATTTTCTTCGTGTGATGAATATTGATATATTGGTGATTAATAACTGCAAAACTTTTTGATATTGGTTTATTTTATAGAAAATAATGAGGCGGATACTTTGGTTAAAATCCTCATTGATGCCATATTCTCTGGCGTTCATTACACATGGTTGTATTTGCGTTAACAATTATATTACGAAAATTAACACGAAAATCGCTTGTAACATTTTCTTTGGTCGCTATTGTGATGTCTTGCAAGTAAAACAGCCGAGTGTGAAATTTCAGTATTCATTTTTTGGATCTTCTTTCCCCTTGTCAACTAAAAATTGAAAATAATGTCAAATTTAGACCCCTCTGACAAAATTGTCGTGATCGCGCATGTAGGACCTGTTAGCATTTCATGTGAAAACTACTGATGTCTAGGATTTGGTTTTGCTTTACCATTCTATTTAGTACTACATGTATTATTTTTGATGATTTTTCGTATGTGTTCTTTTACTTTGACCAATACAGTGGCAACCAACAGCTTCTTAGTGCTTTACATTTCACAGGTGGTATATTGCTCTCGACAGCAAAACAGTAAACAAAGGAAGGTCTTTTAGAATTTTTATAAATTTTTGATTAACAATCCTAGGAAACATCTGAAAATGCTATTGTGTGTAGAATTGATTAAACTTTATTCCCCATCGGAGCTCACCACAGAAATTTGCAGGGCTTGATCTAACTAAGGCAAATATTTGAAACACCGAACTGAAGATCCACCAATTTCTGTCAACATGGAGATTTGGGTACGCAACATTATTTTTCATTTTCCGTCCAAACTATAGCCTTCAGACCCCCTGAAGCACCATCCCTGGTAAATTCAAGCATGAAAAGTCACAAATAAGTAAAAACGTGTAGGTGGAGAAAACGTACCAAGACAATATTGACAAAATTGCTACCTGTGCTAGAGCACTCAACATGGAGCTAGTGTGTTCAACAAGGAGCATGTGCGCTTCTCCACACCTAAGATAAGGCAAAGGTGTTGATTTATTGGTGATAGATGATGTTCTTGCCATTTTTGTTTGTTTTTACTCTGTAACCATTTTGAAACCACTAAGAGATGACTTAATATATGCCGATAACCCCTTCGAATTAGTATAGTACTCATGACTGATTTTGGCGATTTTGGTAATACTCTTTTGTTACATGGATGTTATCCTATTATTTCGTGTCTGTTTAACCCCTGACACACCAGAACAGCATTCTCACAGTGATCCCGCGGTGTCCAAGAAAAATGTTTTTCGCAGAGGTGCGCGCAGTACGATCACTAGCATCTCCGCAGCAACACAGTGGCATCGCAAGTGGGATGGCATATAACGCTGACGGACTGCGCACACTTTAAGCATGCTCAAAACAAAACGCTAAAGCCCCAATCTCACTGGACTGCGACTGTTTTGCGACAGCTGGCGACAGACATCGCGAGTGGGTCGCCAAGCAGTCTCAAAACAGTCGCCAGTGATTAGTAATATCCTCGCATGTGTCGCCAAGTGGCGCAAAGTAGTCGCGAAATTTTTGAACATGTTCAAAAATTTTATGCGACAAAATTCCTCGCAAAATAGTTGCAAAGTCATCGCGGGTGTCTCAAACCCGTCGCAAACTTGTCGCCGACCCCTCTCAATTTAGTCGCAATCATTTTGGAACAGGACATATTTGCGAGATAAATAAGACTAAATTGCGAACCAATTGCGACATAACTGAGACACTTCGCGACAACACTGCGAGTAAATTAAACTAAGCGATGTTCTGGCGAACGTCGTGAGACACTCGCACGAACGTCTCACGACTATCGCGCGAGTATCTTAAATTACTCGCAATTATGTCGCCAAAGGTTCGTTAAAAGAGTTCCTTCTATCTGAGATGATAGTTCCTTCCTAGTACGAGATCTTGGTTAGGCATACTTAAGTACAAATGTATACAGTTTTGACTAATTCCAGATGTCAAGTATTCTTGCTATATGAGAGGATAGTTTCATATAAGTATGGTACATGTATATTGATTATGCTAACTTACAGGTATGCTGTTTGGAGAAATTTCAGTTACATGTATTAAAATGGTTCTGCATTCTGAGAGGAAAATTTTGTTAAGTATGTTTTATAAGGCCTATTTAAATGTTTACTATTTCTATTACAGTATTGTGTCTTGGTTAGACTACAACAGCCTGCTTAGTCTCAGCAGCCCTTCTAAGGTTTGAATTTGGCATACAGAACCCTCTAAACAAATTATCACTGCAGCGGACAACTAAGGTTCTGATCAGAATGCGCATCCGTGCAGTCTGATCTGTGCCTTTGTTGTGCGCATAACTGTATAAAATAGATTTTCACAGGACGAGGCTCATCTGAACTCATTGCAATTTTGATTTGATTGGGTTCATCATGTCACACGTATGGGCAATCAGTGCATGTGCATTCTCGACTGACTTTCTTATGCTGCTTGATGGGCCATCATAACTGCACAGTTTAAACGAGTTAACGTTTTTTCTAACTCAATATTTGCTACCATTCAACAGTCTAACACCACCCAGCAGCGTGACACCATCCAACAATCTAGCTCCTTCCAGCCCGTTAGTTCCTTCCAACAGCGTAGTACCTTCCTACTTTGAAGTTTCAGTGCTTACTAGAATGTTTATTTTTCTTGGTTTATCATTTCTCGCAAAACTATCATGCGACAGTCGCACGACCTTCGCGCGACAGTCGCACGACGTTCGTGAGAACGTCGTGAGGCTGTCGATGGTAATAAATGCTCGCAATTTAATCGGGAGAACATCGTGCGAGTGTCTCGCGAATGTCGTACGAATGTCGCGCGAATGTCGTGAAACATTCGCCAATAATTCGTGCGACAATCGTACGACATTCGTGCGACTGTCGCAAATATGTCTTAATCACCCTTTCGGTGTGACCGCAATGTGATTATGGTTGCATTGTCGTATTTCTGTCGCCAAAACGTGTCTCAAATAAGTCTCGAAATAGTCGCAAATTGCTCGCATCCCAGTGAGATACTAGCTTAAGGCAACGCTGCTCTATAAGAGCGTAGTGTGGCTGATGTATGGTCGTCATGGACACGCAGTAAGGTCTTCTACATCACAGTAATACCTTCCCGGGCGCGTACAAAGGTCGTAGTGCAAACTCCATGTACATACGTGGCATTTGCAAGGAGATGTCCCTTAAGGATTTTTCTATGTCCATTTGGGGCTAAATATTGACCCTTTTCTGATTAAAAGTTGAGCAAAAACTTCAAAAAATGATGAATTATATTTCTAATCTCCATTCTGGTGAAAAATCTGTGAAAATCAGGCCAAAATAGGAAAGTTACAGATGTTTAATTCACATCTTGATGCAAATATTCAGAGTATATGTAATGCGACACGTTTAGCTTTAAACTGATAATTTATTATTTGGAACGGAGTTCTGTTCATTAGGCATAATAAGTATATCTCAATTTTGATTGCACAAATATGTTGTTCCCCAATTCAACAGGATCCTAGTCTTAACTTCGGAAAGGTGGGAAAATCACTATACTACGTCTTCAACAAGCCCTCAGCGCAGTGCAAACGTTGTGAAAGTGCAGCGCACGCATTGCAATCACCATTAAAGCTCTGTGAAAGCATCGTAAGAACACAGAAAATCGCCCGGAGAACTCCATAGGAATGCAATAGAATGCCATGCGAGGTCTGTAGCAATGGCATGGTCGCTGTAAGGACGCTGTCAGGACGCCATGGTAGGCCCTTTTCCACATTCAGGAGCAGTAAAGGAGGAAGAGGTAACATAAAGTCTCCCCTTTCATGCACTTTATCAAGTATCAACAACAAAGGACAACAAATATGTAAAAAGACAGAAAATGACTACAAACCTACTGTGCTTTTGGCTTTTCAGTTGGCTTGTTGGTAAAATATATGGTGAATCCCTTCATATTTTTTCCTCGACAAGCTATAACCAGTACTGAGAACCTGTTCTCTTTCCATAACCACCAACAATTGTCCTACTTTATTCAGCAGTATGTGTAATGGGGTCACGGGAAATTCACCAATAGAGGTGGAGGGACCCAAGAAAATCAATGTTTCAGACGGAATGGTTGAATCTGCGTTTATGGATATAACGAATGAGCTGAAAAGAGCAAGAATTTGTACAAAAAAAATTAGATAGGAGTTTCATGTATTTAGGTTTTTTAAACATGCGTAACCAACCGATGGCACAAGAAAAAGCGAAAACCCTACTTATAATTTAAGGGTTGATTCAAATTCAAGCATGCAGTATGGTTCATCACGAGATAAAAAAAAGTACGGAGGAGCGCATTAGCTCCTTGTTGAACGCACTTGCTCCATGTCAAGCGCTCTAGCACAGGTAGAAATTTGGTCAATATTGTCAAGGTTCGTTTTCTCCACCCACACTTTTTTGCTTATTGGTGACTTCATATGCTTGAATCAATTTACTAGGGATGGTGCTTCAGTGAGTCCAAAGGCTGTAGTTTTGATGAAGATGAAACAAAATGGTATACCCAAATCTCCAAGTTGACAGAAATTGGTGGATTTTTAGTTCAGTGTTTCAAACATTTGCCACAAGTTGAATTAAACACTGCACATTTCTGCAGCGAACTCCGATGGGGAATAAAGTTGTCTCAATTCTACACACAATAGCAGCAGTAGATGTTCCTAGGATCGCTAACAAAGAAATAAAAACGATAAAACTCTGCAAGACCTTTCTTACTCAGACTCAAAGTAAAGCATATACTTGGCTGCTTGAGTACACGTGCCCGCAAGCAGCCAATCATTCGCTTTTTTTTGAGTCTGAGACTGTACTCAAGTTTTCTAACCTCGAGGCATGTGTTTTGCTGTCACGGATCACGGATTCCCAGATGTGTCGATGGCTCAAAAATCAATTGACTCTTTTTGTAGCTTGTTCCACTGATTACCACCCTTTTCATTTTTCTTTATGCTTTATGACATTTTATTTGCGCTATTTTTGTATGTATGAAATAAATAATCACAATATAACGATATTGTTTTTGTTTTCTGAACAGCGTAAAACCAAATTATGCCAAAATTTAAGACATTGGCAATTAATGCTTCCATCAAAGGTACAAAGGAGCCTGCGCATAAGTGCAGTCTGATTAGAGCCGTTGCTGCTTTTATATATTAACCCGTTTTGTGTTTGAAAACCCCTATACGTGTACTTTGATAATTAGTAAAGATCAACATTATATGTGGCTTTGCACGATTGTATCGTTTCCTGATCTTTGCCGTCTTTCTAACTTTCATCTAGGTCTGTGTTCGGTTTTCAAAGAAAAATATTTACAATATTATTCTGGAAATAACTACTTGTGACCCTCAATATATACAATGGACAATCCCGACTCCACTTTTTGTAGCTTTATTGAGAACTCAGGCGAGGCGAGAAGGTAGATAAAAATAGTACTTGAGTATGATCAGGAAATACCACAATCACAAGCCGCAGACAACCCCGTGGCACCGCGAGGAAGAGCCTCTCAACCATCACGAGACACCAGAAAGAACAATTCAGCAAAGCAACCAGCTCTCTCTTCCCCATCAAGATGACGTACAAAAAAGACTCAAAAACAAATTTACAAAGGATCTTTGACAGTCTTAATGAACATTTGCCCATAAAAATGGCCAGAGAAAAGCTTCAAAGAAAGCGGTATTTTTCCCTTGAAAATGATAGCAGGTTCTACCCTCAAGTTATCTGCAAAAGTGTTTTCTCATAGTACCAATTAAAAAATATGGGTTGAAAACTCTGTTTTCGCTATTTAACACATAGAAAATAGAAACTGTTTTACTGAAGTGCTCCCCCCCCCGTTACCGAACTAATCTCTTTGCATACAGTTATAGTTCTACATTTCACACATCATCTAAAATGGGCATGATTGGTCACGGATGGCGGGGGGGGGGAGATATCAAAATGCTCAAAAACAAAATATCATAAAAACTTATTGGGAATTAATTTTGTACAAACCTGAAGGAAAATATCAATTTACAATGGCACGTATCATGGTGGCCAGTCACGTGGTCAGCATGATTGGGTTCATGGTTTTCCTGAACCAGTCAAATTATTCATAACTTTCGTAATACTAAGTCAAATTTCATACGGTAAATTGCAAAAAAAACCCTCATATTTTTCTGCACAACTCTATTGAAAACTATGCATCTCAGGCTACTGATAGGTGGTGTAAGAGATTAACGCAAACACGTTATGCAGTAAAATAGACATAATACATAAATATAGTGTACTATGAAATACAATATTATTATATTGGAAATATAGTCCATGACAGCAAATAGACCTTTTTTAACAAAGAATATTTGATTAATCTTCATATAGATTGGAACATAATTTATTTCAACCATTTGGAAAAAACAATCTAAACAGAAGATTTTTGCATAATAATTGCAACAAATTTTGATAATTAAATGTGCGTTGCTTCATTGGTTGGGGTAAAAAGCTCCATATACTTGCGTTTATTTGGCTTAACATAAAAATACGGTTTCAAATACAATTTTCTGTCACTCTTAAAAAAGTCACAAGAAACAAATAATGATACTCATCACCAATGTCGTCTTCAGTGCAAATTTTACATTTTCGCTCATTTAATGGTATATCATCCATTCGTCCAGTCTAAACTGGGAGCCGATGGTTACCAGTCCTATATTCGATAATTTGGAATGATAAAATTTTGAAACATTAATTAAATATTTTTTCAAAATTGGGATTGTCTTTAAATAAAAGATGTTGTTTTCCATTTTAGGAAACGTTACCTTTCTCATTCCTATCTTGAATGTACAAATCTGACAATGTTCGTAAAATATCCATTTTCACAGAATTTGGGTTACTCCTCAGTTTGCTGTAGTTTCCCAAATTACTTCGACCAACTGAAGAAGGGACGGAAAATTTTCCTCAATTGGGTACACACTTTAGTTGGTCGAAGTAATCTGGAAAACTGCAGCGAGCCCAGGAGAACGTTTTATACAGTTCGGTGCAGAAAAATATAAGTTTTTTAATACACTTTACCGCATGAAATTCGACTTAGTATGACGAAAGTTATAAACGATTTTCCTTACCTCTGATGTCCGATTACTGATTCGTAAAGTCCGTGAACCGAATCAGACAGACCACGTAATTGGCCACCTTTTGTATTAGGGCTTTTGTTATGATAGTGTTCCAAGTCTTATTTCTCAACCAAAACATATATTGTGGGTACTCAAAAGAACTGCCACAATGAAACGGTTCTTTTAAGCACCAAATTATAGGTTAAATCTAAGGGGTAAGAAAATATTAACCATTTTATACTCAAAAACTGTGTTTATCTAGACTGTTTCATCATGGTGTGTTAATTTGATCAGAAAGTTTCTCGATCATGATACATTGCATTAGTTAGATGGCCTCCATGCGAGCTGAACTTTTCTTGTACTTCAACAACAGCACAAACTAGGGCGAAGATTTGGTACCGGTAAAATGCATTTAAGCCCCCGGTGGTTTAGGCTGCTGACCGTTCTAAGTCAGTTGTTCTGTTGTTGTTGACCTTTTGTTTATTGTTGCTCCCATTGTGGGAGTCTGTGATTGCTCTGTGTTTTGTTGTACGTTACGTATGTCCATTCTAGTATTGCAATCACCTTGATGCGGTAGAGAGAGCAAATTGTTTTGCTTGATTTGTCTTTTTGGTGTCTCGTGATGGTTGAGCGGCTGTTCCTCGCGATGCCATGGGGTTGTCTACGATTTGTGATTGTGGTATTTCCTGATCATACTCTCTTACGATTTCTGATGTATACAGTTTGAAATGAAACACCTCAGTGAACATATCAAACTGGCTGAACTTAAAACATAACAAGTGATAGTCAAAAGGCATGGACAGCATTGCATATTTAGAAGAAACGATGAAATCTACTCAACACGTATTTTATTCAAACGCATCACTTTCATCTCAAGTTTTATACCGCAAACATTATATTTCCATGTCTTTAGGCGAATACAAGGCGAAACTTTGAATTTCTGTGAAAAAAATGGTCACAAAACATACCCCCATCCCCTTAACCAGGATGTCCTGGCATAATTATGCAATTTTTTCAATCTATTGTTAGTTTGCTAGGTGTATTAAATGTAATGGTTTGATTTAAGCACAAAAATTTAGTTGTCATTTATGCTTATCCTAACAATAGGAGACTGTCCGAGGTCCTTTTCTAGCCTAAAGTGAATATGAGTAAGAAAGATGGCAAAGATTAGGAAACAATACAATCAAGTACCACACCTGACCCAGGATACCAAATGGGAAAGTAACAAAACACAATAAACATCACAAACAAGAGCCAAGAGGTAATCCGTTTTCTATCAGGTGATCACAAGGCAGCAATGAACAGACGCGAAAGCATGACAAACACAAGACATAGACAACACAATTGATCGACAAAAGAAGTACCGCCTTGGATTGGTCAGTAAAAATATTTTACTGGAGGGCTTAAAGCAATCATTAAACACCCATGCTCAAGTATCGAACAGGCTGAATATGTTAGTATGATCAGGAATTACCACAATCACAAACCGCAGACAATCCCATGGCACCGCAAGTCTTCGTCTGCATCTAGCAGTTAGGCTCATCTGTTCAAATGAGATATAATATATCAATCTAGATAAGCCTAATTGATATATATGCAGATCGAGCTGTGCCCGCTAGAAGTATATCCAGAACGAAATATGCTATGTCAATAAATCAACATAATTTATTCAATATTTTTCGAGGGAAATATTGCTTTTTCACAATCTGTTCACGGTGGTCTTTGTTACGTCTGGTATAGATTTTCGCATAATGCTCAGCCAAAAGGTTGATATTAAACAATAAATGGTTTAACACTACCTAGGCAATTCAAGACTTCCTGTTTTGTATGAGAATTATATTGATTTGGTAGTCCATTTCACGAAAAAAGACACATTCTGATGTTAAAATGGGGAAGAAGCTGGTAGCAATGCTATGTATGTTCCATTATGTGCAGTAGAACAGATATGGATGGATGTAAAAATTAGTGAGTATGATCAGGAAATACCACAATCACAAACTGCAGACAAACCCATGGCATCGCGAGAAAGAGCCGCTCAACCATCACGAGACACCAGGATTTTACTGATACCAAATCTTCGCCCTAGATTCTGCTGTTGTTGAAGCACAAGAAAAGTTCAGCTCGCATGGAGGTCATCTAACTAATGCAATGTATCATCATGGAGGAACACTAATCAAATTAACACACCATGATGAAACAAAGAAAAGGGCTCATGACTCACAGATAGTCCGAGCTAAAGAATACCTCAAGTTGAGCCACGGTGGGTCAAGTCTTACAGGCTAGGCTTTAAGAATGCACGTTGAATCTCTTGACAGTCCTTGTCATTCAACATGCGTTCACAAAGCATTGTCTGGTAAACCTGACGTCAAAACCACGTTCGCATCTTTTGATATCAAATTTACCAGGCTAGGCTTTGAGAATACATATTTAACTGCTTGGCAATCCTTGTGATTTAACATGCGTCACCGAAACATTGTCTTATAAACTTGATGTCGAAACCATTTTTGCGTCTTTTGATATCAAGTGTACCAGGCTCCACCTTAAGAATGCATGTTGAATCGCTCAGCAAGCCTTGCAATTCAACAAGCGTTCATGAATCATTGTTTTGTAGCATTGTTTGGTAAACTTGGTACCATAAGACACTTAAGTCGTATTCTCATTGTGAGCAGCAACTTGCGATTTCCATCAATGTGGTATTTGCAATAAGCAAAGTCTGAGACCAGCTTGCTCATACGCGCATTCCGTTAAGAGCCTTTTCTATTTGCTTGAATCTCACATATCTGATAAGGATAATTACATGTATGAGTTATATAGAGGAACATGTTTTGATTTAAATACTTTAATCTTTTAACTTGTGCATAACATTCTATAGACTGTCGAATGTTAAGTATAATATCAAAATTCATATATTAATTACAATTCATATATATATCTCGCTAGAGGCAAAATATTTACAGCATCTATCGGCTCAGTTGATTCACTATATCCCTCCGTATATATATATATATATATATATATATATATATATATATATATATATATATATATATATATATAAAGGATATAAATAAAAAAAAAACAGTGCTAAATTTTTTTTGAAACTAAGCGCTTTCTGCTTTCGCCTTCATCAGAGTTTCAAGACACAATAGATTAGGTGAATAGTTAACAAAATATAACTATATACATGAATTATGTGATTATTTAAGCCCTAAAAAGGGCCCAGCTATTGTACGTGTATTTTCGCAAATATGACTGCACAATATTAATGAATTAAATACAGCGTACAAAATTGGCGTTCTGGCAAGAAATGTCTTGTACGAAAATTTGTGTAGAACAGAAGTCTAAAAGATCGTCTACAACAATACAGCCCACCAAGTGTTCTACTATATGACCAGATAGAGTCAGTCACCCTTGTTGATGCCAAATGGACACAGGGTGTTCAGACGCCGAATCCAGTAGCTCTCACGGAGTTTCCTGGTCGAATCTGACCACTCCTTGTTGTGTTCAAGGCAGCAGACAGAGGCATTACTCAAGAAGTCATGATCTGCAGAACGAAAATGTTCTGCTGTTGGTGATCTTTCAAACCTACGGTGTCTCCAGTCGTCACGATGGCCATTCATACGTTTGTTCAATGGGCCTTTGGCTTCTCCTACGTACTGTTTTTAATGCCTCTGTCTGCTGCCTTGAACACAACAAGGAGTGGTCAGATTCGACCAGGAAACTCCGCGAGAGCTACTGGATTCGGCGTCTGAACACCCTGTGTCCATTTGGCATCAACAAGGGTGACTGACTCTATCTGGTCATATAGTAGAACACTTGGTGTGCTGTGTTGTTGAAGACGATCTTTTAGACTTCTGTTCTACACAAATTTTCGTACAAGACATTTCTTGCCAGAACGCCAATTTTGTACGCTGTATTTAATTCATTAATATTGTGCAGTCATATTTGCGAAAATACACGTACAATAGCTGGGCCCTTTTTAGGGCTTAAATAATCACATAATTCATGTATATAGTTATATTTTGTTAACTATTCACCTAATCTATTGTGTCTTGAAACTCTGATGAAGGCGAAAGCCGAAAGCGCTTAGTTTCAAAAAAAAATTAGCACTGTTTTTTTATTTATATCCTTTTATATTTATTTCTCAAATCAATTTAGCATCCTTTACTGGATCCAGTGCCACAGGAAAGATATCTCGTTTGGTGCATTAGCCTATTTCTCACTCTCTCTCTCTCTCTCTCTCTCTCTCTCTCTCTCTCTATATATATATATATATATATATATATATATATATATATATATATATATATATATATAATATGAGGGTATTAGACTTTCATGGAATACAAACAAATAGAGTCAATAAACATAGGAGTTTCTTTTCTTGCACGGGATATGCCCACTCACGCACGGGACATGCCCTCTCACCAAGATGTACATACCTCAGGGTATAGCTGTGGAGTTCAATAAAAATGTGCAAAGAGAGATTACTGGAAATACTACTCAGTATTATCAAAGTACCACAAAGGGTTTTGAATTTACAGATGCTAATTCAAAACAAAAGCAGTCTAAATTTGCAAAGGGAGATAAGTGAAAAAGTCAGCTACAGTTATCTATCTTGTGTGCACTGCACCTATTCATCTGGGTGTACATATCTAAGAAGTAATATGAAAATAACGGAAAAAGATGTTGAATTACAGTAGGAAAAATGTCAAAACTTAACAATTGCAAAGGGAGACAACTGAGAAAGTAAAAACAAGAGTTGTTCATCTTGTGTGGTACGCCTTGTTCATCTGGGTTTACATCCCTACAAGGTATTATCAAAATACACCTATGGGTTTTGGAGTTACATGCAAATAAATAGTATAAGGCCAAAACCTGGTCAAGGGAGATAATTAAGAAGATTAAATTCTATTAAATACGTTGTTGGTGATCAAAACATGAAAAAGTAATCAGGACCCGCTACCATTTTTTTCTGGACCAGCCCATAGAAAAACAAGGTCATTAGAATAATATAATGACTATAATTGCATTGATTCGAGTAAACATTACACACTGTTTATCATATGACGTCGCGTAGAGCAGTGAAATAAAACACTATGGAATAAAATCGATTAACCACTTGTGGTATACCGATTTTTGGGAAATGTTATGACGTCCATAAGAACGTTGTTCACACAATGACAAAATTAAATCGAAAACGATTTACGACATAAATGAGATTTCAAAGTAATCTTAAAGTCATATGATAATTATAGTCTAACATTGGTAGTCATGTATTATTGAATTTATCAAACTCGTTGCGAAAAAGAGATAAAATGCTGGAAAAGCCTCGCGTTTTATCTCTTTTCCTCAACTCGTTTAATAAATTCAGATAAACGTGAACACTCATGTAAGATATCGCCTATGTATAAATAAGCACAAACTGTTCATAATATTTGATCACTAGAGTCAGTTCAAAGATAGGCTTTTCACATTTGCAAGATAGCTAGGTTTGTCCCTTATCAGTTTCCATTTTAGGCGCAAAACATCATGTTTTCTGTCGACATGCAAGGTTACTTATGAAACAAAGTCACAAACACAGAAACACGTTCTCGTAAAATTTCGATTACAGACTACCTATTACCACACGATTACGGAACTATATTTCCTCATTTGCACATTTCTCTGATACCTAATACAGTTCGCAAGTTGCATTCTGGAAAACGGATCCTCCAGAAATAGTGAAATCCTACATAATTAGAAAACAATAGACTCAGTATTAAGGAGTCTGTTTATTAGACCTAATGGAAAGTGCATCAATTCTCATGCCCCTCTATCACCGGCTTAAGATGTATTCTGCTTTTCCTTAGAACCACATATTCCTGAAGGACCAGAATATGAAAAAACAACAACAACACTTACTTCGCCAAAAGCATTGGAAGGAGACAGCAAAAGAGGGTCAACCTATTATACTGACAATGTTGTGTTTTAAGGCAACGTCAGTATGCATGATTGAACAGTAATTTGCTGTCCATTTTATGCTTTTCGAGTAATTAAAAGTGTGGCTCGCAAACTTAATTAGAATATCAGATGGACAAAAAAGAATGATAAGACATAGTTCAAAGTGTGTGAGGTCATAGTGAATCTGTAAATGATCCGCGACATGAGATTTCCAAAAATGTGGTTTGTGCGACCAGCAAAGGCTCAGACCAGCCTGCGCATACGCGCAGTCTGATAAGAGCCTTTGCTTGTCGCTTGAATATTCTATGAATATTTAGCTACTGACCGAACATTATTTGGAGTTTCTAAGCTTAAAAGAAAGCTGCACTGGCTTGTCTGACTCTACACATGTCAAACTGCCACATTGTTGAAAATTATATGTCACGGTTCATATATAAAGACTCTAGAAAAGAAGACCAAAATTGAGCCGTGACATGTGATTTCCCTCAATGTGGCATTTCGACAAGCATAGACTCAGACGAGCCTGTGCAGCATCCTCTTAAGATTAGAAATTCAAAACGATGTTCAGTCAGTAGTCTTACAGTCATAAAATATGCAAACGTTACAGTCATAAAATATGCAAGCGACTAGCAAAAGCTCTGATCAGACTGCCCGTATGCGCAGGCTGATCTGAGGCTTTGCTAGTCGCACATACCACATTGTTGGAAATCTCATGTCGCGGCTCAAATGTTTTTTTTTAAGACTGATTATCGCTTAATGCTGGTCAAAGGTACTAACAAGGGGGCATTCTGCAATACTTTCGACCTTCATTTAGCTACCATTTGTCAGTAAGATCTTTGTATTGTCTAGTTTTGAGTGAATGCTTAAGTTAGGTTTTACTGTACATGATGTAATAATGCCTGGATAAATTAGAATTTAACCTACTGTTTAGTTACAGCTTCATATCTGTGAAATGGCTTCAGTTATCAAATATAATGTACATTTTGCGCGTCTTTTTAGTATATGTACACACTATATAAACAAAATATTCATCAAAAATTGTTGTTTTGAAAAGCAAAATAGAAATATAGTAAAACAAAACAATACATTAAAAATCATAATTATAATAGTAATAATGCTACAAAATTGGACAACAAATAATAAAATTCGACCGTACTGTCATATAACACAATCATTCGCCCCTTTGTAACGTCACCTATTAAAACGATAGAGTTCAGATTTTTGGAAATAAAATATCAGGTGTAATTCCACAACATTTACAGGGATGAAAAGCAAACAGTAAATAGCAATAAACAATAGAATATTAAATAGCTACATAGTAAAAAAGAGTTCGGAGCGAAAGTGAATCTTAAATGTTAAACTTATGTTCAGGGCCGGAATTACAATGCGTCCTTAAAGTTAAGGAAGACTTATGTTAAGGATTGATTTTCAGGATGCGACAAATAACGTTTCAAACTGATAAAAATAAAAATAGTTTCATTTTTGCGGTAGATCACGATGATATTTTGGACCACAAGTACTGAATTGATCCAGGCAATTTATTTAGCATTTAATATAGCATGTTGAAATATCAATACTTAACTTAAAGCTGCATACTCTGTAACTATGAATATTTTTCGAAAAAAATATTTTCTTTTTGAATCATTTGAAAAAGTAGAATAAAGTTATGTTGTCACAATAAATCTAATTTCTACAGCTGAAAACTGCATGGAAAAGTGAATTATCTTATAAAAACAGGTGTTTTTCTCTTGTTTGTAATTATTTGCGTCCCCCTAATAATTCTAGACAGTTATTGTTTAACATAAATGCTGTTGTTTTGGCACTAATAATTTGTTAATTATTACGAAAAAGGCAAAATGTATACCTGAATTTTAGTATTTTACTGTGTTCTTGAAAAATAGAAACATTATTTGAAATTTCCTAAAACGAAAAGATCAAAAGTTACAGACTATGCAGCTTTAAGTCTTCCTTAACTTTGAGAAGGCATTATAATTCCGGGACCTGTCGCTTGAATATTCTATGAATATTGAGCTACTGACCGAACATCATTTGGAGTTTCTAAGCTTAAAAGGAAGCTGCACAGGCTTGTCTGACTCTACACATGTCAAACTGCTACATTGTTGGAAATAACATGTCACGGTTCATATATAAAGACTCTGCTTATTACCCTCGCAAACAGATTGGATCCAGATCAGGCCTACGTTTTGTTGGGCCTGATTTTGCTGCAATCTCTTTGACACGTAGATGAAATTCCTGATTTTTTTTTACAAACAGTTGATTTAGAAAGACTGAGCAGACAACAAAAAAGCATTAAAAGTTTCCCAGGCGACAAAGACATAAAGAAGTAATCTGCTTCATAAGCTCAACTAGTACACAGGAGCATCAGCATACTGCATTAGAGAAGGCAGACCCTCTACATGCATCTATGACATTGATAGAAACCTTCTACCCGTAAACTATATTTAGTATTGTTTGTTTGGTTTGATTCTTTACGTCCCATTAACAATATTTCAGTTATATAGGGACGGGTCTTCCTGGGTTGAACCAGTACTTAGCTAGGATAAATGTGTCTTGCTCAAGGACCCAAACGCAGTGACGCCGGTGAGGATCGAACCCGCGGCCCTTCGGTCTCGAGTCAAGCACTCTACCACTGAGCCACTACGCTCCCTACCTATATTAGTATAAATGATAACCCATTATAGACACAAAGATTCTGTCAAACATAATTAAGAAAAAGCAAAAAATTACAACTGCTACATAATAGGATATCGCTACATTATTTTGCAAAAACACATGCGAAAATACACTAATATACGCGAAAGCGTCATAAAAAAGCAAATAATTAAGTATCGTTGATATGTATGTGAAAGATGATAAAAGAATCGCAAAAAAGTGAACCATGAACAGGCCAAATCTCTGATCACAGATGACATGATTTGTCCCAGGAATATTTGTTTCTTGCACACCGGATAAGGATATCTGAGATTTTAACGTTGGATAGAAAATCTTATCTTACCCAGGCTATCTTACCCAGGCATTCGCGTGAGGGCTTCATACATTGGATGTATTGGAACTCACGCACATGGTCGTCATGTGACGTCATTGTTATGTTTAAGTGACGTCATCATGTACAATTGCATCTTAGCGTATTCGGGGACTTCTGGAAACTTATTTAAAAAAAAAGAAAAAAAAAAAAAAAACAGCGGTGAGCAAGAAAATTAATCTATTGTTCGTGTGAGGGTAGGATAGCAAATCCCGTCCTTCAGGATCACCGTTTGTCATCACTCAGCAAGCCTCCTGATGCCAAACGGTGATCCTCGGGACGGATTTTTCTATCCTACCTACACACTCATGATAGATTCTTATATTCTGTTTCGCTAAAGAGGACAGCAACATTGAGAGCAAGCAGTGTATCGGAAATGCAAGTCACTTTTAAGCCAAGAATTCTGCCACAAAACCGGTCAAAATTGAATAGAAAATAATAATACAAAGGATACAGATGTTTGCATAGCACAGTCAATAATTTGTCTGGCTACAGATGCGTGTCTGACTGTAGATCCAGGTCTCGGGAGTTCAATCCCGGCCTGGTCCCATACTTTGGTGGAGAATGATTATGAAATAATTTCTACGGTCATTCTCTTCCCTTCAATTGAATCATTCAAGAAGGTTTGTTGTCAGTTACAAGCGAAAGTATGTGCACGAAGTACTAGTTAACTGTTTGTACAAAGCTTGCCCAGGAAAAAAGTATGGTTAGGACAACTGGCCATCCCGCCATGGACATAGGTGTTCACTTGGGACGTAAAGCAACAACTTAAATAAAAATCAAAGATGTTTGCATAGAAGAAAATGAAGCTATGGCGGCCCAATGTCACACAGCACTTATTGAATATGCAAAAACAGACGATCTAGCTTCCTGCAATTTTGCATGGTTATTGTTTTTTCCTAAAAAAATTGATTTTATGAGAAAGATATGTACAGTTTACGATAAAAATGGGGACTTCAATTGCAATTCAGAATTCACAGGATGTTAGTTATATATAAAAATGGCCACTTCAATTGGATTATAGAAATTGCTGTGACCTTTATAATCTGCATCAAATTAAATCGGCTGTATATATGCATGAATTTTGGAATAACTTGCTTTCGATGCTGCTCTCCCCTCTAAGAAAAATATTGAAATACACCTATTTAATAGCATTCACTTGAGGAAAATTGCGGTCATTATTTGAGCTGTGACATATGATCTCCACAAGTGTGGCATTTTGTAAAGACTCGGACGAGCAAGTGCAGCTTCATTTCAAAAATAGTAAGTGAGTATGATCAGGAAATACCAAGATTACAAACGGCAGACAACCCTATGGCACCGCAAGGAAGAGCCGCTCAACCATCACGAGACACCAGGAAGACAAATTAAGCAAAGCAACCAGCTCTCTCTTCCCCATCAAGATGATTGCAATACTAGAATGGACATAACGTTTGGTCAGTAGCTTAATATTCTTAGAATATCCAAGTGACTAGCAAAGACTCTGATCAGACTGCGCGTATGCACAGGCTGGTCTAAGCCATTGCTGGTCGCACATACCACATTGTTGGAAATCTCATGTTGCAGCTCATTTGTCCAAAAATTAAATTTGCAAATACAGTGGATTATCTTAGCAAAAGATCGATAACAAAACCTAAGAATAGGATACAACTTTTGTCTATCAATGCACTAGTCCAATATTTATTATACACAAAAGGTATACGGTAAAAACAAAAGTACTTTACAACAAATGACTGATGAAATGATCTAGGAAACAGAGCTTTCCAGCTTAACCCAGTATCCAACATGAGCTATTTTTGGCATGTACGTACAGCGAAGATTCAAATCAGCCTGCACATATATCAATCTAGACTGATCTGATATTTGATCGGCTTACATTACAATATGTCAATCGGAACTGACTCAGCTAATTCCGCGAAATTCATTGGGATCAGACCTCGGATGTACATCAAGGATCTTCTTTGATAACGCGGGTGGTAACGTGACGTTGACGTTACATAACGTGACGCTCTCGTTACTAAAGTGATGTTAACACAATAACAAGTGTGTTTTCAGCAAAACAAACGGATATAAATGAAGTGATGTTTTTTTCAATCAAATATCGCTATAGTCATATTTTATTGAAAAATACATAAACTTCATTTATTCTGTTGTTTTGACTTTTTTTTGGTAATCAGAAAAATGGATTTTATTAGGGCCGAACTCACATGACAAAAAAATCTAAGTTTCCTCATGCCTTTTCCGGCTTCAATAATGGAGTTTTTTTCGTACATAGTACTATGTGTTGTGCGCCTTATATACATCCGAGGCTTGATTCCATTCAGGAATTGTGCTGTAATTTCCCGAATTGGCCAATATGTACATTTTGCTTCACTGAGATTCTAGTATGAATTTGCAGAATTGGAAATTTTTTTGCACAAAAACATCTTTATCACTTGGAATCTTGCTTGGGTATAGACTACATGTAAAATACATTAAAATAGTCAGTGAGTGTGTGCAGCATACAGTTTGTGCTCAGCTGAGCTGAGCATGAAAAAACTCAGTTATTTATAACCTCTGGGCCTTTTAAAACTGTGGATAAAATGATTGATACATCAATCTGGAAAACAGATTGGTTTTCAGATCTAGCAAGATCTACACAAATGAACCAATATGACTTACACTTTAATTAAGACTTCTTGGCTGAATGTTACTTAAGTATAAAATAAAACTCTGGCACGTGAAACAAAATATTTTCTTCAGTTGAATTTCTATTTTAGGTTCAATTGTTTTGAGCAATGACCATCACATTTTGGATACATTTACCACCAAGTCATATATGCACACCTAACCTGGTTAACCCTAAACGCGTCAAGAAAAATGCATCTGAAAATGACGTCTGCTGAAGTCGTCTGCTGCAAATAATTGCCTAATTTAACGGACGAATTAAGTATATAAGCAAATAGTGTGGACCCAGAATAGACTGCTCCCATAGGAGCAGTCTGATCTTGGTCCACACTGTTTGCCATAGAAGCTTCTTAATCATTTCAGCAGACGAGAAAAGCAGACGACTTTTGTTGCGATTGGCGCATTAAGGGTTAAGCGCCAGAAATGACAAAACACAACCATTGGTATTATTCATACAATGGTGCATTTTGAAAGTTCTTAGCAGGGTCTACTATCTCCGTAACCAATTAACAAATCCCATCATGTTTGGTATCATTTTAAAAAGCTAATTTTCCTCTTTGTTATAGCACACATTTCATGAGGATGTGACGATGCAATCACGAAAAATATTATTGTGAATACATGTACTGTTTGTAAACTGAAAAACGCAAAATTTCAGTGGAAAATATAACATTTTACCTGTGGAAAAGTGTGCCGAACATTTAGATTAGTCCATGAAATTAGATAATTTTGTACCATTTGGTAGGCCACAATCTGGTACAGCGATTATACAATTGATGACCGAGTTGGATGTTTCTAATACATAAATACTGGAACAGCAATACCACAACCGCTTAGAAAGCAAAGCAATGTGCCTATTTTTACGTCTGAAAATCGCATGTCACAATGCACATATTTTGAAAATATATACCCGACAGTAGTTTAGAAATGCCGTATGTTGGTATTTTTGTCAAGCACACTTTATGCTCTTTGTATTGAAACCAAATTAAATTTTGTGAACCAGAACAAAGTGAAGATAACTCTTAAAATCTTCACCTGGGCAGAATGGGTTTAGCTATGAGTTGACGTTCTGGTTCATTTCAATTAAAAACAGTGGCAAACAAAGAAAGAAAAATTACCTTGAGAGTAGAAATCAATCACTTCTGTGATGGTAAACGCGATACCATGAGAAGTTCTTATGCCATCGATAAAATATGAGGGGTTGAGTTACCCCACCCACTTCTTGAAAAGTAGGGGTAGTGTTATAAGGAATAATTGTCTTTAATACAGATCAAATAAAGCCACATATTTTGCACGACGAAATGATTAATATGCATTATTGGCTATAAATAAAGCAATACATATACTCAATAGGCTTTTTTCTTGATCCTGTAGTGACACAATTTATAGTAAAAGTATAAAGGAAAATAGAAAAAAGTCCCATTCATGAAAGTTTAGCATTTCTCTATAATTCAACATTTTCCGAATGTAAAGGTGGTAGTCGTGCAAGCAGCGATCGCATAATATATTTTAATAAAAATAAGTTGGCACCAAATCGTTAATTTGTCAAATCATGATCGCAAATAAGGTCCCCAATTTTTCTTCGTTTTTTTTTCCAAGTATTTGGCTTAAAATTTCCGCCAGTATATAAGCCCCTACTCATTTTCAGCATGCGCTGCACGTGCACGCCAAGTCCTTTTTTGACAAAAAATAAACCATCAAGTAGCCGTTGAATTCTAGTTTCCAAAAATGTATTATTTGATAGCATTTTATCAATGCATTGTGGAGTTATGATGCCGTGCTAAGAACTTTCCAAATGACCCTCGTACATAAAGGTTATGCTACATATATAACTTAGTCTAAGAGAATATAAATTCATTGTCTACTAGTGTTGTCTGCTCATTCATTACCTTCACAAACAAATTGGACCCAGACCAGGCCTACGTTCTGTTGGGTCTGATTTTGCTCCAATCGCTTTGACACTTAGTTGAAATTCCTGAAATAATTTTTCAAACAGTTGATTTCGTGCGCATCTGTTTTTTGTGTCTTGTGGTCACCTGCTGGGAAAGGGCTGACCTCTTATCTCTAGTTTGTGGTGCCTAATTATGAGTTTGTCACTTTCCCATTGGTATCCTGGTTCAGGTGTGGTGCTGGATTGTATCGATTCCTGATCTTTGCACCCTTACTTACTTAGAAAGACTGAGCAGACAACTAAAAAGCATGAAAGGTTTACTAGGGAACAAAGACATATTAAGAAGTAAACTGCTTCATAAGCTCAACTAATACACGGAGCCTCAGCATACTGCATTAGAGAATGCAGACCCTCTATCTATGACAAGGACAGAAACCTTCTGCCAACTACATATAGTAGTATGAAAGATAACCCGTTAAAGATACCAAGATTCTGTGAAACAAAAAATCACAACTGCTACATTGTTGGATATCACCACCTGATAATGCAAGCACGTGAGATTTTGCTATAATTTATGCATCCAGCAAAGAGTCTGATGAGTACAAACAAAAGTATTTTCTTTTCGGTGAAATTAAACTCAGTTTTCTAAAATGTTTTTCGCATTGATTTTGGGGAAACCGTTTTTATTTTGAGCAAACTGTGTTTGCGATAAAAGTTGTAGGGAAATAATACCACACTCTGCGCAAAGATACACACTTTAAACATTTTAAGCAAAGTGTAAATATACTAAAGCGATAAATGGCTCGTTCAATAATAATTAAAATCGTGCTAGTTTGCTCGTGCGTATTATGTAAGCTAGTTGGACCATCTCAAAAGAAAATTAGCAGGAAATGTGAAACCCCAGTTTCTGTACCTGCACATAATTATGCTAAAGTTGTATACTGCGTGCATTTGACCTGACACAGGTGCATCATTTCACGGTTTATGCACAAGACATTTTACTGTCGTGCCAACCAATAGTGACAGCAGCGTAATGCATTGTTTACAATTGCTTAGTAAAACACTAACGTGTACACTTCACTTGAGCTAACGCCAATCGATAGATCACCTGTGTATTAATCCTATCCTAAGGATAGGATTATTACACAAGTGATCTATCGATTATAAGTCCCTGATTACTTTGTAAACAAAACATGAAGTCACTGTCACTCTTGACTGGCAGGACAGTACCTTCGGTCGACTATCGTTATTTACCATAAGTTTTGCAGGAATTTAGCAAGTAGGAATGAAGATAATGAAACGTTTTGTACAGTCCTTCTGACTTGTCAAGTGGTAATGGTACAGAATATGCGACCAAAAGGTCGTGAGATCGAATCCCCGTGTGTTCTTGTCCTTTTTTTTATATTATTATTCTTTCTCTGAATACATTCTCATATACAAAATCTACTTTGAGCACAATCATTTGTATATACAGAAGGTAGGCTATCACATAAAGTATCATTTTTCATTTATGCTCGTGCTTCAAAGATGATCCCAATAGGTTAACGCAAGCATAAATCAGACGCAATATTCGAAACAGCCATCCGTCGCTTCAGTTTATGAATTAGAGCGATGCAAGGTAACTTTTTAGACTAACATATTTGGCTTACTTTTTTGGGCTTTGCTTAAAATGTCCTAAGAGTGCATCTATGCATAGAGTTAACTGCAGCATCTTGGATGTTTTGAAGTGTTTGGAGAAATTACCGCTAACTTTCTGTGCGACATCCATAGCGAACACAAATCACTAAAATAAAAACAAAACAGTTATCGTTGGCATTCAATGGTCAACACAAATCGTCTAATCGGTATAGTTGTTGATAGAATTGGCTGGATTTAATCCATTAGTTTTACTACCATGTGATATAGTACCGTTTGCCTCTATGCTGTTGTCACTTTCATCGCCAGATTCTTCATCGTCACTTCGTACATCACGGACCTAAAAAATTATAAAAAAAACTCTTTCAGTTTCCTGGTCATACACATTTACCAATCGGAACTACATGTACCTCAGCCAATTCCATGAAATTTTGTGGAATTGGCCCTCGGATGTACATCGAGGATCTACTTTGATGACGTGACGCTGACGTTACATAACGTGACGCTGACGTCTAAGAAACGACACCAACACAACAACAAGTGTGACTGCAGTAGAAAAAAACGGTTATAAATGAAGTTTATGTTTTTTCAATAAAATATTGCTATAGTGATATTGTAACATAGTGCACATGCCCACCTCTTGGGTCTGAGATTCGGACTTGGGGTCTGAGTCTTAGAGAAGCTTGTTCTATCCTATCGATTTGGATAAGAGAAATTAGGATGTACTGTTTACTTGGTACTCGAAGCGAACAATGGTTTTGTATCAACCATCTGGTTCCATGAAATTAGTTTGTAACTTTCTCCAGACTGTTTTCTATAGACAGAGCAGTTCTATTGTATTTGAAACGGACACGTATTGTGCTGGAGCTTTTGTTGGAACTATTTCTAGCTTAAGATGAGCGGCCTTTAATAGATTAAACTTGGCTGTTAATGAGTAAATATAATTTTCGTGACTTTTGGTTTGGGCAGGAACTGCATAATTGGTTCTGTGCCTTTCTACTGTTATGGACATAGCATTGCTGTTCTGATTGGTTCATGCTGTAACGTCAGCGTGAATAATTAAGAGAATCATGACGATTCTGGATAATTTCAGGATACTGAATCTTGGTTTCATGTCGTGAGGACGTCCTTTTGGGTTTCGCATACAGCCCTGCTTGGTGCGGGCGTATGGGTTTTCGGCCATGGTTGTGAAGTGTGCAGATGCGTGTGTCAGCGGAGTGGGCTAAAGTTATCGACCATAATTGGGCTTAAAGCTATATATACGTTTAGACATAACAAATGAACATACTGGATAATTTGGGAATAAGTTGTTAATAACTACTTACATTTTGTGACGTTGTTAACATTGTTTTAACTTTATTGAACCTGTTGTTTGGGCACTTAAAAAGGTGAACTACGAACTGGTTTAGATAGTTTTGGAATAACGATCATGGTCAAATCAAATTAACTTGCGATCACTGACTTGACCAAATCCGTGAACCTGGGGCCTGTGGCTGGTTATGCCCCAGGGTTTAACTGGACTGATTGCCGTAGACCAGGATTAGGCTATACGATAGGGCATAAATGTGACAGTCTTTTCTGGTGCCGTTTACTACGATACGTCTGCGGCAATGGTACAGTCTTTTCTGTTGCCATGAACTACGATAAAGAGTCAACGTTAAAGATATTTTATTGAAAATTCATAAACTTCACTTATTATGTTGATAAAATGTTTGGGGTAATCCAAATAATAGATTTTAATGGTACTGGACCCAGATGCTACAGTACTTTGTTTTCTTACCCCAGTGTCGGCTACAACAACAGAACCATCGCCTTAGAACTGACAGCAGCCAAAGCCACTGGGGGGGGGCTTAAATGCATTTTACTGGTACCAAATCTTTGCCCTAGATTTGCTGTTGTTGAAGCACAAAACAGTTACGCTCGCATGGAGTCCTAACTATTGCAATGTATCATCATGGAGGAACAATATAATCAAACTTACGCACTATGAAGAAACAGAGAAAAGGGCTGACGACTCACAGATAGTCAGAGCTAAAGAAAATCATTCTTCTGTTTTGGGCATAACAACTTTTATTTTGGATACCGGTAACATGTACTTTAGCAAACAGTGCATACCCAGATAAAATGCCCCTTTTTGTGATACTTTTTTCATTCTAAACTCAACTGAGCACGACATTTATTATGTCAATAAATATTAAAATGCCAACATCTGTTGGTATTATAACATTATGACCATAATAAATACATTTCACAGTTTGAAAACAAGAAAAGTCTATTGCAACAGACTGCGTGCTTGGTGGTCAACCCAATCACGGTTGGCAACTTTGCTTTCCTTTTTAATTGCACGCCCGTGGGTCGGACTTTAGACTCTATGACGGTTCCGACTTCAAGACTTATCTATTGATGAGATAGTAGGGGCCTGATGCTTTGGCTGTTGACAGGCCCACCAGGGTTTACATGTTGGATTTCATTTGCTCTGGTATTCAGTTTTATTTAGTATTTAGTCCTTATCTTTGCTTTATCTCCTTTTTATATCTTGATTTGTCTACTTTTTATATCTTTATTTATGATGCATTGATAAGTTAGGGTTTTTTCATGCAAACCAAACATCTATGTGTCCTGATCCAATTTTGAACTAAGGGTGAGGTCGGCGCGCTGTGAAACCAGTTTAAGCCATCCAGTAAAACATTTTTACTGACCGTACCAAGGCGGTGCTTCTTTTGTGGATCATTTCTGTTATTTATGTCTTGTTTTTGTTATGCTTTTGTGTGCATCTGTTTTTTTTTTTTTTTTTTTTTTTTTTTGATGCCTTGTGGTCAACTGCTGGAAAAGGGCTGACAACTTTGCTCTTGTTTGTGATAATTTCTAATTATGAAAATGTCACTTTCCCATTGGTATCCTTGGTCAGGTGTGATGCTTGATTGTATCGATTCCTGATCTTTGCGCTCTTTCTTACTTTATTTTACATCATTTTGTCTTTATGAGAAGTCAAAATTTCATGCTCAGTTGATGATAGAAAATTCAGTTTAACCGGCAAATGCCACAATTACAGACCACAGACCTGTCCAGGGCAATAGGAACTGCTCGGCAGTTTCTTTGGAAACCGACCTCTGATGTACATGGAGGGTCTACTTTGATAACGTGATACTGACGTCACATAACGTGACGCTAGCATCGTAGAAACCATGCCAATACAATTACAGGTTCGGTTGAACCGAAACAAACGGTTACAACATTCCACAATATTCTATAAATGAAGTATTAAAGAGATATTTTATTGAAAAAAAAACAACAACATAAACTTCATTAATTCTGTTGACAGAAAATGGATTTTAATAGAGCTGAACCCACATGCTACATAACTAATTTTCTTTACGCCAGCTCTGGCTTACAAAATGCAGCTTTTTCATACATAATACAACACCTTACATACATCCGCAATTTGATTCTCTAATTTGGCCAATATTTTCTGGTTGCTATCCAGGGCACATATAGGGAGTAACACTCAACAGAGACAGTCACAAGACAGCAGAACACAAGTATAGGTAAAGTAACCAGCTATCTCTTCATTTGCAAAATGATTGAATAGCCATAAAGGTCACCGTAAACACATAACAAAATGTGTACCAAACACAAAACAGTAACACAGTGCAAGTGTCGCGGAAATACCGCGATTTTACATCTTGCAATTCAAATATGCAACATTTGATTAATTTATATACGATTCGGTAGCAATAATTAATAACGTTACGTCACGCGATGTGGATTTATAGAGATTAACGTCAAGTTGAATCTTAGATCTGCACAAACTAAATAAGCGAAACTTTGGATAATCTATATCAGCAAAATTCATCACAAATTAGATTAGCGAAATCTGCGCAACCTAGATCAGCAAACGTCAGAGCATCAGCGAGACTTCATTGAAATTTCAACTGTGACAGAAGACAAGCGGATATGTATTTACTGTTTTTATAAATCTAATTACTGGTTTATTTCTTACATGCCTTTTATACATTTAAATGATAAAAGCGAAAAACTGAATTGTTTTATGTGATTCGCCACAGGAAGGCCTTAGGAACAACATGAATGTTATGTTCATTGTAGATACTGCTGTTGTTAAAACACAACAAAACTATAGCCCGCATAGAGGCAATGTGCGTTCAGATCATTAATCTCATAAGCTGGTTCATTTAAATCAATCGGAACTGCCTCAGCCAGTTCCGCAAAATTCCGAGGAATCAGACCACGGATGTACATCAAGGATATACTTTTATAACGCGGGTGCTAACGTGACGCCGGCGTTATATAAAGTGACGCTCACAAAACCATGTTAACACAATAACAAGTGTGATTGCATCAAAACAAACGCTTGTAAATAAAGTTTATGTTTTTATAGCGATATTTTACTGAAAATACATAAATTTTATTTATTCTGCTGATTAAACTTTTCAGGTAATCAGACAAATGGATTTTACTAGGGCTGAACTCACAGGCTAAAACAACTAATTTTCCTTACGCCTTTTCCGTTTAAAGCTGCATAATCTGTAACTTTTGATATTTTCATTTTAAGAATAATGTTTCTATTTTTCAAGAACACAGTAAAAATACTAAAAGTCAGGTATATATTTTACCTTTTTAGTAATGATTAACAAATTATTAGTGCCAAAACAACAGCATTTATGTTAAAAATTGACTGTCTAGAATTATTGGAGGGACGCAAATAATTACAAACAAGAGAAAATACACCTGTTTTTATAAGATAATTCACTTTTTCATGCAGTTTTCAACTGTAGAAATTAGATTTATTGTGACAACATAACTTTATTCTACTTTTGCAAATGATTTAAAAAGAAAATATTTTTTTCGAAAAATGATCATAGTTACAGAGTATGCAGCTTTAACAAGATGGAGCCTTTTCGTACATAGTACTGTGCATAATGCGCTTTACGTTCACCAGAGGCTTGATTCGATTCTCCAGGATGCCATTTAAATATCCAGTCAGTGTGGAGACAATGTACTATCTAATTTAAAAAAAATTAAGCCCTTATCATAGATCCAGATAAGGAGCTTTAATTATTATGTAAAATTGTTATTATTTTCTCACCCATCAATTCAAACATGCGTTTTGGCTGCTCAAAAGAACCGTCTCATTGAGACGGTTCTTTTGAGTACCCACAACCTATGTTTGGGATGAGAAAGGAAGAAAATAGTTTTCCAATACGCATTCTTATCTGGGGGCCTGCCTTTTGCTAGCTTATGTAGACTACTTACAGATCCTTGTGTGAATTTCCCAATAACTACACGGAATATCATGATCGACCATAGAATGTGAAGAATCTGTAGGGTATACAAGAGGACGTTCATGGTTATATAGCCACCAAACGCCGCATCTATAATGTTAAACGGCTCTACCGTCGTGCAGTAGAGGATCCTGTAATAAAGAGAGGATCTTACATGAGTGCTCATGTTTTATTGAGTTTATTAAACGAGTTGGGGAAAAGAGATAAAATGCGAGGCTTGCCGAGCATTTTATCTCTTTTTCGCAACGAGTTTAATAAATTCAAGAAAATAAGAGCACGAATGTTAGATTCTATTTATCATATGACATTAAGAATACTGTGAAATCTCATTTCTGGCGTAAAAAAAACGTTATAATGTTGTCAATATATACGCAACGTTGTCATTACGTTTCCCGAAAATCGATAAACCACTAGTGGTTTACAGATTTTATTGCATGGCGTTATTACACTCCAAGACGCGACGTCATATGATAAAAAAGTGGAAAATACATGAGCGCTCTTTTTACAAACTACATAATGGAGCTTACTCGTTTCATTACTTTCATATGAAACTAGAATTTTGAGAATCAGATGTGTCACCTGGCAAAACACAAGGCAAGCAAGGCAAATTTGTTAAATTTATACCCCCAGCAAAGGGTTGTATTAGAGACACATATAAATCATAAAACATATATCCCATGTCTCCAACCCCTTAGTCACCTTGGGTATGATACAGATCATAGTTAACAGCCTATCAACTAGTTTTAAGTGCTTAGTTCCAAACTTTTATTGATAAGGAATGTAACACTTGGGGATATTATTTCTTAAGAAATGTTTAATATCATTGTACCAATGTCATCCAGACCTGTTGGTTTTGCTATATCGAAATTAAGAATATATTTTCTTACAAATGCTTTTTTTTCTGAAATACTAAAAGAAACATTATTGTCTTCTTTTGAATCAACAAACGTTTTTTATATTTTCATAATTAGAGTCATGTACTGGCTCTTTAAGTTTGAATCCACATTGGCGAAGTATTTGTTGAAAGCTTTAGCTATCTCTACATCACTAGATACAAATTAATTATCAACATTTATGCCTAGAATATTTTCTTGGGATTTAGATTTTTTACCAGCTCCTAATTCCCTAAATAATTTCCAAATTGAGCTTGGGTTATCCTTACCTTCTTCAAGTTTTGTCTTATACATTGACTGTTTTGCAGATTTTATCATTGTAGATATTTTATTTCGTAACTGTTTATAGTCCTAAAAGGGACTCAACTGTCGAATTTTGTTCGAATGCTACACCCTTACTCCCCAGGGGTGTTTAGACGGCATGATTTAGTCGTCCTGACTTAGTCGTACATTACAAATCAGCCCGTGTAAACACTGCTATTACAGAGTCATATATGATTTTAGAGTCAGGACGACATGTAATGGGGGATAGAACTGGTTCTATTTGCCATTACAAAATCATGGCGAATTAGCCAATCAGCTTTGAGGTCACTGGGGTTAATTGCTTTCGGAGCAAGATAAATGAGATAACCCTAAACATGCCAGTATTTTGTCCTGAAAATGGTGTCTGCTGCATATATTCAAGAGCACTTCAGAGGAGATCTTATCATGGAAGTAAACACTATAAACCCTGACCAGACTGCTTCCAGGGAACAGTCTGATCTGGGTCGATATTCTTCGCCATAAAGACTACCTAAGAACATAAGCAGATGAAATAGCAGATTACAAAAGTCGTGACTTGCGGGAATGAGTTTAAACACATGCATTAGCTATAGCAATGCTACAAATGTAGAGCATGATGAGATAGCTCAAGGTGCCCAGCCAGTTTTCTTCACTGTTGAAAGAAATCACACATGACATTGTAATGCCGTCTAAACAGAAAAATCATACATGACAAAATCATGTATGATTGTGTCAGGCTGACAAAATCATGCCGTCTAAACAGGCCTTAAATTATAGGGGCCACGACACGAGAAAACCTGTCTTCGGGGGTATGCGAACGGCAGGGGCGCAGACCAGCCTGCTTATCCGCGCAGTCTGATCAGCGCCTGTGTTGTAAGCGTTTTGTAAAGAACCGTATCTAAGCTTGCTACAGGCGAAGTTCCATTTTTCAAGCTGGGAGACACTGATTTGAAACTCGCTTTGTCGGAAACCCCGCGGACTGGTTTTCCCGCGACGAGGTCCATTTCAACAACGATACTAAATACACATGGAAAAAAAAGATAGCCAAAATGGTTGGCAGTTGGGCTGCCGCCCACTCTGGTGTAAACTTTTTAAATACTTTTTTTACAAGACCAACTTGAGGCAGGCGGTATAAAATAGTTATACCGTGTATGTCCGCCTGTACGTGGGATAGCCCTCTGGCTAAAGCTCGTGGATTATCACTACGTACGGGAGAAAAGCCATGGTTTAACTATTACATAGAACATGGATTTAAAAAAAAATGAAAGTTTGCACCTAATCCTGTGGCAGCCCGGCTGCCACTAAATTGTTTTTGTTCTTGTTGTACATTTATGTTTATTTTCTACATTATTGGGTCTGTCCGAGAGGCAATGGAACTTATTGCATATGCGAGGCGTTTTTTTTTTTTTTTTTTTTTTTTTTTTTTCTTTTGGTCCGCATAGAAACTATTCTTTTTGGCCTGAGTCTTCATCTGCTGCTGTTCTTTCTGTGAGGAACGAAGGTACGTTAAGCTGTCACGCCTGGATCGCCACTTACCGCCTGTGAGACTAGATGCCGGACAAACTGGGCCCTTAGTTCTGAACCGAACTATACCGCTTTAAAAGTACATAGCTAATTAATGGGGCTCAAGCCTCAAATATTTCATAAAAACACTTTGACGCCCATATTTTTATGCGCGGGACAAGCGAAAGTTCAGGCGAGGCTGCATTGACGCACAGGCTCGAATGAACCTTGGCTGCTGGGTGTAATCTTACTATACTGAACCACACTTCTAACGCAAAATCAAACAGAACCTTTAATATTGCATATATTGTTTCATCCATTGTAACGCAATTTTATCAAAATTAAAACGCGTATATTAATTAAAAGTACATTTCTGAAACATTTTGCGTTGGAAGTGTGGGTCGGTGTATTATGGATCCCACCTTATGTTGTAAGTGAGTAACACCAAACTGATCACAGGTTGCATTTTGAAAGTCTCGCATAAGTAATCGCATCTTATATGAAATGAAATTGTGAAAATGCAAATGTTTAATCTGGTCATTCACGCTCTTCGTTTTCAATTGAAATACATATGGGGGTCTTGGGTGTGGCGTTCTGATTCCGAACACTCACCCAGAATCTCATATTTATAAGTAACATACTTTTACGTGTGCCAAAACAATGTGTCCCAGATAGGCATATCGGAGAAAGTGAGACTCTACTGCGACATCAGTAAAATGTACTTGTTATATCACTTCCCATTATTGACTATTTCTAGAGAAGGGCGTGGAATAGGGGACACCGGTTATCAAATTTCGACCTTATTATATATAGATTAGCTTATATTTTATCGAAGGCAATCGAATAGCTAAAATTTTCACGATTGCCAACTTTGAGATCCCTATCCAGGCCCTATTAGAGCATAAGTAAAGAAAGGAGCATGCACTTTCGCCCAATGACTCGACCTTCATTATACAAGGCTTACATGCCTATTTTCATCTGGGAAGGTGTTCCTTTTTTTCTACATATATATACATGTGGGTTTTATGTATATGTACGTTATTCTTTTTTCTTCCGTCGACCACAGCCCAACTGTTTGCCAGTTACTCATACTTTAATTAATAGTAGAGCAGACGACTGGCCAAAAGTCCTCTCCTTAAGGACTTTACTGGTCAGATCGGTGCAACATCTAGTGACATATACCAAAATGTTTGTTTGTATGTCCAGCTTCAGAATCCGGTTGATGACATCGTCGCTGATGAGTACTAACAGAGTTACGGCCCTTGAACCGTACATACCCATTATAACAGATTATTAGAATTTTGCATACAGTTGGCAGATAGCATTGCATTTATTTCTAATAAGCATACATAATTGAAATATTTTTATGATTTATATGGTATTGGATTAGAAAACAACATTGAAATATAGTTTCAACATGTACGATACCTAAAGGTGTGTTTGTCCGTGTGTCTTTTTGTAAATAGTGTCAATGTAAAAGGGCAATGCTAATATTTCATAAATACAATTTTTAACCATAACTTAGTTCAAAATGCAAGATTCATCTTTTTTTTTTTCATCAATGTAAGCAACAGCATACACTTGTTTTAGGTCAAGCTTCAAATCAAGTTGTGACCTTTCTCAAGGTCAAAGGTCAAGGTCAAATAGGCATACCCCCCAAATCACAAAAAATGCGTAATTTATGTATCTGTTTATTAGTAAAAGTATAGTTTGTGCCTGTTTGAAGCTTAACTTATAAGTACTAGTCTTACATACTTCAATTCAACATATTTTTTGCCACCAAAGGGGTATAAATACCCCCAATCAAGCGAGGCGTGAGCTATTCCGTAACGGCCTCAGTTTGAATCACGTCAAGATGATAACCGCTTTATACTACCACATTCATTCGACTGGCCAGAATTCCTCTCCTTATGAACTTTGCTGGTAAGTTTGTGCTAACATCAAGCGTCATATATACCAAAATATTTGTCTGTATGTACGACTTCAGAATCCAGTTAATGACATCGTCGAAGATGAGTACCTACACAGTTAAGGCCCTTGAACCGTACACACACGTTATATAGGATTATGCATATGCTGTATACAGTTGGTCTAGAGCATTGCATTTATTCATAAGGACATGTTGATACAATATTGTTATGACTTGTATGGTATTGGTTGGAAAACAAAATTTAGAATAAATTATCAATACCAATGATACATGTACCAAAAGCTGTGTTTGTCCGTGTGTCTGTTTGCAAATAGTTTCAATGCAAAAGGAAAATGCAAACTTTTCATAATAAAATCTTTATCTATATTGAAATAGTTCAATTGCCATATTTCGTCAATTTTGTTTCATCAAAAAAAGTAATAGTCTACACTCTTTGTATGTCAGAGTTAAAATTTGTGTTATGACCTATTTAAATGTCAAGGGTCAAGGTCAAATAGACATATTTAAAATCTCAATATTTAGTATATTTTATTAGCCCACCTGAGTCATAAGCTCAAAGTGAGCTATTGTGATCGTTGGATGTCTGTTGTCCGTCGTGCGTCATCAACAATTGCTTCAAACGATATCTCACCCTAAAATAATGGCTTGAATTTAATCAAATTTGGCTGACAGGAATAGTCCTTATATGGCCCTCTCAAATAATTGATGAAATAGTATATCTAGATCACATGGGTAAAAATAGATTTTCGAAAACTTAAAAAATCTTCTTGTCTGAAACCACAAGGCTGATAGCCTTGATATTTTGTGTAGGATTATCTAGTAGATATTTTTCTTTTTTGTTCAAATTATGCTCATGGGGCCACAAATTGTCCCGCTTCTGGGTTCACATGTTTTACATAGGCTGTGGGTTGGTCTGCAGAGTGTGATTGTGGTATTTCCTGACCATACTCACTTGCTTTTTTTAAAACGGGAAACATGAAAAAATATTGTCTGAAACCATTTGAGCCTTGATATAAAATATGTAGCATCATCTAGTAGACCCCTACTAATTTTGTTAAAATTATGGTCCTAGGGCCCGCTCCAGATTCACATGTTTTCCATAGGTTTATATAAGGTACACATAGCAAATCTTCTTGTCTGGAACCACTTGGCATACAGCCTTGATAATTGGTATTTGTATCATCTAGTAGACCCCTCCACCAGGTTTGTTAAAATTATGCCCATTTTGCCAAAATGGACCCATCCTGGGGGCCACGTGTTTTACATAGGCTTTAATAGGGAAAGCATAAAGCAATATTCACAGAGTTATAGCGTCACCTAGTGCTACTTTACCAAGTTTGTTCAAATTATGGCCCTTGGTTTTATATAGTTTTTTTACAGCAAATATGAAAAAAATATTGTCTGAAACCACATGGCCCAATGCCATTATATTTAGTATGTAGCATCACAAAGTAGACCTCCACTGAGTCTGTTCAAATAATGGCCGTGCAGACAAAAACAAGCCACGAAGGCTATATAGGTTTAATTAAATAAAGAACAAAACCCTTCTTGTTTGACCCACAAGGCCTGGAGCTGCCAAGTTTATTCAAAACTGGCTCCACCCAGGGGGATCACATGTTTTACTTTGGCTTGTATAGTTAAAACATAAAAAATCTTCTCTGGAACCACTTAAGTTCTAGAACAATGTAGCATCGTCCAGTGGTTCTCTTTTATTATGCTTTATTGTTGTCACCTTTTTGGAATACAAACGCGAATAGCATCAAAGTACTGTGAGGTTTCCATAATATAAACGTTGCCATTAGAGAAACATCATACATACTGTATATGCTAAATTTTCTGAGAACTGGACAGGTTCAACATAATTTTGATTGTACTGTCATCACTACCAATGCCTTCAGATTCAACACATACATTATTTTGTCTACATCTTGGTGTGTTATAATCTAGATCTGATAGAAAAAATGTCAACCATTTGCAGGCCCTGTTTATTTGGTGTATTTTAGAAACATGTTCTTGGAAAAATATGATTAAATTATAACTTCAATTGCAATAAGGTAATTGAAAGTGGTATGAAATTAAAGTACATTTATTTCTGAGTAAAAAAGCCTAAAAACAGCTCATTGTTAATATATAGAGCGGACTTTTGACGAGAAAATGTGAGTTAGTAAGGTTATCATTTGAGGTTAATGAAATAATCTGTAGGTTACAGTATGTCTTGCAGGGTCGTCCTGAAAAGGATGTTTAGCAGATTAATTTGGTTTATCTAAAGTGTTAGGGTACCTAAAACTAACAAGATACAAAAAAGCATTAGTTTTCCAAAGCATAGACGAAAATCTAAGCAAAGCAGGAAAATGATACATAATATCTGTATATAGAAAACTTAAAAGCTACATACTGTTTCGATTTAGAATAGTCATAATTTCTGATGAAATATGAAGCCATAAAGATTGTCAGTATATTCGTACCTCACCCACTTTGTCAATGATCATTTACTCTGATTTGATGAAAGAATAAAATGCAGATACACATTTATGTTGGGTGATACAGGAAGACAAATGCAAACGTCATCAAATTATATAAAATGAAGGAAATTTCAATATTTCACCAATATTTTGGGACCATTGATTCATTTATTTATAAGGCCTATTATATTGATTTTTAATCTTAAAACGACGCAAAATCAAGGGCAATAATGCATGTTCCATGCAATATTTTATATCGCTAAAGCAATATAAAAGATGCTGTAAAGATGTGTAAAACTAAATGTCTCGTATATTTTATTGCAATCAGATCCTCAGTAAGCAAGTTATTGGAGGAAAATTCGATTATAGATCCATTTTCTATGTGTGAGTCTTGCCATTAAGGGACAACAACTCGTGGTTCTAAAAATAGAAATATGTAGCAGAAACAAAGGGGTACATGCATGAAGGGGCTTTTTGGCCCCCTCTAGAGCAAAAAACTGAAAGTTCCTGGGTCAGGTGTGGTACTTGATTGTATCGATTCCTGATCTTTGCACCCTTACTTATTTTCACCAATTTCATCCTAGTGTTTTGTTAGAAGAATAGCCCAAGTGTAAAATTTTTGACTTTATTTTCCTTTTACCGGTTGCTATGGTAACCAAAATGGCTAAAAAAATAGGCTTAAAATAGAGAAATTGCTATTTTAGGCCCAATTTGAGGATTTTGGAGACCGATTTTTTAAGAATAAGATATCAGCACAAGCAAATACCAAAAAAACCTTTTAATATATTATGTGCCGTGATAATTCTCATCATCTGTTAATTTTTTTTTGGTATTTGCTTGTGTTCTATATCAATTCGTCTGTTACATGTCTCAAATTTGCTCCAAATTGGCCATTTTCCTATTTTCAGCCTATTTTGGCGGCCATTTTTGTTACCTTAGCAACCGTAAAAGTGGAATCAATACGAGAACTTTACACTTTGGTTATTGTTTTAATAAACTAATAAGAAGAAACTTGTGAAGAGCAAATTTTATTTTTTGACCTCATATGGGGGCCAAAATAGCCTCTTAATGCACGTACCCCTTTTGATCTGCAGTTTGGCATAGTATTGGTTCAGGATAGATTTAAATCTATTTAGAAAATAATTTTTCAAATTTAACTTATTGAGCTATTATTATTTACTGCATTTTTCCATACAAAACAATGGAAAAAATAATCAAGGGCAGTAACTCTTCCTAAAATATCTAGATAGTTTAATGCATTATAATTGTGTTTGGCGTACTAAGTATATTAACCCCTGTAAGTTTCAGGTATAAATGGTAACATATATTCAAGTTATAAGGTAAATTGTGTTTAGCCTTGCAAGAGTTATGGTTATTGGTGCCACTAGTGACCTAAAATGATTTTCTTGGGTGTGCTTGACAATTTTAAGAAAGATCGTGTAAATGCACTTGCAATACAGTTACACTGTCAGAAATTATTCTCTTCGTATTTAGGCTATAAAAAATTTGGGTGATTTAGTATTATAAGACTTTTATCAATGTTAGCGTTTTCACCTCATCTTATAGGTGGGTGGGGTATTTACATGCTAGTAGTTGCCCCAGAGAATTCTATTTGTAGAAATTAGAATCTAGAAACCCTGTTGACATAACTGAGGCACTGATCTTTGAATTATTATTCATTTTTAAAGACATTATCTAGCGGGCAGTTTCTTTAGTTGAAAGTTTCTATTATATGCTTATTCAAAGCAGCTGGGTTTTGAAATATGATATAACTGTAATATACTAAGAAAATAGTTCCAAACCCTTTTTCTCTGACTAAAACTAAATTTATTTACTTCTTCAAGTGCTGTCATGAATAGTGATGGCTATATTTATTTCCTGAATGCATGATTTTGATTATATTCCAAGACTGACACCCATAATCTCTCATAATATGATCAAAATGGGTGGGGTATATCAAAGGGACTTAACTCGGTCAGTACTCAAAATCAGCGGTGTCATCAACTGCTTCTATTTACTAGAGACTCTACATTTTTGTTTGGTACATGAACATGTATGTGACACTAGATGTTAGCAAAATTTGACCTACCCTCAAACAGCCCTGAGATCTGCAGTAGTAATAGGTGGGTGGGGTATTTACATGCTTAGTATTGTCCCTAAAGAATATCCGTATACAGAAATTGGAATCTAGAAATCCTGATAATATAGATAAAGAAGTGTTCTTTAAATTCTTAGTCATTTCTAAGGTCATAACACTAATGGGCAGATTCTTAAATTGAAAGTTTCAAAAATATTTTATTCAGAGGAGTTTTGACACCAAATTTACTTTTAAAGACGAACAAAAAAGTTTGAGGCCCATTTCTCTGACTAAAACTTAATTTTTCTACTTTTTCAAGTACCGTTATGAGCAATGATGGGCATTCTTTTTCTTACTGGATGTTTCATCTCAATTATTTAACAAATTAATGATCATAACCTCTTATAATGTGATCAAAATGGGTGGGGTAATTCAAGGGGAGATAACTCGGTTAGTACTCAGAATCAGCGGTGTCATCAACTATTTCTATTTACTAGAGACTTTTCATTTTTGCATGGTATATGTACATGTATATGACACCAGATGTTAGCAAAATATTACCAAGGTCACCCTCAAACAGTCATGAGATCTGCAGTAGTAATAGGTGGGTGGGGTATTTACATGCTTATTATTGCTCCCAGAGCAATCCGTATACAAAAATTGGAATCAAGAAACCCTGATAAGATCGATAAATAAGTGTTCTTTAAATTTTTAGTCATTTCTAAGGGCATACCACTAATGGGCAGATTCTTAAATTAAAAGTTTCAAATATATTTTTATTCAATGGAGTTTTAACACATAATTTAACTTTAAAAGACCAACAAAACAGTTCAAAAGCCCATTCTCTGATCAAAACTTAACTTTTCTACTTTTTCAAGTACCGTTTTGAGTAATGATGGGTATATTTTTCTTCCTGGGCGCTTCAACTCAATTATTTAACAAGCTAATGATCATAACCTCTTATAATATGATTAAAATGGGTGGGGTAATTCAAGGGGAGATAACTCGGTTAGTACTCAGAATCAGAGGTGTCATCAACTACTTTTAAAAACTAGAGACCCCACATTTTCATTTGGTATATAACACTAGATGTTGCAAAGATCTGACCAGTAGACCCCTCTGACAGCCTTGAGATCTGCAGTACTATAATGAGCATCACGTTATGCTCGTATAACGTAAGAGGTATAGGCAGTGCTATTAAAAGAGAACAGATATTTGCATGGCTTAATGATAAAAAATTTGATATATGTTTACTCCAAGAAACTCATTCAGTAGAAGAAAATCGCGAATTGTGGGAACGGGAATGGGGCAAGTATTGTTTCTTCAGTGGTAAAAGTACTAACAGTGAAGGGGTGGGCATACTATTAAATCCTAACCTTTCGTGTGAGATACTTGATCACATAGAACTAGTTAGTGGACGGTTACAGGCACTTGAAATAAAGATACAAGAAAAGTTTGTAACAATCCTTAACATATATGGTCCCAATAAAGATGAGATTGATATATTCGAAATCCTTGAATTATACATTAGCACACACGAGGACAAAAATTTTATAATTGGTGGAGATTTCAATACTGTTCTAGATATACATCTAGACAAGAAAAATGGTAAACTCGATACACATAAACGCTGTAGACAAAAGATAACTAATATACTAGAAACATATGACTTAACAGACATTTGGAGAGACAAACACCCAACTCTAAAACATTTTACATGGCACTCATCACATAAACCTCCAATTTTCTGTAGACTTGATTATTTTTTAATTTCAAAAAATATTGCTAATACTGTAGTATCTTGTGAACATAATTTTAGCTATAAATCAGATCATAGTATTGTCAAACTCACTATAGACATTAACTCATACGAAAGAGGCCCAGGTTATTTCAAATTAAATAATAGCTTAATATTAGATAATGAATATCAACAAACTATTAAAGAAAGCATTAAGGAAATAGCAACAATTAATAAGGATGCAAACCCAAATACACTATGGGAAATTATAAAAGGGACTGTAAGAAACGAGACAATTAAATATGCGTCATTAAAAAAGAAAGAAAACCTTTAAAATGAAATAAAATACACCAAAGACATTGAGCAACTAGAAAGAGAATTAAGTAACGCAGATGATTCAGAGTTACATGATAGAATAAAATCAAATTTAGATAGTAAACGAAATGAATTAAACAAAATTTTGGAAAATAGACTAAATGGCTATATAACACGTTCAAAAGCACAAATAATTGAGCAAAATGAAAAAAATAACAAATACTTTGCCGGTTTAGAGAAAAAAAAGTCTGAGGCCAAAGCAATAACAAGATTGAACATTAATAATACTGTAGTCACAAATCAAAGAACCATTTTGTTAGAGCAAAAGAAGTTTTATGAACAATTATATTCAAAAATAGAGCAAATAGAATCAGACATATATTTATTCGACAACTCATTACCTAAGTTAAATGAAAACGAACAAAATAGTTGTGAGGGGCATATAACAGATCTTGAATGCAAAACAGCCTTGAAGGATATGAAAAACCAAAAAAGTCCAGGCTCAGATGGTATAACTACAGAGTTTTATAAAATATTTTGGAATGACATTAAGGAATATTATATAAAGTCTATCAATTTTTCCTTTCAAAATGGAGAACTTACAGAATTACAAAAACAAAGTATTATTACACTTTTGCCAAAAAATGGAAAAGACAACCTACTTTTAGAAAACTGGAGGCCAATAAGCTTACTAAACGTTGATTACAAAATAACAGCAAAAGCCATCGCAAATAGAATTAAAAAAAGTTTTACCAACTTTAATACATGAAACACAAACAGGATTTATGAAAGGACGCTATATTGGTGAAAACATAAGGTTAATTTTAGAGACAATAGACATTACTGATGAAAACAACTCACCTGGAATGATATTCTTTTCAGATTTTGAAAAAGCTTTCGACAGTATTAATCATGAATATATGTTTAAATGTCTAAGGCATTTTAATTTTAAAAATGATCTAGTAAATTGGGTCAAGTTATTGTACAAGATTGCTAAAAGCTGTGTTACAAACAATGGCCACCATTCTGATTTTTTCCACATATGGCGTGGTGTGAGACAGGGCTGCCCCTTGTCCCCATACTTATTTATTATTTGCATTGAACTACTATCAAATCAAGTCAGAAAGAGCCCAGATATAAAAGGTATATACATAGAAGGAAAAGAAAATAAAACATCTCTTTTTGCAGATGATGCATCCTTTATATTGGATGGATCAACCAAATCTTTTGAAAACTTGATAAGAATACTGGATAAATTTACAAACATTTCTGGGCTCAAGTTAAATGCAAAAAAGTGCCAAGTTCTACGCATAGGTTCTCTAACATCAAAACCTATTGAATTAATGAAACATAGAAAGTTCTCTTGGAATTCAAACAAAGCAAGCTGTCTAGGAATGGTTTTTAAAACAAACAGGGAAAAATCACTATCGTCCAACTTAGAACCAAAAATTATAGAATTTGAAAAATGTTTAATGCAATGGCGTCACAGAAAACTGTCACTGATGGGCAAGATTGTTGTAATAAAATCATATGCACTCCCAAAACTCATATATCCCTTAACATCTTTGCCAAATCCGCCAAACGAAACTATCAAACGTATAGAAAAAATGATGTATAATTTTATATGGGATGGCAAACCAGATAAAATTAAGCGGGAAATATTAACATCTGATTATGACAAAGGAGGTCTCAGAATGATCGATATAGAAAAATTCATATGGTCACTAAAAATAAGTTGGGTAAAACGTATACTACAAACAGAAAGCAATAGCCTACTGAAACATCTATATGAAAACGTTTTTAAACAATTTGGTGGAAACATTTTATTTGAATGCAATTTCAGAGAAGCTGACATTATCAAACAATTCAATAAAAAACCTTTTCTTAGAGATTTACTACTAGCATGGTCAAAATTTGCCAACAAAACAGTTATACCAAATTATCACAATGAAATCATTTGGAACAATTCCAACATTCGCGTTGGCGAAAACACGATTTTCTACAAAGAATGGTTTCAGTTAGGTATTAAGCACATAAAAGATATTTATGACCAACAAAACCAAACATACTACTCTTTTTATAAATTGCAAGAGAAGTTCAATCTACCAGCTACCGAGTTTTTGAGATACATGAGTCTTATAAACAGTATCCCAAAAGACTGGAAATATAAACTTAAACATGAAATCCAAATTGTTCCTATGGAATCTAACTTACTTAAACAAATAAGAAATCAAACACATGTCAATAAATTCGTTTACAATAATTTTATGAGATATAGTCAAGGTGCTGTAAGTAAGGCAGAGATCAAGTGGAATGAACAATTTCCAGATGAAACGCTTCAATGGAAAATATTTACCTAACCGTTTTTAAATCAACGAATGATATTAAATTGCGCAATTTCCAGTATAAATATTTAATGCGTATTGTACCAACTAACCAGTTCTTAACAAAATGCAATATTGTTGGTTCAGCCCTCTGCGAATTTTGCAGTATGGAGATAGAAACTGTTTCACATCTGTTCTGGGAATGTGCACATGTACAACAGTTTTAGACATCAGTGGCAGATCTTCTGCGAGTGTGTGATAGTAATATAAATATAACAGTAAAAACAATAACTTTTGGAATTTGCCAATCAAAACCTAAATGTGATGCTATAGTGATAAACTTTATAATATTTTTGGCAAAATATTTTATTTTTCAAAACAAACAAAATAAAAAAGTGCCAAACATGCATGTTTTCAAGTACTACCTGTCTAACAGAATTAAGATAGAAAAAGAGATAGCTTTGCTTAATGACAAGCTTGCTTTTTTTGAATATAAATGGGGAAAAGTTTTAGATAAACTTAACATGAAATAATCCACAAGGGCACGTGGTCGGCGGGGGGATTATACTTTTTTCTATTTTTTTTAAAAAAAAGTTATTATTACACTTTGTGTGAAGGTTTTGTACAAATCAATATCATCACTATGTTACGGTGAATTCAAGAATGATTGTTAAGACATGTACATGCTTTTCTTACCAATGTTATATAGAGTAATTTGTGTTTGTATTGATCTTTGCACGTTGTGTGAAAATAATAAAAAATAAATGATAAAAAAACTGTTTATAGTCTTTAATGTTGCCATTAATTTTGCATTTATTTCTTTCTTTAATAGTATCAAGTATGTCTGGGTTTAGCCAGTCTGGCTGACGCGATTTCTTAACTCTATGTTGTTTTAAAGGAGCATATTTATTGACTATTTCAAGAAATAATGAATTCCAAACCTGGACCATATCACTTACATTGGCAGAATTTTCAATATTTTCCCAAGGAACGTCAAACAATTCATTTCGAAACACCAAAGTGCTTTAAAGACCTATATGTTATTGTTTGATGTGCATTTGTACGCTCAGAAATGGTAAACCTACGATTTCCAAAGATTGTATTGTGGTCACTTATTGTAAGTTTACAGACATTGACACTAGATATTTTGTCTTCTCTATTTGTGTAAATATGGTCAATCAATGTTCGAGAATTGCTTGTTACTCTAGTAGGCTGACAAATCAGTTGACTTAAAATATAGTAAGTGAGTATGATCAGGAAATACCACAATCACAAACTGCAGACAACTCTGTGGCACCGTGAGGAAGAGCCGCTCAACCATCACGAGACACCAGGAATACAAATTAAAAAAATAGGGAGGCCCAACATGAACAAACCTGTGGTATGGACGAGGTAGGGTATTTTATAAAGAAACTGCATTGTACCTGCCTTCAAGGTTATAAAACTTTTGACCATAGAATGTGAACCCAAAGAAAGGGTGACATTCAGCCAATACGTGTCACTATGATCAGTGCATATTTTTTTTTATTAAAATCACCCATTAAGATTATTTCCTTCCCCTCACTAGAATCTTTGTCCATAAAGTCTTTAAATTTATCATTATATTCATTCCTAGAATCAGAAGGACAATAAAACTTCCTATTAAAAATGATTTGCCCTTTTCCTGTATAATTTTCTAACCAAATACATGAAATGTCATTTGTTTGTAAATCTTCCCTACGTTTTACATTTATCCCTTTCTTAAAGCTGCATAGTCTGCAACTTTTGATCCTTTAATTTTAGAACTAATGTTTCTATTTTTCAAGAACACAGTAAAATAATTAAAATTCAGGTAAACATTTTACCAATTTCGTAAATCTTAACAAATTATCAGTATCAAAACAACAGCATTTATGTTAAAATTAACTGTCTATAATGATTTGAGGGACGCAAATAATTACCAACAAGAGAAAAAAAACACCTGTTTTATAAGATAATTCACTTTTCCAAGCAGTTTTCAGCTATAGTGAACAGATTTATTGTGAAAACATAACTTTATTCTACTTTTACATCTGATTTAAAAAGAAAATAGAAAAATTCGAAAAAAATCAAAAGTTACAGACTATGCAGCTTGAACATAAACCAATAACCCCCTCCATTATTAGCAGTATTGTTCTTCTTGAAAGGCGTCTGATAACCTTCAATTTGAAAAGCATTTGTCATTATATGTTGTTTCAACTTTGTTTCACTTATGCCAAATACATGTAAAGTACTGTTTAATGGATTTGACAAAAGTAATTTTAACTCCGAAAATTTTGTCATGTCTTTACCACAAATACCCTGAATATTAATGCATGCATGTCCAAAGTTAAATCTTCTTTCTGGTAAATTCCAATACAAACTATTACAATTATCATTCTAATTGGACATAAAAGAAGAAGAATTTGAGTGTAAAGATGACGGAAAAGAAGAGGTTTGAGAATCTGAAAAGCTAAGTGAGAAGATTTATATTGAGGCTGAACGTGAGACAGGGGAAGTTGAAGTGAGTGTAGAGGTAGGAACTATAGGATATAAAGTTACAGATGAACTTAAATTATGTTTCTCAACTTTTGATCTAGCATATTGGTTCTTTTTTTCATCAATGGAGATCGCTTGAAATTGTTTACCTACAGTCTCATTTTTTGCAATATACTTTTCACATTAACATTGAACATTGTTACAATTATAACACATACTTTCAAATATACTATATACATTTTCTTTAACCATTGAAAAACGAGGTCATTTCCATATTAGGCTATTGTGCCTGGTCCCTATTGAGAATTGGAGTACCAACACTCCTCTATAAAATGTCCTGCCGTCGAACAACCATAGCAGAAATGAGGACTATCACGCCTATGCTTGTTAAAAGTTTGCACTCTATTTCCCAATGAAGTTTTTCTTGTTGATTTATCATGCGTGGTAGATCCATATTGTACATTCAACACATTATTTGAGCCGGCATAATATTTCGAACAATGTGGTATGTGCGACCAGAAAAGGCTCAGGCTGCATACGCACAGCCTGATCAGGGCCTTTGTTAGTCGCTTGAATATTCTATGACTCTTAGGCTACTGACCTAACTCCATTTGGAGTTTCTTAACTTGTCAAAATGCCACATTGTTGGGAATCACGTGCTGCGGCTCATTTACGTCATTATGGAAGCAAGAACGTATAAAAATAGATAATGGAAAGAGCTACTCACACATATGGATACACTATTAATCTCGTTATTATCCATACAATGAGGAAAATACCAAAAAATATGTCTGTTACAGATTCGATCTTCAAATAAAGTGACATCTTCGCCAGCTGAAATAGAGAAGTATTAATAGACTTTTCGCTTACTGTAATGGCGGCAACTTTTATATTCATATCTGGGCGTGGTTCGACTATTTCATCTGCTAAACAAGGAAAATCAGTTTCTAATTATAATTTGGTGAAGAATTAATAAGTTGCTTGGGTCACGCAAACGTGCGTGCATTTTATGAAAATCCTAACCGTATACACAGTGAACTCACATTTATTAACCCTTAAAGCGCATAATCAGAAAATATATGTTTTTGTCGTCTTCTAAAATATGTGAAGCCTCATAGACAAACAGTGTGGACCCAGATCGGACTGCTTTTGTAGGAGCAGTCTGATCTGGGTCCACAATGTTTGCCTCTATGCTTATGCTAAATAGACATTGTCAGGTTCAGTTATTTTGCTGGCATATTAAGGACTAAAAATGTGCTTTGAGTCTTTACTGAGGTAATGGCGCAAGATGATACAGTTAATTTTGAATAAAACCACGCCTCATTTTCAGCTTTTACCTGTGTCTAAGGTTGACCAGTCCTTATTACGCATTCATGAGGTGCCGCCTTTACAGTATCCAAAAAGTCATATACAGGTAATATGATTTTATTAACCTGGCACAGGTGCATAGTTTCATGGTTAGTGCAGAAGAGATGCTTACCTTCGGGTGATTTTCGGTATCTACCGTAAGTTTTACAGGAATTAATTAAGCAGCTATATATGCTACAATTTCATATATTGAGCCTTTTTGTGTCGTCGTACCGATTGGGCGAATGCCAATAAAATATAGTTTACAACCAAAAGGACATGAGTTTTCTCGCTACGAGGCCCATATAATTGCTAAACTTGCTACAGGTCCTCAATATTCTAGTTAGTCTAAGTAGCTGAACTGGCAGACTTGCTTGAATCTTACTTGATCATGAATAGAGAGAACTAGGTGAGTGTCTTTTAATATCAAGTTTACCAGGCAAGGCTTTGGGAACGCTTGTTGACATTGCGAGGCTTGCCAAGCAATTCAACATGCGTTCTCAAAGCCGAGCCTGGTAAACTTGATATCAAAATACTAGAACCTGGTATTCTTTTTATCAGTTTTCTTTTTGTTTCTGTCTTCAAAAAAAAGCGATTATGACGTAACTTTCTATTTTTGTGTCGGTCAAGCGCCATTAACGACGTCATTCAAAAAGTGAACGTCAATATGACGCAATAAATGCACATGCTGTGAGATAGACAACGTTTATCAGGCAACGTGCGACAATGCATTTAATATGAGAGGTGACTGGTAAACTATGAATACAGTTTTCAGCGTAAAAATGTAAATGTATTGTATTTTGTCACCCATAATTTTAACAGATGTTTTTAGTACTCGCAACATATATTTTGGTTGAGAAATAATAATATTATTTTATGTAACGCAATCTTATCTAAGCACCCAAAACACATGTTTAAATTGATGAGTAAGAAAATTTTACAATTTTACGCTCATAAATTTTTCTTACCTGGATATCTGTGAAAATATAGTGATTTGAAGAAAGCTGAAAACATGTACTGATGGACTTTAAAAACGCAACACTAACTTTCTGTTATATCTTTCAAAAGACAGTTGAATGTAAAGTCCCTTTGCTTCTATGATGTCATCATGAAGTGGCTTCTTCTGTCGACACTTACTTTTTAATTGTACAACTAAACTCGACGACGTTATTGCTTCATAAAGTTTTAGTCACTGAAACATTTCTTAAGTAGCGGAGTCAAAGTTTTAAGTCATCAAATGAACGGGTACACATAGATTAATGTAAAAAAGCAAACCTGCTGTATCAAAGACCTGCTATTAAAAATGAAAGCAATTCCTCGATAACTAACAAAGTTCATGACATACATATGATGCTTCTCGTGTGTCTTGCTTTAAAAATGTAGGGGATCTATCACTTATAAAATTAGTCAAATGAAACAGTTGACCCCTATCTCAATTAGCTAACATTTTCAATGCTTTAATATAATTTGAAGTGGACATGGTTTTCATGTGTTACTCACAAATGCACAATCTTTAATATACAATAAAATTGATTGCCTTGCATTCTTTTTTTTAGACATACAATAGGGCTGCTTACCTTGTGTAGCGTATTAAAGCCCGTCAGTATTTAAGCTATAATGTTCATAGTAGCTACGTAACTTTCATGGTATTTCTTTTGATTGGTGGCACCACCTTTAAATGTAAGGTAAGATTTAGAAAAAGGAACAACTTACTGATAGCCAGGAGTCCGCTGCATCATGCACCAGAAGTACCAGGGACCCAACTCTGACCCAGTTTGAAACCCAAGAGAAAGACAGGAGCCCGATGGTTGCCACATGATGAACCATCATCTCAATAAAATCCTAAAAAAAGAATATAATGGTAGTATAAATATGTTCTTAAAAGGGTATCCTTTGGAAGCAAAGACTGCACCAAAGAACTGAAACTATAATAGTAACAAAGTTCCACAATGTAACCTATGATCCCAAAGGACAAGAAAATAAAATATACACTATAATGAAGGACAGGAAGACGTTCTACCGCCGCAACACAGTCCAAGTCACCAGCTGTAGTGAAGTCAAATATGTTCTTAAAAGGGTATCCTTTGGAAGCAGTCTAAAGCATACATCTAGTAGCTATAAAGACCATGACATACTATGTATGAGAGTACTAGATAGATCTTTAAACGAAATCCGTTTTTTATACATCGAATATAACTGATATAGCTACTGAAACCAAATTAATTACCCTGCCTTCCATAAATAATAACTAAGGATCATAAATGGTACTGACTCATTGGCGATCGTCATATGTAGATTTCAGACATTGCCCAAACTATTATGACTACACTAGTTTTACATGTAGAAATTCATTAACGTTTACGATCATGATAACATGTTTCATTCTAAACTCTATATAATAGGGTAAAGTCAGGTAACTTCTGACACCAGGTAAATTCTGACAGTGACCATGTATGTTTCATATTTAATTATTGGAATAAAAAAACTAAGCAAACAGTGAAAATCCTGATGAGACGGCTCATAAGGAGCGGTCTCATCTTGATTTCCACTGTTTGCAAATGTATATATGAATTTACCTGATGTCCAAATTTACCAGACTTTACCCTAGTTATTTTAAGAAAGACCCATTGTGGTAATTGAACTAGAGTACTCAATCAAAACAGCTCTTTGGGATCTAATCAGTTTATACGTTTTAACAACAGCAGACGCCAGGTCTGAGAATTGGCCATAAATGCATTTCTGTCCCAGTGACCAAGGCTGCTGTCTGTTCTAAGGCGATGGTTCTCTTGTTGTTTATTTATTTATTGTTTGTTTGTTTTTGTTGCTTTACGTCCCATGTCAACAGCTATGGTCATTGCGGGACGGTCAGTTCACTTAACCACACTTTTTCCTGGGCAGGCTTGAGCAAGCGGTTAACCAGTAATTTGTGCACATACTTTCGCTTGTAACTGACAACAACCCTTCTTGAATAAATCAGCGGAAGGGAGGAGAATGACCGTAGAAATTATTTCATGATCAATCTCCACGAAAGTATGGTACCGGGCCGGGATCGAACTTGCGACCCCTGGATCTGCAGTCAGACACGCATCTGTAGCCAGACACGTTACCGACTGCGCTACGCGGCCCGGTTTATTTATTGTTTGTAAAGAGTTAAAAAGTAAGTGAGTAGCATCAGGAAGTACCACAATCACACACTGCAGACCAACCAACGGCACCGTATGGAAGAGTCACAAAACATTTACAGTAACAAGACATCTGAAAGACAATAAAAGCAAAGCAATCAGCTCTCTCTTCCTTGGCAAGATGATTGCTAAGCCAGAAAGGACACAAAGTAATGAATACGAAAACAAAAACCAACACAGTACCCCCACACACAATGAAAGGTACATAAAAATAGATCAACAACAACAGAACCACCGCTTTAGAATGGTTAGCAGCCAAACCTTTACCCTAGATTTACACACTTTATATATCAACACAAATGACCATTTGATTGTGACTGGTGATGTTTTCAATGTCTTGCTTCAACAAAGTGAGCAAAGCAAGAAGTGAGTAAAGCTCACATATTCCCTATTGGAGTTAGCCAGTAATAATGTTTTGACATAGAGTGTACGCTCAAGCACACAGCGCCTCGCCACCTGTGAGGTTCATGACAGCAATACCTTGGTCATGAGTATGGCTTTCTAGCATTTGAGCTACAGTTATCATAAAATTATAGTGTCTTTAGCCCAACACGGAGTGTGTGCTTAGAAAGGTGAACATGATAAATACCTTTCTTCTGTGGTCGTAAAAAAGAGTAAAAACTTGGCTCCAATAGAAGGCTAACTCTGTGATATAATACCAATAGAGGTCCTGAGAAACATGCTGAAAAAAATAATAACCATGGTAATTAATAAGTATCTACAATAAGCATTGCACATGTGTAATCATATAAGGATATATCATGGGTGTGAGGGTGGGATAGAAAAATCCGTCCCAAGGAACACCGTTTGGCATCACGAGGTTTACCAAGGGACAGATTTTTCTATCTCGCCCTCATACGAATAATGGATTCTCTTTAATGTCCACCATTTAATACCGCATTTTATGTTCAAAAAGGCTCCCAAAAAATCATAAGTATGCCGAGATGACTTATGATATGCTGATGTCACTTGACATAACAATAAAGTGACTTGACGACTTTGTTACATGAATCTTTTAACTCAACCTCCAGATATTTAGATGACTTACTTAATATATCCCTATTTTGAACAAATGGTAGGTCAGATATATCCCACTGAAGTTCAGATAAATAAGGCAAATTCTTCTGATACTGAAGCTCCGATTTTGGACTTGAACTTGTCAATAACAAATGGCATAGTTTCTTCTAAAATTTATGATAAACAAGATCATTTTAATTTTGAAATAGTAAATGTCCCATTTCTTGATGGAGATGTTCCTCGCTCTCCTTCCTATGGTGTATATATTTCTCAGCTTATCCATTTTGCTAGAGTGTGTTCTAATGTTGATGACTTCATTAACAGAAACTTATTTTTAACTGCTAAATTATAAAATAAGGTTATAGATATCATAAAATTCGAAAAGCGGTTTCTAAATTCTACCATAAACACTCAGAGTTAATTGTTAAACATGTAAATACAACATTGGGTTGAAAACACTTCTGCAAGGAGGCATATCAGAACCTATATTTAATGGTGATTTAGTTTATAAATTCAAACGAATTGTTGGAAAATCCAATTTTAGTGATCAATTAAAAAGGATAGTAAAACGTTATAAGGGTTGGATATAACTTGGATATCATGCGACAGTCTGCATGCCTAGTTTTAAACCTAATCACGGTTTATAGCTATGGTTTCCTCTTTAATTGCACGACGGTGGGTCAGGCCTCAGACTCTATGATGGCTCTGACGTAAAGCTTCAATCAGTGGGTTGGTGCCTGATGCTTATCTGTAGCTGGACCCACCGTGGCTCAACTTGAGGTTTTCTTTAGCTCTGACTAAATGTGAGTCATGAGCCATTTTCTTTGTTTCATCATGATGTGTAAATTTGATAAGAATGTTTCTCCATGATGATATATTGCATTAGTAAAATGGCCTCCGTGCGAGCTGAACATTACTTGTACTTCAGCAACAGCAGAATCTAGGGCGAAGATTTGGTACCAGTAAAATGCATTTGACCCCCCCCCCCCCCCCCCCCGGTGGCTTAGGCTGCTGTCCGTTCTAAGGCTGTGGTTCTGTTGTTGTTGACTTTTTGTTTATTGTTACTCCCATTGTGGGAGTCTTTAATTGTTCTATGTTTTGTTGTACGTTGCTTTGTGTCCGTTCTAGTATTGCAATCATCTTGATGGGGATGAGAGAGCTGGTTGCTTTGCTTAATTTGTCTTCCTGGTGTCTGGTGATGGTTGAGCGGCTCTTCCTCGTGGTGCCACAGGGTTGTCTGCAGTTTGTCATTGTGGTATTTCCTCATCATACTCACTTACTATTTTGTCGCGCGAGTTTCAATACAAACAACGTAAAGCCCTCGCGTGACAGCCTAGTTAAAAGAACATGGGTAAGATACGATTTTCTATCACAGAATAAAAATATCAGATATCCTTATCCGGCGATACAGTCCCTGATGGGGTGTCTGTGTGCATGAGAGGTCCAGAGAATTATGAATAACTGATTAGAGGCATATCTGAAGTTCAAGAAAATCGAGGGTGATTAGCTTGAATCATGTTGCGGTCTGAGAAATCCAAGATGGTCGCCAACATGGCGGCCGATATTATTGAAAATAAGTTTATATATACATTAAATAAGCTACTACAACATGCTTCTTGTTTGTTTTTGGACTTAAACTGTTTATAATAGAATAAAGGAGGTATTGTCTGAATGACCGAATTGTCATATTTAAAAAAATGCCAATTGTGGGTAATATTTTTTCTGAATTGTCAACCAAAGATGCTTGATTGATTAAAATTGCTTCTGGATCTTTGAAAAGGACACAAACAAATGATGGACTTGTCTGTGTACAACATTTCTACTGTTGACTTAAGGGTTTAAGTACCTTAACAGTGGGTGGGGTAATCTGAGGAAAAGATAATAGATTCATGTGACAATCACCGGCTTTCTTTTTATTGATATGTCTCTAACATAAGTCATTTAAGAGCATAAATAAACAGCAAGGTGTAAATGTAAATAGGCTGTATAGTTCTTTTTATACTTCATTGAATAATATTGCTTTGGTTGCCAATGTACCTTGACATGGACGTTGAGCCAGTATTGCAAGTAATATGCTAGGAATTCAAATTGTTAGCTAAAATACTAGTCATAAAATGCAATGTATACACTCCACTGCATGGTTAATACTGTTGTAAACAGCTATAGTACAATCAAATACTTTAAATGTTTCTGGAACCAAGAAAACCACATGTGATTTCATACATAATTGACCTGAGGGGTTGTTTTTACATTTGCAATAAACGCAGCAAGGGATATCAATTCTTCTGCGTGCACAGTGTTTGTATGAGCACATTAACAACTGCATTTTTGCACAAAACCTCTCTGATAACTTGTGTGTATGGTAGGTAGGAGCACAGGAACCATTCTTGTCTTCATAGCCATAGTCTGTGGGGTCTATTGTTACGTTTTGAAGTCAATGCGTCTGTATTTAGCTTGTAAACATGCACCTCAGAAAATACAAATATAGATCACTACTGGTAAGCGGTAGGGAATGGAGATCACTAACTTTACTTTGGTGGGATTTTTCATACCTAAGATCATCCATAGTTATACATGTTCTGTTTGGTTTGAGTACTTGAACAAGTTATTGCTTAGCTTTGCAAATGATTTCACCTTGAATGGTATGGGGCTAGACAATGATTTTCGAATATTAGAGAGTAGTACAGCAGGTGGTTTAGGAACAGATAACTTGGTTCCAACTTTGTTAGTTGTGTCACAGCCTGTAAGAATGTGTTTTGCTAAGAGTACAGTACATTACTCTGGTTTAATGCAAAGGGATATATTGTGTAGATTCAAGCACCTATTATTCGTTTTCTTAGTTAGAATGAGCGCAAAATTGAACAGATTAGGCGAAATTTTCTGTTTTGAAACAAATCCGCGTCTCCTACAGTGTAGAGGGCACATTGGCTCAGTGGTAAATCTGATTGAATCGCGACATAGCTGAAAAAAGTGTTGACTGGGACGTAAAGAATCAAATCAAGCAAAACTTTCATATAGCTTGACGTGACGCTGCTAAGTATTACGTTTGACGTAATCAGTGTTCAGCGCGTCACGTGACTGAGCAACAGTGAAAAAAGTGAGCATGTGCAACAGTTCATCGAAACCGTACCGGCAATTCAATAAAACAGTCAAAAATGCTTAATTAGTCTTTGTATAGTACGTAGGGTAATAATCAAACCTTTCTTCTTCTATTTGAGTCCAAAAACAAACAGAAAGAATGTTGTGGCAGCTTATATTATGTATATACTCATTTCCATAAAATTGGCCGCCATGTTTGCGGCTATCTTGGATTTCTTGGCCCACACCATGATTCAAGCCGATTACCCTCGATTTTCTTGCTCTAACCATTTATGCAATTCTTTTCTCTGGACCTCTCATGTATACAGAAATCAGGGACAGTATTAATAGAGGATCTTACATGAGTGCTCATGTTTCATTGAATTTATTAATCAAGTTGAGGAAAAGAGATAAAATGCGAGGCTTGTCGAGCATTTTATCCCTTTTTTACGAGTTTAATAAATGCAATAATACAGGAACACGAATGGTAGATTTTATTTATCACATGACAATAAAATTACTTAATAATCCCATTTTTGGCTTGAAAACGTTTTCCATTTTATGCAACGTTATAATGCACGTTATTACGTAACGTTACTAAATCTGTAAACCACTTAGGGGATAACTGTATTCAAAATCTTCATCTTGGGAGGTATAATATTAACATATTTTCCTTCTAAAAGACAGTTAACATGTACTATGTTGCGCGTAGGTACAGCGGCTGTCAGCTGCATAAACCGCTTGCCAGCTACATATATTCACTTGTCAACCAATGAAAAGCGACGTTAAGTTTACTGCATGACGTAATATCACTCCCAGATGCGACGTCATGTGATAAAATAATTTAACGGACGATTGAATGGTATACATGTATAAATGGACGGATAATTGGGTGGTAAACCAGGGAAGGCTGAGTCACTTTTAGAAGATAAAGCGTCTCATACTGAATATGTGTAAATATTTTCAAATCCCAAACCTTAGTAGTTGATGGACAAATACTGGTATACAATTGGAGAGAAACAAACTTAAAAAAGAAAGGAAAACAGAGAGTTTATGATTTCATTTTTACAAGTTGTCATTCCCAATGTTTGACCGAATTTCAAAATACTAACTACAAGTGTTCCAAAGTAAAAACTTTGACGAAAAGCAACGTTTACACATTCACACGTACTGTTACAGAAAAGGCAAACAGTCCCTCCCCAACGGGCATTTATGTTGAATTTTATATTGATTCAAGATTGAGGATCAATATTGATTTTACCTTGAGTTAACACCAGAAAATGGAAATAGACTCTATCAAAGAATGTGTATGTTGAATTCAACTTTATTTTCCAACCTTGAATCATGGTTTGTTTTTCAACTTTCATTCAACTTTGCAAGTAGAAATTGAATCGGCCTTAATGTGAGGAATGGAATCAAGTCTTGATTCTTTCTAGGTTTGTCTATATTGAATCAATCCTTCTTCTTAAATTAGGCTTCATACTTCAGTAATCAACATCGACTCAATTTTGACAGTCAATATTGAATCAACATTGAGTTGAGGATTAAATTCAAGGCTTCACTCAATATAGGTGTGTCAATCTTCATTCAATCTTTAATCTTCAGCTTGGATTATTGTTCTGTTATTTAACTTCCAATCAACTGCAACAGTAAATTAGCGCTCACCTGACCATCGAAGCCAATATAAGCCTGACTATTGGCCAGGCATAACCACGACAATGAACAAAAGCACTGTAGTGAATGTTTTGTCAAAACATCAGCAGCAGCTTGGTAATATAAATAGTACAACATAATTACTAGCTAATGTCATAAACAAGCATGCAAAATTTCACTTTTACCTACTTATGGCTTTTGGGAAGCAGACTTTTTCGAAAATAAACAATTTATGTCGCCCCAACAGCCAATCGAATTCAGTGATTTGGACAAAAGTCTTATGAAATGAGGGGCCTATTCTGAAAAGAAAGGGGATTGTCGACAAAAAGGCTTTACCTGAACTGGCCAGCCTTCCCAACATAATCGTGTCTTCCACGTATACGGCTTCTGAAAGAGAAATTCACCGATTATTTTAACTATTTTTGGACAAATGAAAGTTTCTATAAAACTGTACACATACAAGTCAGGATACACAATTGTATATATTGTGGGGGTCACAGGTTTAAATTTCCGAAGAATGTTGTATATCTTTGTTTGAAGATGCAGATCCTGTTAAAATATTATGCACTGGCCCACAACACGGTCAGTATACACACAAGAACACATACAGAAAAAAAATACAGTAAAACCTGTCTTAAGCGGCCACTCAAAAAGAATACCAGATGTTGGTTTTCAAGACCAATGATCGCTGAATGAAGGTCGAAAGTATTGCAGAGTGCTCCAATAGAGAATGCTCACAAGAGTCAAGAAAATAACTCACATACGCCATATATAACGTCGCGTGCGTGCGTGTGTGCGTGCGTGCGTGTGTGTGTTTGTGTGTGTTATGTCAAGGCTAACAGAATACATTGTTATTAAGAGAATCACGCGCCTAATCTAAACGTGTGAGTCTACATATCAGTATAATTAAACCATGCAAAATGAATAAAATGACATGACTTACATTCCAAACCACCACCAATCCATAAATGAAGAAAATGGAATAAAACAGCAGCTGCCAGCTGGAATCAAAGAGAAAGAAATTACAGCATAAAGTGTGCGCAGACCAAGAAAATTCCGTCATGGCCGTTTTTTTTTTACAATTTGAGCCGTGACATGTGATTTCCAACAATCTGGCTTTTTGACATACGTAGACTCAGACGAGCCTGGGCAGCCTCCTGTTAAGCTTAGAAACTCCAAATGATGTTCGGTCAGGAGCTTAAAAGTCATAGAATGTTCAAGCGACTAGGAAAGGTTCTGATCAGACTGTGCGTATGCACAGGCTGATCTGAGGCTTTGCTGGTTAGACATACAACTTTGTTGGACTTCTTATGTACTGGCTCATTTCACAGAAGGCCGTACCACCGCGTCCAGCCGTAACTCTGGAAATGCGATCGCAACGCCGGAACCTCTGTCATTTTACCCCCCCCCCCCCCCATCCACCCCAAAAAAGCAAGTCAGTATGACCAGGAAATAAATACCATAATCATACAATGGCCTTCACTGTTTTACATATTGGATGCGCAGTGGCCCAGCGGTATAGTGCTTGACTCGAGAATGTGTTGAATGTGACAAAGAGTGACAGACTGTGTATGCTGTTCTTCGTGTCAGCAATAGATTCATGATGTTCCGAAGCTTTGAGTCGCTTGAGCTTAAGAACAACTTGGGCCAATCGAAACTCTAAATTTTACTGTCAGGGCTGGAGCTTCATTAATGGATTATTCTTTTCATCTGTACATACATGTATATGTATGTACCTGAATGTGTATGCGTTCTAGTTTATAAATGAGCCAGTGCATGAGATTTTCAACAATGCGGTATGTGCGGTCTGATCAGAGCCTTTGCTAGTCGCTTGAGTATTCTATGATTGTTAAGGTACTGACTGAACACCATTTGGAGTTTCTAAGCTTAAAAGGAGGCTGCACAGGCTCGTCTGAGTCTACACATATCAAAATACCACATTGTTGGAAATCTCAAACCGCGGCTCAAATGTTTTTTTTCTTACAGGTTGTCCTCATTTAGATTACCCTCTAGAGTTTTCTGTATCTTGCCTTATTTGCATCTTTGCATTTTTACCAACCCTGCAATACCCCAAAACCCCAACCTTGCGGTCTTATTATCTAATTTGCGGTACCTTGTGCTGCTTTGCGGTACCTTGTGCACATTGTGGTATTTAGTACGACCCTTTGTGTGTAAGCACACAACCCTTGTTTGAACAAAACGCATGTATTTTTCACACTTGGTGTTTGGCATTTTTTTTGAATTGGTACGAGTAGATGTACTTACCTAGATTCTCGAAATTTCGTTAAGGGTGTTGAAGCGTCTTTTAATTTTCTTCTCCTAAACCATCTTTGAACAGCCCTCTCAGGTAGATCTGTCTGCTTACTTAAAGCCTGAAATATAGTTTTAATAATATGAATTCGCTCCCTGGAAAGTATACCTGTACATGGAATTATTCAATATTCTAGAATGTCACTGCGGTAGTTTCTACTGTATATATCATTACAGGCATTACACATTTTGCAGAATCTAGGACAGCGATTTGTGTACCAGTCAATAGAGAATACTAAATGAGTGTCGTTTGATATCACGTTTACCAGGCAAAGCTTCGAGAACGCTTGTTGAATCACGAGACTTGTCGATTGATTCAATTTATGTTCTAGAAAGCCAAGCCTGGTAAACTGGATATCAAAAGACGCAAACTTGGTAAGCTATTTATTAGTTTACTTAAAACTGGTGATTATGAAGTAGTAATCAACTTTCTTGTTAAGTCAACGACTAAGAAGACGTCATTCAAAACGTAAAACGTCATTGTGACCTGATAAAGGCACATGTTGTGACATAGGCAATGTTTATCAGGTCAGCGTGCAACGATGCAGTTAATATGAGAGGCATTTAAGCCCCCAGTGGTTTAGACTACTCTCCGTCTTAATGCGGTGTTTCTGTTGTTGTTAATTCATTGTTTATTGTTGCTCCCATTGTCAGGATTCAGTATTTGTACCTTCTTTTGTTATACCTTTGACTTCCTCTATTTATTTTGCAATCATCTTGATGGGCAAGAGAAAGCTGGTCTTACTGGTGTCCTGTCACTGTTATTGTTCTTAACGGTGCCGTGGGTCAGTCTGCAACTTATGTGTGGTACTCATTTTAATTAAAAAAAAAATGGATGGAAATTGAATTAAAACCAACAACAAGCATAGCAAGATGTATGAAGTCCACTGGCCATTACTAATTAAAAACATTGCGCAAACGCCTTACCTAAACACCCATTCAGAATACACTAGGTAGGTGGTGGTCTTGAACAAAACAGTGTTAGAGATTCAACGTTATTTGGATGTTGTGATGTGGAGTCTGCTTATTTTTGCTCGAAAATATGATAAGAAGAAAACTCCCCATGCGGTGGTCCATTTGACGTCCAAATGATGAATTCTACATATGAGTCACGACATGTGATTTCAAACAATGTGGCATTTTGACAAGTGTATACTCAGATGAGCCTGTGCAGCCTCTTTTTAAACTTAGAAACTCCGACTGATGTTCAGTCAGTGGCATGCTTGATGGTCAACCCAATCACGGTTGGCAACTTTTCTTTCCTCTTTGATTGCACGCCGGTGGGTCGGACTTCAGACTCTATGACGGTTCCGACTTAAAAACTAATCTATTGATGAGTTGGTAGAGGCCTGATGCTTTAGCTGTTTGTCGGGCCCACCGGGGTTTACCTGTTGGATTTCTTTTCCTCCGGTATTCAGTTTTATTTATTGTTGAGTACTATTCTTTGCGTTATCTCCTTGTTATATCTTGATTTATATGTTCTGGGAGATGATGCATTGATAAGTAAGACTCCTTTCATGAAAACCAAATATCAAAATGTCTTGATCCACATCTGAATTAAGGGTGAGGTTGGCGCTGTGAAACCGGTTTAAGCCCTCCAGTAAATATTTTACTGACCGTTCCAAGGCGGTACTTCTATTGTGGATTTTTTATGTTTTTTTCTGTCTTGTGTTTGTTATGCCTTTGTGTGAGTCTGTTTATTTGTGCCTTGTGGTCACCTGCTGGGAAAGTGCTGACCTCTTGGCTCTCGTTTGTGGTGTATAACTGTGAGTTTGTCACTTTCCCATTGGTATCCTGGGTCAGGTGTGGTACTTGATTGTATCGATTCCTGATCTTTGCACCCTTACTTATGTTGCTGGTCGCACATACCACATTGTTGGAAATCTCATGTCACGGCTCATTATGTAATATCGCTTTGATTTGATGCTTAACGTCCCATTCAACAGCTATGGCCATGTCCGGACAGCCAGTTTACCTACCCTGTCTACCACAATTTATCCTGGACAAGCTTTACCAAGCGGTAAACCAGTATATCGTGCGCATACTTTCGCTTGTAAAGGGCAACAACCCTTTATGAATCAGCGGAAGGGAGGAGGATGACCGTAGAAATTATTTCATGATCTCAATCTCCACGAAAGTATGGGAACAGGCCGGGATCGAACTCGCGACCCCTGAATCTGAAGTTCGACACGTATCTGCAGTCTAACTAGTTGCTGAGCGCGCTAGGTCTACATATATAATGGTCATTAGTAGTGCTCTCGTCTTGTATCTGAGCAGACTGGTTTGGCCCCAAGATTATAAAACGTTTTTATGCTCATTCAACTGAGCATGGCATTTTAACTGCTAATAAAAAGTAAAATGCTGAAAAATAAACATTCTTCTTGCTTTAGAACTCTCCAATGTTGTATTTATCCTGCTAATAAATTTTAAAATGCCAACAATTGTTGGCATTTGAACATCTATCAGCAAAATAAAGTCCATACTTAATTGAGTTGAGCATGACCTGGGGTCTGGTCTCACACCACGAAGACCTATTATCCCTCGCGCCCAGGCTCATACATGCATAGCATCTTACCAGTATAGTTTTATGGTCAGGACAATGAGATTTATGTTGCTTGAAAGCAGTTTCTAAAACTGGATTAGGTTTTGGAACAGTGCGTTGTCTTTTCGAAATCCCAAGTCGTAGAGCAATTGGAACCACCAACAATCTGAAATAATAATAATAACAATAATAATAATAATAATAAGGCCAAAAAAATATATTAGATTCTCAAGCCCCGCCGCATTGTCCTCAAAGTCCGCGCATCACCGATTTTTTTAAACCCAAAAAAAAGAAAAAAAAACGCATTAAAAAAAACGTTATTTCGTTTCGTCCATGTTCGTCCAATATTTAATATTCCTCATACAGTTACCCATCTTCTGAAAATCGAGTAGGCGCCTGGTATTGATTTTTTATGTGGTTTAGTGCAGGTATACAAGCGTCGCATCTTTCTTTATAATGGCGTCTTCCGTTCGTGAAGTTGTGAAGGGCTGTTTTTCAAGAAATGTCAAGCATGGCTCTTCAGGGGCCGTAGTACACTTCCATGGAACATTGTCGGAGAGTATAACAGCTCATGTAAATACATGCCTTGTCTGTTTTTGAGGAAATAAAAAAATCAAAAAAAAAATCTGCCTCCCTCATCTGTTTTTGAGGAAAAAAAACCTGCCCCCCCCCTCCCCGCATCTGTTTTTTTTTTTCAAAAAGCGCTTGAGAGTCTAATGATTATTTGTTTTTTCGCCTGATAATAATAATAATAATAATAATAATAATAATAATAATAATAATAATAATAATGATAATAATAATAATACCAAATATAAATTTCTCTACATAATTATGAATGCGTTCCTTATTTAAGTGATAACAGGAAAATTTGCAGGATTCACTCATTTAATGCTATAATATTGCGTGTGCTGTGTCGTCTACTGATCTCTCTCTCTCTCGCTCTCTCTCTCTCTCTCTCTCTCTCTCTCTCTCTCTCTCTCTCTCTCTCGCTCTCTCTCTCTCTCTCTCTCTCTCTCTCTCTCTCTTTCTTTTAAATCAACCATTTCAGACAAATCTTTCTGAATTACTCGCAGGGTGTCAATCAATTTGGGACCAAATCATCATCATCATCATCATCATCATCATCATCATCATCATCATCAGCAGCAGCAGCAACAACAGCAACATCATCATCAGCAGCAGCAGCAGCAGCAAAAAACCGTTAATTATTGATTTACAACGTCAACCGCAGCAGCAGTAGCACTGACGACAATAAACCTGATACCGCGTCAATAAATGTTCGACACCTTTACTCTTCTTATATAGGCACCCAGTACAGATGTACTTTGAGATTCTTTTTTATTAAGTCAGCCATCAAAACACTCGATAAATGTTATGAATTATTTATTGCTTATTGATCAGATCAAACCACAAGGACGAAATGTGAGTAATTGATGTAAAAAGTAATACACGTCGTGTTAGACACGTGAAAATATCAAAAGCCGCCTTTACATTCTGGTACAAAACAGAAATGCCAGATGAATTATCATGTTTTATATTGATATCTGTTAATTGTATGGATGCTCGTCGCGTGAGGTTTGAGACCTAGTTAGGCTCAATTTAGTCTGTTCAGTAACAGTGACTAGTTATAACATTATGAGTTTGAAAGTAGCAAGATACATGCATGGGGCGTAGCTATCATATACGCAAAGAAGCAATTGCGTACACATTTGAACTGGAAATATGGGATTATTCTATCCCAGTTCTGAAGATTTCTTGATGATTTGTGTAAAAACTGTGTCCAAGTAAAATGTGTCTAATTCCAATTTTGGTAGGGGTTATATACGATGGCATGGTCTGCTAAGGGTTTTAGCACCTTTAATGAAGTGAAAGAGGTCCTGAATTATATACGATTTAGTATTGTCAACTGTTACCAGAAATATGCTTTACTTCAGTGGCAAAAAGCGTAGACCCAAATGAGACGCCGCAAAATGCGCCGTCTCATCTGGGTCTACGCTATTTGATAAAGCCCCCTTTTTTGAATGGTTTGCATAAATGCATTAACCACGTCTCCACAATTGCGTACAATAAATTTTGTTTCCACACCTACACATTTACAGCTAGTCACTCAAGCTGACCAGGATAGCCATCTCTGGGTATCAGGATTTTTAACCCTGAAAACAAACTAAGGTCTTTTCAGGCTGAAAATTCCGGGTACCCAAAGTGGCATCCATTACTACTCTAGTGTAAACTAGTATTGTCAGAGAATCTGACTGCTGCAGAGCCTTGCATGCAGTTAAAAGCCATGGTGTCTTAGGATATTGAGTGGTAACGTAATTCTGACATCAATCAAGGGCCATAACTCTCTTACAAATTTGCAAAAATGACAGCTAACAATCCCAAAGTAGATCTTGTCAGTATAAATAGTTATATAAAGTTTGGTCAAAATCTGTCCATTTGTTCTCAAGATATTGAGCGGAAACGAATTTTTGGAGTAAATCAAGGACCAGAACTCTGGTACTAATGTGCGAAAAATGATGTGTAACAACTCAAAGCTAGATTTTGTCAATATGAATGCATTTATGGAATTTGGTGAAATCCTGTTCATTTGTTCTTAAGATATTGAACGGAAACACAATTTTGGCGTAAATCAAGGGCCATAACATTGGTACAAATGTTCGAAAGATGACAGTTAACAATCCCAATGTAGATCTTGTCAGTATAAATAGTTATGTAAAGTTTGGTCAAAATCTGTCCATTTGATCTCAAGATATTGAGTGGAAAACGAAATTTTGGAGAAATCAAGGGCCATAACTGTGGTATAATTGTGCGGAAAATGATATGTAACAATTCAAAGCTAAATCTTTAGTCAGGAAAAAATATCAGAAAAGTTAACAAGTACAGGCATTTTGTGAAGAAAAGGGTTTGACACCTTAATTAGGGGTAATTTGGCATGCTGAATCCGAAAACCAATGTTGGCAAGCTGAGAAATGACGTCTTAATGACCTAATTTGCATATTTTCAAAATGGCCGCCAAAAATCATGGAATTTGACATATTACTGAAATGTTTTATTTTTGACAATGTTTTTGTTATTAAAATTATTTGTATTATGTCCTATGATTGTTTTACCATTAGAGTACATGGTATTTGGTGGCAATTTACATAATTATTACAGGATATTACCGTATTCATGGTAATAAATGTCCAATTAGTCTATAAAATCATATAAAAACTTGCCTTATTCAGTATCCTGCTATTTAAATGTTAGTTTTATTCATAGCACGATTTGGACAGTTTACCAGCTTTTTAAGTAATAAATAAAAAAGAAACTTTGATAATCAAGAAGTTGTTTTGTTTCAAAATAAATATGCCATAATGTCCATGCCGAAATATATGGTACATTTTGTTACTATAAAAAGTCACAGCATGCGCATTCCTCAGTACCCTAGGGGCTGATTGGACCAACCTTGTACCATCAGGGAAACTTCTAATGTGTGTCAATTTGTTTTGTGAGACCACCTAAATGTGGTAAAATATTGTCCTAACGAATAAACTCATTTGAGCTATGTGAAATTGCATGGTTTCAGTAGCAACGCATAATACGCTTCTAAAGAATGGGGATTTCCATACAAAAGTACTCATATTTCAGCAGCAACTCATCCAAACTTTTAAACTTGGTACCAACTGAATGTTGCGACATAGGACTTTTATCCAATGTTCAGATTTGCAAATAATCAAATTTGCATATTCACGAATATTAATGAAAACATTAGAAATAAGAGAACAATTGTAAAAAAATTAAGGGGTGTACAAGTAAATTTATCAACATTTCAGCTGCTTACTATCCTATACTATCAGCCTCAGTACCAATTTAATGCTAATACATAGCATGTTTACTTAATGGTCCAATATGCAAATTATCTAAACATTGTATTCATGAATATTAATTAAATATTAAAAATGAGCAAAACTGAAGAGTTAATAGAATGTACATGCAAAATTACTCATATCTCAGCTGCTATTTATCCTAGATTTCATACTCACTTACTTTCTAAACTTGTTCCCAGATTAAAGTCCAGAAAAGTTCTTAAAAAGTGTTTTTGATACGTAAGTTATTTAATTTGTTTATTAATGAGTATTTTTGAAGATACAACCTTATTGATTCGCTTTCAATTTTTCTTTAGTTTTCTATAGATTTTATCAATATTCATGAACATGTTTGTTAAATGATTGTATATCTGACCATTGGAATACAATAATATGTCTCAGCCTTAATATGATACTAAGATTTATTGTCTAGAACAAATAAAAGATGAGATAGGTGTAATTTTAGAAGTAGACCCCCACTATTTTTTCTACGTTTTTTTCTCTCATTTCTAATGTTTATATTAATATTTATTAAATTTAAAAAATAGATAATTTCACATAATGAATATTGGGTATAGTAAAATGTCTTAGCATTTAGTTGGTACCAAGTGTGGTAGTCTAAGAATATTAGCAGCTACTATATGAGATATTTTGTAGGTACACCTTCTTAATTTTATTACCTTTTTTCTCTCATTTCTAACATTTAAATTAATATTCAAGAATATAATCATAAAATAATTTGCATACCGATCATGGCATAAAATTTGCCATGTCTTAGCATTTCTTTGGTAACAAACTTGTTAGTCTAAGACAATTAGCAGATTAGATATGGGTAATTTTGTAGATATACCCATTTTAATTTTTCGACAATTTTCTTTCTTTGTTAAATGTTTTCATTAATATTCACAAATTTGTAAATTATATTTGTAAATCAGACTATTGTGTTATAGTACTATGACTCATCTTTTATATGGTACCAATTTTGGAAGTCTAGAATAATTAGCAGCTGACATATGGGCTATGTCGTACGTACACCCCTTTAAATCTTCTACATTTTTCTCTTATTTCTAATGTTTACATTAATATTCATGAATATGCAAATTAGATAATTTGCACATCATACTATTGGGTTGAAGTGTAGTAAAGTCTCACTTTCATTTGTTACAAGTTTGGTAGTCTAGAATAGTTAGGATACGAATCATTTTGTAGGTACACCCACTTTCTTGAGAATCCTATTGTGGATCTTCACATTATGGGGGAGGGTAAATTGTTCTATGCAAGACTCCATGAAGGATGTTATTCTTTGCTATTTAGCGACCTTTTGTTTTGCTAGTAACTGACAGCTTACTTTTCTTGAATTAGTGGAAGAGAGAAAAAATCCATGAAAGAATGTGCGGCATGCAAGTGTCAATCTTGGATCTGCTTGCAAATGGCCCAGCTACAGTGCCCCATGGGTTGCCCTGGACACCATGCAATTTTATATAATCCAAACAGGTTTATTTTTGGAGACAATAAGAATTTTTGGTATTAAGTGGATCCACTGAACAATTTCGCACCCATGAGTAAATGTCCTTGTGTGCAAGGTAAGTCTAATAAGCCCCCCTCCCCATCCCAAGGTGTGTGTGGGGGGAGGGGGGGGAATAGTTATTCCATGATCTTACTTCTATTTTTAGTTTCATAAATATTCATGAATATGCAAATGAGATAATTTTATATTTGACTATTGGATGAATGGACTTGTCAAAGTGTATCACTGATGATATAATAGCATGCAACAAGGACAGATTGGGGCAGAATTCAGTTCATATTTGCTTTTTATAATTTTCACTTATTACTGAAATTTTCATCAGTATTGATGAATATGCAATTTAGATAATTAATCTGCATATCAGACAATTCCATCAGATGAAAGTACTGTATCTAAGCTTTAATTTGCTAGCAAATTTAATAGTGTAGGGTGAGTAACTGATGAGGTACGAGTCAGTTTGTAGGTACAAGCCTACTTTGTTTAAAATCGCATTTACCCCCTCCCTAAGATGAAACTTACAGAATGTTGTTTAAATTCCCATACTTTCCTGCAAACAGTAGAGATATCATTGTTATGCATTTTTTTAAAGTTCTCATTTTAATGAAATCATTCCTGACATATTTGGGCCACATAATATGCATGGACTATCATGAAAAAAATCTTACTTAGTCGGATGCAAGATTTTTTGCTCAAGTTGTCTCCCCTGATTACCTCTTGGTCATATTTATAATTCTATTTGCATAAATTGATGTCAGTGAAGACCCCCAATAAGGAGAAGATGTTTTTGGATTGATTTGAACCAGTTTTTCATCCTTAACACGTTACTCTACATATTTTTATGAATTTTTCTTCAATTTGGCGGCCATCTTGGAAATATGCAAATTAGATAGTAAAGACGCCATTTTTCAGCTTGCCAACATTGGTTTTTGGATTTAGCATACCAAAATACCCCTAATAGGTATCTCAAAACCTTTTCTTCACAAAATGCCTGTGCCTTCTTAAATAAGCGTCTTTTTCTGATTTTTTCTTGACTACTTGTCAATATGAATGCATTTATAAAATTTGGTGAAAAAATGTCGGTTAGTTCTCAAGATATTAAGCGCAAATGAACGTTCAGCATAAATCAAGTGCCATAACTCTGGTACAAAAATAGTAAGTGACTATGATCAGGATATACCACAATCACAAACCGCAGACAACCTCATGGCACCGCGAGGAAGAGCCACTCAACCATCACGAGACATCACTAAGACAAATTAAGCAAAGCAACCAGCTCTCTCTTCCCCATCAAGATGATTGCAATACTAGAATGGACATTAAGTAACGAACAACAAAACATAGAACAAGTACAGACTCCCACAATGGGAGTAACAATAAACAAAAAGTCGACAACAACAGAACCACCGCGCGAAAAATGGCGTGTAACAATCCCAACCCAGATCTTGCCAAGATAAATGTACATATAAAATTTGGTGAAATTCTACCAGTTGGTTCTCAAGATATTGATCGGAAACAAGATGTTGGCATAGATAAAGGGCCATTACTCTGGTACAAATTTCCGAAAAATGATGTGTAACAATCCCTAGCTAGGTCTTGTCAATATGAATGCATATATAAAATTTGGTGAAAGTATGTCAAGGTAGTTCTCAAGATATTGAGTGGAAACTAAATTTTGGCGTACATCAAGGGCCATAACTCTGGTACAAATTTGCAAAATATGACGTGTAACAATTCCAAGCTAAATCTTGCCAAGATGAATGCATATATAAAATGTGGAGAAATTATCCTATTTTGTTCTCAAGATATTGAGCGAAACAAAATTTGGCTAAATAAAGGGCCATAACTCCGGTACAAATTTCCGAAAAATGATGTGTAACAATCCCAAGCTAGATCTTGTCAATATAAATGCATATATAAAATTTGGTGAAAATATGTCAAGTAGTTCTCAAGATATTGAGCGGAAACGAAATTTCGGCGTAAATCAGAGACATATCTCTGGTACCAATGTTCGAAAAATGACTTGTAGATTATGTCAATATAAATGTACATACAAAATTTGGTTAGATTCTATAAAGCATTTCTCAAGATATTGAGCGGATACACATTTATGACGGGCAGACGGGCGGAATGACAGACAACCCAAATCCAATATAGCACCCAGCTTTTCAAAGTGGGGCTTTAAAAAGAAATACAAACTTGCAACACGATTTAGATTAAATGGCAGATAAACCAAACATCTATGTGTCTTTATCCACATCTGAATAAGGGCGAGGTTGGCGCCGTGAAACAGGTTTAAGCCCCTCCAGTAATTATTTTACTGACCGCCTAAGGTGGTACTTCTTTTGTTGTGTTATTTATGTATTGTGTTTGTCATGCTTTCGCGTCTGTTCATTGTTGTCTTGTGGTTACCTGCTGACCTCTTGGCTCTCGTTTGTGATGTTTTATTGTGGTTTTGTCACTTTCCCATGTGGTATCCTGAGTCAGGTGTTGTACTTGATAGTATCGATTCCTGATCTTTGCCACCTTTTTTACTATAAAAATATCTCTAATTTTATGGGCAGATAACTCATAAACATAAAATAATCACCATAGAAACAATTCATTATAATTTTTTTTATAACCATCTTATCTACTATGTAATCTCATAATAGTATTTGAATCGTTTCAAGCTGAAGAGATGTTGTGGTTTTTCGTAAAGTTAGAAAAGTAATAATGTTTAAATTTTGGTATGACTTTCAAGTAAGTATATATTTATTGTTTATAGATTTTTAAAATGTTTTTATATTTGTTATCCTATTAAAATAATGATGAAATGGTTGTTTCCCAGCTACACATGGTTATAAAAAATATTGTCATTTTCGTTACCTTCCTCTGTTTGAGGTGGAATTACCCCACCCACTTCAACAGAATTTACAACTCAGAAAACTTCATCAAATGATCCAACATCTCGTGATATTACAGATAAAACATACTAGTTTTACTACACAAAGTTTGAAGGAAATTCGAAGTGGCCATGAAACAGGCCTTATAGACACTGGTCCTTTGCATTGTCACGGCCGTCGTCATTGGTTACTTGTTCCCGCCTAAAACTGACATATAGTGCGACTATTAATCACATTTTGCACCCTACCCCCTCCCTTCGGGAAAGTCCGCCACAATTCAATAAGCGAATCATGGCTCGCAAGTGTACGCGTAGTACAAACATGTACTATGTACCAAAAAGCTCCATTTTGTTAGCCGGAATTGGCGTATGGAAAATTAATTCTGTAACATGTGGGTTCAGCTCTATTAAAATTGATTATTCTGATTATCCGAAAACTTTAATCGGCAGTTTAAATGAAGTTTATGTTTTTTTCAATAAAATATCGCTATAGCGATATTTTATTGAAAAAAACATAAACTTCATTTAAGCAGTTTGTTTTCCTGCAACCACACTTTTTATTGTGCTATCATGGTTTCTGTGACGTCAGCGTCACGTTATATAACGTCAGCATCACGTTATCACCCGCGTTATCAAAGAAGATCCTCGATGTACACCCGTGGTCTGATTCCACGGAGTATCGCGGAATTGGCCGAGGCAGTTCCGATTGCCTACCTCCCCCTGTTCATCATATGTCTTATTCAAGAGGATAGCAGTTAGCTCTTATGTTTACGATATTTGCACTCTGGCTTAAGTTGGCACCTCTAATAAAGAATGATTGCATATACTACTTGTATCAAAGGCTAGATGATACAAATAACGATGCTTACCTTTCGTACATAAATCTAACAATTACGAGTGCGACAGCAAAAGGTATGACCGCGTAGAGATCATTTATTTGTGGTAGATATACATCGCTCCCTTCTTTGAGCTCAAGGTCCTTCCAACCCCAGGAACGATTAGAAGGGAACCAGAATCTTTCATCCCAGAACCAGCTGAAATCCATTTTTACAAGTGGAAGCCCACTCGACGGGGAATCTTTAATTTTTGGCACTTCAGTATTTCAGATTTCTGGTATAGACCTGTGCTGAAATGACAAAAAGAAGATAGGGTAAAGTCATGAAACTTCGGACACCAGGTAAATTCGGACACCCATTTGCAAACAGTGGAAATCCAGATGAGACGGCTCCTTCTGAGCCGTGTCATCAAGATGTTCACTGTTTGCATAGTTGATTATTTTTTATTCCAATAATTATAATATAAACCAAACAAGGTCGCTGTCCGAATTTACCTGATGTCCGAAGTTACCTGACTTTACCATAAGTCGCGCGGGAAATAGACTTTGGTCCTCATACGCGGATCCAGAAGGTTCCAACTTTGACAACGCTTTTTTCTCTTTTTTTTAGTTTGATGAGGGGAAGAAGGGTCCAAATACCACCATAAGCGAGCCATCAACGGCCCGTCAGCGAAACGCCATTTAAATGACGTTTCGCTGGCGGGCCGATGATGGCCCTTCATTGAATGCTGGATTGGTAGCTTTGTGCTTTAACGGGGATCCGGACCAGTATTGCTAAGGAACCCTATATTTTTGTAATTTTCCAGGGGGGGGCGGACCCCCTGCCCCCCTCTGGATCCGCACATGGTCCTGGTGCCATTAAAACTAGAGTATCCATAGTTCTGCTATGTACTCAGAACTGCCTCGCACATTGAAAATGGACAACTTTAAGTTAAATATGTTTTTTGGCTTAAAACTGCTTTATGGTAACCTTTTTTAGTGAATATACGCAGAAACTTTAAAAGTGCGTTGAATAAGCACCTATTAGCCATTGCGTAAAAAACCACTAAAAAGGGATGCCATAAAGTTTTACGCATGTGCGTAATGGTGCTTAAACATACTTTTTAGCACCTTTCAGCAATATTTTAAGCTATACCATAAAGCCTTTACGAGCAACTACAATGTAGAAAGTATTGTCGTGTTTTACGCAGGCAAATTAAAGGTGCGTTTAAAATGTATAGGTTTTTCACCCAGGCAAATTAAAAGTGCTTTGATTTTATGAAGAAAAGCGCCTCATCGGTAATAAATTTATGTCCCGCATTTGTCTAATTTGTCCAGTAGCTGTAATAACTAGTGGCATACAAATATTTTGGTGCGGGAACAGCATGCGTAGTGGATGAGTTGCTCATGTAAAATTCACTTTAGACATTTACATCTGTGCCGTCTCACACAATACATCTACTGAAATGTCTGAACAGATGAATTCCCTTTTGTGTTTCAAAATTAGTAGTTTAACAAAGATTTATTTAGTAGAATGCTGAAGTTGCAAAAAATAAATAGACGAGAACTATCCGTTTTTAACCCTTATTCTGTCCCAATATGTCATCTGCTTATTACGCCTGCTGTATACTCCAGACAATATTTTTACTGAAGCAAACAGTTATGAATCCTGACCAGAATATTCCAAAGCAGTCTGATATGTGTCTATAGTGTTTGCCATATAGGCCACAAAAGCGCAAAACGTCGAAAAATGTTGTGGATAGCAGGAAAAGGTTTAAGCTTGGATGGTTAGTTTCGATTCGTTTGAGACTGGATATCATATGCTTGTAATACAGCTCAAGTGTATTTTCATCAATAAAAAGTAAACTAAAGAAGAAAAAAAGAAATTTATAAGAACGATAAAAGCTAATTATAGGAGACGTTAGCACAAGTTTATAGGCAGTCATCAGTCACTGGTATAATTGCATTTCTAGTTAATGTTTATTGATTAATTGATCCCTTTTATGGTCATAGTTGATGACTGTGACTTGATATATCAAAACACAAATATTTTAGCAATGTTTCTGCATAACACTTCATTATACAAACGCTTGATAGGGATTTTTTATTACACATGTACAGTAGTAGCTTATCTATACTTAAGGACTTTGAAAACGCATCACCCAGATTAAATCCTTTACTTCACAAACGAGAATGTCAGCGAGATAATTGTTATTGCATATCATAGTCTGACCACCTTGTAGTTTGTCCTAGAAAATTCATGGTCGTAAATTTTCTTTAAGGTATTGAAAAAGTATCCGTTTTAAGATAGGGGTGGTCGATTTTGAAGGATACAAATTCAGCTGCAAGTAAATTGATTCCTGACTCAAAATATTTGCTCCCCTTGCTTCTTTCACGATTGCACATTCATCATTGAAAGACTAGAAATGAACTGACAGTTCGGTATGCTCTAAATTAGACCCCTTTAAAATACTGACATACCCCACCCATCCTGATTACTATAGTCTAGTAATAAAATTCAACGTCTTGGGCCTTTCAAAGTTTCGATTGTTTTACGTGCGGTTTTATTGGAAGAGGCTAAGGGCATACAAAAATGACAGATTATGCATAAGGTACGCCTGTATGACATGTCTTTTGTATTGTGCAAGTGACGTTAACGTAAATTTTTAAGACGTTCTCGATCACATTATTTACATCAAAACGTCTTCTACACATGACTGCCAGTGTATGTAGTCAATATCAGTTACGAAAGCGTGCATAAATATAACTTATGGAGATGTTTCTAAAAAGGAGCTATAAATTGATAATCAAATTTGACGTTTATTTTCGAAATATTGAAGTTATCAATTACTTTTAATTAGAAAAAATCTATAAACTCTTTTAGTGATATGGTGTCATACACGCCACAGTTAAAACATAAAAATAATCAAAAAGTTTCATTTAACTATGCAGAAAGGTGCTGGCTGCTGTATGTACCCATGTGACGTCATCAGCAGCGTCGAGTGATAGTGCAGCCAAATTAACAACTGATTCATACCAATTCTGGATTGCACATTAGAAATTGCGAGAAACTTTTCAATCGCATATACGGTTTGCAAGAAAAGTGCAAAAATATGGTGATGCGTTTTCAAAGTCCTCTAGTATATTTTAGTTGGACGAGATCAACACCTTGAATTTTGCTTCTCTTGTATGCAGGTATACTCTCATCAATAGTTAGTTATTTTTATTTGTAAACAGGTTATCATCGAACATCTGTGCACGTCCACTGATAGTTTTAATTAGAGCTAACTATGCCAAACATTTAATGTTCAAACATGTAATACTATTAATTTCTTTTTGTGAAAAAAGTTGAATTTCATAGTAAACGACAGCTTGCTCAATCCTTACAATAATGACTGCTTTGTTAAACGTATAAATCAGAACAGAATACTTGGCACTTCTGGCATTGACGAGTTATGAATACTCAGGCGGGTCTGTTCATAGCATTTTCGCAATCTGATCTGATATGAACTTTTTTTGCGCGATCAGCTCTCAAAAATGAAGTGGACGGTACCAAAATCCATGTGGAATAAACTAATGTAACAGTCAATTTCTTGATAATAATTAAGCCATCTGATTGTAAGCGATATATAAATTATTAATGAACAAAATTATTTTAAAAAGCTACCACTATGCCAATTAACGTATGCTTTCTGATCTGGCCCCGAGGTTATAAAACTTCTTTCATGCTCAACTCAGCTGAGCACGAAATTCATCCTGCTCATTAATGTTAAAATGCCAACCAGTGTTGGTATTTTAACGTTTATAAGCATGATAAATACAACATCTTAGAGATTTAAGCAAGAAACTTATTAATTTGCCGGTGTTTTATTTTTTATGAGCAGTTGAAATTTCGTGCTCAGCTGAGTTGATTATGAAAAAAGTTTTATAACCTCGGGGTCTGGTCAGATGGTGAAGCATGTTAAAAGCTCTCGAATTGTAAATGTCAAGGGGGCTCGCAGTGGCTAACTGGTAGAAAGCTCAACTTGAGAACAAGAGGCCTCTGGTGTACGCGAGACCGGAGGCACTGGGTTAGTCCTAGAGCAAGGACAATGGTCAATGTTCAGTACCAGTTCGATTCAGGAAAACATTTCAACATGACTGAACAAATTATTGACGCAAACAAAAAATAATCACGAAAGCATGGGACTGAGTTTGGATCGGACTCACGGCATCTGGATCAGAATTAGATTCCCTACCGATTGTCAGAATCGCCTTGATTTAAATGTATACGTGTATAAGTGGTCAAATCAATAAGATAGTGACTCCTCAATGAATAACAAAGTCCATGACACAAAATTTATGCTTCTCGTGTTTAATGGTTTAAAGAAAAACTCGATAGTACACTGATAAAATTGACATCTATCTCCAAAAGCAAGCATTTTATTGCGTTAAATGCATTTTAATTGAACATTTGTTTTCAGGATCTTGAAAGAGTTAATAGTATTTGATTGTCTAGCTTCTCTGGTAAAAATGAATCGTTGATGATAAGAAGGCATCTCTGTATTGCTTTGTTTGTGCTTTTATTGTCTTATTATGAGTTGGCCTCCGTTAGCTTTTTAATGTATTTATTTTTATTAATTTATTATTTATTTATACAATATTTTAAGAGGTATAAACTTTTAGCTCATAAGTCATTCTACCAAGTGGCCCTCTTGAACACAATAAAAAGACAGTAAGCATAACATATAGCACTATACAAATATACAATTTTAGATGTGATAAGAGCTGCTAGGATGCAATAAAACATGACTTTGTCTATAAAGATTTTTAAAAGATAGCTCACGTGTATGTAGCCATACATAAAACTCGATTCATGAAGATAATATAAATTTTAAAACTTTAAACAAGGATTTGCATTTATAATCTATAATCTCTCTAAAATGCTAAAATACTTGCATGTTGGTTTGTATCACAGTTGAGTATAGTTTGATTATTAACGGATAATGAAAGTCAAAGGTAGTCACGGAGGAAACCCTTGAACCCATTTAAGGAACTTACTGTTCTAATGTTCTGTGGCAGAGTGTTCCATAACTTTGCAGCAGAGTGGGAAAAATAGCGACCAAATAGCGCAGACCGTGAACTTGGTAATGACAAAAGGCCATTATAAGTTGATCTTAAGGACCGAGAATGCGTTTTTAAAATAGGTCTTAACAAGTTTGATATATAGGCTGGTGTCAAATTATAAGGCGCTTAATATGCGAATACTGCTTTATTATACATAAGTCGTTTTGGTATCGATAGTCATCTTAACTGTTCGAACATGTAAGAAGATGGTGTCATAATGTTGGCTTTTAAAATAATACGTGCAGCACGTTTTTGTAGTTTAGAGAGTATTTCGATATTAGCACAAGACGTTGAGCCCCATGTATTGCTACCATGGTCTAGTATGGGTAAAATGTAAGCTTGATAATATATCTTTTGCACGTTTTGTGGTACATAGGCTGATATGTGTTTGAGAAGCGATATTTTGGATGATAAAATCGAACAAAGATTATCAATCTGTTGTGTCCACGAGAGGCTTTCGTCAATTACTATCCTCAAAAGTTGTTTTGTTTCGAGACTTGTTTGATATTTGTTTCACCAACATTTAATTCAAGATTGTCAGTGTCGTTTAATCGTTTCCTTGCTCTTATTAACATGTATGTTGTTTTGTCAAAGTTGATGGGTAATTTATTCCTCTGACTCCAATATACAATTTGTAATAGGTCAGTTGAAATTTCTTCGTTTATCGTATGTTGATCACTGCTACTAGTGTGTATAGTTGCATCATCAGCAAATAAGTCACAATAGCAGTGCTTTAAGAAGAGAGGTTAGTCATTAACAAATAGGAGAAATAGCGTTGGTCCCAATATTGAGCCCTGTGGGACACCTGATTATATATTTGAGAAAGTGGGCATTCCTCTATCATATTGTATTGTTTGTTGCCGTGGTTCAAGGTATGAAATAAACCAAAGAAGAGATGAACGGTTAAATCTATATGCTGCAAGTTTTTGAATGAGTATCTTGCGATCAACTAGGTCAAACGCTTTTCTAAAGTCGATAAACATTGATCCACTTGTATCACCTTTATCAATGCCTGCCATCCATTGGTCTATCAATTTAACAAGTGCAGTTTGGCAACTATGCTTTCGGCGGAAGCCCGACTGGCTTTAGTGTATGACATTATATTTATTCATGTATGCCATCAAATGGGCGATCTGTCGGACTTGTTTTAGGAGATGATGCATTGATAAGTTAGGGGTCTTTCATGCAAACCAAATATCTATGTGTCTTGATCCATTTCTGAATTAAGGGTGAGGTTGGCGCCGTTAAACCGGTTTAAGCCCTCCAGTAAAATATTTTACTGACCGTTCCAAGGCGGTACTTCTTTTGTGGATCTTTTATGTTTTTGTTCTGTCTTGTGTTTGCTATGTTTTGTGTGCGTCTGTTTATATGTGCTTCGTGGTCACCTGCTGGGAAAGGGCTGACCTCTTGGCTCTCGTTTGTGGTGTCTTCTGTGAGTTTGTCACTTTCCCATTGGTATCCTTGGTCAGGTGTGGTACTTGATTGTATCGATTCCTGATCTTTGCAACCTTACTTACTTTGCAGATCACCATGGGGTGTATAGTTCTAGATTTAAATGGTTGACCAATGCACGGCAATGAAGGTTGTCATTATTAACACCCTCTTGTTAGTTAAAAAATGAGCCATTTAAGGAGGGAAATCGGATAGAGAGAGTCATCCATGATAAGAGCCTACTTGATAGATAATGAAGATACAACCGAATTTTTTGTGGCAGAAGAGAATTTACCTGAAAAGTCCAGTTAATTTCTAGGACCAAAAACAAATTGCATCATGGACTTTGTTTGCAGATTTGATGTATTTTTATTCATAACTTAATCGTATGACTGTGTTACTGCTTGAGTGAAAAAACTAAAAAAAATCAATTGTTTAGTTCAAGTTTTAGACGAATTCTTATAATTTCATTGTTGGTGAAAAGTTGACTTGATCTCTGTAGGGAAAAAAGTACATGCCAATAAATGGTTATTTATCTAGTAGTATGCTATGTTTATTTTTTTGCACGTTTTCATTAGTTTAAATGTGATTTTCACGTTGACGCAGAAAAAATGACAGTCCGATACGGATGCACTATATACGTATGATTAAGTACTACTACGTATGATTACGGATGCAATACGGAAAGCTACCGACCAATACGGATTGCCACGAATGGTGCCGGATTGTATCTGTGGCTAATCCGGCATCCAGTCGGTGAATGTGTGACCTGGGCATTAATTTGCCAGATCCATCAGGAAATGTTAAACATCAAGGAAGACAGATCTGGTGATTGTAGAGGGTAACTTGATCAGTCAATCATACATCGATGAAGCAACATTAGGGAAATGCCAGAGCACATCTCGCCAGAATAAGCAACATATATTTCGCCAGAACAAAGCTGTTAACAGCATTAACAGGCAATGCGCTCATCAGACATGTCAACAATTGAACATGTGTAGGACGTTATCGGACAGAGGGTCCAACACATAATAATGTCACCTAAAACCCAAACATTATAGGAAGAATTGAAGCTGATCCCTCGGCAACAAATCACCATAATTATTCAGAGTATGCAAAGCCGGCGTGAGTCCTAATTTGCCACTGATGGGGGACACACTCGTTACTGAATGCATTGTCATCCTCCAAACTATAATTTCAACTGACATACAAAGAAATGATTTCAAGTTTTGAACACTTACAGCTTATTCATGTGATTTGAGTCAAAATAGAGTTTATTATGTAGACGCTTTTTTGGGCAAAAAAATGACTCTGACTTTTTTGATAACTGTTGCAGATTCACAAAATGCTATTTAACTTGAGGTAGAAAAAATGATTTTTCTTCTTTTCAGTTTTATCTGTACTACTAATATTTGTGTAAAATATGGTGTGTCCTTGAAATGAAAACAGTAAATGTATGGTTCGTTGGCTCAGTACTCTGCGTTTCAAGGCAAAACGGGTGTCAATTATAGATGTACCACGACCTATGAATAATGTCCTTTGGATAGTTATATTTCAAAAGGTTGATGCGTATTACGTAAAATAAGCCAATCTGTCTGGAACTTCTACGTGCGTCAAAGTATTATAGTACATGTATCCGCAATAAAACGCCTGAAACCCCTGTTTCTTGATCCGTATTTTCAATATTGTAAATATAGTCACGCTTCAAAGCCTTTTGTTTATCTATACGGCAAATTGTGTATACTATGATGTAATGCCGCATTATGCCTTAATCTTGACAAATCACAATGACTACAGATTTCCCTCGAAATATTGTACCTCCCACCACCTCCCAACGAGGGACCAATTGAATCTAAAGGGAGGTCGGAACGGCTCTCTGTGAAATGAACCGTGACATGAAGTTTCCAACAATTTGGTATGTGCGACCAGCAAAGGCTCATACCAGCCTGTGCGTACGCGCATTCTTATCACAGCCTTTGATAGTCGCTTGAATATTCTATGAATATTAAGCTAATGCCCTAACATCATTTGGAGTTTCTAAGCTGAAAAGGAGGTTGCACAGGCTCGTCTGAGTCTATTCATGTCAAAATACCACATTGTTGGAAATCACATGTCGCGGCTATCACATGTAATGACTAAAAGCTTTGGTCCTTAGTTACCGAATGAGTGCACATCAATGACTCTGACCAGATTGGGCATCAACCCCGTCTGATCTGAATCTTCGCTGGCCGCACCAATTCTGTGGTTTTGTCGTCTCATGACTCATAATTGAACCGTGACACGTGATTTCCAACAATGTGGCATTTTGACAAGTGTAGACTCAGACGAGCCTCTGCAGCCTCCTTTTAAGTTTAGAAGCTCCAAATGATGTTAAGTCAATAGCTTAACAATTTATAGAATACGCAAGCGACTAGCAAAGGCTCTGATCAGACTGCGCGTATGCGCAGGCTGATCTGAGGCTTTGCTGGTCGCACATACCACATTGTTGGAAATCTCATGCACTGGCTCATATATAAAACAAAATAAAGATTTGTTTACAGTGTAGCCTACCCAAACATATGTGCTAACGTTTCTTTATAACACGAACAACATGTTGCATGGGATATGATGAAAGAAAGTCATAAATAAAGAGGTACATATAAATATATACATACTATTTTACAAATCCAATGTGTCACAATTTTATTCGAGCTAGTGGTCCTTCGAGGTACCAATTTTTAACTGTTTTTCGGCCCAATATCATACCTGACAAAGAAGTATAAAATCCTCACGAATAGTCGAAGCGATGAACATAATCGAACATATTCTTTTGATACGATATTGACTTTTTCACGCTCTCACAAGATGATGCAAATTTCAATTATTAAGTTCATTCATCTAAAATATCCGGGCACATAAAAACTTGCCCTGTGTTAAAAAAATATTTAATAGGGTTCCGATTCGTTGGCTCTGCAACATAATACGAGCCCATACCCAGTATAAGGCACAAGTTAACAGATGCGTTCAGCGCAGATTCAAATCAGTCCGCGCGTTTGCGCAGTCTGACCAGAGCCTTAGTGTTCTGTCTAAAGAAGCGCCGGACTCTTGGTTATTCATAGAGCGACCATCGAAGACTCTGATCAGACTGCGCGAATGCACAGGCTGATCATAGTTTTCGATATCTGTACCTGGGCTCCTTTACAACATCTACTCGAAAGCGAGCGCATGGGACGCTTAGGCGCCGTCTGATCAGATCCGTCGTTACTTGTATACACAGAAGAGGGAGGCGTTAAAGCAGATCTCGATAGGTACACATGCTATTCTGTACCTTGACTCCATTACAACATCTACTCGATTACGAAAAGAGCGAGCTCATTGAACGCTTAAGCGCAGTCTCATCAGATCCTTTACTCCTCGTCCACAAAGAAGAAGGAGACAGAAAACAGTTTTTAGGGTATTAAAGCTGCATAGTCTGTAACTTTTGATCTTTTAATTTTAGAACTAATGTTTCTATTTTTCAAGAACACAGTAAAAAAACTAAAATTCAGGTATACATTTTACCAATTTCGTAAATCTTAACAAATTATCAGTATCAAAACAACAGCATTTAAGCTAAACTTAACTGTGTATAATTATTGGAGGGACGCAAAAAATTACCAACAAGAGATAAACACACCTGTTTTATAAGATAATTCACTTTTCCGTGCAGTTTTCAGCTATAGTGAACAGATTTATTGTGAAATTATAACTTAATTCTACTTTTACAAATGATTTAAAAAGAAAATAATAAAAAAAAAATGTTCATAGTTGCAGACTTGGTCTCTTTAAGAATGAATATATTTAACTTTTGGAGGATTCAATCTGCTAAATAACTTCTATTTGCCAAGCGGTTATACTCCGTCCAGATAAGAGACGTTGGGCGGTTCTTATCTAAGTTCAACCCCTGGACAAATACATTTTGGAATCGGTTAGTCAGGTTGCATTGTATGCGTATTCACCCATCTGTGAAACTCTTCACACCAAAATTATTTACCTGCCGTACCGTGAAAAATAAGCGTTTCGAATTATTGCAGATGAATCTGATCTGTCTAGATACCTTGTATGAAATATGTACGTACATGTATCTTAAACACGTACATGTATCTTAAATTATAAAAGCAAAAAATCAATCTTCGACGCTAAAATCTACAAGCAAACAAGTTTCATTGTTTTATATATAAAAGATCTGTGTACCCTTTCCCAGTGACCCAGTTATTGAACTCTTATCGTGCTGAATTTTGATTTGTGTTTTGTGTGTGTGTAGGGAAGGGGGCTATTTTTATGATGTTGTTTTTATAGTGCTATGTTTTCAAATTCAGAGCTAAACACGAAATCATTTTTTTTTGCCAAACAAACCGAATTTGGAAGAATATGTTCATCGACAACATATATAACGCGAATTTTCCAAGTACATGTTGCATGCTAAAGATAAACATGTGTAGCAGTAGACGCACACAACTACAGCAAATTCTCTTTTGTTATTTTGAGTTGATTGTGTTTGTTTGTATTGATGATTGTGCTTCGCTGCCAACATTTGCGACGTTTCCCTGTCCACCGAGGTTGAACCAGTATCTAGAAGAGAATAAAGAGTCTTGCTTAGGACATTACAAAGTGCTTCGATTGAACATTCTCAAAATAGCTATCCTTTAATCACAGTTCTAACACAATAGTACTGAGCAACTGTGGACCTATCATTCAGGTTGTTTCTTTACATTCCAGTCAAGAAATTTTCAGTCATGTCGGGGCGTTTCCTGTGTTGAACCAGTACTAAATAGGATAATTTTTAATATACATATTAAAATGACTAATTAAGAGGCTGAATTTATGTGACACGAAATGTCCGCTTTAATATGATACGGTTGCTAGATTTCATTAGTGTTTTGATAAAAGCTAATACTTGTTTTCTTAAGGTTTTAATGCAATTCTATTGGTTAAAATTCGGAACAAAGAACTGGTATAAATAGGAAAATTTCCTGCCTCTCTTCACAGTTTGAGAATTACGATTGAGAGTGGTGACTCAAGGGAAAAAATTTATAAAGAAGAATTTGTGTTGAAGAATTCTACAGATAGTAGACTTATAATTTCTGGGCAGTTTTTACTGTGGCTGATTTTCTCCAGGAATCGATGAATTTTGTTTCCATTGATCTACACTATAGAATTATATTTTAATTTGTGAGGCTCTTAAAAGGGACAGTGGTAATTGTCGATAATGGCCAGTATTGGAGGGGGGGGCTAGGAAGAAGGAACCAACTCCCCGTAGATCTTCCAGTAGAGGAAGGACGGTTGATTATAAGAAAATGCATGAAGGAAGCTATGGCGAAGCCTTTAAGAGTGAATCGGAGTCGGGGGAACATTTGACAGAAACAATCCCGCCAGGAGCCTCTTTAGGATCTGCGGTCCTACCGGAAGTCGAGGTGACGTTGGACGATTATGAAGCAGCATTTAGTCAGCAGGACAATGAAATTGCGAGGATGAAAAATGAACTACTGTGCTTGAAGAGAGATGAACAGTTGCTTTTGAAGAGAAAGGAAGCTGATGAGCTACGCAGACTAGTGGCTGAACAGAAGAAGCAGAATACAAAGCTCAGAGGTAAATCAGACTGTGTCGAAAATGAAAATGAAAGTAGAACTGGTGAAATGAGCATGCCTGGTGATATAAATATCAAGACTCTCAGAAAAAGCAAAAAATTAAGAAAGAAGGTATTAAAGAAAATGGGAGATTTGGGCTTGACTGGTATCAATGACAAGTTAGTATCAATGACAAGTTATCCTCAGATTCAGAGTCATCGGCGGATGAGTCTGCGGAGAATTTGTCTTCGAAAGCTAAAAGTAAAGTCAGTAGAAACAAATTAAAGAAATCCAAAAAATCTAGGGCTGTTTCATCTCAGAGTGATTTAAGTTCAGCAGACTCAGAATCTTTTGTAGACTCTGACTCCAGTTCAGAGTGTACAAAAAAGAGTAAGAAGGGTAAAAAATCGGGTATAAAAGCTAAGGCTTCAGATTCGGTAAGAAAGCAGCAGCGTTATCCGCAAGCTCATTTACGGTATGAATTTGTGAGCTCAAACCTCTCATTTGATAAGCTTGATTTGAATTTGTTTGTGGCTGGAGAGCTGGAAATAATTTCAGATAAAAAAACTAGAGAAGTAGAAAGAATGGGTAGATTGAATTTGTTGAAGAAGATCATGTATCTTAGTATGTCTTATGAATTTACTGTACTTAAATCTTTATATGCCGCTTGCTTGAGAGAGATTGAATTGGGAAAAAAATCTTGGGCTGATGACTTTCAATATATTGAATCTGCTATTTTGACCAAGCATACTCCAAAAGGGGCGAGCGGGTCAAATTCAATTAATTCAGGAAAGAAGGCCTTTAAAAACAGGAGGCACAGGGAAGGGCAAGCAGAGACTGAGGAAAAGTTTTTGTTTTGTTCTCTTTATCAGAGAAACAAGTGTTCTCACAAAGCTAGTCATATTCAGGTTGTAAAAGGTAAAGCAAGATTTGCTCAACATGCCTGTGCTTCTTGTTGGCAGAAGGATGGTAAGAAATTGGAGCACCCTGAATGCTCATCAGCCTGTCTTTATGCTAAATTATGACTATCTAATGGAATGTATAGTTCTGCCAGTTCTAGCAGGTATAGTAATCCTCTGGTGGATATATTTTTGACGAAATATTGTCAAAAAGATTTAGAAAAGATGGTTAATCCTAGTCAAGTTAGTAAGGCTGTTTCTCCCAAAAATAGTAAATGAGTATGATCAGGAAATACCACAATCACAAACTGCAGACAACCCAGTGGCACCGTGAGGAAGAGCCGCTCAACCATCACGAGACACCAGGAAGACAAATTAAGCAAAGCAATCAGCTCTCTCTTCTCCATCAAGATGATTGCAATACTAAAATGGACATAAAGTAACGTACAACAAAACATAGAACAATTACAGACTCCCACAATGGGAGCAACAATAAACAGAAAGTCAACAACAACAGAACCACCGCCTTAGAACGGACAGCAGCCTAAGCCACCGTGGGGCTTAAACGCATTTTACTGGCACCAAATCTTCGCCCTAGATTCTGCTGTTGTTGAAGTACAAAAAAATGTTCAGCTCGCATGGAGGCCATCTAACTAATGCAATGTATCATCATGGAAAAACACTCTAATCAAATTACTACACCATGATGAAACAAAGAAAAGGGCTCATGACTCACAGATAGTCAGAGCTAAAGAAAACCTCAAGTTGAGCCATGGTGGGTCCAGCTACAGATAAGCATCAGGCCCCAACCCACCGATTAAAGCTTCTATTCTATTTCGCAGCATCTGTGTAATCATAGTAGTACATGTAAAATTTGTAGCTCTGTCAAGCCTGCTAAAGTTGATGAAATTGCAGAGAAAGTGGAATGGCATAAAAAAAGTTAGAGATTCTGGTTAATATAATTTTGAAGGCTGCAAAATTCGGGTTAATTACAAAATTAATACAGATTATATGAGGCAAATATTGAGAGATTATAAAGATATTAGAGTTTGTGATTTATTAGAGTTTGGATTTCCCTTGGGTTTTAAAGGGGACGAAAATCTTTTGCCTTCTCATGATCAGATATGGAAATATAGAAATCATAAGGGAGCTACGGATTTTGCAGAACATATGATTGCATATTTAGAAAAAGAGAATAGAAATCAGGCAGTGTTAGGTCCTTTCAAATGCAATCCTTTTCCAAATAATTTGGTCATATCTCCTTTGAATTCAGTTCCGAAGAAAGATAATGAAAGGAGAGTTATTTTGGATCTTAGTTATCCATGTAACAGTTCAATCAATGATTTTATAGTAAAAGATGAATATTTAGGTGAAAAAACAGAAATAATTTTTCCAAAAGTGGATGACTTTGTAGAACTTATAAAGCAAAAAGGTAGAGGTTGCTTACTTTTCAAAAAGGATTTGCGCCGTGCTTACAGACAAATTAGTATAGATCCAGGGGACTATAGTTTAGTGGCCTTTATTTGGGGAAAACACATTTTCTGTGACACAGTTCTCAGCATGGGATTAAAAAGCTCTGCCGCCAATTGCCAAAGGGTAACTAAAGCTATTTCATTTATAATGTTTCAGATAGGCATAGCAATTTTGAATTATTTGGATGATCTTGCAGGAGCTGAAAAGAAAGAACATGCTAATTTTGCATACTTATGTCTCGGAACAGTGTTACAGAGGTGTGGTATTGAGGAGGCTCCAGATAAAGCATGTAGTCCAACAGAAGTCATGATTTTTTTAGGTGTATTATTCAATACAATTACAATGACTGTAGAAGTCACAAAGGAAAGGCTGGCAGAAATTAGGAAATTGACAGAGGAATGGTTAAATAAGGATTTGGCTACAATTAAGCAAATACATTTTGTAGGAGCTTGTGTAAAGCCAAGTAGGATTTCTATTTCTAGAATGCTTAATTGGCTGAGATCTATTTACCATTCTCCTGTTTTTCAACATGCTATTCCGGAATTAGTTAGGAAAGATTTACTGTGGTGGAATAGGTTTTTACCCTTGTATAATGGGGTATCTATGATGGAATATGAGAATTGGTCGGCACCTGATGCCACATTTTCATCAGACAGCTGCTTGACTGCTTGTGGTGGATTTTGGAATGGAAAATTCTTTCATGTCCGGTTTCCAGAATTTATTTTGGACAGGAAGTTGCATATTTCAGCCCTTGAGATTTTGGCTGTTATATTATGCCTAAAATTATGGGGCAAAGAGTTTATAGGTAAACGTATTGTTATCTATTGTGATAATCAAGCAGTGTGTCAGGTTATCAATTCTGGCAAAACCAGGTGTGAATTTCTACAACAGTCTCTGAGAGAGATATGTTTTCTAGCAGCAATCAATCAGTTCGAAATTCGAGCTCAATTTTTAGAGGGCTCAGCAAACAGGTTAGCAGATGTGTTGAGTAGATGGCATTTGGATCAGAGCAATGAGCATATTTTTATGGAACTTACTGAGGGCTTCACTTTACAGGAATACTTTGTTCCTGTAGAATTTTTCGAGTTTGTGAATCTTTGGTAATTTTCATTTCAGAGTCTCAGTTGCAAAACTTAAGAACAGATTTATAGAAATCTAATAAGGCAGCTTATGCAGAAGGCACAAGAAAGAATTTGAAGATACAGTGGGAGGCTTTCCTGTTGTTTTGTACATATTTTCATTTAGTGAGTTTGCCAGTTTCTACTGACACTTTGCAGTTATTTGCTCAATTCTTAAGAAGAACATTTAAATCATCTGAATCTATCAAAAATTATATTAACGGGGTAAAATCAATGCATTTGATATAAGGTTTTTCAGTTAATCATATAAATAAATTTATTTTAAACTTGTCCTTGAAGGATATTGCTAAATTAAACCTGCTTTGTATTAAACAGGCAGAACCTATGACGCCAGCGATTTTGCTAAGAATAGCAGATACATTGGATTTTTCTAGTTCCTATGACTGTGTTTATTGGTGTTTATTCTTGTTTACCTTCTTTTTATTTGCTCGGAAATCAAATTTAGTACCTACATCAAAGAAAGATTTAGTAAATAAGCATTGTTTGCTTTGAAGTCATGTTCAACTGTTTCCTGATTATTTGGTTGTCAGTATGTTTTGGACTAAAACTATTCAAAGAGGGGAGAGAGTTCTTCAGATGCCTTTAGTGAGGATTAAGCATAGTATATTATGTCCTGTTTCAGCCTACAAGAAAATGTGTAAGGCAGTTCCTGTAGCTGAGGCTGATTTGCCATTGTTTATGTTATCTAGAAATAAAGTGGTTACATATAGTCTGTATCAGCCAAAATTAAGAGAGTGTATTGAGAAAATAGGTTTAGATCCTCAATTGTTTTCTACTCATTCTATGAGGCGTGGTGCAGCTACATTGGCTTTTAGGGCAAAGATTTCAGCGGATAAGATTCAACTGCTAGGGGATTGGCATTCTGATGCTTATAAAAGATATTTAGCTTTTTCCTTGCAGGATAAAATTCAAGTGTCTAAAACCTTAAGGGAATATATTGTTCAGAAGCCTTCAGTTAAGTTCTGTGGTACATGAAAAGTGTGGTGTTTGAATTGTATTTTTCAGTGGGAAAAGATTAAGCGATCATTTGAGGAGCAGTTACCAGCTTTTCAGGTGTATAAGGGACTGAGTTTTCAAGCTTTTACAGGGCTGAAAAGTCAATTTCTTATAGCATTGATTAGGTTTAGAATTATTGGAATTTGATAATTTGGTAACGGTTTAATTGGTTTTATGGTATACTGACATTTTTATTTATTTTTTTTCTCTGTAGGTGTTTGTTTTCTCCTATAATTTGTCAGTGTGGTAATAAAGGCTGAGGGAACTGCTTATGTTCTTTGAGGTTATTTTTGAGCAGATAGGGGAGATTGAATTGAATGTTCATGTGTGTGTTGATTTTTAATATGTTTATTTCTGTAGGTGTTAGTTCCTCTACCAGCTACCGTGGGGTGGTAACTATCAATGAAAGGTCGTATATTCATTGAATTACTGTTTCTGACAACTACAGAAGATTTTTTAATCGGTACATATTTGAATTTTAATATGTTATTTCCATAGGTGTTAGTTCCTCTACCAGCTACCGTGGGGTGGTAACTATCAATGAAATGTTGTATATTCATTGGGTTGCTTTTTCTGACAACTACGGAAGATGTTTTGATTGGTGCTTATTTGTAAATATTATATTGTGTTTTTAATTTAAATTATGTTTAATAGTATCTTAAAATATTATAAGTTTGTAATGTTGAATGGTTCTGTATTATGTAGTATTATGGTTCTGCTTCCCGTCAAGTACTCTTTATTAGGCTTTAATGGAGTTTGATTTTTGGATACTATGTACATCAGAATCTAAGATCTATTGTAGAAGGAATAAATTTTCAGCCTACTTCGAGAATTTAAGGGTGTTGTCGTGAAGCAGGTTTACTACATAGTTTGGATCAGTTCTATAAGGTGATTTTGTGGGATTGACTTCAAAAATTTGTTTTCATTTTGGTTGCAGAAAGCAGAAGAGAAGAGTGATCATAGTTGGAGACTCTATTATTAAGAATATGGATCCTCTGGATGGTGTTGTGGTCAAGTGCTTTCCTAGTGCAACTATCGCTAAATTAAGCAGACTTTTGTCCACTGATGTAAAACTACATAATTTTGAATACATTATTATTCATGTAGGGACAAACAATATTGGTAATAGAGATTCCTTTGGGAATATCTTGTCTGATTATGGTAATCTTATTGCATCAGTGAAGAAATTAAAGTCTTCTATTAGAATTATTGTATCCGCTATTTTACCTAGACCTGTGGATCATGATGATACAGATTCAATGAGAAAAGCCGTAAACACGCAACTTCGTACTTAATTAAGTCAAGACTTAGGCTTTCATTTTATTTGTACTTATAAGGGTTTTGTTAAGTTTGGCACTTATAGAAGATATTTGTATGCCAAATTGGTTAAGGGTTTGCATTTGAACACTGAAGGTTCAAGAAGATTAAGGCATTTTTTTAAGGGTGATTTCAACAATAGATTAATTCAGTTATTCTTTTGCAGATGCATACTTTAGAAAATTATGGACAGGGAGTATAAGATTGAATGCGATAGTGAAAAGATAATGTGAGTAGAATTACTTATTTTGCTTATAATTGCTTTTGCTTATACGATTGCTTAGGTGTGGCTATGCGGTATGTATTTTTTTTTCTGCATTGCTTGGCTGCTTTTGCTTTCAGGGGGGTTGGACAGTGGAACTTAATTTGTATGTTTTGCTAAGGTGTACCATTTTGACAATGATCACGAATCTGACAGAAGTCGATTTGTGTCAACCGGGTAGTTACGGTACGGGGAGTTATACCGTGTGTTTAGGTCTGTGCCTTATGTTAATACGGTTTTGTTCCTTTGTCTTGCCCTGCTTATTGAGCAGTTCAGTTTTATTAAGATTTTGGTTTATAGTTTGGTTTATTATTCATTTTTTGGTATGTCATTTGTATTTATTATTATTTTTATTATTATTATTATTATTTATTATTATTATTATTAATTTTATTATTTTTATTATTGTTATTATTATTTATGGCCTTCGGTTTGGCAGTTTGGTGAATATTTTCAGGAAAATGATTACTTCTAGTTTAGACGTTAATTAATTCAACTTAAACACAGTTTGGGTTGTTTTGTTATTTCCTACTAGAAGACAATTATTGTGTTTGAGTCACCGCTTTTATTAATGCTAACTTGAATGATGATTTAAGGACAAATAAATATTTATATTAAATTTCTTCCTTTTAATCTAATTACTTAAAGAAAACGATTAAATGAGTATAACGTGTCTTGCACAAGGAAACAACATGGTGCCTCCAGACCCCTAATTATCAAGTCGAGCACTTTACTACTGGTTGACTCTACATGTATCATACTGCTATTCGTTCACTGTATCGCCACGTGGTACATGTATGCGATATCCCGGTGTCATGAAAAGCTAACGGAGATAGGAACCAGTTGTGGGCGTGGCTAGACAGTGACTCAAAAGCTGATTAATAACTACAGTTTTTGAATTCGGCTTGTTTAATGGGTTAGTTCAATAATATGTAATCACTAAACCTATATTACATGCACGCCGTTTAGATACGTATATCATGTGTAAAACATTTCGACCGCCCTACCCGTCTATGCAGCTTTGCGTTTTAGATGTTTACTTGAGACATGGCTGTATTGTAAATACAATACCAAAGAAAATCACAGACAAAGCACGCTACATGCAAACAGAGCTTCATTACGCTGTGCAACCTGAATCTATAGCTTTATACGTGTAGAAGCAACAACCGTTCTAACATAAATCAGTCTGCCTTGTCGATCTTATCTAAACTCCACAAACATCCCTGACCGGTGAGCAATAGTATATACCAATGTGTCTGTAAACAAGTAAGACTTAGGTCTTCTGTTTAGATTTGCTTGCGGACGTTTACCAGGCATACTAACCGTATTTGTAGTCTGCGCTTCAACTGTTTGCACAATTAAAGCGTACCAATGCTGTTTTCCAATTTACTGTAGACCAGTCTAAATTGACTGTGAATGGCAGTGTTCTGTCTGACACGCCTAACGTCCGTTTCCTGGTCGCACTATAACAGAGAAAACACTTTTGTGGACACTTTTGCAGCAATCATTATCTTAAGTAATAAAGGAACATGCCCTCTTTCAGTTTTTGCCTGTTGCCCAAATGAAAGATCATCATTTAAGTCAATAAATGAGGTAAAGGGTCAACAGGTGCAAAACTAAACACAACACTTTAGTCCAAAAGAAACTGCCAACTTGCTGAAAATCGTGGGTTTTAATGATTAAATAACCAAAATGACATGCCTTCTTCCAGTTATTGCATGTTACCAAAGCGAAATATCAGTTGTAAGGCCATTAAATGGGGTCAATGGTCAACAGGTGTGAACATATGTAAAACACAGTACTTAATTTTGAAGGAAACTGGCATTTTGCAGCATATGATTTTAAAAAACAATGCTTAAGTAAGAAAGGGGCACACACTATTTTGTTTGCGTGTTCAGTCAAGAATACGTTATTACATGTACGATATATTTACCATACTTTCTTACTGGTTTTAGATAAAAATGACCTTATCCAAACTCATGTATTTGAATCAAATGAGACATTCATGAGAAAACCTGTCGTGCCTGCTCTGTTACTGAGACTAGCGACAGCCAATCAACACATTTTGGATACATATACATATATAAACACTGATCAACATACGACAATGCGCAGCTTATATGTGCCTTTGTTTAAGCAGATGTAAACAGCACCATTGTCTGCGCAGGCGCGAAACTAAAGAATTAACCTGTCTGCTAAGGCACATCACCAAACTGAAAACTCGGGTTTTTTAATACGCGGTATGCATTACTCAAAAACCCCTACGTTAAAAATATACAGCATTGAATGCCTATATTTTCAAAATCATCTTTTTCGACAAAATATTTCAGGAATAGCATCAGAGTGATGGGTAAAAGACTAATTATATTTTAGGCACTGAAACATTTTTGGAACCTATCTCCGCATGGCCATTTCATGGATACGGTTTCAGTGACACATGAAGACGCAGCTTGATAAACAATATTGAATCAGCCAATCGAGCAAATCACATGACTTTGTGGCGCATTTGGTTAACAAATATGTCACATGTACTCACAATTCTCAAATCAGACAGGGCAGTATTTTGAAAAAAAATGCTTCCGGTCAATGACAATGATACAGCACAGCAAGTTTTCGCATGATGTGGCTTTTTTCTTGTAATGTTCTTTGAATTATTCTCGTACTCTAAGACTTTTAAGTAATGTTTGAATCATTTCATGCCTGCCCTATCACAGTGATCAGTGCATGCAATGGAATAAATTGATTTGTAGGTCAGATTGGTATGCAAACGATGGATGGTAAATGGCAAAGTTCTATTGCCTGACAGCTGGAAACAATTGATAGGCTTCTAGGGCGAAATTTGGTACCAGTAAAATGCATTTTAGCCCTTACTGGCTTAGGCAGCTGTCTGCTTTAGGCGGTTGTTCTGTTGTTGTTGATTCATTATTTATTTTTGCTCCTTTTGCTTGTGGGTGTTCTGTGTTTGCTCCTTATTTTGTTATTCAGTACTTTGTGTCCGTCTAGTTTTGCAAACATCTTGACGGGGAAGAGAGAGAGAGAGAACGCTACAGCAACCATTTGAAACCAATCTGTTGCTGTAAGAACATATGAGCCGCGACATGTGAGTTCAAACAATGTGACATTTTGACAAGTGTAGACTCAGACGAGCCTGTGCAGCCTCCAACTGTGAACTCCAACTGATGTTCAGTCAGTAGCTTTACACTTATAGATTATTCAAGCTATTAGCAAATGCTCTGATTAGTCTGCGCGTATGCGCAGGCTGGTCTGAGCCATTGCTGGTAGCATATACCATATTGTTGGAAATCACATGTCGCGGCTCATATACCTTAATTACTGTTGCAATGCATTTGCCAAAATAGTAAGTGAGTATGGTCAGGAAATATCACAATCATAAACTGCAGACAAACCTATGACATTTCGAGGAAGAGCCACACAACAACCATGAGACACCAGGAAGACAAACTAAGCAAAGCAACCAGCTGTCTCTTCCCAATCAAGACGATTGCAAAACTAGAATGGACATAAAGTAGCGCACCTTAAAACATTGAACAATCTCGGAATTCCACTATGGGAGTAACAATCAACAACTAATCAATCACCTGTCTATATAGAGTAAGAAAGACGGCAAATATCAGGAAACCATACAATCAAGTACCACAGGACACCACATATAAGTAACAAAAAACAATAAACATCACCAACAAGAGCCAAGAGGTCAGCCCTTATCCAGCAGAAACTTAACTGAAGCCCGTTTCCAAATCTTATCCAAATCTATACAAAAATGTTAAAAAAATCTAACACTTTCACACTGTATTTCACCTTATATATACTCCTCAAAAAAAAATAAAGGACCAAGATTTCAAAATGCGAGTATAATAAGCTCAAACATTTGGATTCTGTAAAACTTGGCCCAAAGCTTTCTATTCTTTATACCCATAAGTCAAGAATCATTATTACTGATTTCCATGCCTAATTCTGCTATAACTCTGTCTCAAATGAACATACCCTCAAAAACACACTTTCAAAAGGCAGTGGGTGGGGTAACGAAATTCTTATGCAGTCAATCGAGTATAATGAAAGTGACATTAAATTAAACTTTGTTTTAAACAGTTCAGCTTACATGCAAAAAATTCTTCAAACAGTTTCAATATACTGGGAAGCAAGCATTTTCATCTCTGACAATGGAGTTTTGACATTGTTTTGTTTTCTGAAAACAATGTGTGTACTTGGCCATTAAGAATCAGATATTCAATCGTCATTCTTTGCCTTTGAGTGTTAGAAAGATGCCCCGTCGAATTATTTGAAGATTGTCACAGACAAACGCCAAAACCAGTTGTCTTAACTCATAGACTGGTCATTACGCCACAGCCCAAAGGGGCAATTTTCTCTCACAGGAAGAGATGGATGGTATCGACGGGATTAAAACACCATACAACCATGTGAAAACAGAGATTTCAGCATCTAAAAGCATTTTTCATTCATTTCATGCAGTTTTGTGGTCCATGGATCACACACAAAAATGACATTCCAATGCATTTAGGTCAAGTTTCAAAATTACAAAAAAATCCTTGTTAGTAACATTTTCTACGATTTTCTTTTTGCTATTTCACTTGGGAATTGGGCGGCAAAGATGTCCAAAAAATTTAGGCTAGATCGTAAAATGGATTTCCAAAATACGTTCTACACAAAATGCATCAATGTTATAATTGAAAGCATTGGTCCTTCAATTATTTTGAGGAGTATACTATAAAGTCACGTAATAGAAGCAGGCAACAGCGCCACCTAATGACATTATCATTGACCATCCTTATTAGAATTTATCTACATATGTAAGCTTCCATTTAAATCAACTGCATGTAATATGGAGATATAAACTTGACGTTACGTAATTCCCCAAAAGGGCATATGACTGGGTGTATTGCGAAAAGCTGCCAAACAATGTCAAATTTGACATCTATTTATTTGGTTGAAGCAATATTACTATATCACCACGATCTTTCAAAGTTTATAAAATGAAAGGCTTATCAAGATGAACTTTATTAAATAATGATAAACCGATGCCATAATTCCCTAACAAAACATTAATAATGTTTTATGTAAACCGCAGTCTTTTTGTTGTGTTGGCATGGTTTCTGTGACGTCAGCTAAACGTTATCAAAGTAGACCCTCGATGTACATAAGAGGTCTGATTCCACGGAATTAGCCGAGGCATTTCCAATTCATCAGCTGGAGTTTAATGGTAATAGTTTTTGTCATTAAAGGGATAATTCTCACTTTATTTTTAAAATGCATTTATTATACAGTTTACAGTATGGTAGGAATAATTCCTTATTCAATGTTTGTGAATGCCCTTCTATTAGCCTGTAATTAATTACTTTTGCTTCTTAATGGGAGTCTGGTCATTCTCAGGTCAATAATCTCTACACACCAAAACTGGAATCACTTCCACCTGCTTACACACTACCAAAGCAGAATTATAAATCAGTCAAAATGTAAAAAATAACAATGTTTCAGAGTAATGTGCGCAGTGTGTGCATTGATGAGTATATTTTGATATTTGGTCCATATTTAATAATTAATTCAAAAATTTAAGTCTTAAAGCACTAATTATTACTATAGCAGATGACATATTTTGTAACACTTTTCTTCATTTTGCTAACAAAAAGACAGAATAAAATCAAATGAAACTTATTGAAAAACAAAATACTTTTCGATTGACAGTTGTCACATTTTAATTTGCATTGATTTGGCTGTTGGTTGTAATTAAAACGGAATACCCATTATCCAATATTGAAATAAAGAAATTGACTGAAAGATGCCGCTTCAATCATTTGGAAGACCAGCATATTGAGGTTAACTCAGGTTAATGTGTGCCAATAGCTGTAAGATGGCTGCTCCCAGAAGGGCTATAAAAGCTTCTGTAATTAACTAACTAGATGGATAAATGATCTGTGAAAATAAAATTAGTCCATAACGAAATATTTATTTGTGATAAAAGTAAAATCTTAAAAAGCATGAACATACACTTTAACTAATAACGTCGCATCGACCTTCATACGACATTTTTTAACATGTTTGTGTTTGTTGGAAGAACTAGAACCTATATTGACCTTCGGTATACATAGAGTAATTCGAGTGTGGGGTTATTGTACTTTTAATCATTAAATGAACTTGACTTACTTAACTTGACTTATACCTCAATAACAAAGGATGTTAAACAGGTTTGTATTACAAATGGCAGTAAAAATCGATTGTAAAGAAATCCCTCAAAATATTACCAAATGATACCCAAGAGTCTTGTTTAATGTCCGCAACTTATTTTCTTCATTCAAATGTATTTTTATGATAACTTTTGGGGTAAAATGCATGCCCTATCAACCACACTTAACACTAAGTATATGGTAAAACCGAACGCCCTTGTGTACTTCGTGACTCAATTACATACATGCCTGCATGTGGAACCGGATAAAACTATTTCTCATATTATTGTGAATATGATTTTACACCAAAAATTGGTAACTGCCAGTCGGTTTCGCATGCAGCAAATACCGTAAAAAGACGTGTTCTTCAAATTTTATCCTGAAATGAACCGTTCAATTCATGCTTATTAAAGCACGAAGAGCATTGAAAATCACTGGAAAGTCCGAAAATGGAATTAAATATACATATCATCTAGCTCGTATCAATACGTTTTAAAGAAAGCAGTTTTTGGATATGTTGAGTTTGAAAGGCAATTACAACAAAATGTTTCAGTAAATGCGAGACATATTAGAGAGAGAGAGAGAGAGAGAGAGAGAGTGAGAGAGAGAGAGAGAAAATAGAGTTGAATATGCCTCCCCACTTCCTTTTACTGATACATGTACACAGATTTCTGGAGACAGTGCTTTGGTATAATCTGTTTTTATGAAGACAGCTCACCGCCACGTTTATTTTGGCATGGCTCATTGTCAAAACATAGTCAAAAATGAAAATATATGTGATAATTCATTGAAGCATGAGGAATAACTAAATAGCATTACAGGGTAGACACTGTTTATTATTGCCATACACTGGGAGTTAGGAATGGAAAGTATATAACATTAGATGGAGTTGTACCCCACCCACTTAATGAGGCTATGTGACCCTGCAGGTGATCTTGGAATTTAGGTCAACGCTACCGAAATCTAGTCATTCATTAAGGTCTTTACAACACTGTATCTGTGCCAGTTTGGTCAAACGCTGGTCATTGGTTAAGATGATAGAGTACAGACATTCCTTTTTTCGCAGAGTGTGATCCTGGTGACATTGAAAATAAGGTCAATGCCACCAAAATCTAAAACAATGTTATTGCTGTCCCAGATAAGTATCTGTGCAAGTTTAGATAAACTCCATCTAACGGCTCCATATTAGAGCACAGACAAAAAGCTACATAATAGCACAGATATTGGAATCATTTAGAATAACATACATGTAGTTTTGAAAAAAAAACTGTGTCAGTTTTCCAGTAATATTGTTAAGGTGAGGTTATTTGAACAAAAAGGAGCTGATGCGATGTCTACAAATGCAAACGATCAACTTATATCGTAACGGATGTCAAAGTTAACACCTAGCTATCGTTATTGAAGCAAGTAACTTCTCATATACATATGGGCCAGGATATGACAAAAGGTACCCTATGGCTATATATATCAAAATCAAACTTATGATGCGTCTGCAAAGTACTATCACTTAAGATCATTTCCTGAAAAATTGAAACAATTATCTTCAAAATTGACGAATTTATGGAGGTTTTAATAAGCGTTTGTAATCAGGTTTTGAACGCGACGTCAAGAAACACTTTAAGCATAATATGACGTCAGAATGCTGGTCTCCAGCTGCTAGTTGATTATAGCCGACTCGGTATAACCATCAAGTAAATATAATGCATTTTCATGCTTTATCTATGGTTTAATGTAGATGCAAATGAAATTGTACGAACTTGTACTTTTTAAGTGGTATTGTATGCATTTAAAGTGATCCACCCTTCATTTTGAGCCCATGTAGGTGCTATGGCCTTATTGCTACCATGGCAACAGGCAACATACAAAACCTTAAATATAATCAGAAACATTAGCTACTTTGATTACATCAAGCTAATTAGAACCGTTTTTGTGGAACTATAAAAACATGTTTTTTTGTCATTTTAGGCATTTTTCAAATGTCTATTATATATTAATAGTTGAAATGCCTTAAGGACCCTTTTCGCAGATCTGCGCTCATATATAACAAATATAGGTGGCACAGATATCGTCGTCAAGTAAACCAATGTATTTCTTTTCATTTCTTTGTTTTCGTTTCAATTCAATATTATTTATAGAAGAAAGCGTATACAACACAATCGTCAATGGCCTGAATGCGATCGCCACAAACATTTTATTCATTATTAGAGTGTATTGCACTTTTAATGCTACTTACTATTTTTGCGCACAAAATCCGTGCTAAACTGCTTGTTTCCCCCAATACATATATCGCTCTAGTAAAGTATCTGCAAACAAAATGCAGTATATATGCAGCAACCACTTATCTGCAGATGGTCAATATTCACTAGCTACAGCAAACACAAATACGTTGAATTTTAAATGATCAAAATACTCTATTTTAGTCGTTCATTGACCTTTATCAAAACAAAATATAGGCTGTTCAAACGGTTCTGAAATCCCTGCTATGACGGAAGTTGTCACCCTTAAAATCGTTGTATCTGCCAAAAAAGCTTGAAACATAGCTAAGTGTTTTAATACCTTACGCCATTGCTCTACGTCACAGTCAGCAAGATTTCAGTTATGACGTTTTCCTCGGTTAACCATGTACTAAGCAATAAAGATGAAGTGTCTTGCACAAGGACACAAAACATGATTCTTCGGGATCTCTTAGACACATGTCTGTGAGGCTGAGACACAACAAGTGTCTTAAAATAGGTAAGTAATATAGACCACAGAGCTATCACGAATGTTGAATATCTGAATCAGGACATGCGTAAAATATGGAGCAAATATGCATTCTGAACATGCAACCTATGATCGCCTGCTATGATAATGACCATGGTCTTAAATTGTAGCGACTGAAATATTTATTCTGCATCTTCTCCTCCATAGATGCACATTTATGTGAATTAAATACCAATGCAGCAAATAAGGTTGCGCATGTAATGCGTTTGCCATATGCACGCTGGTGTGCGTGTCCTACTGATTATTTGAATAAACTGGAATATGTTTGTTTGTGCTGGAGATTAAATGGAAAAAACGATAAAACACTAACAAATGATATCCCACAGCCCAAAATGTGACGTCTGGGCGAGCCTGAACATTAGCATTTGGATTTTTGGTGTGCTCTCTTGAAAATCTTTTTTTCCAGTATAATGAAATGATAAGTACAAGTAAGCTTCCTTTTCATAACCCGTTAGTCATGAAATATTACAACGTTTTAGCATATTTTTCTTAAGATTATGAAAATTGTCCTTTTACTAAATTCAGTTGGTAGATTCTTTTGCACATATACTGTATCTATCCAATACACATAAACTACATGGGCGCAATTTGAATCGAACTCTAGTCTCTACTATAGTAACTAAAGTTTGATTCGAACACATATAGTCGATACTAGGATGACGTCACGAACCTAGATGGTCGGAGCACCGTTACTCTGGTTAGGCTGGTTCCCTACTCTAGACCTATCTAGCACGATGGGTTCAAGATCGGTCTGTAGCCTCAAAATGATATGTTTTTGTAGAATAAACCTAGCTGAGCATAATATTTGGTCCCACTTATTCGTAACTGATTATTAGAAAGCGCTGTTCAGTTTATAACATCCTTTTGTCTAGGACGAAGAATTAAAGTGGGGCATACAGGGCTATTATTTTTTTTTTTTTGCCAACCAACTAAACATTCCAACTTTAGTCGTTCGGGTGTAAACGTGCGTGTGTATCTATTACGTAAGAACTATAGTAGGAATTTTAGTTCGATTCGAAGTGCGCCATTGTCATTGACTAAGTGTACTTTACGCATGGATGAATGCTTATAGTACATTGCTGCATAATATTGCACCAGGTAAATACAATGTCATCAAGGATGAATATGGACTACAGTTACACTTCAAAATATTTCTTAACAAATCAGAAAGAAAAAAAAACAACAAAAATAATCATTAAAATGCTCATGATTTTGGACTTTAAAATACTTTCACTGTGAATTGTAATCGAGTATTGATAATATAATACCCTTACACGTAAAAATAATTGATTTCTAAATGTTTTGGAGAAGTCAATTTTTGCAACCCCTACCCCCTTTGGTAGCGTCTTTTGTTTTGTCGTAGGGATCTGCATGTCTATTTAAACCCTTAATTAGTTTCTTATACATCAAGTGTCCATTTCAAAAAGATACAGTGATATCTTATGCGTAGGGAAGTTTAAGGAAGCATCTGAAAAATAGGCAGATACCCTATCAAAGTGTCAGAGGTCCTTAAAATAGCTTCTGAGTACCTGTTTTTGCTTGACAACTGGGCTAAATAAGTTCTATCATACCAGTGTCCAAATGGGTATTCAATGCATAAAATGTGCCTTGGAAGAACTGTGAAAAACAATTTCTCAAAACCCACAGCTGAATCAAGTTCTGAACTATTTTAAGTATATATCGCGATTAAACCGATCACAAAATATTGCATTTATGTCTTTTGCATACACTTAATGTTGCCTTGGAAATTGTAAACCCTAAACTTTGATGTTAAGAAATAGTAAATGAGTATGATCAGGAAATACCACAATCACAAACTGCAGACAATCCCGTGGCACCGCGAGGAAGAGCCGCTCAACCATCACGAGACACCAGGAAGACAAATTAAGCAAAGCAATCAGCTCTCTTTTCCCCATTAAGATGATTGCAATACTAGAATGGACATAAAGTAACGTACAACAAAACAAAGAACAATTACAAACTCCAACAATGGGAGTAACAATAAACAAAAAGTCAAAAACAACAGAACCACCGCCTTAGAACGGACAGCAGCCTAAGCCACGGGGGGGGGGGGGGGCTTAAATGCTTTTCACTGTTACCAAATCTTTGCCCTAGATTCTGCTGTTGTTGAAGTACAAGAAATGTTCAGCTCGCAAGGAGGCCATCTAACTAATGCAATGTATCATCATGGAAAAACACTCTAATCAAATTACTACACCACGATGAAACAAAGAAAAGGGCTCATGACTCACGGATAGTCAGAGCTAAAGAAAACCTCAAGTTGAGCCACGGTGGGTCCAGCTGCAGATAAGCATCAGGCACCAACCCACCAATTAAAGCTTTACGTCAGAGCCGTCATAGAGTCTGAGGCCTGACCCACCGTCGTGCAATTAAAGAGGAAATCATAACCATAAACCATGATTGGGTTTAAAACTAGGCATGCAGATTGTCGCATAATATCCAAGTTGTATCCAACCCTTATATAACGTTTAACTATCTTTTTGAATTGATCACTAAAATTAGGTTTTCCAACAATTCGTTTGAATTTATAGACTAAATCACCATAAAATATAGGTTCTGATATGCCTTGCCGCAGAAAAGTTTTTAACCCAATGTTGTATTTAACAATTAACTCTGAGTGCCTGTGGTAAAATTTAGAAAATGCTTTTCGAATTTTATGATATCTATAACCTTGTTTTAATAATTTAGCAGTTAAAAATAAGTTTCTGTTGTTGAAGTCATCAACATTAGAACATACTCTAGCAAAACGAATAAGCTGAGAAATATATACACCATAGGAAGGAGGGCGAGGAACATCTCCATCAAGAAATGGGAAATTTACTATTTCAAAATTAAAATCATCCCGTTTATCATAAATTTTAGAAGAAACTATGCCATTATTTATTGACAAGTTCAAGTCCAAAAACGGAGCTTCAGTGTCAGAAGAATTCGCCTTATTTAATTAAAGTTCAGTGGGATATATCTGACCTACCATTTGTTCAAAATAAGGATTATCAATATTAAGTAAGTCATCTAAATATCTGGAGGTAGAGCTAAAAGCTTCAACAACATCAGATTGATTATTGTCTGACAGAGACAACATAAAGTCTCTCTCATAACAAAACAAAAACAAATCTGCAACAAGAGGAGCACAATTAGTACCCATTGGAATACAGACAATTTGTCTATATAATTTTGAGCCAAATCGTATACATAAATTGTCCAAAAGATAATGGAGCGCATCACACATTTTCTGACATGACCACAATTTATATCGTTTAGGTTGTTCAGAAGTAAAAAAGGCATTTTGATCATTACAATCCAAATAAAGTGAGCCCTCTCTGTTAAATGTTTGTTCAATTAACTCTGTAAGTTTTTTCTTTTATTAGATTATGAGGCAATGTAGTATAGAGAGTAGAGAAATCATATGTAGACAAACCAGATGCTAGAAAATCTCTAGACTTCCATTTATTAAGAATTTCACCTAAATTTTTAATAGACCAAAATAATTTTTTACCATTTCTTTCATAAACTGTTGTGCAATATTTAATGACATGGTTTTTAATTGCAGTGAGACAAGAAGTCAAAAGAATAGACAACTCAGTAGTTGTACATGCACTAGAATTAGCAATAAAACGCGACTTATAGGGCCGCTTATGAAGTTTAGGTAACCGGTATAACGTAGGAAGCTTGCTATGGTCCTCATCAACAAACAACCCAAACTTAGCTGCCATATGGCATCGATGCCTATCAACGATAGACGTCTAATCAAGCCTGTTATGCTCATATGTTTTGCATTGCTAAGTTCTTGCTTTAGGGTATTAATATAAGTATCTTTTTCAAACAACCACAACATTGTTAGCAGCCTTATCTGCGGGGGCCAAAACAAACTTCCTATGGAATTCCTGGATCCCTTTCTTCAAGTGTCTAAAAGTGAATTTAGGTTTAGGTGGTAGAAGATCTAAATTGTTGCAATAAAATGAAATTCTACCATCAATAATTTTAAAAATATTTAGTTTCCAACTATTTAAGGCATTAAACTCAACATGCTCTCGTTTACACCAGCGATTACAAAATTCTTGTAAGGCTCCTGCAATTTCCTCACGACATGATTTGAAGTCTATTGGCACAGGAAACCTATATTAAGGTCCTTACATATAATAGACCGAATTCTTGAATCAGTTAAGATTTTTAAATCCCCTGTGACTATAGGACCAGCGGGTTGATAGCAATACTTAGAGTCCTTACAATCTCAAGAGTCAGGAATAGAATTTTCGATATCAAGTTCTGTTACTAATTTGTTATAGTTAAAAACAGTACTACGAATAGGTTTATTATACTTATAACAAATGATAGGGGATTCCTTATTTTCAAAATAAGTAGGAATAGAAGAGATAACAGATTTATCTTTAAATATACTGGGTAAGTTAATCAATTCAATCCCCTTGTTGACAAATTGAATTTTGATAAAATGCCTTATATGATTAATTTCGGAATCTATATATGGCCGAAGACTGCCAAATTGTAAACATCTAACCAAAATGTTTTATTGTCTAATAGAACATACTTAACCTATTTATGAACAATTTATTATAAGTTCCTTGAGAAAAACTTTATCTCTTTCAGAGGAATTGATCGAGAACGATTCAGAACTTTTCGTTTCAGACAGCATATTTAAACGCTTAGAAAATGACTACTCATCTTCAGAGACCGTACCAAACCAGCGAATATAGAATAGAGCTTTTATCTTTGTGAATGTGTACTTCTGGAGATCCGACCGACTTAAGTAAATAGATTATTACAAAAATATAATGAGAAGTTTCATTCAAAGTTTACAGAACAGTAAATTATCATTAAATAAAGGTTAAGTTCAATGTTGGATATTGAAGGCGCCCGATAGTAGAGGTCATTATGAGGAAAATGTTTGTGAAACTATTTTGAATTTGGACCTGTGATACAAGAAGAGATGTCTTTTAGAAATATTTCGAATCTAGAGCTAAGGTGGCCCTTTTGTTCAGTGGAGTGAAACCATTTGTTCAATTTTAATAGAGGCTATATTGAGGAAAATGTCTATGAAATTATTTTGTTGAACAGTGGTTCAGGGCGAGATGCTGTTTATGTATTATCTAGAGCTTTGGTGGCCCATTTGTCTTGTGTGTGTGATTGTGGTATTTCCTGATCATACTCAATTACTTTTGGCTCCACCGAACAAAGGGCCGCAAGACCTGTGGATAAGAAATAATATTAACTGACATCTCCTGCTTAACCACTGGTTCAAATTCAAAATGAAGTATTGCTGCTTCATTGTAGTACATGTAGGGCTCAAAAATAGTTTTAAACATTAGTTCACATGAGCCAGAGCTCAAGTGAGCGATCCATGTCCCCTGAATCCTCTAGTATGAATTCGCATTTTGTTTGTCCGTCTCATTAGAATGTCTAAGTAATAATTTAAGCAACAAGTTTTTTTTCTTCATTTATCAAGCTCAATATCATCAAAATCGAAACCAAAATCTTAACCAAATCTTTCACTCACACACAAAGCTTCATATATCATCTTATATAATTTAAAATGAAAATTGTGATAGAAATGGGCAGCAGCAATAATATTTATTTATCATTTCCTATCCGCTGACCAAGTTTCAAGTTTCTTGTCTTGAAACCTTACGAGAGATCCCACTAACAAAATTGCAATGTCCAAATTTCAAAAGAAAATAACTTCATAAAATCATAGGTTTTATTTTATTATTCACTTTGTCAACATCCATCAGCTGACAAAGTTTCAAGCCTCTAGCTATCATACTTTCCGAGATATAGCACGTGCAAAATTGTGCAGGGATTGCTAATTATATATGATATTGGCCTTGACGCGACAAAACATGTCTTCGGGGTTTCTGGCAAAGCGAAACTCAAACTAGTCTTCTCAGCTACAGAGACTAGCTAGAAAATTGAAATTTCGCTTGAAGCAAGTTTAGAAATTATGCTTTCCAAAAAGCGAATATCAAAGGCGCTGATCAGTCTGCGCGGATTTTTTTTATTTATTTATACTATATTTCAAGAGGATGATACATTTGGCATGAAAGCCATTCTACAATGTGACCCTCTGAACATAAAACATATGAAAAACAAAGTATATACATATATACAAATAACAAATACAAACAGTGCACACTGTTTAAGTTATCGCTATTATCTAAAATATGAAACAATTGATATGTTCTCTTGCCTGTGCTGTATACCGGGAACAGGGAATGTGACGGAAAGACAATGCACATGCGTCACACCCCTGTTTCTCACATATAGCATCACCTATGCTCAATTTACATAGATTATAATTGTAATGAACCTCTTGTTATCAAATGCGACCATAATTCAACAGAATATGGTCGTTTCTTAATGCACGAGTATCAAAGACAGTTCATATTTGCCAAAAGGGATGCACACTGAAAAAGAACAGTACCAATTATTTTAAACCAGGGGATATAAAACATCTCGCATGATATCATTTAAAAAGATTAAAAAGGATTAATATCGCATGATATCATTTAAAATCAATAATAAGAAATATAGTTGCTTTAAAACAAAAGATATTCACTCAGAAGACTTCTTTGGCAGCTCTTTTGAATGCATTTAAAGAGGGTGCCAATTTTACAGTTGAACGGAGGCTATCCAAAGTTTTCGAGCTGAGAAAGTAAAGGAACCTGTATAGAGTAGAGTCCTGGCTTTTGTCTGTGCTAGAGAACCATCCCCAGACGATCTAAGTGTTCTATTATTTATTTAAGCTTTCGGTGTGAGTAAATCTGATATATAAGATGAAAAAAAATTGTGAGACGAGACGCTGAAACATATCTGCGGATGGTGTAGTGAAAGTAAGTAATGGTGCAAAGATCAGGAATCGATACAATCAAGTACCACACCTGACCCAGGATACCAATGGGAAAGTGACAAACTCACAGAAGACACCACAAACGAGAGCTAAGAGGTCAGCCCTTTCCCAGCAGGTGACCACAAAGCACATATAAACAGACGTGCACAAAACATAGCAAACACAAGACAGAACAAAAACATAAAAGATCCACAAAAGAAGTACCGCCTTGGAACGGTCAGTAAAATATTTTACTGGAGGGCTTAAACCGGTTTAACGGCGCCAACCTCACCCTTAATTCAGATGTGGATCAAGACACATAGATATTTGGTTTGCATGAAAGACCCCTAACTTATCAATGCATCATCTCCTAAAACATATAAATCAAGATATAACAAGGAGATAAAGCAAGGATAAGGACTCAACAGTAAATTAAACTGAATACCGGAGCAAAAGAAATCCAACAGGTAAACCCCGGTGGGCCCGACAAACAGCCAAAGCATCAGGCCCCTACCATCTCATCAATAGATAAGTCTTTAAGTCGGAACCATCATAGAGTCTGAAGTCCGACCCACCGGCGTGCAATTAAAGAGGAAAGCAAAGTTGCCAACCGTGATTGGGTTGACTACCAAGCATGCAGTCTGTTGCAATACATTAATGTTATAGCCAATCTTTTTATAATGGGAAATTATTTTAAAGAACTGCGCTGAAAAATTATTAGAGCCAACAATCTTCTTCAACTTATACACCAAGTCACCATAGAAATCAGGTTCCGAAAGTCCTTGGCGCAAGAGAGATTTAAGTCCAACTTGGAATTTAGAAATCAAATCATAGTATCGTCTATAAAATTTTGAAAATGTTTTGCGAAGTTTATGATACAGTCAGCTTTTAAGATTATGCGTTCTGCCCTTTTCTGTAGTTTATTTATTCTTTCAATATTTGTAATTGATGTTGATCCCCATGAGTTGGGGCCATTGTCTATCAACAGCAATATGTAGCTCTGATACAAAAGTTTCAGTATGTTTTCAGGAACATAGAATGATAACTGTTTTAGGAGTGTTATTCTTGAGGTAATTACTGAGCAGAGGTAGTCAATGTGGGGATTCCAGCTCAGGTGTTCGTCAATATATACTCCCAAAAGCTTATGTGAGCTGACGGTGTCAATTTGATAATTATCGCTATTAATGTTTATCTTTCCTGATTTTCATATAGTATTATGTCTTGAACCAAGAGTCATAATGGTTGTTTTATTGTAATTTATAGGCATTTTATTAATTTTACTCCAATTTGTTACTTGATCAGAATCAAATTGTAGTTTCGTCTCTATCTGGATTTTGTTTTTTATCGGAAATGTGCAGGGTACTATCGTCAGCATAAAAATCTGCTGTACAATGATTGAGAGATAGTGGTAGATCATTTATGAAAAGTAAGAATAATGTAGGACCGAGAATGGACCCTTGAGGTACCCCTGATAGTATCTGGGCGAACTCGGAGAGACCTTGCTCACTCATTATCGCTTGTAATCGAGTACTAAGGTATGACTTGATCCAGCTCAAAGAGACATCACTGAATTTATAATAGTCAAGCTTTTTTATTAAAAGGGTGTGGTCGAACACATCGAAAGCTTTACGGAAGTATATAAATAAAGTGCCAACAATATCGCCATTATCGATGCATGTCATCCATTTTTCAATTAATTTGACTTGCGCAGTATTACAGCTATGCTTATGTCTGAAACCAGACTGACACGGATGTATCAAATTATATTTGTTTAAGTATACCATGAGATGACTGTTTACATGTTTTTCAAACACTTTTGAAATGGTAGGTAAAATAGAGACTGTGCGATAGTTAGATGGGTCCTCTTTTGCACCCGTTTTATAAATTGGGTATATCTTAGCAGTTTTAAGAAGTATGGGGAAGTGGCCATTGATTATACTCTTATTTATAAGATTTGCAATACTTGGTGATAACAAGCCATTTTTAATATTTTTGGGCCTATTCCATCGAGGACTGTAGCTTTCCGTGGGTTAGGTTTTCGGATAAATTTAGAAAAAACTTGTGATGGTGTTATTAAAGGAATTTTGAAGATTGTGTCATTCGGTACTTTATTGTTTATATAATCAATAGATTTAGAATGCTCATTAGGCTATGAGAAGTTTTCAGATTGCTCTATACGTTTGTAGATCGTACCAAAAACTCGTTTAATTTTAATTCAATTTTATAAGACTCAGTAATAGTTTATTTTTTATCTGTAGCTGCTCTGGCAATGTTTTTGTTGAGTTTTGCGTACTGTTTTGAATGGCTCAAATCTGTTGCCATATTAACTTAGTATCTTTATTATTGATAACATTTGATGTAAAATGATTCGATTTGGCTCGCCTTATAAGTGTTTTGGTAAGATTTCTGTACTTTCTAAACTCAGCCCAGATGTGCAGCTGGTCTGCGTCTTTGTTGTTCGCTCACCCCGAGCATCAAGGTCCATGTTATAACTAGCAGTAAACGGTGGTGACACTAAATACTTAAGTTGTACAAGTATATGTTGATCCATTTCTTTGTTAAAATTTGCATTTGGATTTTAATGACATTTAACAAAGATGTATAATATTTTTGATATCTAAAGATTATGGCAAGCACTATTTGTTGTGCCTGCTCTTATAAATTTTTAATTTGCTTTAGAAAGACAGGTAAATAGTGAACCAAATAAAGTATAATCTTGTGACTTTTCATTTTAGGGGTCTGATTATTAACTCCATCGTATTATCAACTTTTCGTGTTCAAAGTTGTCGAAATGATACAGAGAGGTCAATAATAAATAGAAAATAGTTATGGTTTTGATATTATGGTCGTAACGTATTGCTTTTTTCAAATATTCTTTGAGGAAGCAAGCCGACGGTTGGCAATTTGGCTGCGTGTAGCTTCAAACTTGATTAATTATCATCCCAATTGCACAATTTCCGAAAGGTCAAATGATTGGATGCATTGCAAAATCGTGCCAATCCATGTCAAACTTGAAATGATCTAATATTTTGGTTTATTTAATATTATTTAATCAAGTAACCTTTATCAACGCGACTTTTCACCAGCTGGGAAAGGGCTGACCTCTTGGCTCTCGTTTGTGGTGTCTTACTGTGAGTTTGTTACTTTCCCATTTGTATCCTGGGTCAGGTGTAGTACTTGATTGTGTCGATTCCTGATCTTTGCACCCTTACTTACTTTTCAAATGTGTTGAAACATCCCATCAGTGTTGACATGCTTATCAGCACGACCTTTAAGAAATAATAACAAAATAGTGTCATAATTCCCTAACATAGCATATACATGCCAGTCTCTAATGACAACATCACACCTGTGATGATCACTTAAGAAATAGATCAGCTCCAACAGTGAATTGTTGAGTAATAATTTACTGTTTGGAGGTCAGTTGTAGAGAAGATCAAATCACGAGCGCGCAGCGCGAGTGATTTATCTTCGTACAACTGACCGACAAACAGTGAATTATTACTCAACAATTCACGCACTGGAGCTGATCTATTTCGATTCTAACACACAATAAACGACGAAAACACATTCGAAGTCTTCAGCTCCTTCCAACTTTCCGCCATTGCACTGACAAACTCCCGCCAATACTCAGACTACGTCGCATACGTTTACATGTAATTGTAACGTCTTTCAAGTGTTAAAACGACGTTACACCGTCTAACGCCATGAATGACGTCATTTTCCAGTGACGTCAGCTATCACACACTTTAGCAGTGAATTATTGTCCGATATATCACAGTTTGTTACCGTTGGGTTCTATAGGCGAGGTGTGTTAGAATTGCTTATATATGCGAACTAAATTAAACAATTTCAAATCCCACAAGAGAATTAACAAACTGTGAATCCACTCAGTTGAAGTCTGCTATCTTACAGTGCCCAAGCAAAAATAAATTCATATCACCAAATAATAATAATTAAACAAGAAGGTCAATAACTCACCATTCAAATAACACTCCATGGGAGCCCAACGGTATAATTTTATTTGGACGATTCCCGGAGACCACGCAAAACATTTTTTCATTGAAATTTACAGTAGTGCATTGGCCTGGCATCTTAATTGAGATAATGGCAAAAAGTATTGATATTTTCATTATGAGTGTTGTTTTTTATTTGTTTTGCATTTTTCTCAGAAACATATCTACTCTATGTAGCTGGTATTGAGTCATGGGCGGACACCTGCCTTCCTTAAACATACAACACCGGAGTGGATGGACATAAGGCAACCATTGGCATTATTCATGCATATGTGTTTGTTATATGACTCCTATAAAAGACCTCCTCTGGCTAGCTGAAACTAGCTTTCACTGGCCATGACAGATATTGATGTCTTACAGTGATAAGCTAAATTTAGCCCAGGACAGCTAGACATCAGGGCTGACAGACAGCTAAAAAAGATATTGAACAATTGACTCAAGAGATGAAGGATTTATGTATATCACAAGTCAAATGCTTTCAATTAAGTCGAAAATAGTGAGTATGATCAGGAAATACCACAATCACAAACTGCAGACATACCCATGGCACCGCGAGGAGGAGCCACACAGCAATCACGAGACACCAGGAAGACAATTTAAGCATAGCAACCAGCTCTCTCTTCCCCTTCAAGATGAATGCAAAACTAGAATGGACATAAAGTAACGCACAACAAAACTTAGAACAATTACAGAATCCCACAATGGGAGTAACAATCAACAACGAATCGTCAACACCAAAACCACCGCCTCAGAACAGACAGCAGCAGTATACTTAAACTGTACCTTGGCGCATCGAAAACTGCATCATAAGATAGTCAGTTAAACAGGTAATCAATTAAGCACCAAGAGGATAAATATTGCTTAGTATTTTTGTTTGTAACACAAACGGAAAATGAAAGTAATTAAAGTAATTTTGGTGATAAATGAGCCGTGACATGAGATTTCCAACAATATGGTATATGCGACCAGCAAAGCCTCAGACCAGCCTGCGCACACGCGCAGTCTGATCAGAGCCTTTGCTTGTCGCTTGAATATTTCATGACTGGTAAGCTGCTGTCTGAACATCATTTGGAGTTTCTAAGCTTAATAGGAGTCTGCACATGCTCGTCTGAGTCTACATTTGTCAAAGTGCCACATTGTTGTGATCACATGTCACGGCTCAAATGGGAATCTATATTTTGCACATCCAATTCTAACCAGTGATCACGTTTACGTTTGTAAGTGACTGAATTTAATCCCTAGTTTTATCCCCACTCGTTATTGTTCTATTCGCTCTATGCTGTTGTCAGTTTCATCTTCAGAGTCTTCATCATCTCTTCGTACATCAAGGACCTAGAAGATATAATTCTATTATTATTAGTCATACCATGTGTCACGGGAGGATTTCTACTGTGCCGGTACACCCGCTCTCGAGGGGTTCGAGGGTCAATAGATTACAACCAGAGATGGATCATAGACATATTTATTTCGACCTCTCGGCAAACACACCTGCAGATATAATATACTTTCCTAACTAATAGGAAAATCCTTATGCAACGTAAATTACTGCTGTAGCGAGGAACGCAAGTTTCCTCACCCCCTTATTATAAATAAGACTATCTACACGCGTAACACGGAGGTTACCGAGGGGAAATACAAATGTCACATATAATACAATTATTTACAACATGATGAAAATGGTATAAGTAAACACATACCTGCAGATATAATATAATATCCTAACTAATAGGAAAATCCTTATGCAACGTAAATTACTGCTGTGGCGAGGAACGCGAGTTCCTCACCCCTTCACAACAAACAGAAGAATGAAGGAAAGGGCGCCTTAGGTGAGTTTGTGCATGCTCATGCATATAAGCGTGAATCTTGTGAAACGCGCGCAAATCAAACAGTGAGCAGTATTTACTGAATATGCGCTACTTATAAGATGACTTATATGAGAAAATGATCGAAATTGTAATGATTAAAGGCCTATAGGAGAAAGTATGGGAGTAGGATATGGGATCAAGACCTCAGAACAATTTGTGCAGAGTCCACATTAAATGACCCTGCGACACATGGTTTGTCCGCCAATACGTGGAGATAATCCACGAGCTTTTGCAAGTAGATTATCTTTCTTGCAGCTGTACAGTCATGGTATAACTATTTTATACCACCCACACCAGTGAAGAACATGCACACTGCGAGATCGTTTGTATTTTAATTGGTAAAGCAATTGGAAAATCTCCGCCCATTTCGGAAATCAAGCGTCAGACCTATATAAGGCGTAGTTCCATGTATGAAAATGCTGCATTTTTTAGCTGGAACTGGCGTAAGGAAATTAGCACTGTAGCATGTGGGTTCAGTCCTATTAAAATGCATTAAACTGATTACCCGAAACGTTATATCAACAGAATAAATGAAGTTTATGATTTTTCAATTGAATATCACTAGAGCGGAAATTTATTGAAAACACATTAACTTCATTTATAGTACTGTTTATTGCTTGTGGAATGTTGTATACATTTGTTTTGCTGCAGTCGCATTTGATATTATTTTGGCATGGTTTCTGTGACGTCAGAGTTATGTTATCAAAGTAGACCCTTCATGTACAGCTGAGGTCCGATTCCACGGATGTGGCCGAGGCAGTCCCGATTGTTTGTAAGGTTGGTATAAGAAAGAATCTTTCAGAGTTTGTTCTCATTGAGAGCAAAAAGTAAGTATGATCTGGAAACCTGGTATGGTGATAACGGCCGAGTAATGCCCAAACCATGCAGCTTTTCTACAGAGATCGCAAGTGAATTGATATTATTGATTTATTATGCTGTAATATTTACATTTCCACTGCGAGTCTTTAAATTAACCTTTACATTTGAAGGATCTATTTCAGCCACGCCAACACACGCGTTGTTTGGATGGACCAACGTAAACGCCAGCCAATAACGTTGTTTATTTACTGACGTTTGTCTGACATCGAGCGCGTATCGTCATGACGTTAAACGAGGGAATTTTGCATTTTGGCTGTTCCCAATTCTCCGTTATGTCTAGTATAAAAAAAACAAGCCGAGTTATATGAAAATTGATAATTGATACTTGACAGACAATATAGACTATTAATATAAGTAATAAATTCGATTTTTGTCTGTTCATGAGATCATGAACACTTCGGGTCTCTTGCAAAGTTAACGTGAAGCCCTTACTTTGCATGAGACCCGAAGTGTTCATGATCTCATGAACAGACAAAAATCGAATTTATTTCTAAATAATGACATGCAAAGATTTAACCTGACGCAAAATTGATACCATTTAAACCTGTAATACAGGTCCATATTTAACCATGCAATCTGCCACAAACTGAATCAAAATAGGACAAAAACTAATTTGTATACTATAATAAGGACAGTCACAGAAGGCAGCTATTTTATGCTTTGTGACATCACACAGTCCCAATAAGATATATACAAATGTAATAATTAATTGACGGTGCTATGGACCTAAGTACTCTGCCATTTTTTAATCAGCATGTGCATGATCATCAATGCATGCTCAAAGTATTTGCCATACTCAGTAAGGGACCTTTACGGTCATAAGGCAGTTTACAGATGGCTAGTATTATAATTGATAATCACGATCATGGCAATTAGCATAAACATCATGGAAATCAGTACTTGCTCAAGTAACATAAAAATCAAAGATTTCACGAGTCGCCAAGCATATATAAGGTGCAATAAGAACTAATATTGTTAAGGGGTACAAAATTCTTGACGAAATAAGCCGTCAGAATAGCCACAGAGTGGTTCAAGTTTTTCATTAGGTGACGAAAGAGGTTAACTTTTATTTATGGTATATATGTATGTGCGTAAAAGTAAGAAAGACTGTAAGGTAGTAGTTGATTCTAATCTTCAAAAATAGTAAATGAGTATGATCAGGAAATACCACAATCACAAACTGCAGACAACCCCGTGGCACCGTGAGGAAGAGCCGCTCAACCATCACGAGACACCAGGAAGACAAATTAAGCAAAGCAATCAGCTCTCTCTTCCCCATCAAGATGATTGCAATACTAAAATGGACATAGAGAAACGTACAACAAAACATAGAACAATTACAGACTCCCACAATGGGAGTAACAATAAACAGAAAGTCAACAACAACAGAACCACCGCCTTAGAACTGACAGCAGCCTAAGCCACCGGGGGGCTTAAATGCATTTTACTGGTACCAAATCTTCGCCCTAGATTCTGCTGTTGTTGAAGTACAAAAAGTGTTCAGCTCGCATGGAGGCCATCTAACTAATGCAATGTATCATCATGGAAAAACACTCTAATCAAATTACTACACCATGATAAAACAAAGAAAAGGGCTCATGACTCACAGATAGTCAGAGCTAAAGAAAACCTCAAGTTGAGCCACGGTGGGTCCAGCTACAGATAAGCATCAGGCACCAACCCACCGATTAAAGCTTTACGTCAGAGCCGTCATAGAGTCTGAGGCCCGACCCACCGTCGTGCAATTAAAGAGGAAACCATAGCTATAAACCGTGATTGGGTTTACAACTAGGCATGCAGATTGTCGCATGATATCCAAGTTATATCCAACCCTTTTATAACGTTTAACTATCCTCCTGAATTGATCACTAAAATTAGGTTTTCCAACAATTCGTTTGAATTTATAGACTAAATCACCATAAAATATAGGTTCTGATATGCCCTGTTGCAGAAGAGTTTTTAACCCAATCTTGTATTTAACAATTAACTCTGAGTGTCTGTGGTAGAATTTAGAAAATGCTTCAAGTTCGCGTTGTGTTTTAAAAGTCTCTTTAGAATTTCTAAGTCTTGTACATTTTACCAACAACTTTCACAATTTTATAATTTTATTAAATCTTCTTAAGTCCAACTAAACTACTTCTAAAAACTATCTATAACCCAAAGTTCCCAAATCTATCCAAAGTCCAACCATAGTCTATGTCAGAATGTTAACCAAAGTCTGAAGCTCTGCCACTGGGTTTCATCTTATATACCATGAAGTCACGTGATAGAAGCTGACCACAGCGCCACCTAATGACATCATCACTAACCAATCATATTTCAAGTTTACTATATAGCGCCCTCTACATAGGTAAGCTTCCATTTATATCAACCAATCAGAAGATACCAAAGTGACTCATAGTCACACCAGTTGCGCAATTCCCCAAAGGTCATATGATTAAATGTATTGCGCAATCCTGCCAATCAATGTCAGAATTGACACAATCTATTTATTGGGCTTATGTAATTTTACTAAACTAAGTAACATCTGTCATCATGACCTTTTGAAAGTGTTAAAACATCCAATCAGAATTGACAAGCTTTAGCTAATAGATATGACATTTGAGAAACAATAACAAACTGGTGTCAGAATTCCCTATAAAAACATAAACATGTCAATCACAGATGTCAACACCGCACCTGGCTGAACACCTGCGTCCTACCAAAACAAGCATTCACAAATAATGTAAATACCCACGGGCAATTCACAATTAGTATGAACCCTCACAGACGAAACCAGTGACTACTTTATAAGACAGCAAGGATCAGGAAACAATGCAATCGACACTAGATGAGTAGTTTACTGGTTCTGCAGTACAGGGTGATTGCCAAGCCATCGATTTACAAAAAACTGATAAGACTGTATAATGATGAGTAAGTTCAAACAGACTGAAGTTTTCTCATGTCCAAGCTGTGAGTCGTTACCAACTCAAATGGCTGGGGATTGAAATATCCAGAATAGTAAGCGAGTATGATCAGGAAATACCTCAATCACAAACCGAAGACAACCCCATGGCACCGCAAGGAAGAGCCACTCAACCATCACGAGACATCAGGAAGACAAATTAAGCAAAGCAACCAGCTCTCTCTTCCCCGTCAAGATGAATGCAATACTAGAATGAACATAAAGTAATATACAACGAAACAAAGAACAATTACAGACTCCCACAATGGGAGTAAGAATAAACACAATTTAAAAAACAACAGAACCACCGCCTTAGAACTAACAGCAGCTTAAGCCATCGGGGGGCTTAAATGCATTTTACTGGTACCAAATCTTCGACCAAGATTCTGCAATTGTTGAAGTACAAGAAATGTTCAGTACGCATGGAGGCCTTTTACCTAATGCAATGTATCATCATGGAGAAACACTCTAATCAAATTAACACACCATGACGAAACAAAGAAAAGGGCTCATTACTCACAGAGAGTCAGAGCTAAAGAAAACCTCAAGTTGAGCCACGGAGGGTCCAGCTACAGATAAGCATCAGACGCCAACCCACCGATTAAAGCTTTACGTCAGAGCCGTCATAGAGTCTGAGGCCTGACCCACCGTCGTGCAATTAAAGAGGAAACCATAGCTATAAACCGTGATTGGATTTAAAATCAGGCATGCAGACTGTCGCATGACATCCAAGTTATATTCAACCCTTATATAAAGTTTTACAATCTTTTTGAATTGATCACTAAAATTAGGTTTCCAACAATTCGTTTGAATCTATAAACTAAATCACAATAAAATATAGGTTCTGATATGCCTTGTTGCAGAAGAGTTTTTAACGCAATGTTGTATTTAACAATTAACTCTGAGTGTCTGTGGTGGAATTTAGAAAATGCTTTTCGAATTTTATGATATCTATAACCTTGTTTAAATAACTTAGCAGTTAAAAATAAGTTTCTATTGTTGAAGTCATCAACATTAGAACACACTCTATCAAAACGAATAAGCTTGAGCATAGGAAGGGGAGCGAGAAACATCAACATCAAGAAATGGGAAATTTACTATTTCAAATTTAAAATAATGTCGTTTATTATAAATTTTAGAAGAAACTATGCCATTTGTTATTGACAAGTACAAGTCCAAAAACGGAGCTTCAGTATCAGATGAATTCGCCTTATTTAACTGAAGTTTACATGAGCATGAATAATCTTAAAATGTGCTAAGACCTGGGCCGTCTTGTGTGGATACATCTTCAGGCCAAAATGGTCAATGTGGGGGTTCTGCGTTCTTGTTTTGTTATTCACCACTTTGTGTCCTTCTAATTTTGCAATCATCCTGATGGGGAAGGAATAGTCAGTTGTTTTATTTTAATCATCTTCCTGATGACTTCTGACGTGCTTGTGTGATGTGGCTCTTCCTTGTGGTGCCTTGGGTGGCATAATCATGCCGTTTTCACTACAAAAATGCAATTTTTGATAAATTCTAATGTCATTGGATAAATAGAATCTAACTTTCGTGCTCCTTTAGTATTGATTCCGGCCAGCTTCATGAACACTCATGTTAGATCTCCTTTGTATAACTGCATGTATATTCCCTGAAAATGACCAGCATAGTTCAAAGTAAGTAAGGAGGCAAATATCAGAACTCGATACAATCAAGTATCACACCTGACCCAAGACACCACGCTGGAAAGTGACAAAACACAATAAAATATCACACACAAGTGAGCCAAGACGTTAGCCTTTTTCCCAGCAGGTGACCACAAGACTGCAATGAACAGACAAGAAAGCATACCAAACACGAAAGATAAACACCAAAAATGATCCGCAAAAGACGCACCGCCTTGGAACGATCAAGACAAAGAAAAGATTTGGCTCACAATTGTTGATCTTTCCCTAGCTATCCTTTTAACCATTTGAATTTTTTCTTCTGGTTTCATGCAAAAAAACTTGTGATAATCTATTGTACATATCTAGGGGTGCAAGGTTGTATTCTTATGCCTTGAGACCTTTTTTGTACCTTTACAAACAGTGTAAACCCTGATGAAGCATTTCATCTGGGTCTTCACTGTTTTCAAAAGTACTCGATTAAGAGTTTCCAGAATACAAAGGGGAAAAAATGCGTGACTATTTAGGAATTTGCGTGACTATTTAGTACATTCTTCGCTTAATGATACAGTGAGTCTTTTTCACAGTCATGCAACCGACGAAGATACTCACATTGTAAAAATATTGTTAAAAGTGATGTTTTTACAAGTAGCCGTACACAGAACTCGTTCAATCTTCGATTTTCAACAGATTGTACGTCCCAGAATGTTATATATCTTATTGAATGTAAACGCTGTAATATGCAATACGTCGGTCAAACTAATCAACAAGTTTCTAAACGTATGAACAGTCATAGATTTGATATCAACAATTTCGATAGCCAGGGCTATGCTTCAAATGTTGCTTTACATTTCAATTCATATCCACATTCTATTGCAGATTTCAGTTTTCTTCCAGTTGATGTTGTTAAGGATGAGATGACTCGTTTGTTTAAGGAAACTTATTGGATACATAAACTTGATACCTTGCACCCTAAAGGCATGAATTCCAAATCATTGTACGATGTTTAGTAGTAGTTTGGCAACTATTGTTTGTTCCTATTATTACTTTTTTGTGTATATGCATTTTATAGGAATTGTTGTATCATATACGATCGATCCAATAGTGACCGCTTTTGTAACTCAAACTTTTGCCAAGCTACTATTTTAACCCTTCGCCTGCTCCGAAAAATATGCATCTGCCCTTGTCGTCGGCTGTAGTCATCGACTTATATATATGCTTACAGCATGAACTTTTTTCTGTGTGTTAATTGGACAGTGTAGACCCTGGTCAGACTGGTCCTAGAGGAGCAGTCTGATCCGGCTCTACACTGCTTGTTATATGTACTGTCGCTCGGCTGTAGTCATCGGTTGTATGCTTATGCTCACGGTATACTTTTTCAGTGTGTTTTTAGGTAGTGTGGACCCTGGTCGGACTGATCCTAGAGGAGTAGTCTGATCAGGATCTACACTGTTTATTTTCTTATATGCGGGCGGCTGTTGTTGTCGGCTGTTTTCATGAATTAATTTCAGCGTGTGTAATGGGCAGTGCGGACCCTGATCAGACTGATCCTAGAGGAACAGTCTGATCTGGTTCTACACTGTTAGCTATAATTATATGCGTTTCTAAAAATCAGCGGACTACATGCTGTTGTATACCTTTATTAGCATTTAGCAGTCGTAGAGTTCAGCGCTGGGCTCGTCAATACCGCCGTATTGATGGACCCTAGTTCTGTTTTCATTGTACTTAATTTCCCCCGCTAATTTCTTGGTTACGTATCTGACTTGGCGCTATGCCGCACGTTATACGTTACGTCCTAACGTTTTTGCGGTGCGTCACGTCATTTACTTGTTTATTATTATTCCTGATGAAGCCAATATGGCGAAACGTTGAATATTAAAGAATAGTTAAATGTAAACATTCGTGTTGGTGTTGAATGATTTTTAATTCAGAATACAAAGGGTAATTTGGGTGCTCAAAAGAACCGTCTCAATGAGGCTTCTGTAGGGATCTCCATCAAAAGGTATGAGTGCACAGTCTGACATATTTCTCCATATTTTCCAGGTTTATGACAAAAACGCGGAGGTAAACTGCTTACACTTCCTTGTGTGAACTTCACGACAATTATACGGAAGATCATGTAGGACCATATGATGTTTAGTATCTGTACGGTATACATAAGAACGTTCAATAAAATATAGCCACCAAACGCCACATTTATAGCTTCGTAAAAAGGCTCCACCGTCACGCTGTATAGGACTCTGTAATAGAAATAGTGGATCTTATATGGTGTGACGGTACTAAATACGTCATCATTTTCTGTGTACACAAACGTTTTGGCATAATATAAACAATTCAGCTTCTGACTTTAACTGAAATTGATTGCGGCGCACTCTTCAACTATTTTGTTCCGAGTAAATATGGTTTGATCATTCATTTCCTTTTTAAATGCACGCCGGTGGATCGGACTTTAGACTCTATGACGGTTCAGACTAAAAGACTTATCTATTGATGAGATGGTAGGGGCTTGGTGCTTTGGCTGTTGTCAGGCCCACTGGGGTTTATCTGTTGGATTTATTTTGCTCCGGTATTCAGTTGTATGTACTGTGAGTCCTTATCTTTGCTTTATCTCCTTTTTGTGTCTTGATTTACATGGATATCTTCTAGGAGATGATGCATGGATAAGTTAGGGTTCTGTCATGCAAACCAAATATCTATATGTCTTGATCCACATCTGAACTAAGGGTGAGATTGGCGCCGTGAAGCCGGTTTAAGCCCTCCAGTAAAAGTATTTTTACTGACCATTCCAAGGGGGTGCTTCTTTCGTGGATCGTTTTTGTTAGTTATGATTCATGTTGTTGTGTGTTGTAATGTCGTGTCTCTTCTTTGTAGCCTTGTGGTCACCTGCTGGGAAAGGGCTGACCTCTTGGTTGTCGTGTGTGTTGTGTTTTGTCACTTTCCAAATATGTCCTGGTCCACATCAGAATCAAGGGTGAGGTTGGCGCCGTAAAACTGGTTTAAGCCCTCCAGTAAATTATTCTTACTGAACGTTCCAAGGCGGTACTTCTTTTGTGGATCGTATGTGTTATTCAAGTCTTGTGTTTGTCATGCTTTCGCGTCTGTTCATTGCTGCCTTGTGGTCACCTGCTCGGAAAGGACTGACATCTTGGCTCTTGTATGTGATGTTTCCCTGTTTTGTTGTCACTTTCCCATGTGTAATCCTGGGTCAGGTGTGGTACTTGATTGTATCGATTACTGCATTTCTTACTTTAAATACATTTTACTGGATTTTGATGTTGTTATAACACAAAAGTGTTTAGCTCACATGGAGGCTTCCTAAATAATGCAATGTATCATCACATGAAAACATCACATGAAATAAATCAAATCAAATTAACACTTTAGCACTTATTATTTTTTGTATAGGTTAAAGGTCATATATTACAATTATAAAGGAATTAAGTGGGAACAAGCGCAGCAAGTGAACCACTCAATTTCTTTATATTGTAATATATGATCTATGACCTACTTATAGTTTTCTCCTTGCTCCGTTTGAAAATCGTCGCATTGGCCACTTCACGGATTTACTTAATGATTTACTTAATATCTATTAAAACATATTGACAAGATATGTGATTAATTTGGCACAAAATTAAATTTCTGTGCAAACTGATTGTATGTGAAGCACAGGAACGGGCAGAATAAACTCTACAGTAACTTATCAGTCAAAGAAGCAAATGAGTATGATAAGGAAACACCACAATCACACACACTGCAAACCAACCCACAGCATATGTTTAAATTGTTTCTTTGTTTTTGAAGTCACTATCATAAGAACATACTCACACAAGGCGAATAAACTGCGAAATGAAAGATCAGCGGGGAACTTATCCATCAAGAAATACAGACTTTCAAACAATGGTTTTATTTTAAAAATCCTTTTTTTGTAATTAATTGTTTTATTTCAGAAACAACATCATACAACAAGCACAATACATTTTACAATACACAGGTACATGTATAAGTTAGTCATACTACAAAATATGAATCTTTAGGTGTCATATTATGAATCAAAACATGACAGGATGTATTCTAAATATATATGTCTCCTCTCACAAATGCATGTACTGATAGATAAGCTACTTCAGTGCGCATTGTATAAGCAAGAAAAGGAGATCTTGGACAAAATCTAAGACAGATTCTATGCATGCCTTATTTTCGATTGCAAAGTTATACATTTTGTCAAGTTTTAGCAAAAACAATGTATGACTAATTTATATCAAAGCTTTATATGTTTTACAAGGTGGCTTCAGAAACAACTTATGAGAAAATGGAGAGGGGGAGAAAAAGTCAAGAGGAAGAGGGAGTTGAGAGAGAGAGAGAGAGTCGCCTTTTTGTTTATGCATTGTCATCTATTAATGGTTTAAGATTCACCCATTTTGTGTCAAATTGGGCAAGTCTATTTTTTATAAAATAGATATGTTTTTCAACATTTATTCTTTGACTAAGGTACACTTTAAAGTGTGCTATTGTTGGATGAGTTTTAAGGTATTTGTTTTTAAATATAAGACATTTTCCGAGCAATATAATGAAATTTTTGACCTGGGTTTCTATACAATGTGCTCTTTCCGTGATACCAAAAGTAACATAATTTTAGCTAAAATGCATTGCTATGTTATATCTCAGCAAAAACGTAGTCAGGTTTGCCCAAAATTGTTGTACATAGTTACATTCCCCAAAAAGATGATTTATAGTTTCTATTTCCATTGTACAGAATTCGCATAAAGCTGTCTCTCCAATTTTACATTTTAAAAGATATTTGTTGGTAGGAATAATTCGCATTAAGCATTTATATTGAAAATTCTGAAGTCGGATGTCTTTAGTTCCCTGTAAGCGATTGGTATATACTTTGTTCCAGTTTAGACCTTCTTCGCCGATTTGTTCTATCCATTTTTGTTCAGATTTCATTTCTGGTGTTAATTTCTTTTTCATAAGTAGTTTATAAGTGTACTTGTTTGTTTGTTTCGATTTACTTATTTGTTCAAGAATAGATGGCTTTTTTGGTATATCAACGTTTTCAGTTTTAATATTAGTTTTCCATGAATTTGGTATACTATGTATGAGGGTTAAATATTTCAAAAAATCACCTTCTGGGATAGTTGTTGTATCAGGGATTCAGCCTGAGAAGGCTCAAACTCCCATAGCCTGGGAGAGGCCCGCCACGCTAGTATCTGACACCCCGAGACCATTGTACGGTCAAAAAACTCCCAAAAAACTAGTGGGGTTTAATGTGAGTTTCCAAACCGTACACTGGACACGAATAGGTCATGCCAGCGTAACGGTCGGAGTCTGTTTTTACCTTGTGGAAAGAAGCCAGAGTGCCCGGAGAAAAGAACCACTGCGAGCTTGCTCGGAACAGACAAACCGGAACAAGCCGCTTTGAAGCTGGAGGGGGACACTGCATCATCAGCTCGACTAAATTTACACAGGGGCCTCAGCGTATGCGTCATTGAACAACACTGTTCTCAGCAAGAACCCCAAATGTCGCACGTGCTCGGAAAACCCCTCACCCACTAAAAAGAAAGAAAAGTCCGAAAATTGATTACATTCAACTAAAGCGCTAAGATGTTGAGAAACCACTTCTTTTACAATAATGTAACACTCAGGTTACTAGATTGAATGCCAGTCGCAGACAAAAACATAAGCCAGGCACTAAAGCCAGATGTTTTATACCACAACTATACCATTGTGAATACATTATTGTGTTACCCTCTACCTTAATTTTGTCATTATTCCATAAAATATCGTGTCTGTAGCTATTGATGGCTGGATGTTTGATACAATGACACCAGGCTGCTAAGATATCTTTTAAAAAAGCGTTCTGTGTAAATATATCTATTTCATTTTCCGAATAGTTATTTTCAAATAATAATTTTCCTCCAAATTGATTTAATTTGTTTAGGTATAGGTTTTTTAATAATCCATCATCTTCAGATTCAATCATTCTTTTAATCCAGCATTTTTTTTAAAGATTTCGTGAACGTTTCTAAATCAATCATTTTTAACCCTCCTTTTTCTTACATTGCATTAGTTAGATGGCCTCCATGCGAGCTGAGCATTTAGGGCGAAGATTTGGTAGCAGTAGAATGCATTTAAGCCCCCCGGTGGCTTAGGCTGCTGTCCGTTCAAAGGCGGTGGTTCTGTTGTTGTTGACTCTTTGTTTATTGCTACTCCCATTGTGGGAGTTTGTAATTGTTCAATGTTTTGTTGTTCGTTACTTTATGTCCATTCTAGTATTGCAATCATCTTGATGGGGAAAAGAGAGCTGGTTGCTTTACTTAATTTGTCTTCCTGGTGTCTTGTTATGGTTGAGCGGCTCTTCCTTGCGGTGCCACGGGGTTGTCTGCGGTTTGTGATTGTGGTATTTCCAGATCATACTCACTTACTATTTTTATGTACGTTCTAGTATTGCGATCATCTTGATGGGGAAGAGAGAGCTGGTTGCTTTACTTAATGTGTCTTCCTGGTGTCCCGTGAAGGTTGAGCGGCTCTTCCTCGTGGTGCCACAGGATTGTCTGCGGTTTGTGATTGTGGTATTTCCTGATCATACTCACTTACCATTTTTGAATCCCATATAAAGTCATACATTATCGTTTCGATTTGCTTAATAGTAGTTTTAATCGGATCAGGTAAAGAGGAAAGAACAATTCAAGTTTTGGGAGAGCATAATTCTTTATTACGGTGATTTTACCCATTAACGTCAGTTTTCTGTGTTGCCACTGCTTTTAACACTTTTCAAAAGCTTAATTTTAGGTTCGTAATTTGCTCGGAATATATTATCTTTGTTAGTGCAAAATGTCATACCAAGTGCACTCGCTTCTGTGGAACTCCATCTTAAAGTTTTTTTTGTGATAAAAAAACATGCTGATTGCAGTTATAAAATGGCCTGTTACTTGTCTTTTGGGAGATACATTTAAAATAATGAATGCTAAATGAGAAGCTTATAATGTATAACTATTTAACAACATTTCAATGTTTTACAGGGGGTGGGGCGTAGTTCAAATGTAACATAAATGGCACTACAATGAACCTTTATAACTTTTCTAAACATAAATACCTGAAGGGAATGAAATTTTCTTGTAGATAAATGATTGGCCAATTTGAAAATTCAGGTTCTACCTTATCAACCTTATTTTCATTATTTTTGTTTTAAAAAATGAGGGGTACATAGTTAACATGCTGTAACAGCCAAAAGCACACAATATGTATTTTACAACATACGGTAATGATATCGACGTCACTTTGACGTGAAATTGAAGTTCAGCTTGAATCAAATTTTCATTTTGGTCCTCTTATAGACGTTTTAAACCACTTCAACGCTATGCCAATAACCACAATATAATGCTATTATTTTATGTGTATACAGCACTAGCAGATATAAACTGTTTGATTCATGTGAAAAGGTGGTACGTCATTTTGTGACATCACTGTGATGTTAAACCTGCAAGAAAAAACGGAAACATCTTTTTCCTTAAATGGAATATATGTCTTTAGATGTAAATCGATAGGAATCACTTTTACCCCAAAATGCACACAGGACCTCAAGTTTCAGCCTTCACTATAAGCACCATTCTCATTAATTCAATAAGCAACATGACTACTTTCAGTAAAAACAAAGGTTTTTATCCTCACCACCAAAAGGGTTGACTATGTATGTAAGGACATAATATATCCGTACATACTACAGTGTTCTCAACTTTCGCCACTTTCTGCCACATCCGAAATTTTGGAATGACAACTAATTCCAGTTTTCACAATTTTATTTTATTCACAAAACACAGCTTTCAAATTTATCCAGCAAACTTTATTTCAACACTTTAAAGCTTTCCTATTTGTTTTTAGCTCTCATATCAAACAGCACATGCAGCGGTATTTATACTCAGTTCAAGATTCCCGCTTAAACTGAGTATGCACACAAAGCACGTGAATTGGGTGAGCGGAGCACTGCAGGAGCAAAGACATATAAGACAATTTTCCCGCCTATTTGAGCACCAGCGGAGAAAAGCTTTAAAGTACATATTACATAAGCAAATGTTTATCAATGTGACATATAAGTATTGATCGATAACGGAGCAAATATACATAATACAGCAAATATATGTATTGTTATGGTCAAATGAATATAATCAAAAGTTCGCATTCACGGCACTCCAGCCCAAAGGTATGAGAAGGTTTCTCAACATTTAAAGTAATAAATCTTGGACAATTAAATGCATGTTCGAAATAATGAGATGAAATTTGACATGATTTGAAGTATAGTTCAAGGCTGTGACCTTTACTAGAAATCCCCTTCACAATTGCATCAATCAAATAACTGTCAGTCATTCACAAATAATTATCCAAATCTTTTAATAATGTAACATATCGTCTTTTATACTTCGTCAAGACACTTCTGAATCTTCCCTCTGGCAATGTCTGCTGCTCTCCTCGTCGATTTACGAACTTCGACAGTGTCATTCGTAATGTTCTTTTGTTCAGTAGCAAGGGTTTCTGAACTGTTATCCAGACACTCCAAGGGGTAGAGTAAACACAGTGGACGAACTAGGTTTCGTCCAGATCCAAGCTTTACCACTGCTTATCGAACTAGACCATCTCTGTTTACATTTAACTCAACGATTTTGGCAAGCTTCCACGAACCACGAGGTGTTTCATCCTTCACAATAACGATATCGTCCACATTCGGCTCCTGGTGTGATTGAATTCTAGCACTTTCGAGTTTGTATTGTGTCCTTTCACATAAACTCAACAAATAGTCATCGCGCCAAGCTTTCCAGAATTGGTTGATCAAGCGTTCTTCCTTTTTCCATATTTGAAGCACATTCCTTTCAGAACTTTCGTATGGAATGTAATCTGGGTCATCATCGCCATAAACTGTCTTTGGAATTCTGATTTTTGGATTTAAACACAAGAAGTGACTAGGCGTTATTGTTATAGTCGAGTCAATATCATCACTGATATACACTAAAGGTCGAGCATTCACAACAGACTCAATTTCTTTCACAACTGTATGTCTTTGGTCGTTGGAAAGTAGTTTTCTTCCCACAATTTTCCGTAATGAACTTTTCACAAGACCAACAAAAATAGTAAGTGAGTATGATCAGGAAATACCACAATCACAAACCGCAGACAACCCTATTGTCGTTCGTAAAACCCATCCATCCATGGTGATAGCTCTACGATGAATGACCACTTAATGCCTCCGCCTGAAAAGTAACTCTGTATTTCCTCACTTGTCATTATGTTCTTCCATATCAGATGAAGTGTTTTATCCGCTATCTTGAATTGCATCGCATTATCACTCACTATTTAACTAGGCGTTCCTCTGGTTGCAATAAATCTTCTGTGACAAAACAGAAATGCTGTCGTGGTCTTATCCTACACAATTTCAAGGTGGATTGCACGAGTAACTAAACATGTAAACAAGCAAATCCATATTTTCCTCACAACTCCATTATCTTTGGTGTGTAGTGGACCAAGGTAATCCAGTCCTGTTCTGGAAAACGGGGTCGCCTCTGATACTGGTGTTTTCGGCAAATGAGCCATCAGTGGCATTTTATAAGGTCCATCTTCTAAGGGCTTGCGCACCACACATTTTCGTAACACTTTTTTCACTGACGCTCTTCCACGAATAATCCAGTATTTCAATCTGATTGTGCTCAGTGTCTGTGAAACACCAGAATGTAGTATCCTTGCATAGGTATCTTAAATTACTAATTCTGTCATTTTATCATTGCTTGGAAGTAGAATAGAAAAGCTGGTACCTTCTGTAAGAGCAGCATTTTCCATTCTACCCTAGCACCTTAACACTGCATAATCATCAACTCTTACTCCTAGTTCATTGATAAAATGATTTGACTTCCTATTACTGCTGGATTGAAAGGCGTCTGGAAGTAATTTCTTTGTTTTATCCACAAACGTTCAGCCTTTTCCAATTCTTTTTTCTTTAAAGCACCTTTATGTTCACACGTATGTCTGAAATTTCTCAACAATTGTTTGTTTTTTGTTTGTTTTTGTTGCTTTACGTCCCATGTCAACAGCTATGGTCATTGCGGGACGGTCAGTTCACTTAACCACACTTTTTCCTGGGCAGGCTTGAGCAAGCGGTTAACCAGTAATTTGTGCACATACTCTCGCTTGTAACTGACAACAACCCTTCTTGAATAAATCAGCGGAAGGGAGGAGAATGACCGTAGAAATTATTTCATGATCAATCTCCACGAAAGTATGGTACCGGGCCGGGATCGAACTCGCGACCCCTGGATCTGCAGTCAGACACGCATCTGTAGCCAGACACGTTACTGACTGCGCTACGCGGCCCGGTTTTTCTCAACAATTCTTATACACCATGCTGTTACTCTTTTTAACCTGAGAAGGGTTGAATATCTGTTTATATCCATCCCATAAGGAGTACAATCGATCTGATCTGTGCTTTCCCCTTCTGTTTGTTTAGTGGCTAAATGTGCACTTTCCCGTTCATCGCTAGCACTATTCATTATTCCCTTTGTCTCGTTTTCAAATGATTTCATGACTGAATAATCTCAATTTGTAGGCTTTGGCCATTCACTAAATGGGCATTGTAACCAATTAGGGCCTTTCCACCACAATTCATTCTCAGCAATCTGCTGTACTGTACATCCTCTGCTAGCGATATCCGCTGGGTTTTCTTTCATATTCACATACTCAAATGTGATGTCCTTGTGTGAATTGATTTCTTCCAGCCTGTTTTTTTACAAATGTTGTCAGTGTATTCTCAGACTTAATCCAATGGAGGACACACTGTGAGTCTGTCAGAATTACCAATTTCCGAATGGCAACTGCATTTGTTCTCTCACAAACTGTAAACTTCTAACTCCAATTAGAACTGCCATTAACTCTAATCTCGGTATTGTTAATTCCTTGATAGGTGGTGGACCACAGGGGTCGAGGGTGTGTGTAAGGACAGGATATGTGCGTGCAAGGTGCTCTAACCTCCATAGCCAATTATTTGATATGCAATATAACTACTTTCAGAAAAACAAATTTGTTTGACCTTTGTCCCCACCTCAGGGGTCGAGGTTGAGTGTAAGGACAGAATATGTGCTTGTATGTTGCTGAATTCGTCATGCCTTTTAATTTCATACCTTGTTCTGAAAAAGTTGAATTTTTACCTTTTGGCCCCCAGGGCTGAGGGGGATCTACGGGCATACTATTTGTTATCGTGCTGTTGCATGCTTCAGTCCCTTTAATTTATTATGCAACATGACCATGTTCTGAAAAAGTTTATTTTGGCCTCTGCCTCAACGCCTAAGTCCGCACAGACATTCGAACTAAAATCCTGTCTGATATGTTTCTTATCTATTGTAACTGTATCTGCATGCGATATTTCAGTAAAATATTGACAACTGACTAAGTTATTGCGAAATTTAAATTTGCTTTGACACCGCCTTATGGGTCAGCGGGCGGGGTAAAATTTTAACCACTGTCATGCTTATCTACAGGAACTGTGTAATCATGGCATATAGTGAGAAGTCGACAGATATAATAGCTATGGGGAAATGTGAAGCTAATTAGACAAAAAGCCAATATAGCTTTTACATTAGTCTAAACCTCAGTCAAAAAGGGCAGTAACTCAGTCAAAAGTTTGCAGATGACCACCAGATTCGAACTTGACCTGTATTTATGATACTTTACTCTTCAATAAGTATACAAAGGGACATAGCTCAGTCAAACTATTGCTGGTGACCTCCAAATGCGAACTTGACTTGTATTTATGGTACATTACCCTTCTGTTTACTTTCAATGAAATTGATGTATCCCTTCAAAAGTTATCGATCGGAAACAAAAAGTGTGACAACGCGAACGACGACGATGACGATGCTGACGACGACGGAGACATGATCCCTATGTGTCGACCATGCCTCGCAGGCGACACAAAATCTGTCCCCAGGATCACTGATTGTCATAACGAGGTTTGCCGCGTGATGACAAACGTTGATCGCGAGCGGCGGATTTTTCTATCCCATCCTCACAAAAATAATGGATGCTTTTTCCTGCTCACTACTAAATACATCATTATATTCTTGAAAAACATGTAAACCCTAAAAACGCCCGGATGCGACATACATGTGACATGGTGACGTCTTTTGATCATTACAATGACATCATGGGTCGACGTGCGGCCAGCGTGCGGCCAGCGTGCGGCCGGCGTACGGCTGTTTGACTTTTATTTTTCCCACGAGCTGGTAAGAGGTATGTGATATTGAATCTTCCCATATGGGCAAAACAGGTGGAAATCCCGATCTGGTATACAAGAAATATATTTCTCAAAGATATTCCTCTAAAGATTTGTTGGATACACTCGAACATATCATTAATCTGAACTCAATGCCGCAAATACCGTCACTGGAAAGCAATGGGAATATCTTCACTTTTGATAAAGATAATGAATTGTTAACCAGTTTCTTCCAAATTCAAACTCTTTTAAACAACTAGCTCTAATTAAACTTACTGATTTAAGACTAAGTACCCACTGAGGCACAATCTGTCTTAAAATCACTGGCTACAAGCAAATCGTCAGGACCAAATTGAATCAACAATCGCATACTCAAAGAATTAGCACATGAAATCTCTGTACCTCATTGCAAACACTTTTAACTTATCCGAGAAGTGATCGAAGAAGGTAATAGATATATATCAAAGAAAGATGACCATTCGCAATCAAGTAGTTATCCACCAGTAACCTTGATAGCAGCATACTTACCTCACTACAACAGTTTAGTTAAACTTTGTTCAGTGGTAAAAGAGGAGTTGTCATTGAAAGAAATTGTTAGAAATTGTTAGTTTAGTTTAAACATGTTTTATTGCAATATTTTACATGTACATGTATGCTATGGGGTTGGACAACACATTTTAACATCATTAGTTACGACCCTTCCACTACAACATTGTGTCAATAAATTGTAAATGCATCGCAATGGCAAAACATCATGCTACCAGAGACAGTTAGACAGAGAAAATCCAAGGCAGGAAATAAATAATAATAAAAAGATAAGCAAGCATACATAAACAAAATTTAAAAATAAATAAAACAATTAGTTTGAGATCAAATAAAATTTAAAACTGTGTGTCCCATCGATGGGGTACCACTGGCGGGTTAACAAGAGAGAATGATTTCTACATTGATTCAGGAAAATTTGATAGTATCTGTAATATACAAATGTAACTTTTGTATGGCCTTGATACTCATTTTTTCTCATTTGTAAATGGTTGACAGCTCCTTATAGCAAAGTTAAGTGGATGGAAATTACGAATTTCATTCAACAAAACAACCATTTCGTTAAAATAATTAAGATGGTGAAAGAAAAAGTGCAATGCATTTTTGTTTCCAACTTTACAAATAAAAATTTGATCAAGAATTACACGACCCTTTGGTGAGCACTACAATCACTGTGCGATTCCGTCAGTCCATCCGTCTGTGGATAGTTCATGAAAATGCCCATAACTTTTGAACCATATGGAATATTTTCATCAAACTGTGCATACATATACATGTCAACGTTCTCAAACCACTGGCATATGTAGCATCTTTTATGGCCGAGGGTTTGCCGAACTGCATTCCAGCCGGTTGTGGTCTGTTGGTGGTAATGCTAATAACTCTTGAACCAAGCTGTATATTTTGATCATACTTATTTATTTTAGCATTGTCTAGCCGCTGGAATGCAAGATGGTGACGAGGACTTGGCATCGTTTTGGCCAGGCAAGGTTTTTTTTAGTTTAAATGCTCATAACTCTGGAACCGCGTGATATAATTTGATCAAAGTTCGCATACGTATACATTTTAACATTGTCGAGACACTGGTACACTGTTTTCATAATGGTGTAAGGCTTTGCCGAGCTTCAGTCCAGCCTGTCATGGTCAGATGCTCAAAACTCTTAAATCGCAAGGTATATTTTGATCAAATTTTGCATACCTATACATTTTAACATTGTCTAGACACTGGTATGCAAAACGACGACAAGGCTTTCTGAGCATCAGTCTGATTGGTCGTGGTCAGTTAGTGAAAATACTCATAACTCTTGAACCTCGTGGTATGTATATTTTGCTTACTTACACATTTTAAGATTTTCTTCAGTATATCAAATAAAGTTAATTAAGAATAAACAACAAAATGATATTTACCTGAAGCAGAATTGGCCGTCTTATAGGATCTTGTGTCACCTATTTCATTTTTCTTTTTTTTTCTTTATTTTGCGTTGTCAACGTCGACGCAAAATGAAGTAAAGATGTATTGACAGAATTAGTTCATTTTGCATCGATATTGTGCATATCAACTTAAAATGAAATAATGTTGCAAGAAGTTAGCTTTCTTCACTCGTTCAAATAAAGTTAGAGAAAGAATCTTGAAATTTCATAGAATAAGTTTGAAAACTGAAATGGCATATATTTTTTTTTCTTTGGGTTGGAAAGTCATATCCCTTTATTGACATTTTGTTCTTATGCTTGCGGTTTTAAGAACAAAATTTAGAGATAAATACATGACCACCACCGCATTAATAGGCATATCAGCCTGGTATCGTCTTATTTGCCGGAGGGTCTTAAGGCCAGAGTTCAAATAGTTTCGAGGGCAATTATGGAGAAGATGTGCAGACTGATCTTTGGTTCGATTGCATGTACGAATATACATGAACGCATGCTGGGTTTCTCATAATCTGGTCCTTATCAGTTTTTTCCTTATATCTTAATATGTTTTCGTTGTAATCACGCATGCGATATCGAACGTCTTATTTTGAAGCACAATCGTTTTCCACCTTCCCCACATGTTTGAGTGCGTCCATTGCCAATGGGAGGATCCACCAGATTACATAGGGGGAGATAGGTTCGTCCTCCATGAAATCGTAAATGCCAAAATCAAAGTTTGAAAAGGCATATGAACATTTGGATATTATATTCTTGCATGGGAATTCGTTACGCGAAGCTGTTTGAAGCCGCAAAATCAATGTTCAAATCATGACATTCACATGCTGTTTGAACATGGCTTTTACTTGAAAATGCCTAAACTGGGCCCTGCTTTGTATGCATGACATTACACAGGAAAGCGTTGCGGTCGTGACTGATCATTTCGCCAATGCTTTCGTTCGCGAAAACGTTGCACACGTTTATATGACGTTGTGGCGACGTAATGACGTTCGAAAGTTTGACGCTGGCGCCATTTTGTTTGAGAAATCAAGTGTAAGAAAGTGGATATTTAATGTTTGAGACATTTTCAGCGCGGTGTATGCTGAAATCAGGTAAAACATGCAAGAATAACGATCACACATATGTGTTTCATTGCATTAACACTTGCCGGGTCCCTCGGACGATGTTTGAACACTCAGCATAACGGCCTCGTGTTCAAACAGCTTCCTCGGGATCTGGCGAATGTTAATGCATGAAAAAAACATTGTGTGATCCTTATATTCTCTGCTGTTATATGGAAAGGGTAGGAATGTCCAAATTCAATCATGTTCATCAAAAGTCAAAACATCCTATCATAGCATGAAACAAAATGTGTATCATTTAGAACAGACCTCACGCCATCAACGCAAAATGAAATAAAACCAGAAATGATGTTTATGAAACACTATGCCCCCAATCCTTTGCTTGTCAAGAAGGGTTCATAACACAAGGGTAATCTTAAGTTTTAAACTTCTAGCTATACTACTCATCATCATCTATCAGCTGACCTAATTGGAACTAAATAAAAAAAATCACCCAGTAATCAGCTGGCAAAGTTTGAAGCTGCTAGCTTTAAAATGTTTCAAGATACATGTATCTGTATTAAAGTTTCCAATGACCAAATTTGCAAAACTCAAAAAAGTAAAATAACATTTTATTTTATTTTGATCAGGTCAAGGGTCATAACTCTGATAGTAATCGGTGGATTTCATCCTTAATCGGACTTGACATACGTTGTGTGATTATATAGATGTGTATGAAATATGAATCCAATAAAGCAATACAATCAAAAGATGTCGCCTGGAAACCATTTTTCTTATAGAGATCAGGGGCCATAACTCTGATAATAATCAGTGGTTTTTATCCATAATCGAACTTGACCTGTATTTTTTGATGAAATGCAAATGTACCTGTGTATGAAATATAAATCCAATACACCAATGATTTCAAAAGATATCGCCCGGAAACCATTTTTCTTATGAAGATCAAGGGCCATAACTGTGATAATAATTGGTGGATGTTATCCTTAAAGAGACTAAGTCTGCAACTATAAACATTTTTCGAAAAAAAATATTTTCTTTTAAAATCATTTGTAAAAGCAGAATTAAGTTAAGTTTTCACAATAAATCTGTTCACTATAGCTGAAAACTGCATGGAAAAGTGACTTGTCTTGTAAAAACAGGTGTTTTTTGTCTTGTTGGTAATTATTTGCGTCCCTCCAATATTTATAGACAGTCAAGTTTTAACAATGATACTGATAATTTGTAAAGATTTACGAAATTGGTAAAATGTGTACCTGAACTTTAGTTTTTTACTGTGTTCTTGAAAATCAGAAACATTTTTTTTTAAAAATTAAAGATCAAAAGTTACAGACTATGCAGCTTTAATCGAACTTGACCTGTATGTTATGATTATATACCTGTGTATGCATCAATGTATTCGAAAGATATTGACCGGAAACCATTTTTCGTACGTACTTGACGTACGCCGGACAAGGCCCGCATTAAAAATAGCGGGGGCATAAAATGTGGCTTTTCATGGGTAGTAACCAGTACTGGGCCGGGATGGTTTACAGTGGGTGGGTGTGTGTGCTCGGGATTACCCGAAGATTCAACCGACAGTAGTTCTAGAGAAGCCGGGGATCGAATCTGCGACCCCTGGTGTACAAGGCATATGGTTTATCAACTACACCACGGCGGCTTCTGCTTCAATCCGTGGTAAAATCTTCACATTTCACGCGGTTTTGCAACTTTAATTCATGTCCAAATTTTATGGGGAAAAATTTAAAATATGATAATTTTGGGCTGCCCTCGAGTGATCATTGACCTTGATATCTACACAGTTGTAGGAGTGAAGATTTTATTATGACATATCGAAATAGATAACATAAGATAACTGAGGCTAAAGTCTTTTAGTTACCGTAGTCACATTAAATTTCAAATGCATGTACATTTGAACCGCGACATGATATTTCCAACAATGTGGTTTGGGCGACCAGCAAAGCATCAGATCAGCCTGCGCATATGCGCAGACTGATCAGAGCATTTGCTAGTTGCTTAAAGATCCTATGAGTGTTAAGCTACTGACTGAACATCATTTGGAGTTTCTAAAATTAAAAGGAGGCTGCACGGGCTCATCTGAGTCTACACTTGTCAAAATGCCACATCTAGGGAAATCACATGTCGCGGCTCATTTGTTTATTACGTGTCACTCTTTAAATTAATGCGCGGATCCAGAAAGGTCCGTCAGGGGAGGGGGTGGGTTCCGACAAGGTACATAGGACCGATCTGATCTTTGCACCCTTACTTACTTAAAGATGCACAACCACAATATGAATAAATCAGGAAATACCACAATCACACACTGCAGACCAACCCACGGCGCCATGAGGAAGAGCCACAGAACAATAACAGAAAGAAGACATCGGGAAGACAATTAAAGCGAAGCTACCAGCTCTCTCTTCCTCGTCAAAATGGATTGCAAACTAGAAAGGACTCAAAGTAATGCATACCGATACAAAGACCAAACACAGAACACCCCCCCTCACACACAAAAAAAAAAATGGGAGGTACACAACAACAAGAGAACCACCGCCTTAGAACGGACAGCCGCCTAAGCCATCGGGGGATGCATTTTCCTTACCAAATCTTCGCCATAGATTCTGTTAACAAAAAATGTTAAGCTCGCATGGAGACTACGTGTACCTGTGTTCTCAAGGAATTGTTCTACCTTTTTTGGTCTGCTGATTTTTTTTCAAAATCAGTTCTTACAGGAATACTATTTTAGTTATTAAACAGTATGGATCCAGGTGAGTCGGGCCTAGTCTGCCATGGGTCTAAACTGTAAAGAGTTAAACTGCTTTAAATCGCGCTGAGCACCACCTATCACGTCGAATACGGTAGCGATAAAAATGATAATACTCTCCATATACGGATCATCCGCGGCATGCGTAACTCGTGATTAATTACCTTTTTGCATGCCGGGTAATGTTGCGTGTTTTTATCGTCTGCTGATACTTTTTTCAAATAAACTTCTTCGAAAAAATATTTTAGGAGTCAGTACATCAGCATGCCAAACAGTTTGGATCCAGATCCGGCCCGACATTCCGTCGGGCCTGATCTGGATCCAAACTGTTTTGCAAAGGTTATCAGCAGACGACATCAGCAGGTTAAGAATTAATATGCATCTCAATAACCGCAATCTATAAAATGGCGCATGAAATCGAATAGTGATCAGCAGTGCGTGCTCTGGTGCGATTGTGCACGTATTTATACGCGCATGCTGCTCCGAACCTTTGCTGATCGCTGGGGTGAACGATGCGAACAATAAATTACGCTGACACGCAGACTGTTTCAAGCATTATATATATAGTAGATCGATACTGTCGGTTTTGACGTGACTCTGACTCTACTGAAGCTGTTGACAGCCGTGTGTAGTGTAGTTTTCATAGTAACGTACTTTAAAGTGTTGATGTTGTATTGTGTAGAGACGCTAAACTTCATTCATAAGATGTAAATATCTCAAATCTTTCGGAGTGAGACTGCCATGCTTTAAGTACATACTTTTCGCATAATCACGCGATACTTCCGGATTTAAAATGCATGCTGACTAGAAGCTTGATGAATAAACAGCAACCCGCATAATACATACAGTGTGTGCAGTAAACATTATACGCTGATTTGGATATAATGATGTGATTCTGTTTTATTCGATTTTATTGGCGAGCATTTGGGATTTTATTTGAAGGTAAGAAAGTGTAGTTTACAGGTACGTGCAGAAATGAAGAGTTTACATATCTAACGAACCCTTTGATTGCTTAGTTATTTTTTTAATTTGAAGTGAAAAGTGGCGATAATGTTTTCGAATGAAATGTTACGTTGTGATGCTCAATGGAAGCGCCTCGATGAGACGCTTCCATTGACCGAGACGCTTCCATTGAGCACCAACAACATATGTTCTGTAAGGAAATGCGGAAGATAACTTCTTGAGTACGCCCCTTATCTAGCACAATGCATAACTAGATAAAATTGCTTTCTCGCCGAGCAAGAAAGGCGGCGGTTTTGTACTAAATTTGTCTGTTCAAACGATGTGCAATAGAGGCATCTCAAAGTCTCATCGAGACAATTCTAAAGTTGTTATCTCTTCACCCAATTCACGGAGAAGGAAGAAAACTACAGATCCAACGGAGGATCTATGTGTATTGATGCCTCTCAGTTATCTAGAGCAGTGGCCATGATACATGAGTCAGACGTGATGTGCGATATATAGGCCTACTGGTTAAAACTGCCTGTTTGTATTAAACAGCAGTGTGTGTGCCCTTGGTAGATAGATAAAGTTGGTATGTGGCATATAAAACCGAACTAACTATTGTGATGAAATTAAATGAGACAGTATTTAGTCTGAGGGCTGGCCAGCTGGATTGGACTTTTTTCAATTGGTCTGGTAGAAAAATTTCATTGGTACCAGGTGATAGTAAAAGCATATAGAAAAAAAGTGGTGCAGACTTTTTCAGACGACATTTTGCTGCCCCGCCCACTGAAAATGTATTGTAGTATGGATGTTTGAATATTCAAAGTAAGTAAGGTTGCAAAGATCAGGAATCGATACAATCAAGTACCACACCTGACCCAGGATACCAATGGGAAAGTGACAAACTCACAGAAGACACCACAAACGAAAGCCTAGAGGTCAGCCCTTTCCCAGCAGGTGACCGCGAAGCACATATAAACAGACGCGCACAAAACACAGCAAACACAAGACAGAACGAAAACATAAAAGATCCACAAAAGAAGAACCGCCTTGGAACGGTCAGCAAAACACTTCACCGGAGGGCCTAAACCGGTTTAACGGCGCCAACCTCACCCCCAACCCAGACGTGGACCAAGACACACAGACACCTGGCCCGCATGAAAGACCCCCAACTTATAAATGCATCATCTCCTAAAACATACAAACCAAGACACAACACAATTTCAATATTGACTATTCATGGACTTCAATGAAACTTAAACACGAAATAAAAGAGAATTCAGCCCCCAAAAAGAAGTTAAACGACAACAAGGTTAGCCTTTAAAAACAGCTTAGAACCATCGCATGGCGTTTTACAATTTTTTTAAGAAGAAATTTTATAGTGTTTTAATATTGCATTTGCTGAAGTCACTCTTTTCAGTGTTTCATGCTCTGAGTTTTTGTTTTGTTTTAGTTAGCGATTTGTACAGGAAGCAAATAAAACACAGGAAATATGCATATTCCAGTAAGACACTGCTCATGAACACACGGAATAGTGGTAGAGTTAACCACCTTACCCAGCAGTATGTATAGGTCATACAACCGTTATCCTCAACAAAATGCCTAGGGGGCATATGGAAACTTACCCATCTACATCAGTTACTGTAGCCGGATTGGTCTTTTTACGCAATGAAGACTCCGAAAAATGAGACTGCAAACTTTCATCTTTTTCTGCCTTTCTAATACCTGATTTCTGTCTTTCCTAAATTTCCCTCTTTCCCTTTTTCTACCACCACAGAGACATAATAATCAAGTGTGATTGCTGTCTCTTAACGAACAGATACAGATACATCTAGTTATTTGAAATATCCGAAGGGTCCATGTTTGATCGAGATTCTAGCTCAGAGGTAAGGTCTCTTATAGGCATTTTCGCTTTAAGAAGCAATCCGGTATCCAAAGTGTATAAACATCGCCCACGCAATGGTGGAATTTTGGAAGTAGCTTGGTCGACGGGGAGTTTAAACAAGAACAGTAATAGTAAAAGATACTGCTTGGGAGTGAACACCCGATCCATTTCCGCAACTTCCTAATATAACAGACCCGAATCGAACACGCGCCCAAAGGAAGCTTACGAACGTATATCACCATCGCATGGTGAATTAGTGCATTGATGTTACCCCACCCTCCCATTTTAATATCATTTTGGTTTTGTAATATGGACAAGTTAATACCATTTTAGATATTTGTATTTCATCTACATGGATTATTATTATGAGAACTAATGACTGGCAGTTGCATCACTGGACAACACCTTATAATTATACACCACATCATGAATTTCAATTTATAGGTTGTCTTAGAGATAACTTTATGAACCAATTTATTAGTGATCCTGCAAGATACTGTGAAGGGCAAAGAGCAAACATTCTGGACCTGTTTTTGGAGATAAAACTGAACTTGTTTCAAAGATTACATATAGTTCTAATTTGGGATCCAGATACCATGTTTCATTTATTGCAGAGCTGAACTGCGTTATAGATAATGAGTATTTTAAGACAATCAAGAGAAATTCTTTTTATAAAAGAGATTATGATAGTATAAGAGACAAATCAAGTGGCATTGAATGGAACACTACGGATGAGATGAATGTTGAGGACAATTGGAATTTCTTCATAAAACAAGTGTGTGATAGCATTGAAAAAACATGATCCATTGAAAAAAGTCAATTTAACTAGGAAAAAACAGCGGTGGGTGGACTCGGCTTGTTTAAACAGTATAAAAGCCAAACGTTAAGCTTGGAATAGGTATATCCATAATCAAGATAGAACAGACTATTTCAAATATTGTAAAGAGAGAAATCGGTGTACAAAAGTAACCAGAAACTCAAAGAAGAAATTTGAAAGAAGTGTTATTAAAAATGTAAAGATTGACTCAAAAGGATTATGGGGTTTTGTAAGAGAAAAGACTAAGTCTAAGACTACAGTATCAGATTATATGAGCCCTTTTCTTTGTTTCATAATGGTGTAGTAATTTGATTAGAGTGTTTCTCCATGATGGTATATTGCATTAGTTAGATGGCCTCCATGCGAGCTGAACAGTTCTTGTACTTCAACAACAGCAGAATCTAGGGCGAAGATTTGGTACCAGTAAAATGCATTTAAGCCCCCCCGGTAGCTTAGGCTGCTGTCCGTTCTAAGGCGGTAGTTCTGTTATTGTTGACTATTTGTTTATTGTTACTCCCATTGTGGGGGTCTGTGGTTGTGCTATGTTTTGTTGTACGTTATATATGTCCATTCTAGTATTGCAATCATCTTGATGGGGAAGAGAGAGCTGATTGCTTTGCTTAATTTGTCTTCCTGGTGTCTCGTAATGGTTGAGTGGCTCTTTCTCGCGGTGCCACGTGGTTGTCTGCGGTTTGTGATTGTGGTATTGCCTGATCATACTCACTTACTATTTTTGAATGATCCAAATGGACATATAATACGTTGTGACTTAGAAAAGGCAGATCTATTAAATGCATTTTTTGCCTTGGTGTTTGTAAGTAAACCACCAGGAAAGTTACCAGTATTTGACGTTAGATACCAGAGTACACCAGTGACGGATATGGAGGTTTTAACCAAGCAATTAAAAATGAATACAAGTAAATATATGGGCCCTGACAGATGTCACCCACGTGTGTTAAGTGAAACTGTGGACATTGTGAATATACCATTGCAGAAAATTGTTGACAAAACATTTGAAGAAGGTTGTGTACCAGGTTTAGGCCTAAATGAAATATATGTGTGGTTCCTGTTGCATACCAACAAAATTTAGGGTAAGTAGGTAGGGAAATTATTAAATTTTGCTATAACATTCAACAAAGAAAATAGTGACAAAATCTAAAAAAGTGCCAATTTTAGGTATTTTTTCTTCAAAGACCATTTTAATGTTTAGGGTAGGGTTAAATAAATTAGGGTAGGTAGGCCAACAGGAACCACACATACATTTCATTTAAGCCCTATGAAAAAATGCAAATATTTCTGCTCTGTACAAATATAAAGGAGAGAAAAGTGAAACCACCAATTATAGACCAGTGAGCTTAACATGTTTGCCAAGCAGATTATATGAAAAAACAGAGATAAAATTACGAAACATTTGAATGACAATAATCTACTTAGTACTTGCCAATATGACTTTAGAAATAAGAGGAGCTGTGTTTTAAATTTGTTAGATGTGTTAGATGACTGGAGTAAATATTATGATGAAAGTAAACGAATAGACAATATATACCTTGACAAAAAGAAAGCATTTGATACAATTCCACATGATATACTTTTATTTAAGTTAAAAAGGTATGGTTTTGATGGACAATTATTAAATTGGGTCAAGGACTTTTTAAGTGGAAGAAGACAAAGAGTTATGTTAAATTGAAAATGTTCAGGAAGAAAAATAGTCACATCTGGTGTGCCCCAGGGCTCATTCCTGGGGCCTATTCGCTTCATAATATATGTAAATGACATTCCTGACAGTCTTCAACATGTTTGTAAAATTTTTGCGGATGATACCAAAGTTTACACAGCAGTGGACAAACGAAGTGATCAGGAGAGTTTACAACAAGATATACTTATCTTAGTTAATGGAGTAGAATTTGGTTATTGGAGTTTTCAATATAGGAATGTAAACTGGTACAATATGGAAATGTAAAATATGATTTTGAATACAAACTAAAAGACAAAGATGGAAATTTACAAGATTTACGTAAAGACACAAAGTAGAATGATCTTGGCATATGGTTTCAAAATAACTTAAAATTTGATGAACATTGATTACATAGTGAATAGAGCAAATAGGCTTGTTGGACTAATCAAACGGACGTTTAATCACTAGATAATGACTTATTTTTGATACTATACAAGAGAATAATAAGATCTATACATGATTATGGTGGTAGTGTGTATTACCCATATACTAAAAAGAATATTCAATTGATAGACAATGTTCAGCGCAGAGCTACTAGAATATTTCCAGAGTTGAAAGGATTATCTTATGGCGAAAGATTGGAATCATTGAAATTACCTACAATGCATTATAGAAGAAAGAGATATGATTTAATACATTGTTTAAAGTAGTACATAAATATGAAAACATCAAACCTGATAATTTTTTTGAATTCAATGATAACTGCACAAGAGGACATTTATTCGAAATAGTTAAACAAAGATGTGAGAAAACACTTAGATTAGATAATTTCCCTGTACGTTGTATCAACAAGTAGAATACCTTGAGTGAAGACATTGGATGCAGTGATACTGTATTTAAGTTCAAAACTAGACTTGATAAGGTGCTATTGCCAGAAAGATACATTCTGGCAGAGATTAACTGAAATGACATTGTTAATACCCAGAAGGGAATAAAGGGAAAAAGTATAGAGACTGTTCAGAGGGAGTAGACAAGCTCAAAAGAGCTTACACGACTCTATAAATCAAGAATCAGAAAACTGCATTGTATACTATGTACTATGGCCTTGATTATCCAATACCCCGCCCACTATGTGAATCAGGTTTCTTATACGAATAAATTGCCATATGCATTGTTTGTTTAATGGTTGTTTTGTTTGATTTGATTCTTAACGTCCCATCAACAATCTTTCAGTTATAAAGGGACAGATCTGTCTGGGTTGAACCAGTACTAAGCTAGGATTAATGTGTCTTGCTCAAGGACACAATGCAGTACACCGATGAGGCTCTAACGCGCGGCCCCTTGGTCATGAGTCAAGCACTCTACCACTAAGCTCCTGTTTTTATGGTTGGAACAAAATTGTCCTGGATTCCTCTTGCTGGGAAATTGAGGTCTGGATGCCTCTGCTATAGTTGGTTTAAATTCATATTTGATTAGTTTGACCGTTTAGAAAAATGGTTAAATTGTTTTGCTCTTGATTTAGTATAATTGAGCATTTAATGTAGTTGCCAGTAATCCATATACACGATAACATCTAAAAAGCGTACATTAAATAGTATTGATCCTTAGATTGGCTGTATAGACCCCCTCACACAGGGACAATTTTGGACAGTATGGTACAATTATATAAGCCTCAAAATGACAGACATTAGCTTTCTAGTAGTTGCAGGGATCGCGAATAACAACCGGGTAAGGTATGTTACCATTAAAATTGCTTATAATGATACGATTGGAGATTAAGATATTCTTTTGCACAACTTTTACCATGGGACTGGCTGTTTATCTGCATATCTTCATGCAAGGAATTATTATAAACTTGAAATATGTACGGACTTCTAATCTGTATATTACATAAGTAATGAGTAAGGTAGGGTTTGAGTAGATAGCCTAAATCTACATGTACACTAGTTACACCAATACGCATACCCTACCTGATTCTACCATACTCCACCTATACCCATATGGGGCCATGACATCTACCCCTATGGATAAAGTAAGATGCATGGAGGTATGGATATGAAGTGCAGATATGGTAGGGTTGGGTAAGGCAGAAAAGTGTAAGATTGGATAGACTTGGAGAAGTGAGGGTAGGCTTGCTTACACAAGTAGGGCATGATAGCGCTTATTTATTTGCTCCCATCCCAACCCCCCAGAGGCCCTGGGAGAGCTTTAAAATTATTAAAATCGTGGTGATGTGCGATGGTGTGCCGTCGATTGTGCAAATCGAGTTCCTTTTAGGTTTGTCCGAAAGACTTGCCTTGTGGTCACCTGCTGGGAAAGGGCTGTCCTCTTGGCTCTCGTTTGTGATGTCTTATTGTGACGTTGTCACTTTCCCATTGGTATCCTGGGTCAGGTGTGGTGCTTGATTGTATCTATTCCTGGCTGTTGAACTATTTCTTTCTTTGATATTACTTTCAAATAAGTATTGATATCCATTGAATATTTTAAAGTAACTATATACATTTACCTTTATTTCATGCAAAAGTCACATAACGTTGTGTGTTAAATATATTACGTTTTTCACATTTAGGAAAATAAATAGCATTCAAACAATGTTTAAGCCATATTTTCAATTGACTATTAAAGTGTATGTTCATGGTATCAAACTTTTTTCTTGAATCAAAAATAAATATTTCATTATGTACTTATTTATTTTTATAGATCATCCCTTCATCTGCGAAGTTTATTATGGCAGTGTTAATTGCCTTAATCTAAACATCTGGGGGCTGCCATATTACAGTAATGGTCATTAAAAGATGGACATTAACCTCTAATTCAGGTCATCTAAATGACTCATGGAATCACCTTGCTAGTGGTTCCATACATTGCTTGATTTCGATATTGGATAATTGATATTCTGTTTTAATAACAATTATCAGCCAATTAAAGCAAATTAGAATGTTACGACTATTTAAAGAAAAGTATTTTGTTTTTCAATAAGTTTCAGTTGATTTTGCTATGTCTTATTGTACCCAAAATTAAGAAAGTTGTTACAAAATATGTCGTCTGCTATAGTAATAATTAGTGATTTAAGGGTTGAATTTTAGAAATAATTATCAAACAATGGCCCATGTCACCAATGTACACACTGCTTTAAATATTACTCTGACACATTGTGAATTTTTGACATTATCAAGGATTTAAGACTTTGGTCAGGTAGTGTGTAAGCAGGTCATAGTGCATCCAGTCCACTTGTTAGGAGCTCAACAACATGCAAATGGCCAGACCCCCAGTGTAAACTGAAAGTAGTTAATTACAGGCTAATTGAAGGGATTTCACACATTAAATGAATGATTCCTACCATACTGTAAGCTCTATAATAAATGCATTTAAAAAAGTGTGAATTTTCCCTTTAAGATTGCTTTTTTTTCAAAGGGTGCCATTTAACTTAAACATTGTATTTTTGAATATCTCCATTATTTGCATTGCTAAGTAGTTTTGCGTTAGCATAAACAATATCTAAAACAAAGTTTAATGAACAAGCAATTTGATAGAGCGATTGTGTATCTTTGATTGTGTCATTATAATGTTTTAATCAGTTTGTTACAATATTTTTTAAATTCTGAAGATTGACTTAGTACCTCATACTGGTAATTTGGGAACGAACAGCCACTGAATTAAGCTTGTGCTAGTATGTATGTCACTACAATATTTGAAAATAGCTCATCTTGAGACACATTTAAGCTGGCTCTGCCCTTTAGTTTTTGGGAATTTCTCAGGCCTGATGTAATTACAAACATTTTAATTTTTTTACATTTTACGGAAGACGTTCATGCTTTAGTATGTTAAAGTGGTGCTTCTCATAGTGTATGTTCTTGACTTTTAACATTTTAATTGAATCAAAAATAAATATTTCATTATGTACTGATTTAATTATCACAGATCATTTATTCATCTGCTAAGTTAATTACAGGACTATTTATCTGCTCTATGCAAACATCTGGGAGCAGTCATCTTATAGCAACAGACACCCATTAACCTGAGTTTACCTCTTTATGCAGGTCAGCTAAATGATTGAAGCAACACCGTCAGTCAATTACTCCATTTCAATATTGGATAATTGATATTCTGTTTAAATAACAACCAACGGTCAGATCAATGTACATTAGAATGTTCCAACTGTCAAAAGATTTTTTTATAAGTATAATTTGATTTTAATCCGTCTTTTTGTACCCAAAATGAAGAAAACTGTTACAAAATATGTGTTCTGCTATAGTAATAATTGGTGCTATGAGGGTTAAATTTTAGAAATAAGTATTAAATATCAGTCAGGTATCAAAATGTACTTATCAATGCACCCACTGCTAAAAATATTACTCTGAAACATTGTTATTTTTGACATTATCAAGGATATACAACATTGCTTGTATTATGTTTAAGCAGATGGTAGTGCTTCCAGTTTTTTTGTGTAGAGCTCATTGACCTGAAAAAAGCCAGACCCCATGAACAAGCAAAAGTTATTAATTACTGGCCAATTGAAGAGCGTTTACAAACATTTGATGAGGGATTATTCCTGCCATACTGTAAGCTTTATGATAGATGCATAAATTTGAAAAAAAAAATGTGTGAATTTTCCCTTTCTGATGTGCATGTTTTACATTGGGCCTCCAGGTTAAGAGTTCATTAACTGACACATTAAGATAGGGAAAAATAAGACAGATTAATTTACCTTTAAAGGTAAATACAAAGTATGGACCAATTTGGAATTGATAAAGAATCTGTAGGAACTATTTTAGACTTAGATGTCCGTTTTGTTGCTTTTAAAAAAACATGTAACATACATAACACAATAAAGGATGTCCAAATCAAATTTCAAACTTTAAAAAAGGTACGCTGCAATATGTGATGATTCGGAAGTGAACCCATTTAACTTAATTCCAAAGTCAATGAGTATGCAGAAGTATATCTATGTTAATCAAACATCGTAAAAATATGTCTACCTAATAAAATGGGCACCTTGTATGTAGCCTATCCATGTATAGAAAATATGGCAGGTTTTATATATCCCTTGGAATAAGCAGTGGCAATTACGTTTTGGTGTCTAGAAATACAATGTATGTGATAATAAAATTAGTCATTTTTATGAAAAACATGCATTTACATTTTACAATACATTTCCCATAATGGTGCATTTCATATGAACAGTGCCACAAAAATGCCGTCAATTATATTCCAGGTCATAAAAAATTTGAGAGCAGATTTTTTCCTGGCTTAATGGGATACTAAAATGTTAGTTTAGGCCATCAAACTGACTATAACAGGAATGTGAAAAAGGGGTACTTTCATCTGTGCCCACGCATGGATTTTCTTCAAACTTTGCATATTAATAACTCATTATATACGAACTATGAAATGTATTTATCGAATTAGATAGTTAAGAATAAGGCTTAGGAAGCAACCCTGACGTACTCCACCTTTGAGGTGGTACCTGTCTCTAAATTTCCATGTCCTAAATCTATAGTTTTGTTTATTTCTATGATTTGTCATCTAGATTGAATCCAAAATACCATAGACATTATTTTAATACCACGAAACCATTTGGATAAATTATGGTTTACGTTTTCAGAAGAAGTGATTGTAAATTTCAATATTTTTTTCCAAATGTTTACAAAATATTCAACATTCAATTCAAAAGATCGATATGTTCTAGTCTTTGTCAAGATATCATATTATCACAAAAACATGCCATATATATACTGCTGATCTGAGCCAAATATCATGAAAATCCAAAACCAGTAACTTTGTCATTTCCTACCTCTTATGGGTTTAGGTCAGTGTTAGCAAAATTAATCATTTAGTTCAAATGAATGTTGCTATTTGATGAAAATCAGCATCAGTTTTACAAAACAGAATGATCAGAGAACATTTAAGCATTAAATAAGCAATACATTTGAAGCCAAGAGTTATCTGTGACCAAAATGGTTAATTTTAACCAATAGGTTTGACAGGGGGTTATTTTTGTGAAGCAGGTTTATTAATGAGTCTTACAATTATAAAATCATAAATATAAGGTTCTTCTCCTGTATGAACTGACTTGTCATAAGGTTTCTCTTCTGTATGAATTAATTTTTTAATAATGTTTCATATTAAGTATAACATTGGCTAGATGTAGTTTTAATGTTAGAAACTAGATGTGGTAAGTACAAGTGTCAACATATTGTATCATTTTGGCTAATATTATTGTGTAAGCAAATTAAATAATAATCGTGGCACTTAATATCAAAGAATATTGTTGTTTTTTTCTTTTTCCAATCCATATCAACTTCTACCAATAAACGTACTAGCATGGTGATTCAAACTAAGCAAGTATTCAAGTATGTTTTACACCAAAACATAATTATTGTATTATTTACATTTCAATCAATTAGGGCCATGTGTTTACATCAAGTTGAAAAAAAATGTTACCAGTCCTTGAATTTGATGAAATATGGTCTACATATTCTTAACATATATGGATAGTTTATATGTTGAAATGGTATCTTGACAAAGACCGCAACCTGTAAAAATGTTAATTCCAAATTTGACTGAATACAAAATATACAGTCGAAAATTGGGGTACCATGCTATAAAAATGAATGCCACCCCAATATCCTTTTACATACAAAGCCATTTTAAGTAACAACGAACTTATCAATGATATAGCTATTTAATAAAACATTTCTCCGCCCGTTACATGATATTTCAATTACTTTAGAAATAATTATAACTCATTAACCTAAGGTATTATAGTGATATCATTCATGACTTCATAAATTAGCAATGGAATTGCATAAAAACTCAAACGCACCATACATATTAAAGTTATACCCCAGACAATTAAATAACATAATATTATCAACATCCAAGCGTGGGCAGACCCCCATGTTAATTCCCCATACCATGCAAGAACCCCTTTCAGCTGACCTGAGACTTAGACCATCATGGAGATAAGCTTAATTGACAATAATAGCACAATTTTGAGTAGGTGTGCCTATTATGTTTTAGAAATAATCGGCACCACTTTCAGAACTGGCATCCACGCTAAATGTGACTCTTACATGTTACCCTTATCGACTGTACCATCGTATTTTTTCTACAAGATGGATTAAAAAAATCTTAAATAGGGCTGTTTTTCAACTGGGCCTTAACTTAATTAGTTTGCAATGTACAAGCATGCGCGAATCCAGAAAGTGTTGTTAGAGGGGTTCTAACTTCGACAACGTTTTTTGTGTGTTAAATTTGGAGGTCCAAATACCGGCGTGACATTGAATGCTGTGTTGAACCTCAAATTTCACTGGAAATTGCTATAAATAACCGATATGAATGCTGCTTTTTAGTGTATGGTATAAACTTAAAACTCAATAATGAATATCCGAAAAACAGTCAAAATTTTACTTTCTCCTCTTCAGTTTCATTCTGCTTCTTCCATACAGATTCCCCATTCCACCAATAGATATAATTATATGTTACCATCGGTTTTTCTTTCTTTGTTTAATGTTTTCATTAATATTCACAAATATGTAAATTAGATTTGTATATCAGACTATTCTGTTAAAGTACTATGACTCACCTTTCATTTGATACCAATTTTGGAAGTCTAGAATAGTCAGCAGCTGACATATGATTTATGTTGTACGTACAGCCCTTTATTTTTTCAATATTTTTCTCTTATTTCTAATGTTTTTATTGATTTTCATGAATATGCAAATAAGATAATTTGTATATCATACTATTGGGCTAAAGTGTAATGTCTCAACTTTTATTTGGTAAAACGTTTGGCAATCTAGAATAGTTAGCAGCTGACATTTAGGTAGTGTTGTACGTACCTTCTTTTTTTCTACCATTTGTTTCTTATTTCTCATGTTTTCATAGATATCCATGAAAATTCAAATTAGATCATTCGCATATCGGACCATTGGGTAAAAGTAATTTGTCTAGGCTTTGATTTGGTATCCAGTTTGATAATCTATTATAACTAGCAACTGACATATGGGTAATATGTATAGGTACACCCCCTTATTTTTCTACTAATTTTCTTAATTTCTTTTTTTATTTGTACTCATGAATATGCAAAAACGAAAATTTGCATATCAGCACATTGAATAAAAAAACTGTGTCTGGGCTTTAATTTGGTACCAAGGTCGGTAGTCTAGGATGAGTTGCTGCTAAGATATTAATCATTTTGTAGGTACAACCTCTATCTTTAGAATCATATAATGGATTTTCACATTATGGAGGGAGGGTAAATTATTCTAGGCAGGACTCCCTGAACCAGTTTTTTCTTTGCTATTTAGCGACCATTTTGTTTCGCCAGTAACTGGCAACTTGCATTTCTTGAATTAGTGGAAGAGAGAAAAAATCCAACAAAGAATGTACGCCACATAAGTGTAGATCTTGGGTCTGTTTGCAAATGACCCATCTACAGTGCCATGCAATTGTATGTAATCCAAACAGGTTTATTTTCGGAGTCAATAAGAATTCTTGGTATTTAGTGGTCCCACTCAACAATTTCGCATCCATTGCTAATTGTCCTTGGGTGCAAGGTAAGTCATATAACGCCCCTCCTCCTCTCGAGGTGTGTGTGTGGGTGGGGGGTGGAGGGAGGGGGGGGGGGGGGCAAATAGTTATTCCATGACTTTACCACTACTTATAGTTCCATAAATATTCATGAATATGCAAATTAGATAATTTTATATATGACTATTGGATGAAAGGACTTGTCAAAGTGGATCAGTGATGATATAATAACATACAACAAGGACAGTTTGGGACAGAATTCAGTTTATATTTGCTTTTTTATAATTTTCATTATTTTCTGAAATTTTGATCAGTATTGATGAATATGTAAATTTAGATAATAAATCTGCATATCAGACCATTCCATCGGATGAAAGCACTATATCTAACCTATAATTTGCTAGCAAGTTTAATAGTGTAGGGTGAGTTGCTGATGAGATACGAGTCATTTTGTAGGTACAGGCCCACTTTCTTTAAAATCGCATTAACCCCCTCCACTAGCTCATACCTACAGAATGTAGTTTAAATCGCCATATTTATCTGCAAACAATAATTATATCATTGCGATGCATTATTTTTAAAGTTCACATTTTAATCAAATCATTCCTGATACAGTTTGGCCAGATAATCTGCATGGACTATCATGAAAAAACCTTAACTAAGTTGGAAGCAAGAGTTTTTGCTCAAGTTGTCCCGCCTGATTACCTCTTGGTCATATTTTAATTATTATTACATAAATTGATCCTTAACACGTTACTCTACAGATTTTATGGAGTTTTCTTCAATTTGGCGGCCATCTTGGAAATATGCAAATCAGAGAGTGAAGACGCCATTTTTCAGCTTGCCAACATTGTTTTTTGGATTCAGTATACAGGAGTACTCCTAATAGGTATCTCAAAACCTTTTTTTCACAAAATGTCTGTACCTTCGAATGCTTAAATAAGCGTTTTTTCTGATTTTTCCAGACCAGTAAGTCTCAACAGTGTTTCAGTGATATAAAGGCAATTTAGAACTAGAAAGGGTTTTTTTTTAAAGAAGGGAAATTTTCATTATGTTAAATGGCAAAAAGAAATGATCTGCATGCAAAACAGTGTACAGTAGTACCAACTACTTTTATTGTGCTATAAATGAATGCTGCATGTTTTGTAGGGAGGATTCAGGTAACAGATCACTTGCAAAGAATGTGTGTCCTTTTAAATACGTTGTAGTTTAATCAGTGAAACTTTAGTCATCAAACTGTTGGCTAGAAACGCCTTAACAGGTGTGTTGGGTAACAGTGAAAACTAGTAAGTGAGTATGATCAGGAAATACCACAATCACAAACTGCAGACAAAGCCGTGACATCGTGAGGAAGAGTCACACAACAATCACGAGACACCAGGAAGACAAACAAACCAAAGCCCCAGATGCAACCAAGCAGATTGCATGTGATTCTGATCTCATTGGTATAAAGTTGATATTTGACTATACCGTTTCCCAGATCTATCAGATCATTAAGTAAAGTATAAGAAAGGGTGTGATGTGAATCTTTAAAATTTCAGATATTCAAAGCAAATAGTGCCTGCAGAAATAATCATAATTAAATCATTTCTCCCATTTCATCAGAAAAGTAAAATTTCACCTGGAGGAAAGTAATTGGAGAGAACTTACTTGAAGCTGCTTCGGTATCACAGTCATGTTTTTGATAAGAAAACTCCATTTTAAACGGAGACATAACGATAAAATTAACACCACAAGATAAAAACACTTAAGAGTCATTATCTGAGTGCGTCAAAATCAGTTGGAAATAGAAAAAAATGATTTTTCTTGAAAATTTTACCATTTTTAACTTCTGTCGAGTGATGAACAAAAATGCATATTTTATTCAATTATTCACTTCCGTTTCCATGACAACGACGATATTCTATTTTTAGCATTTTTCAGCAATATTTTGAGCTAGAAAATACAATATTTTGGTCAGCCCTACCCAAGAGGCAATGTGGCATATGTTTGTGTTTGTGCTTTCATACATGACTTGGTACTTTACCCTTGTACTGATTCTGTTACTTTTCCGTTTCCATGGTAACACGCGCTATGATGGATTTTACATGCTATTATGCATTTTTCAATGCACTAAAAATTGGCAATTTTCAATATAATTTTCCAAAAATTTATACATAATTTCTTATTTTTTTTTTCGCTCCCAATTAGTTAACTGATACATTTCACCATATTGAAAAATTGGGACTGGATTATTTTTTATTTTGAAATAAATTTTATTTGAAGTTGATTACTGTCCAAGAAAAATCATGATGTTTTTAGATGAACAAAATGATTCTGATCTTTTGTATTTTATCTAAGAAGTGATTATCTGTCACAACAGAAGTACCGTTTCACACAACCATCGTGTAGCAATTCTACATACTACTTTAAATTATTGTGGTTTAATGCTTATAATGATATAATATTAGGCATCAAAGTTTAATGTAAAATTAAATGCTATTTTGCTTAAAACTAAACATTTTTAACAAATTTTATGACAACAGGAAGTTCTTATTGCATGAATAAATTGCCCAGGATATTTTTTAATTTTTGGTGTAACTAACAATCTGGTTGCTATGGTAACTATCCAAAATAATGTTACCTTAACAATGACCAAATAACTCTGGTATCATGCATAACTTGATATAAATACCTTTTTCATTAATGTAATGTCATTGATTTGAGGAGCAAATGGATGTGTGGCATTTTGTTCTCTCTCATTCTTAGTTAAACCTCAATAAAAGCACGGTTGCTATGGTATTTGGGTCATTTTATTCCTATGGAAGCTAAAAAAGTTTCCATATTCACCTAGAAAATTACCAAACAAATGCTATTATTATTTTCATTAACATAACTTTAAGATGTCCTGACCTTATGAATAGACATTCGCAGGTGAGCAACCCAAGGCCCTTGGGCTCTCTTGTTTTTTGTAACATTTAAAATCAAAATATTAAGAATATTAGAAACCTTAAGATTAAAGAAACTAGCATGACTTTTTGAAGATATTTGGCATTTGCTATAAAAGGTGTAAATTATCTCAACATTACCCATAGCAACCATACTTTTGGTGACACAAAAATTAAAATACTGTTCCAGTTTTCTCACAAACATCTTTTAGAAACACCATAATATTATGTTGTCATTCTCCCAAATCTGCCTTTTTGGTCAAAATTTCAATTTATGTATACCTTTTTAAATCGATAAGTGGCGTAAATTAGAGCCCGGAAGATGTAGAAAAGCTCATTTTTAATGTCAAACCTATATTTGCAAGCTCTTAATTCAAAGTGACACAATGTTTAGGAGGTGGGATGGGTTACCATTCTATCCCATATAAATATGGGAAATATTGTGAAATATAGGTATCAGTTTACTAATTGAGAGAAAAAACATTAATTAAGAATTTTTTAAAAAAAATGATATTGAAAATTGCCAATTTTAGTGCATTGAAAAATGCATGATAGCATGTCAAAATCCATCATAGCGCGTGTTACCATGGAAACGGAAAAGTAACAGAATCAGTACAAGGGTAAAGTACCAAGTCATGTTTATTGTATGAAAGCACAAACACAAACATTTGCCTCTTGGGTAGGGCAGTCCAAAATATTGTAATTTTTAGCTCAAAATATTGCTGAAAAATGATAAAAAAGAAAATCGTGGTTGTCATGGAAACGAAAGTGAAAAATTGAAAAAATATGCATTTTCGTTCATCACTCTTCAGTAGTTAAAAATGGGTAAAATTTCAAGAAAATCTATTTTTTTTTTTCTATATCCAAGCCATAATGGAGGTCAGATAATGACTCTTAAAAACGTTGAAATGTGATGTTGACGTCAGAACGATGATCTAGAAACCCAATTTTCTTCATGATTTGTTACATCGCGTCGACTTAACAATGTGCAAAGAAATCATCGTATCAGCCTGATCTGGGTCCACGGTGTTTGTCAGTGGTGTTGGGAAGTTGTGTGCAGCGGACGACTTCAGTGGACGACGTTTCCAGATGCATTTTTGACGGTAATGGGCATGAGAAGATAAACATTCCGCCTGCGCATCAAAGGAATGTGGCAGCCTGAACATGTCTGTAAGCATAATTTGTCATGACATGCTTCGGTATGCGCGCGTTGTCTCAATTTCATGTCGGTTTAGACAATGCGCATGTGTCGACACTGCATGCCATCTAGCACTGTTTTTTGATACAAACTTTATAAATTACTTAAAACCCTAAGGTATCTACCGAAATTAATCACCATGCTTTGACGATAATACTATTTATTTATTTATTTATTTATTCATGTATATACTTGTTTATTTGCTCTGACATTACTATATCTGACGTAAAATTCTGATGTAATAGTTCATGCTGAAATATTGTGTGCATTTTGACTAAATCGCGTTGGCAACTCTGTGCAATTTAAACCTATAACAAACTGCACTCCTGTACAAGCAAGAGTAAGAAATTATTAAATTATTATTTAATTATTACCGACACGCCTGGGGCATCGATTGTGGCCACTCTTTCGAGAACCCACGGTCGATTCTCTGGCGGATAGGAGGGAAACCTGTTCACAGCAAAATGCACATGCGTGCCGGCGCGAATACTGTAGACGTTTTTGACAGAGTTTTGCTATGGCTTTGCTGAAGTACTAAAATAAAGTAGTTTTGTCTTTTATACTATGAAAACATATATTTGTAAAGGACATGTCGTGAATATATATGTAGCCAGGTCATGGCTTTTATATGTATATATCAAAAAAAATAATAATAATAAGTAAACACAATTAAGCAGAAAAATGCTATTGACACAGTTACATGTAGAAGCAGAAAAATCTTCAAAATATAGCCTCCCCTTTAACCCTTGCAGAAGAGTTAATTCGTTTTAAAAATTACTGATACGTTGCAAATTAATTCTCCTGTTGTCGCCACCATGCTATGTTTGACTCATTTGATATGTGCTCATATGTAACAATTGTTATCTGAGCGTAGAAATAAGAGATTGTTTGTTTGTTTGTTTTCGTATCATGCTGAAATGTCTGTCAAGTAGTGATTCAAATCCAGCTACTGGAATGCAAGGACACACAATGGCGAAGAATATGCATTTTCGTCATTTAAAGCCGTTGAGGTCGCATTACGGGATTTATCGAACCTAAAGATAACAGGGCATGCTTTGTTACCTTACAAACCCGTAGAATTGTGTGGGAGGGACGTTACGTTGACGGCACCACAATTTTGCAAATTAAAATAACCTGTTGTATACGGGAAGTAAGCATTAAACTTGCTTAACTGCCACATGACCATTCTGCGTAAACATTATGGTGCCTTTAAAATGCAGAATTATAAATTTTGACGTCATAATACTCATTTTGTTAACGTCTAGCATTTTGAAGTAAGAAATGTGGCAAAAATCAGGAATCGATACAATCAATTACCACACCTGACCCAGGATACCACATGGGAAAGTGACAAAACCACATGTCAATTAAACATCACAAGCGAGAGCCAAGAGGTTTATTTCTTGCAATCAATGTGCTTTTATTGAATAAAACTCAACCGCAATAAACGTAATATTTGGTCTTGACGTTAATTACGTTAAGCGTTTGAAATCATAACGTACGGTTGCAAGCTGATAATTTCCTGGTTCTCCAAATGTATTTACAAAAACCCTGTTTTTGATAGAAAATTAACTTTTATTGACCGTGTCTCACAGTCAGGTAATTACGCGCATGCTAGCCGACATTCTTGATCGACGTAGTCGCATAACCCTATTGCATAGTGACGGATACATGCTGCTGTTATGAAATAACATCACATCTACACAGCCGACTTGCTTTACATTTAAGTATATGTTATGCAGCTACTAAGGTCTACATATAAGAGGTTGGGTTTCACATATACCGAGGGCCTTTAAAAACGCACCATTTTATATTTTCTGTCTCTTCCACATGATTGGTTTGAGGATGTTTTCTTTATCATTTTCTATCCTCTTGCAAAATGGACCATGATTTGCCATGATTTCGATTTGCTCATGCTGTTCATTCTGACGTAATATCGACGTAAGTGTTTTTCAACGATTGTCGTCTGACAAATGTGAATTTGATTCAATTTGAAAACAAACACTTTTAGGTGGTAGCCAGATGTCTTAACAAAAGGAAAAATAATTTTTTTTCAGAAATAATCGTTTTATTACACTCCCACTCGCAGCGTTTCTTTGCTAACGTCAGTCTTAAATTTTCAAACATCAATAACAGACGAGTGACGTCCGCGCATGTCGCGATACTTTTGTTTTTCATGTAACTGATTGAGGAGTATCTGTTGGCAACAAAAACAATTTGATTATTCCTGATCCTTAGGATATAAACGGCCAATTACGTCAAAAACAATGACGTCGTGCAGACGTACTGAACGTTGCCAGAGGCCGAAAACTTCATGTTTTGATTCTGTCTTTCCTTTTGCTTTCAAGAACAAACATCGGTTCGAAAACATTTTTTCGTTCATTATGGAAAGTATGGGTACTATACTACAGCAAAAGAAACGCATATTTTGCATATTTGGTAAAGTGTTTAAAATGGTGGTTAAATACTGATCTAATGATATATGTAAGGTATCACTGATGTATTGAACATGTGAATTATCAAATACATCACAAATTGATGGCTCATTTGAATAATGATAATAAAGGGGCGCAACTCTGAGCATAATAAATTAACTCATGATAAAGGCGACTTTCGAGATGGTGTATGCCTAAAGCCACTGAACAGATAAGAATGAAAATCACTCAGTGTAATTATCATGACATACAGACTACTTACGAAGTTTAAATTTTTCGATACTCTTTACGATGGACTATTGTGACCCAGTTACATTATCGGACAATTAATCGGAAGTGTGTTTAATACAGGCATGAAAGGGTCCAAACAATTGTTTTAAACGGTTCTGTTGGACACTACCTTACTTGACATCAATCATACTGTTCCAGATATTCTTACACCCCAAGGATTCTGGTGGTTTTCAATACCAGTGCAAAAAATGCAAAAATGATGATTTTTGGATTAGCAGTATAATTTATACAGCAGTACATTTTTAGCTCACCTGAGCCGAAGGCTCCGAGGTGAGCTATTAGTATACCAATGACTCCGTCGTCCGTCGTCCGTCCGTCGTCCGTCGTCCGTCCGTCAACATTTTCAAACATCTTCTTCTCTGAAACCACTGGGCCAATTGAACTCAAATTTCATTTGGAGACTCCTTAGGATGGGGGAACCAAAGTTTGTTCAAATGGTCCTGGTCACATGGCCAAGATGGCCGCCATGCCCATATATGGTAAAAACCCTTTAAAATACTTCTTCTCCAGAACCAGAAGGCCGATGACCTTGGGACTTGGTATGTAGCATTGGGGATGTGGGGCCTACCAAGTTTGTTCAAATGATGATCCTGGGTTGACCTTGACCTACTTTACGTCAAGGTCGAATTTGCTTCCTAATGCATTTAAATGGGGAAATTTTTGAAAAGTTGAGTTTTTGAAAACTATTGAAGCCAAAGTCATTATTCTCACTTGATATGTTTTATCTAATGTGACAATGGCTATAAATAAGTTCCAAAGGTCAAGGTTGACCTTTGACCTTTCAGACAAGGCCGCTCATATTGGAGTCCCTTCAATATATTAAAACATAGTTTTCTCAGAAAACATTGGGCCAATTGAACTCAAATTTCATATGAAGACTCCTAACAATAAGATAGTCTAGATTTTATGCAAATTGTTTTGGTCACCTGACCAAGATTGCTGACATGCCCATATATGGTAAAAACCCTTTAAAAATCTTCTTCTCCAGAACCAGAAGGCCGATGACCTTGGGACTTGGTATGTAGCACTGGGGCTGTGGGGCCTACCAAGTTTGTTCAAATGATGATCCTGGGTTGACCTTGACCTACTTAACGTCAAGGTCAAATTTTGCTTTCTAATGCATTTAAGTAGGTTTTTTTGGAAAAGTTGATTCTTTTAATACTGTTGAAGCCAAAGTCATTGTTCTCACTTGATATGTTAAGAGGCAATTCCAAAGGTCAAGGTTGACCTTTGACCTTTCAGCCAAGGTCACTCATATTGGAGGTCCACCAATATATTAAAACACCATTTTCTCAGAAACCACTTGGCCAATTGAATTCAAATTTTATATGGAGACTCCTTAAGTTGAGTGGAGTAAATTTGAACCAAATGGTAATGGTCACATGACTAACATGGCCACCACTCCCATATATGGTAAAAACTCTTTAAATCTCTTCTTCTCTGGAACCAAAAGCCCATTTGCTTTGGGACTTGGTATGTAGCATTGGGGATGTGGGCCCTACCAGGTTTTGCGCAAATGATGAGTCTAGGTTGGCCTTGACCTACTTTATGACAAGGTCAAATTTGATTCCTAATGCATTTATATGGAGAAATTTTAAAATGTTTATTTTTCTATAACTGTTAAAGCCGAATTCATAATAGTGAAACCTATTGAGACAATGGTTTTATATTAAGTACCAAATGTCAAGCTGACCTGTGACCTTTTATCGAAGGTCACTCATTTGGACTGCCACACACCTATCTAAACATCTTTTTCTCAGAAATCACTGGGCTGTTTGATGGATTATTCATTAGATTGTTTAGGGCACTTGACCAAAATGGCTGCAGCCCCCATATATGGTAAAACAAAATTTGTTCCATTATAAGCTGTGGTTGACCTTGACCTATTTTAACATTATTAAGGAGATCAGGTGAGCGCCTCAGGACCTTCAGGTCCTCTAGTTAAGTTTTATGCTGTTTTCTTATCTTTTACAGTGTGTTAATCGTGACATGCAATGAAATCGGATTCAAATAATGTGTTTTCCAATGTACGACACTATTTTTTGCGTTTTTTGCATTAATTGACAAAAAATAATAATTAACTTTTAAATGACGAATAAAATGGTCTGTAACGAGTGCATGAGTCCGTTCAAACATGTTCATATCATTTAGGGTAAAATTTGATAAGGGTTTCTGGTATTAAATGGATATTAAAAATATGCGTTTCTTTTGCTGTCAAGTATATGTGACTTTTTGAATTTGAGTTGTCTCAGAATTATCGCGACGCCACGGCAATCATAAGCCCCAGCGTTTCGATATTCTTATTGAATGTAAGCTAAGTGACGGAAGTTGTCAAAAAAAAAATCACATGATGAAAATATCCAATTTTTCGACGTAAATTAGCATTTAAGCAGGTGGTGCGTTTTTAAAATCCTTCAGTATATTTGCACATCGAACGGATAATGACATCAGACGTCGGAGAACAAGATTAGATAAATATGAAATAGATTAGATATATGTTTTTTTTTATTAATATTGCAACCTGTAGATCTATTCAACGAAAATCGATCGAAACACAGGCCCAATTGAATTTATCATAGAATTATAAATAACACTCGAGCATGCAATGCTGTTATCGATGCACAAGCGCTTTCATATTTTATTCATTTACCGAAAAGCCATGGATATGGACTGCAAGGTGTCAAACCAGTTTGCGCACCACTTGCATACTAATATGATTTCTAAACAGCACTCACTGAGAGGATCATTTAAGTTTTTAGGGTACTTGCTAAAATGAAATGGCAAGCTTCTTCACTTGTGGAAGGTCGCCGAGGTGATTACTAAAAAACATGTAACATATCGGTGACGACGACGATATTTATGTTGATATTGTAGTTTTTTTTTGTTTGTTCGATTAGATTCTTTACGTCCCAGTCAACAATTTTTCAGTTACTTCGGGACGTGTCTTCCTGTGTCGAAACAGAACTAAGCAAGGGCTAATGCGTGAAAGGTCTTGCTCAAGGACTTAACGCAGTGACGCCGGTGAGGCTCGAACCCGCAACCCATCGACGCTACCACTGAGCCACTTCGCTTGTTTTTCTTGTTATATGATAGAGACAAAACTACATATTAAACCCTAAAATATGTAAGGGTACGGTTGAAACGATTTCCTAAAAGTTAGAAATGCTTCTACCACGAGAGTGTTTTTTATTTTCTATTACACATAGTATATATTTATAAACACATGTTTTTTCAAAAGCATGATTTAGTCAGCTTTTAAAATGCGAGAATAGCTCGAAACTAATAAAATAGTACGCACATGGTAAATCCAATAGTTATACATGTACAATGTACCATGGTTTATCCGCCTGAACGTTGTGGTAATCCTCGAGCTTTAGCGAGTGGATTTTCTCCGTTACAGGCAGACAAACCCTTGTAAAACTTTTATACCCTCTACATCAGTGTAGATCTTTCACATTTGAGTTATTTTGTTCTAAGTATAGTATACATGTCGATAAGCGCATGTGTGTTTTTAACAGGGAAGCGGGAAAACAGGCCATGGTATAGTGCCAGTCAATAGTCGAGAATATTGACCGGCCAATACTTCAGTGACTCATGACATAGCAAAAAATAGACAATTACTCTGTATACAGACGGTTGGGTAATAATATCTATTACATTTGGATTGGGAGTTTTATGTACCAGAAAACCCTATAAGGTTACTTTGGCAAACAGTGAAGACCCAGATGAAATGCCGCCTTATGCGGTATTTCATCAGGGTCTGCACTGTTGTCGAAGACAAAATTCGATCTCCCTTTGATGTGCATAACTAGTACAGAAAATACAATATTCTTTCTGGAAATTTTAACTTGTGACCCCTCGTTATACACAATGGACCGTCCTGACTAAATTGTGTTTAGCTTCAGGTCCAAAACGGGTTAACAAGCAATCATTCTAATTTCAGACCCAGTATTTTACAACGGAAGAGTAAAAAGTCGTCTGTTGGTTAAGATGGATTTTAGCTGGTTTTGGGACGAGCGGTTTTGGTTCCCAGCTAATCGTTCCTGGGGGTGGAAAGACCTTGAGAACTTGGAAGGAAGCACCGAGTACCGACCACAAATAAAGGATCTTCATTGGGCTGTTCCATTCGGACTTTGTCTCCTTGTTGTCAGGTTTTTGTTTGAACGGTGAGTGTACTAACTTTAAGTTCGCTGCTTGTCCAAGTGGGCAGGGATTTTGAAGGTCTGCAACCGCTTGAGATGTGCAAAATATGAAACGCACAATAGAGTGCATATCCTGAGATTATTGATATGAAATGAGCTGCGGCATGAAAAAACTAAAACTGTAGCAGTGCGTCACGAGCCTAGGCATCAACTCAGTCTGTTGTCACCGCTGTCCTGGGTCCCATTGGGCGCACAACAAAGACTGATGAGACTAGTTGCATGCACAGGCTGATCTGAGTTATCGCATTGCGCTCACTCAAAGAAGTTTTGGCCCCTCTTTAGGGTCAATGACGTCACGAAAACCAAATCAATCAATCCAAAATGGCCGCAATCCGACCTCGGATGACCTGTGACGCGTTCGGTTACACCTCGGAGGGTGAGTCAATGCTCTAAAGGACAGGAAGGTAGAGTCACGTCCTAGATTTTCTCCTCCTGCCCTCCACCTCCTCTCCTCATTCTTTCACTTCCACTTATACTTCTCCCCTCCTACTCCTGTACGCTACATCTAAATCCAACTTACTTCTTAACCATTGACCCTAAAGGGGGGGGCATACTACTACTTAATATTTTGGTTTTCAAGTAAACCAACGAAAGCACTTTCAACTATTTTTTAGAATATTCGACTCTAGTGCACCCTACCCATTAATTTGTTCATGTTTGATTAGTTCCAACAATGTGGCATTTTGAAAAGTGTAGTCTTACGAGCCTGTGCACTAAGAAACTCCAAAAAGTGCTCAGTCAGTAGCTTAGCACTCAAAGAATATTCCAGCGACAAGCAAAGGCTCTGATCTGACTGGGCGTATGCGCAGGCTGATCTGGGGCTTTGCTGGTCGCACATAATATCATGTCGCGGCTCATTTGTAATCTTCATTGATAACGAACTGCAAACAAATAAGGTAGTTTTTACGGCTGGCTGCTTATTGACATTTTAAAATGTATGGCCAGGACAACATCCATGCTCATGTCAAATGAGCATAAAGAAATTTGTATAACCGTGTGCCCAGTTCTTAGGTACAATGATTGTCGCGATAAAACCAGTCCGAACAAAGATGATCTTACATTCTTGGACTATCATCCAAGCAGTGAATGTAAAACTTATGTAATACGGTTTGTGGGATTAGTTGACTATCACCTTCTCAGTGAATGTAATATTAATAAAACACAGTATCACATAGACTTCTTTGACTATCACCCTCCCAGTGAATGTAATACTGATATAATACAGTATCACATGGGCTTCTATGACTATCACCTTCTCAGTGAATGTAATACTTATATGATACAGTATCACATGGGCTTCTTTGACTATCAACCTCTCAGTGAATGTAATACATATATAATACAGTATCACATGGGCTTCTTTGACTATCAGCCTCTAAGTGAATGTGATACATATATAATACAATATCACGTGGGCTTCTATGACTATTAACCTCTTAGTGAATGTACTACTTATTTAATACAGTATCACATGGGCTTTTTCGACTATCACCCTCTTAGTGAATGGAATACTGATATAATACAGTATCACATGGGCTTCTATGACTATTAACCTCTCAGTGAATGTAATACTTATATAATACAGTATCACATGGGCTTCTTCGACTATTACCCTCTCAGTGAATGGAATACTGATATAATACAGTATCACTTGGAATTTTTTGCATATCACCCTCTCAGTGTATGCAATACATAAATAATACAGTATCGCATGGTCTTCTATGACTATCACCTTCTCAGTGAATGTACTACTTATATAATACAGTATCACATGAACTTCTTGGACTATTATCCTCTCAGTGAATGTACTACTTATTTAATACAGTATCACATAGGCTTCTATGACTAACACTCTCTCAGTGAATGTAATACTTATATAATACAGTATCACACGGGCTTCTTAGACTATCACCATCTCAGTGAATGGAATACTGATATAATACAGTATCACATGGACTTCTTTGACTATCATCCTCTCAGTGAATGGAATACTTATATAATACAGTATCACATGGACTTCTTTGACTATCATCCTCTCAGTGAATGGAATACTTATATAATACAGTATCACATGTATTCTTGGACTATCACCCTCTCAGTGAATGTAATACTTATCTATAATACTAAATAAACGAATTACCGCATAAACTGAAAAATCGAGGTCATTTTCATGCTTGATTTCTTTACTGTTACTTTAAGATATTGCTTTCATTGATAATCTCGGTTAGGATGAGTTTTCATTTAGCATAGATTTAGAGAATTTTGGAATTAAGTGTGTTTTCTAAAAGAACTGCGCCCTCTGGCGAATGTTTCTATATTTAGTGTATGTCACGTTCATGGTCACGCGTCACTATTTTTAGATCGATTGGGTTTCCAATACAAACTGAATGGAGATGACCGAAGCGTTCCGAATTTTTGTGTATATGTCATATGTATATGTGTATTATGCTGTGTCAAGTCGGCCATATTATAAACAACAATGGGGAAAACGCCGCCAAACTCGCCAAAGAAAAAAAGATATGGCTGTAATTTTAAATAATCCCTTATCAAAACTGATTATTAGTCGCGGTAATCATCACACCTTTCTTCGACACACGCTTAATAATCCTAAGTGTCAAGGTCGCTGCGCATAATGTACTGTTTACATCGATTGGCTTGGTCGTACCACTTATATCACGGTAGGCAATGACGCTATCAAATATTATTAGTAAAAGGCGCCTCGCTGAAGTTTTTCTGTGATTTTCTTGACGAGAAGAAATAAACATAACCGCATTTACAAGTATCAGCTTTTGTAAAAAGAAAATAAAAAAAAAATCGTCGGTTCCAGGTCATTTCGGCCCATGGTCATTTCGGCCCAATAATCCCTTTTTGGTTCTTAGAAAAAAATAAATCTCACTCCTAAAAAATTTGGTAAAATTGGTCCGCGCGGTAAATGCGAGCAGAAAATAACCATTTTAAGGGCGTCGCGCGCAATCTCACTCTTTAAGATTTCAAAAAGTTGACAGGTATGCAAATAACGAAGTAAGAACTACACCAAAATCACCACCTTAGAACGGTCAGGTGCAAGCTACTGGTGAGGGCTTGAGTTTGAATTTGTTTTTAGCTCACCTTAGCAGCATATGTCAGCTTATAGGTAGGATGCCCATGGTCCGTTGTCGTCAACAATTTCAAACATCTTCTTCTCGGAAACCATTTGACCAATCAAAGACAAATTTTATGTGGAGCCTCTTTGGGTAGGGGGAACGAAAGTTTGTTTGTTGCATCTGGGTCACATGACCAAGATGGCCGCCACGCCCATATATGGTAAAAACCCTTCAAAAATCTTCTTCCCCGGAACCGGTGAACCAATTTCCACAAAACTTGGTATGTAGCAGTGGTGACTCTGCCCATCATACTTTGTTCAAATGATGACCTACGGTTGACCTTGACCAATTTTACAACAAGGTCAAATTTGTTAACTTAGGCTTTTCTACAGGAAAAAGTGAAAGCTGTTGATTTTTTCACAAATATTTCAGCCTCTGACCTGAAACCAACTGAAATAATGAAGAATTGTGAGTATTGAAGGCCGAGGTCATTTCTTGACCTTGGCTAAAGGTCATTTACGTATATGAAAATTAAAACTGGCTTTTCTCGGAAATTGATGGGCCAATCAAACCCAAATTTTATATGTTAGCTTTCAGGTACAAGCAGGGTTCCAGTTTGAGGGCAAATCGGCGAAATACTTCGCCCCAGACCGCTCCGTTTCGCCTATAATGGTCGTAAAAAGGGAAGTGTATTTCGGCATATGGAGGCGCGGTGGCTCAGTGGTAGAGCGTCGGACTCGGGACCTAGAGGCCCCGAGTTCGAACCCCACGACCGCTGTGTAGTGTCCTTGAGAAAGGCACTTTCACCTTCCCAAAGTACTAATAATACCCAGGAAGAAGTGGCTCCGTCTCAACATGACTGAAAAATTGTTTACCGGGACGTAAAACACCAATCAATCCAAACCATTTCGGCATCAGTGTTCCTTTTCAGGCCATTTTGGGGGGCGAAATTCGGCCCCACTCCCAAAGGCGAAACACCTCCTTTTTCCCAATTGGCACAGTAAAATTCCCAATCAGAAGTTGGAAGAAAAATAAGGAGAAAAAGTTTGTTTTTTAACCACGAAAAGTAACGACATTTCCAGGTTTGCCTTTGAAGAAGATAATTTGGTATACAAAAATTTCCTTAAATATTGTATTTCTTTGCATTTTGAGTGTGAAAACCACTCATTTATTGGTTTGGGCAGCTACCACTTAAAAAATTGCAGACTAATTTTTCCGACATTGTCCCTATTTTTGGACAGTACCAGTAACCAACACAACACTAAACTATAATAATCAGCAGACCTTAGTATAAACTTAAATTGACACTAGCTTTAAACAAGTACAGACTTTTGGGGGGGGGGGGACTCACAAAACAGTAACAAAACAAACAGAACTTCTATAAAATAGTTAATTACTACCATTGATGGCAACTAGAGTTATGAAAGTTCAAGACACCTTTCTCTGACTCACGCTCAATAATCCTAAGTTTCAAGGTCGCTAAACAGCTTACATTGATAGGCTTGGTCGTACCACTTGACGCAGTAGGCAATGACGCTATCAATAAAATCTGTTTAAAAAAGTGCATTGTTCAGAAATAAGAACCTGGATTTGAGCGATTTTTGGCATTGTTTGGAGGAAAACAAATATAGTAAAAGTCACCTCGCTGAAGATTTTTAGTGATTTTCAAGATGAGAAGATATAAGCATAATCATGTTTACAAGTATCAGCTTTTGTAAAAAAAATTAAAACTCGCCGGTTTCGGGTCATTTCTGCCCATACCTATTTGGGCCCATGGTCATTTCGGCGACTAGAATCGCCAATACAAGTTTCAGATTTCATAAAGCTGTGAAAAATTAACACACATGAAAGGGGGATACAAGTTTCAGCTTTTTTAAATGCAAAATAAAGGTAAATTGACAATCATGAAATATTTCCGCGCTTGCGTGGGCTCTTTTCTAGTATTATATAAATATAACATTCTTGAGAGGGTGCTAGTCGAAAACATCATCCCGAGGAATGTGATTATCAACCGAGGCGCAGCCGAGGTTGATAATCATATTTAGAGGGATGATTTTTTCGACTAGCACCCTCTCAAGAATGTTATATTTATCTTATAATACCGAACATTATTCCTTTATTTTCTTACCATGGTGAGAGAAGTTTCAAAGACAACGCAATGTGTAAAAAAGTTTGAAATAATATCTTTCACAAAAGGATTGTGTTTGTAAACAGTTTGGGTCTTCAAGCTGGTGGTGATCGTAAACAAATCGTGCCTAATAATCACAGATGACTTCAAGCACTTAAGGCTACTTAGCTTGCAGAGTCGCGGAAATCAACATTGTAGGCTAAATGGAGTTGCTGTAGATGATGCGGTTTTGTTGCAAAACAGAAAATTTCGCCTGATCTGCTCGATTTTGGTTCCAAAGTGTTCCGCTCGTTCTAACTAAGAAAACGAGTACCCACACTTTATGTTTCTGTCCACAAATAACGAAGTTATTGGGAGTTTTAAGTGATCACGCCATGGCTCATACATGTACTATCCGCCATTGTAGGTTAGCGTCTCCTCGAGTAAACGAACCGTACGCGCATCAGTGGCGCGCATGTGATAGTCGAAATTATCGCAGGGTGATAGTCGAAATTAGCACCTGCTGGCCTATGGAGGTTTTACATAGGAATTCTATGTGAGGTATAATAAAATATAGTATCACATGGGCTTCAATGACTATCACCCTCTCAGTGAATGTACTACTTATATAATACAATATCACATGGACGTCTTGGACTATTATCCTCTCAGTGAATGTACTACTTATATAATACAGTATCACATGGACTTCTTGGACTATTATCCTCTCAGTGTATGTACTACTTATATAATACAGTATCACACGGGCTTCTTCGACTATCACCCTCTCAGTGAATGGAATACTGATATCATACAGTATCACATCGTCTTGTTTGACTATCACCTCTCAGTAAATGGAATACTTATATAATTCAGTATCACATGGGCTTTTTTGACTATCATCATCACAGTGAATGTAGTACTTAGATAATACAGTATCACATGCGCTTCTATGACTATCACCCTCTCAGAAAATGTAATACTTATATAATACAGTACTACATGTGCTTCTTTGACTATCACCCTCTGAAGGTATTAGATACTAATATAATACAGTATCGCGCGGGCTTCTTTGACCATCATCCTTTCAGTGAATGTAATACTTCTATAATTCAGTATTACATGTGCTTCTTTGACTATCACCCTCTCAATGAATGTAATACTTATATAATACAGTATCACACGGGCTTCTTTGACTATCATCCTCTCAGTGAATGTAATACTTATATAATACAGTATCACACGGGCTTCTTTGACTATCATCCTCTCAGTGAATGAAATACTCATATACAACAGTCTCAGAGGGGCTTCTTTGACTATCACCCTCTCAGTGAATGGAATAATTTTATAATACAGTATCACATGGGCTTCTTTGACTATCGCCCTCTCAATGAATGTAATACTTATATAATACAGTATCACACGGGCTTCTTTGACTATCATCCTCTCAGTGAATGAAATACTCATATACAACAGTCTCAGAGGGGCTTCTTTGACTATCACCCTCTCAGTGAATGGAATAATTTTATAATACAGTATCACATGGGCTTCTTTGACTATCGCCCTCTCAGTGAATGTAATACTTATATAATACAGCAGCACATGGGCTTCTTTGACTGTCATCCTTTCAGTGAATGTAATACCTATATAATGCAGTATCACATAGGCTTCTTTGACTATAATCCTCTCCGTGAATGGAATAATTTTATAATACAGTATCACATGGGCTTCTATTACTATCACCCTCTCAGTGAATGTAATACTTATATAATACAGTACTACATGTGCTTCTTTGACTATCACCCTCTGAAGGTATTAGATACTAATATAATACAGTATCGCAGGGGCTTCTTTGACCATCATCCTTTCAGTGAATGTAATACTTCTATAATTCAGTATTACATGTGCTTCTTTGATTATCAGCCTCTCAATGAATGTAATACTTATATAAAACAGCATCACATGGGCTTCTTTGACTGTCACCCTTTCAGTGAATGTAATACCTATATAATACAGTATCACATAGGCTTTTTTGACTATAATCCTCTCCGTGAATGGAATAATTTTATAATGCAGTATCACATAGACTTCTTTGACTATCACCCTCTCAGTAAAGGTAATACTTATATCATACAGTACTACATTGGCTTCTTTGACTATCACTCTCTCAATGAATGTAATACTTATATAATACAGTATCACACTGGCTTCTTTGAGTTTTATCTTCTCAGTGAATGTAATACTTATATTATACAGTTTCACATGGGCTTCGTTGACTATCACCCTCTCAGTTAATGCAATACTTATAAAATACAGTAACGTAAGGCACTCTCTCAGTGAATGTTATACTTATAAAATACAGCATCACATTGGCACCTTTGACTATCACCCTCTCAGTTAATGTAATACTTATAAAATACAGTATCACATGAGATTATATAATAAAGTATCATACAGTATCACATGGGCATCTTTGACTATCATCCTCTCACTGAATGTAATTCTTATTTAATACAGTATCACATGGGCTTCTTGACCATCACTCTCTCATTGAATGTAATACTTATATAATGCAGCATCACATGGGCATCTTTGACTATCACCCTCTTAGTAAATGTAATACGTATATAATACAGTATCAAATGGGATTATATAATACAGTGCCATACAGTATCACTTAGGGATCTTTGACTATCACCCTCTCAGTGAATGTAATACTTATATAATACAGTATCACATGGGCTTCTTTGACTATCAGCCTGTAAGTGAATCTGATACGTATATAAAACAGTATCACGTGGGCTTCTATGACTATCAACCTCTCAGTGAATGTAATACTTATATAATACAGTATCACATGGGCTTCTTTGACTATCACCTACTCTGTGAATGTAATACTTATATAATACAGCATCACATGGGATTCTGCTGCTGCTGCTACTACTACTACTACTTCTACTACTACTACTACTACTACTACTACTTCTACTACTACTACTACTACTACTACTACTTCTACTACTACTACTACTACTACTACTACCACTACTACTACTACTACTACTACTACTACTTCTGCTACTACATCAACTACTACTACTACTACTACTACTACTACTACTTCTACTACTAATTCTACTACTACTTCTACAGGGTTCGCTTGAAAAATACTTGTCTGTCATCCTCTCAGTGACTATCATCACCACAATTCTATACTAATCATCTTACAAATGGACTCTAATGTTTCAAAAGTAGAATTTTAACGTGTAAATCAGTAAAGAAGTCCTTGAAAAGTCCTTGAATTTTACACAATCTTGTCTGTATGAACCCTGTAATACCACTACTACTACTACAGCAATGTCATTAACCCCTCACACATGTTGGCATTTTAAAGTTTATGACCTGGACAAATTTCCTTCTCTTGTGAGAATGAAATCATTTTATACCTACGGGGCCCTGGTCAAATTGTTGATGTGAACGTACTTTGTGTTTGCATGCAGGAACCACCATCGACGAGCACGATCGCCTTTACGATAAAGCACGAATTATCGTCATTACAGGTGCTTGTATGAATCCTCTCTCTATATATTTCCAGGTTTATGGTAGTGCCTGTTGCTTTAAAGCTTGGTGTGTCAGATGGGAAGAAACTTTTACCCAGACCAAACCCAGATCTAGAAAAAGCCTTTAAACAAAACCAACATCCAGATGATAAAACTATAGTGGTTAGTGCATGTATTATTTGATTTGTTTGTACATAAGGGTTTGGTACTTTTCGCATATATGCCAGTAGTGAAGCTTCAGATGGCAGATGCTTGTATTGATCAGGATTGGAGATTAGATGCGCATGCAGCATAAATGCATGGACTGGCTTGGCTTATGTACATGTATTGTTTTGTTTCAACTTCAAACTGATAAATTTGATTGCCATAAAAGCATGTTGTGGAACATATTGGGAGTATGTGCGGATCCAGAGGGGGACAGGGGTCCCGACCTCCTGGAAAATTCGATAGATTATTACGTTTAATCTTGAGCGGACAGTCAGTCTAGTGACATCAATGGAATCCATTAACTTTATGTCACATCAGAAAGACAGTTGTTAAGTGAGCCGCAACATGAGATTTCCAACAATGTGGTATGTGCGACCAGCAAGGCTTCAGATTAGTATGCGTATATGCGCAGTCTGATCATAGCTTTTTTAGTCGCTTGATTATTCTACGGGTGTTAAGCTACTGACCGAACAACATTTGAGCTTCCTAGCTTAAAAGGAGGCTGCACAGGCTCATCTGAGTCTACACTTGTCAAAATGCCACATTGTTGGAAATCACACAAACATGCATTTATCAGATAACCAAGTTTTTTTCGCCACATATATAAGTATTACACGATTGTTTTCGAAACTATTGAAAACATGAACCAAAACAATCCAGATCAAAGTGCAAATAGGTTTAGTTTACGTCCCAGTAAACAGCTATGGTCAAGTCGGGATGGTCAGATCACCTAATCACATTTTTTTCTGGGCAAGCTAGAACAAGCGGTTAACTAGTACTTCGTGTGTAACAACCCTCATTGAAACAGCCGAATGGAGGGAAATGGCCATAGAAATTATTTTATGATCAATCTCCACGAAAGTATGGGACCGGTCCGGGATCTGTACTGATACTTTTTCCAGGATCGAACTCGCGACCCCTGGATCTGCAGCCAGACACGCATCTGTAGCCAGACACGTTACCGACTGCACTACGTGGCCCTGTTCAAAGTGTAAATAATGGATTAATTGCGTTTTTCAGAGATTCCTAAATCTATGATCGCCATTTGACAGAAACAGCTCAAAGTTTCCTGGTTGTTAAGTACCTTCATATTTTTGTTTTACTTTTAATGTTTCTTTAAGGCATTAAGTAAACAGACGGATCTGTCAGAGAGGGCTGTTCAAAGATGGTTCAGGAGGAGAAAAGCACAAGATGCACCATCAGACTTAAAGAAATTCAGAGAATCCAGGTAATTGAAGCAGGATACTCATACCATCATGGTATCATGCTAATATATAGGTTCCCTTTCAAGAAACTATCCTCGATAACCTAGGCATTACTCATTATGTTACTCTGCATTCACCCCTGATGTAAAACGAGCAGGCCTTGAGTACCAAATTATTAAATATTTGATTTACTTATTTCTCAACCAAAACATATATTGTGTGTATTCAAATGAGACGGTTCTTTTGAGCACTTAAAACATGGGTAAGAAAATATTTACAAGATCAATCTCCAAATAATTTGTTAACCTACAGTTAATGTGGTGAAGAGTAGCGTATTTGATAATGTATGGGCTATCGAGGATGTCAGGGATTCCTTACCAGTTGTCCTTGGAAACTCAGGATATCTAGTCTGCATCTAAAAGCATGCCATCATCGGCCCAACAGTAAAAGGCGTTTCGATTGCGGACCGATGATCAACCCAGCTGGGATGTATAGCTTTGGTATCTTCCAGGGGGTCATGACGAGAATTTATAAGGAACCCTGTAATTTTTTGGTGTAACAGGGGGTGGGGAGACAAAGACATAAAGAAGACAGAAGCTTGAAAGCGTGTATGAAGTACAGTAAATCCAGAAATTTTCGCGACAATTTTATTTTCACGAATAGCGTAAAATTACATACTTGCGACCGAAAATTTCGCTACTGGGGTATAATTTACCTACACTCAGTGGCAATAAGTGAGTTCCCAAAATGGCAAACGCTGTTTCAGTTGCAAAAATTTAAGTACATTTAAAATTTGTATAATTTGAAAACGAGGAATGCAAATTATCTGAAAATTTGAACATATCACTATTTGCTATTTTTCAACTTAAGGATGCTAGATTAATATAAAGATAATATCATCTAGAGTTTGTGGGTGTTATTCATTTCGACCACTCTGATTTCTGAAACATTTTGAAAATTTGATGTGTGTTCTAAACTTCTTCCGTTTTTACATGACTATAGATATTGCTTATTGCTATATATTTTTGGTGATAATGGTGCTAAAATGTCATACTCGTGAGCTGTGAACAAGATGCGTTCACATATTCCTTATTCATTCATCGTCATATTAGGGGTGGGTGGGGTATGTGTATACCGGACCCAGAAATCTAAATTAGTGAATGAATCCACATTGTAAAAAAAAACAAAAAGTATCAGTCTTTCTAGGGTCTATATATGAGTGTTTGAAGCAATTAGTCTTTAAATGTTTCATTCCTTCTAATCGAAAAGACAGCACCCAGCCATACCTAACCCTTTGGTCAAATTTTGCTTTACGAGGGGGTACCCAAACTTTCATACAAAATCATAGGACAGTTCTTTTTAAAAAAATAAATGTTCTGTAAAAATGTAACCCCAATCGTCACTTTCAACTGAAAATAATTATTACACAAATATTATATCACTGGTTATGCTGCTTGTGGCACCAATATCAGGACTGACAGTGAAAATTAGCAGATTTTCTTAGTATCCAACCATAAATTATATCCATCAACATCTATTCAAAAATTACTTTTTTTCAAAATGAAAGGTGTTATGATACCTCACAAAACATACATACCCTAATTCCTGCATTTTTAGTTAGTTTGCTTTTTACAGCCAAAGTATACTGCAGTAGGATCGTTTACATGGTATTATTTTCAGAATTGATTAGAATGATTCTCCATGATGATACATTACTTCCATGCGAACACTTCTTGTACTTCAATAACAGCAGAATCTAGGGCGAAGATGTGTTACCAGTAAAATGCATGTAAGCCCCCCCCCCCCTGTGGCTTAGGCCGCTGTCCGTTATAAGGCGGTGGTTCTGTTGTTACTTGGTTGTTTATTGGTAGTCTGTAATTGTTCGGTGTTTTGTTATACGTTACTTTATGTCGATCATCTTGATGGGGAAGAAAGAGTTGGTTGCGTTTTTTAGTTTGTCTTCCTGGTGTCTCGTGATTGTTATGTGACTCTTCCTCGCGATGCCATGTGTTTGTCTGCAGTTTGTGATTGGGGTAACTCCTGATCATACTCACTTACTATATTTTTGACATTAAAAATTCGCGACCGAAGTATGAATTTTCTACATCAGTAAAAGGCAGTGATTTCACCATTTTGTGAAAATGTCTGTATTTACATTTTTTATAAGATTCTTGCTTGACACGATAGCTAAACAGATAGGTCAAGCACCAGTGATATGTTGTTTTGTGTTATCACTTTTGTAAAACAATTCCTATCTTTTTCAGTTGGCAGCTGTTATTTTATACAACCTTTTTCATATATGGAATGGTGGTAGTATGGGATGTAAGTATACAAGCGCAGATCCAGACAGTATTGTCAGAGGGGGTCCAACTTTGACAACTTGTTTTTTTAATAGACGGGGGGAGGGGGGACTCAAATACCACTATAAGCATGCCTATTATGGCCCGCCAGCGAAACTCTGGCGTGCTGATTATGGCCTAACATAATATGCTGGCTTGGTAGCTTTGTGATGTTCAAGGGTCCCGGACCAGTATTGCTAAGAAAAGTAAGAAAGGCGACAAAGATCAGAAATCGATACACCTGACCCAGGATACCACATAGGAAAGTGACAAAAACACAATTGCCATCACAATCAAGAGCCAAGAGGTCAGCCCGTTCCCAGCCGGTGACCACAAGACAGCTATGAACAGACGCGAATGCATGACAAACACAAGACATAATTAAAACACAAATGATCCACAAAAGAAGTACCCCCTTTGGACCATATATTTTAGTGACTTTTCAGGGGGGGTGTCCAGACCCCTGCCCCCACTCTGGATCTGCGCATGGTATGATCTATAGAAATAAAAGGTCACGCTCTTGAGATTTTGAAACTTACAGTATATGTGGAAAGTCATTGTTTAAGCATTTACACGCAGCAGTCTCTGGAATTCGGGTTGACAGTAAGTGTGTATGACCAGGAGTATGATCAGGAAATACCACAATCACACACTGGAGAACAACCCATGTAACGCGATGAAGAGACACAAGATACTAATAGTCACAAGGCACCAAGAATGCAATTCTCTCTCACTCTCTTACTCTTAGTATGGAAGAATGCAAAGATCAGCAATCGATACATACACAGTATTACTTTAGTTACTTGATCTGATGGGTCGGATCACGTCGAGTGGCTGCGCCAGGAACATCGGATCACACGAGACAAAGTCGAGTGTGATCCGGTTGTTCCTGGCGCAGCCACAAGACGTGATCGGACCCATCAGATCAATTTACAAAAGTGATAATGTTTTTATTATATTTCCCACATAAAACTAACAACAAACACTTCCATTTCAGTGAACAAACGCAACAAAAAATTAAAATTGATACCGTGTGACGTGACGTTGCAACACAGTATCAAGTCGGAAAAATGCTTGTATCAGGTATATTTCTTTGCAGGTATATAATAAAATCAAGTACCACACCTGACCCAGGACACCTCATGGGAAAGTGACAAAAACACAATAAAACATCACATACGAAAGAGCCAAGAGGCCATCTCTTTCCCAGCAGGTCTTTTCTTTTTCTGTTATGTGGTCTTAGTCAGATTTGTTTATGAATAGCTCATATATTAATAGACAAACATTATGTGGCAGGGGGCATAAATTCTCTGAACTTTCTTCTGTTTTAGAAACCTTATACTTGGAAGACCAGATTATGCTGGGAGAACTGGCCACACCAGGTGAGGCAAAATGAGCAATGACATGTGATTTCCAACAATGTGACATTTAGACATGAATAGACTCAGACGAGCCTGTGCAGCCTCCTTTTAAGCTTAGACATTCCAAATGATGTTCAGTCAGTAGCTTAACACTCATAGAATATTCAATCTACAAGGAAAGGCTCTGATCAGACTGCGCGTATGCCCAGGCTGATCAGAGGCTTTGCTGGTCGCACATACCACATTGTTGGAAATCTCATGTCATAGCTCAAATACTTATTAAAGTGTCTAAGTTGAAAACAATCATTGTAAATTATCATAAGTCACAGTAAACTCCCATTAAATCGAAGTTCATTGGAGTCGACTGTATATATATTCAGATTTGGCAAGCTCTTCATTTTCCAACACTGGTAATATGAATACATCTTTGCAAAAAAGCTAAAATAATGTAAATATGTCTGAAGCATCTAATAGTAAGTGAGTATAACCAGGAAATACCACAATCGCAGAATGCAGACCAATCCACTGCACCATGAGGAAGAGACACAGAAACGCAATTAAAATAAGGCAAATAGCTTTCCCTTTCTCAGAAAGATGATTACTAAACCAAGAATCATACTTTGAAACAAGTTCCAAATATACCACCACGCTTTCCAGACACACTTACTATAGGAGCAACAACAAATAGCAAAATGAACAACATAATCAACGCATCTGAACGAGGGGCATAATTGGGTTTTACTGGCCAAACCTTCTCCCTAGATTCTGCAGACAAAAACACAGGAAAACAAAGAAACACGTATAACTACAAAACTGCAATAATAGTAAAGCAACTGATTAACTAGGAAGACAATTGCAGAACTATGAACGACTCAATGTACTGTAATACAAAACCAGGACAACCAATAATGAAGCAAGAAAAACACAAAAAAACTCGGACAGACTGTACTCACAGCCACAGGATTGGGGGCTTTAATACATTTAAACGTCCAAATTTTCACCCAAAATGCTGCTGTTGTTTATGTTAAAAAGAGCCGCGGCATGGGATTTCAAACAATGTGGCATTTTGACATTTATAGACTCAGACAGGCCTGTACAGCCACATTTTAAGCTTAGAAACTCCAAATGGTGTTCGGTCAGTAGCTTAACAATCATAGAATACTCAAGCAACTAGCAAAGGCTCTGATCAGACTGCGTGTATGCGCAGGCTGATCTGAAGCTTTGCTGGTCGCACATACCACATTGTTGGAAAATCTCACGCACTGGCTCAAAAGTTGTTTTGCTCACATTGAGGCTACCTAACTTACACAATGCGCAATCACAGAGAAACATTCAAATCAAATTGATCTTTTTGAATTGACCAGTAACGGTTTTGAATTTATAATGTAAATCAGCAGTAAGTACTGTCTCTGATATGCCCAGTTACAGGAGAGTTTGTAGATGAACCATCAATTCTTAGTGTATATGATAGAAGTTAGATTATGTTGTTTGCTGTCTATGTTATGGAGAGCCCTATTTTAGTCAATTAGCAGTCAAAAGTGTGTTTTCATTGCTGAAATTCCTACTAAAATATACTATTGCAAAGGGAATAACCTCCGAATTAAAGACACCATCGGAATGGAAGCAATAAACATCTCTATCAAGAATCTACTTTTTTTCTAATGTAACTATTAAATGAGCATTACCAACGCTTATTTAAAATGGTTAAATGCATGCCTTAACTACGATGAGAATGCTACAAAAAAAGTGTACTGTATCTAAATTCATGTATTTATCCTATATCAAGATCACTGTCATAGTACATGATTCAAAATGGTTATACATATTATCAGTACGCTACAATATTGGTGGTGTAAATAATTATAGAGAGCAATGAATTTCATGCTTTGAAATATATGTTAAACTTATCAATTCGTTTGGGTTGTAAAACGTATAAACAAGGACACTGTTATACAGGATTTAAAGTATATGATCAACATATGAGTTCCATACTAAAATATTTTACTGACCGTTCCAAGGCGGTTCTTCTTTTGTGGATCTTTAATGTTTTTGTTCTGTCTTGTGTTTGCTATGCCTTTGTTCGCGTCTGTTTAAATGTGCTTTGTGGTCACCTGCTGCGAAAGGGCTGACCGCTTGGCTCTCGTTTGTGGTGTCTTACTGTGAGTTTGTCACTTTCTTATTAGTATCCTGGGTCAGGTGTGGTACTTGATTGTATCGATTCCTGATCTTTGCACCCTTACTTACTTACTTTCCATATTGGCTGTGGTAGTGATTATTAGGAACACTCTCTAACATGATTTAAAATATATGATCAACTTATTAAATTAAAAATGGGGAAATATTTATATGCTGTAGAGAGCTGTTACATGATTAAATTGTAAGTTGAACACATCAGTTCCATTTTTGTTGTGAACATACTTATCTAGAGATATGCTCTACGTGATAATTATTGTATGATTAGCCCTTAAAGCGCCAATCACGACTGCAGCAGACGACACATTTTATGACATCTTCCTAATTTTCGAAAAAAATATGGTATGATATTTCATGAGAATTGTCTGCCAGCAGACAATTCTCATGAAATATCATGCCTTATTTGTTATTTTAAAAAAGGGAAAAATTTGAAATTGTTACAGTACCATATTTGATTGTGTAAAAAATAGCTACAGAACTGTTCTACATGACTAAAAATCTGGAGCATGGCAATGCCAATTAAAAACTGTTCTGGGTTGATCTTCTGTTCACTATGTCCTAAATAGTGTAAGCCTTTATCTTGAGCAATGTACATAAAACAAATGTCTGCAATCTAATCAATATGATATTGGTTGGAACTGATTAATTGAGGCAGTTCACAATATGAGCAATCACTAGAAAATTCACTTTTAGACCCTTATCAAAATTTTATAAGGGTCAAAACTTCAATACCATAGTAAACCATATTAATTAAGAATATTTATACAATTCATGACCCCATGTGTTCAATCAAGCATCTAAAACAACTTGCATATTGTTGAAAAGCATTTTTATAGTCAAATTTGGACAACTGAAGCAAATGAATACCTGTCCTCAAAGTTAGCCATTTTTAGAGTTAATGGGAGAGCAGATATTGTGAAAATGGACATTTCATAACAGCATCAATTTTTTGTCTTTAAATAAAAATGATGTTACCTATCTGTTTTTCTAAAATCCAAATCAAAATGTGCTTATTTTTATTTTTTAAGAACATACTGGTTTAGGGTTTTAAATACTGCTTTTACCAAAATTTTGTTTTAGAATATTTGCCTCAGAAATGTTCATTGTGTTTCCACAATTGTGAGATTGAAAACCCTGCAATATTTTTAACGTTGGTTTGAGAGATATTTATGTTTCAAGTTTAACTTCTCATTAATTTAAATAGACATGACCTTTATAAAAATTGAGTAGTGTATATATACCATACGCAAGCTTAAATGTACACATGCTTTTATGTCCATACATTTATTAATTTATTGGTTGTTAAACAATACGAGAAACTGAATTTCAATGAATCCAGGTGTATAAGTAAAATTTCAGAGAAATGTATGTTGAATCCAGGTGCAAATTAGTAGGTCATATGGATACATCAAGTGTAAGGGAAAATAGCCAATCCATCCGGATGTACACCGTTTACAAAAGAATGTATATTATTGTGAAAAAATATAATGCCAGTAGTAATCTTACTAGGCCGAATAATTCAGGTCCCTACATAATAGTAAGTATTTAAAATAATGATCTTATTTTACAACCAAGAGATAAATGAGCTGCAACATGAGATTTCCAACAATGTGGTATGTGCGACCAGCAAAGGCTCACACCAGACTGCGCATACCTGCAGTCTGATCAGAGCCTTTGCTAGATGTATGAATATTCTTTGAATATTAAGCTACTGACCGAACATCATTTGGAGTGTCTAAGCTTAAAATGAGGCTGCACAGGTTAGTCTGAGTCTACACTTGTCAAAATGCCACAGTGATGCAAATCACATGACACGGCTCAATTATGTGAAAACTGATTCCTAAAAGAAGTTATGCTCAAAACTTACTATCTTGACCTATTGATTGATTGCTTGTCACACATACCAGATTGTTTGAAATCTCATGTCACGGCTACTTAAGTGATTTCTTATGTATTTCAGCATGTTCCTCGTGACGTTTATTGGTACTATGTCACTGAGTTAGCCTTCTACTGGGGCCTAGTGTTTACACTTTTTGTTGACCATCGAAGAAAGGTAATACACAAACATATTCATGTCCTGGTAGTTATATGGCATCAGTCACTGCAGTCCGAAATTCGTACTAACTTCGTGGGGGGGGGGGGTTCAATATGTAATGAAAACCCGTTTATAACTCCATCTACAAACACGTTAGGATTTTATGCCATATGCCAAACGAAAGATCAAAGCGTCGCCGTTATAATGGTGCATGAAACATTATTTTATCTTTCGAAATTTAATTAGTTACATACTTTTTAAAAAACACACTAATATAAACTGCATATATTTTCCTCCAAATTGTAAAGACCCATTGGTATCCTGGGTCAGGTGTGGTACTTGATTGTTTCAATTCCTGATCTATGCACCCTTACTTACTTTCATTTTAACAACGGTAGAAAAGCATGCTGTATTTTCTAAAACAAACATTTATTTTGCATGAATCACATTTCCATAGTTTTCTAACTCATTACCGCTTTATCTGCTTTAATGATACAAACTTTGACCGGTACTGATTTCTCATGCAAACGGTTTTATTGCATTTACCCCCTCTTACGTTGACGTCGTTTGAAGCAATGGACGTAACACTTAAATACACAAGGTTCTTGAAAATCTGAAATGTGGCTTTGTACCAGGAAAGGACAATTTTGGAGTCTGTAATTGTTCTATGTTTTGTTGTACGTTACTTTATGTCCATTCTAGTATTGCAATCATCTTGATGGGGAAGAGAGAGCTGGTTGCTTTGCTAAATTTGTCTTCCTGGTGTCTCGTGATGGTTGTGCGGCTCTTCCTCGCGGTGCCACGGGGTTGTCTGCGGTTTGTGATTGTGGTATTTCCTGATCATACTCACATACTATTTTAGATTGTATCGAAGTCTCAATACACATAGTGCATAGGCAGCAGACCAGTTAAACTGAAACCAATAATTAGGGGTATCTTATCTGAGTGGTATACCATTTTCGTTTCCTATAATTTTATTGTCTGAAATTAGCCAGCCAGATTATGTTCATGTAAATACGTGTAACAGTGTCCAAATAATGCATCCGAATGCAAACATCGATGAAATGCGGTATTTTGTCTGATCCATTTCAGTGTTAGCAACTGATGGCATTCTTTTAAGTGATTTTCTTATTTCAAATGACGTACTAGGAGGTAATTTGTGAGTGAGATTAAATATGGAAATGTGAAAATTGGCTGTATTTCTTGCAACGACCAGAAAAAATATTACAAATGATTTTTTTATAAATTTTCGCTATGTATTCGTTCACGCAAAGTCGACTCTATCAACGGAATGCCAGAAAATGTAGCATCAAGGAGGATTTAACCAGAATGGCAGCCTCAGTATTTCATAGAATATAAAGCAATATCAAATATATTTGCAGGCATAAATCACCAATATACGAGGGTCATTTGGAAAGTTCTTAGCATGGCATCATAACTCCACAATGCGTTGATAAATGCTATCAAATTATACGTTTTTGGAAACTAGAATTCAACGGCTATTTGATGGTTTAATTTTTGTCAACAAAGAACTTAGCGTGCACGTGCAGCACATGCTCAAAATGAGTAAGGGTTTATATACTGGCGAAAATTTTAAGTAAAATACTTGGAAAAAAGCGAAGGAAAAATGGGGACCTTATTTGCGATCATGATTTGACAAATTAACGATTTGGTGCCAACTAATTTTTTATTAAAATATATTATGCGATCATTTCTTGCACGACTACCACCTTTACATTCGGAAAATGTTGACTAATAAACAAATGATAAACTTTCAAAAATGGGACTTTTTTCGATTTTTCTTTATACTTTTACTATAAATTGTGTCACTACAGGAGCACGAAAAATGCCTATTGAGTATGTTTTTTGCTTTATTTGTAGCAAACAATGCATAAACATCATTTCGTCGCACAAAAGGTGCGGCTTGTGTTGTTCTGTATTCAAGAAAATTATTCCTTATAACACTACCCCTAATTTTCAAGAAGTGGGTTGGGTAACTTAACCCCTCACATTTTGTCGATGGCATAAGAAATTCTCATGGTATCGCGTCTACTATCACAAAATTGATTGATTTCTACTCTCAAGGGATATTACTGTTTTGTTTGCCACCGTTTTCGATTAAAATGAACCAGAACGTCAACTCATCACTAAACTTACTCTGCCCCATGGGAAAATTATAAGAGTTATCTTCCTTTTGTTCTGGTTTACAAAAATTATTTTGTTTTCAATACAAAGAGTATAAAGTGTGCTTGACAAAATTACCAACGCATGACATTTTTAAACTACTGTCCGTAAAATATTTTCAAAATATGTGCATTGTGACATGAGATTTTTAGTCGAAAAAACTAGTGCATTGCTTTGCTTTCTAGATGGCTTTGGTATTGCTGTTCCGATATTTAGTTATTAGAAACATCCAACTCAGTAATCAATTGTATGATAACTGTACCAGATTGTGGCCTATACCAAATGGTGCAAAATTATCTAATTTCATGAACTATTTTTAATGTTCTGCACACTTTTCAAAAGGTAAAATGTTATATTTTCCACTGAAATTTTGCGTGTTCCAGTATACATACAGTACATGTATTCACAACAATATTTTTCGTTTCTGCATTATAATATCCTCATGAAATTTGTGCCTTAACATAGAGGAAAGATGGCTCTTTAAAATGATACCAAACATGATAGGTTTTGTAAATCGGTTACTGAGATAAAAGACCATGCTAAGACCTTTCCAAATGCCCCTCGTATGAATATTTACCACACAAAGAATCAGAATGAAAACATCCCTCGTTCATGTAGTTATCTGCTTTTGAAAATATTGTTTTAAAACATATCTCAGTGATCTTCAGTAGCTTATCTTGAAAGTGGCTTGTGTAAATTAGATAAGGAGCTGGACAACTGCAATTTTAAATTCATTCAGCCAACACACAGACCTTTAAATAAAAGTAATTATGAAGTGTGTAAATATAAAACTTTGGGATATACTGGGCTGTTTTCATTACATATTGAACGCCCCTCGTAAGATAAGACGACTGCAGAACTCAGGAACAGTAAATAATCTGGAAAAAAAACGGATCATTCAGAAGTACAGAGAACCTACAATAACAGAAAACAGCAGACTCGGTTTTATTGAGTCTTTTCATGAGAACTAGGAAAGTGCAACAATTCTAATGTCCCCTAGCACCTGTACCTAGATTTACTGGAAAGACCAGAATTACCGGAAAGAACGCCGATATACCGGAAAGACCAAAGAATAATAGGGAAACATTGATTGGTGATTATTGATTAATAAATATAATAAAATGTATATGTTGTTTATATGTAGTGGACAATACAGAAATTGAACATTACAGAATAAAAATCTCAAAAGTTTATTTCAAAATTCAAATAAACATATTTTAGTAAACACTTGGAATACGAGATAAGTTTGCAAAAAATATATGCAGTGTCAACTATTCAATTACTGGTATGTCAACCTTTACTAATCATTTACATTGATTCGGTTGTTAGTTCTTGGTGTTAGTTGCTGGTTAGTTCCCCATAATTGACACGTTGATTGGGATTTTAAGTTATCAGTAGGGGTTAACAAGGGTCCTTTAATTGGGCCTTAATCCAATTTGTCATTTCTTTGAATAACAAGATTGGAAGAGAGGGTTAAATATTTAAAACGATATAATTATATTGGCAATAAACATACAACATACTTTTAGTCCCAAAATGGTTAATGCATAACTTAGCATTTACACTTAGTGGATAGCATATTTTAATTCCCTATTATTCTTTGGTCTTTCCGGTATTTCGGCGGTCTTTCCGGTAATTTGGGTCTTTTCGGTAAATCTAGGCACCCCCCTAGCACCTGCTTAAGCTTATGCATAGTGTAAATGCTGTATTTTGCTGTGTTATAGTCCTATGATTCTTTGGTAGTCCCACTGCAACCAGCAATGGGAGTCTGTTGTCTCTTGCATATCCTTACTTGTGAGAATAGTGTGCTATGTTTCTCAGTCCAATAATAACTATGGTAAAAGGCTATGTTTAAAAGTATATCTTAATTTTCTTTTTTCTAAGTGTATACTTTGACCAAATATTGGCGGAATAAGGGTCACCCTAATCGCGAAGGAGTAATGATAACATCTTTAAATTTCCATGATTGAGAAATATAAATCATAATAGATCACAAAGTGTATTTCCTCAGATCACAAAGTGTATTTCCTGTATCTTTTGAACTTTGAAGTAATATTGGTCTATTTCCTCTTTCTGGGAAATTTTGTAGTAAATAAAAAATGTTCAGAAGTATGCCTTCAGATCAAATTTATCTCAATATTTCTTCCACTTGTACTTTTTTTTGTACGTCGACATGTATGGATTCCAGCTAAAGAGAATTCCAAAAAAATGTATTTCCTTTTTCCTTCTCTAGCCGTACAGTTTGTGTTAAATAGATAATATACGTTTCTTTTTTTTAGACTAGCTCAAGTCCTTTAAACAATTTTTTTATCCATGCGTTATATCATAAACGTGTAGCTAGTCTTACTTTGATGGCTCTGCTTTAAGCTTAAAACAGAGCCATCAGAGTAAGACTAGCAACAAGTTTATGACACATTGATGAAAAATTGTTTGAAGGACTGGAGCCATTCTAGTTTTTTCTTTATTTCAGGACTTTACTGAGATGATGATTCATCATGCTGCAACTATTCTTCTTATGTATTTCTCCTGGGTGTTGAACTTTGTGAGAATCGGCACTCTGGTACTCGTAGTCCATGATGCAGCAGACACTTGGCTATCGGTAAGATCATGAGAACTTTTTGCTTAGTTTTGATACTTTACATCCAAGTAACATTTATTCAGTCATGGTGGGATGTTTTATTTTGTGCAGAAGCAGTACTATAAGTAATCATGTGTATAGACACAACACCACACAAACAGTGAGATTCATGTGTATAAGTGAAAGTTATCAGAGTTTGTTTTAATGTTTTGGTCATATGTAACAAGTTGTTGTCTGAGCACAAATAACAGTTTAGTTTGTTTGTGTTGTTGTTGGTTTGCTAATATATAATTATTATGTTGAGATGGTTTTTGAGTTCAGCCACAAAGCCAGGGTCAATATGACTAAGTAGAGTTTGCAATAACACTTTATGACAACTGAAACAAGCCAACAGTGTATTTATTACATAATGAGTATATCAATTTATCATATGACATGGCGTCTAAGAGTAATATGACGCTACATAATAAAATCGATAAACCACTAGTCGTTTACAGATTATTGGGAAACGTTATGACGTCCATAACAACGTTGCATTCATAATGACAAACTTATAACGTTTTAACGCCAGAAATGAGATTCTTAATGTCCTTTGATAAGTAGAATCTTACATTCGCTGTCCTGTATTATTGAATTTATCAAACTCGTTGCGAAAAAGAGATAAAATGCGAGGCTTTTCCGTAACTCGTTTAATAAATTCAATAAAACATGAGCAATCATGTAAGATCCTCCATGTATATTCTGCAGTGGTGACCATTGCTGCCATTGGCATTACAGCTTGACCATGTGGAATCACGGTGCGTTCTGACATCACTTTGGAAGTACAATGTTACAATGCGTGTTGGAAGGATTGTACAGTCATATCATGAAAACCGTGTGACATGAAGTGGTGTTGTATGCACATGATAGCCTTTTTTCTGATGAGATACATTTACTTATTGATTATATGACAATTATTCACTCATATGAAGTCATATCTGGGAGTGAACTATTAAAATCGGTAATACCCTAATGTATTGAAGATGCAAATCATTTAGGTAACTTTATTCAATGACATCCATAATAACTTGGCATTTACTTATGTACTTCTCTTGCTAAAATGCAATTTCAAAGTAATTTTAATGTGATGTTTTAAATGAATCTAACATTCATGCCAATTTATTATTGACCTATTAACATCAAATGAAATGGGACAAAATAATACCATGCAAGGCTTCAACTCAGGATTATACCAGTGGCTTTTGTGCCTGTAGTGGCTATTTACAATAGCCTAAAGGATATGAAACATTTTCAAACTAAACTCAACTATGTACAAATTTTATCCTGCCCATTGATATTAAAATGCCACAAATTGTTATCATTTTAACATTTAGTGGCAGGATAAACACAACATCTGAGGGTTTTAAAGCAAGTAAAGTCTACAGTTTCAGCATTTTAGTTTTTACGAGCCCTTGAAATTTCATGCTCATGTGAGATGAACACGTTAAATGTTTTATAACCTTGGGCTACAAAAATGGTAATATTTTTCTCAATTCTCTATTGGAATATAATTGAGCAGCGACTTGGGATTACCAACAATGTGGTATTTGAGACCAGCAAAGCCTCAGATCAGCTTGCGCATACGTGCAGTCTGATCAGAGCCTTTGCTGGTTGCTTGAATATTCTATGAGTGTTAAGCTACTGACCAAACAGCATGTAGAGTTTCTATGTTTACAAGGGGGCTGCATAGGCTGGTCTGAGTCTGCACTTGTTAAAATACCACATTTTTAAAAATCATATGTTGCGGCTCATATTATTGGCTCTCATTAGAATGCCTCATTGAGAAACTTCCAATAAAGGTTGTGTGGAGAAAAAAGAAAATAGTTATCAGAAAACTCCACTTACATTGTAGCTAGACTAGAGCTATATTAGGGAGTGTTTGTCTTTTAATTCCAGCTGACGAAACTGTCTATATACACGAAGAAGGAATCCGCCACAGACATGTTTTTCGTGATTTTTATAGTTGTATGGACAATATCAAGATTGATTGTATATCCTTATGTGTAAGTATTGGTTCAACCCAGCTATAAAAAAACGTATACTGAACGTCGAAAATGATGCCCACAAGGTTACTAATCAATTGCACATATAACCTATTGTTCTTGAAAACAATAGAAACGGCTCATACAAATAAAAGGAAAAAGGATTAAAAAGCATAAAGGAAAAGATCTGTAAAGAGAAGTATTACCGAAATAAAGAGGTATTGATAATATTAGACTTATAGATGCGCTCTTTGTTTAGCTGCAAAAGAGATAAATGTATGAATGTTCAATTTAAAAATGCTATCATGTTCATAAAAAAAAGACTAGGGTAAATACTAGACTTCATTTTGTAACCACACACTAGTTCCACGTTTAGACACATTAAGACAGTAATGAGTTATACTGTGAACAGGTAAGTACACCCGTTGTAACAATTATAAGATCAATAGAGATAACTCTTTAATCAAGGTTTCATTTTGCAAGAAGCCAAGTTTGTACTGTTGGCAAATGTCAGTTATATATTCTGCAAAAATGGATTTAAACTGGAAAATTTGTTGAAAGAAAAAAAATGAAACTGGAGCTTGTGGCATTTCGGTATACTTTACATTAACATATAAACCATTAAACGCTCATTGCTAGCTAACTAGAAAATCTAGATGTTAATATATTTCATGAGGACACGTCCATATGCAAGTTCATGAAAGACTTTGCTAGTCACTTATCAGATAGTATGAACAATTCATGGGCTGGCTGATAGTAGTATTTAATTAGGAGTTTATTAGGAGAAAGGAGAGCTGTACTATAGAAACTAAGTAAGGGTGCAACGTTCTGCTTATCACATTCTGAACATGAGCGCACAAATCCATGAAGTCCTATTAAGATTTTTTCGCAAATATATAGAAACCCACAAGCTTATCAGAAAGGTTTCTGATCGATGGAATCAAATATATTTAAGAAAAAAGGACATTATATTTCATTTACGAATACTTTTATAGACAACAAAGACTACAAAAGCCTCAAAATTCACTTTTTTAAAAATGATTTCAACTAGAAATCCAAGTTACAATGAGTTACAATGATGCTATTCACTTTTTGAAAAAAAAAAATCCTCTAGAAATCCAAGTTACAATGATGCATAGCATTATTGTTACTTAGATTTCTAGTTGGAATTCTTTTTAAAAAAGTTGAAATTTCTTAATTGTAATTGTATTTTATGCCTCGGTTACATTTGCCATGGTCGTCCTACGATTTAGTTGTCTACGATTTTCCCTACAATTTTTTTGGCATTGTAGGCGGCTATAAGCTACGACGTATGTGTTTACATTGCTTACGATCACCTTACGATTTCTTTCGGTGGCAAAACCTTACAGACACCTTGCCAGTATCGTACGACAACCAAAAGGTCATCGTACAATTATCGTGTTATCTTCACGACCTCCCTTAATAAATCGCACGATGCCCGTACGATGACCTTGCGGAAGTCGCAAGGAGTCGGTACGCTGACTGTGCAATTGTCATGTAATTATTTGCATGGATTTAAACAGCCATCCATGTTCATTTTTGGATTCCATTTAAACTGTGTTTCAAAGTCATGTGATCATAAATCGTGCTATGAAGAGGCTAGTGTTTTTAGTTGAACATGGTCCTTAGGTATGGAACAGCGTGATACGTTTGTGTATATTTTAATATAAATATTTTAGTTCTGCAGTTTTTGTAAAGTTTAAATCACAGAATATTACAGCAACCCTCTTTTTATAGTACACTTTTATAATTCGAAAAGTATCAATTTAATTGAAAATATAAAGATGCTTTAATTGTATTGTATCGCAGATTCAGCGTAGACTAAAACGCTTATTATGGTTTTATTCAGTTTAATTATCCAAAGGCACTTATGGCCAGCACCACATACAAATGTAAAATCTTTGTCATAAGCAAAAATGAAGTCGTTGCATGCGAACAACAAAGGTACTGACCAGAATGCGCTTTCTTCCACCCGGCCTGGTCAGCACATTTGCCATTCGTATTCAGTAAAATATTTTTTTGTAGAATATTCGTACATTTAAATTTCAATGTTCGAACTAGTCACATGGTGTCACTACGAGACCCATATGTTTTATTCCTTGAAGTAATACTCAAATTCAAATCCCAGAGTTATAAATCACAAAAAATATATCTGGACTTTTTATTAATCTTATCTCATTTTTAAACCCTTTATCCTAACAGCATTTTATATACAAAAATGCATAAACATTTCACGTTAGGTGCATATTTTCAGTTGCACTTCAGACAATTTCATCATGGATGCATACTCTACGGGCCCTGATTAGACTGCTTCCATCAGCAAACTGAACTGAGTCCACATTGAGTCACACTGAGTGGTGGTATTAGAGACATCGCCTGAAGACAAATATTGAAATGAAACAAACAGCTAATGATAACCTATATACCCGTCTGCAAATTGTTGACACGTCGCAAGGCATCCGCACGATCATTGTGCCATTGCCTTGGGGTTACCGCAGGATGACTGTCCGATGTCCGTACTATTTTATTGGCCAATCAAGGGTATCGTGCGGCGACATTGCGGGCTGCTTACGACTATCGCAAGAGTCTACGATCATTTTTGGCCAAAATGACAATCTAAAACCCTGTGTTGTCCTCAGGATCACCGTTCGGTCCCCGTACCGAGATCGTATGATGTCACTGTGATGTGTCTACAGGCTACGGGTTTACGATGTTTTCAGAGATGTCATTGTGCGGAGTTAACCAAAATCGTAGAGGCCACGATGCCCGTAAACCCGTACGATGATTGCAAGGTCTTCCTGCGGAGGCCATACGGAAACGGTGATTTGGACATCGTAGGGGCATCGTATACTTGTCGTAAGGCAAATGTAACCGAGGCATTAATTGTAAAACCAGTAGATAGAAATTTGAACTTGTAGAACTTCAACAAAAACTGATGACGTTTTCCACAAACTCTCTTTACATGTACATGTGACAAGTTCGTTTTCTCTAACCTCTCTATTATTTTACTTTTACAGAGTCCTATACTGCACGACAGTAGAACCTTATTACATAATAGATAAGACATTTGGTAGCCATGTGTTCTTCAACATTCTACTATATACCCTACAGGTTCTACATATTTTATGGACTTACATGATACTACGCATTGTAGTCAATAAGTTTAAACAAGGTCAGGTATGTATAAATATTTCATTAACCCTTTTCCCACCAGAGGGTAGTTTCCATAAAGCAACATACAATAAAGTCAGGATGGTCCAGGAGGCATCACAGATTATTTTTTTAAAAGAAATATTGTATTTCTTTATCTGAGTATCGAATTTGACTTAGCAAACAGTGCAGATCCTGATGAAATGCAGCATTTAGCATCGATTTATCTGGGTCTTTGGTGTTTGCTAAGGTACCTATTTAGGGGTATCCAGTCTTGAAAAGGTAAACTATTATTTTTCATTGAAATTTTGGAAAAAATTGTCTGCATATGTCCTAACAACGCAAACATGCAGGTTATGATCTACCATTTAATAAAATCAAAATATAATTAATGCTCAAGAGCACCATCCCACTCAGACAAAGACATGGAGGTCGTTCTTATCAATATTATAAACACTGCTTCATGCAGTGAAAATGCGATGTATCTTTGTCGACCACACTGAGTTGCTACTACACTTAAGTCCATAAAGACCACCCACCGTTTATACTACATTTATGCTGCCCTTGCTGTGTCCATAGCAGGTGCTGATTCAACCACGTCCTCGCTACGTGAAGTCTGAGCATGTACCATATTTCACAACGTCTTTCACATCATCAATGGCCATACTACTTACAATTTTAGCAGTATTCATACATTGTACATTTCCATCAGTTGTAACAAAAGTATAATTTTGGGGATATAAAACATTTGGGTAGAATAACGTAGAATAGTGTGGGATGTGCAACCAAGCAAAGACTCAGATCAGACTGCGCATACACGCAGTCTGATCAGAGCCTTTGCTAGTGGTTTGAATATTCTATCAGTGTTAAGCTACTGAACGAAAAACATTTGGAGGTTCTAAGCTTATAAGGGGACTGAACAGAATGCCACATTGTTGGCGGCTCATATGTCTTCTATTTTATATCACTAATATTTGTTTGATTTCACTCTTTTTATGGCAATGTTTGGCTATATAATATAAAAACAAGCTTGTTTCTGAGTAGCCAAGTTATAAGCATATATATTACCTACCATAAACTATTACATAGTCGGTAAATAGCTATACATAGCTATATAAGGTTATCTCTGTTTATACTCTCCGACTTTAAATAAAATTTGTCTTATGTCTTAAGCATCATGAAGATGCAAAAATAAAAAAGGTGGCCACCCACCTACTCATTTTCTAAAACCCCCAAGGAAGAAGTGACAAAGTTTTTTAAAGCTTTATTTCTTGTTCTATACCTCAGGTCCGTGATGTACGAAGTGATTCTGAAGACTCAGATGGGGAACCAGCAAAGAGCAGAGAGACGAATGGAACAATAAGGGGAAGTAGTAAATCCAATGGAACCAGCTCTGCCACTAATTCTGCCACAGTTCAGAAACAGTTAAATGGTCCATCTACGATAACAGCTGACAATAAACATTAGAGCTAGAAAATCGCATGCAAAACCCTTACAATGCTTAATTCGAAAACATCCTGCTTAGAAAACAAATATATGGCTTAAGAGTAGCCAGCTGGTTTTGAATAACACCATTTTCCACTTTATTTGTACATTGGCATAGCTCCCATTATGCCATTACGCACATGCGTAATAAAAATAGTAACATTCAAGGGAGGTCACCTTATCTTGTAAAAGTAATTTTCCGTACTATAAGGAACTACTCATAAGGGAAAGAATTTGCTCCTCTGGGAGCAAATTCTTTCCTTTAAGAGAAGTTCCAATTTTGAAAAGGGATGCAATTGATGATTATTACTGCTTGATCAAGTAGTTTCCCTTTAATGTGTTAATCTTTTCCAGACTTCTGGCTGCGCATGCCAATCACAGGAATCAAGCAAGGTAATAAGATAATAATAATTGGGGAGGAATATAGTACATAAAAATATCAAAGATGATAAGGATTAACAGTGATTCTTACTGCATTCACGAAGATCAATTCTGTTCAAATGGAATAATATTCAATAAGGAAGACTGCATATTTCTAGCGCATGAACGTGCCATATAACTCCATTTTGAATGTCCGATTATGAATCGGCCAATTCACCCATTATGCACAGGGCACACTTGCGCAGTAAGGATTATTGTTTGCATTGAAGAGAATTCAATGCTTCACTTATACCATAAGAAAGTGTCTTTACTGGAAAACAGTTCGTTAGTACAGTAAAACCTGTGTAAAACGGCCACTCAAATATAGACCAAACAAAGATCTTAATGACAAATGGTAGCTTGATGAAGGTCAAAAGTATTGCAGAATGCTCCCCTTGGAATATTCTGCAATACTTTTGACCTGCATTCAGCGATAATTGGTCTTAAAAAAATCGGTCTTTGTGAGGGAAGATGTTTTACACAGGTATACTGTATATCCATTCACTTTAAAATGTACAATGTTAACATTGCACTTCGCAGATTAGCAAATACATTTATTAATAAGAAGAGTGCAACTTCATTGAGAGTTAGTGCTAATGTGGATACCTCAGTAAAGTTCAAAGATAATGTTGAAACCATTCAAATCATGAGCGCTTTCCCTACCAAAACAATGGGTCTCCTTCAATCAAAAATAAAGTTCAAACTTGCAGAATCACTGGTATCTGTCGTATACAAGGTTGTTTTGCAACTCTATAGAAGTGTACAGTTGCACTTCAGATGCACTTTGTTCAAACTTGAACACATGAGCTGACAAAATCTTTAAAAGAAAGAAAAAAACGTGTGATTGGTCAAGTGTGCTGTATCTCTCTCCAGAAAGGTACAAAAAATGAAATGTTAGCAAAATTGCAAAAGTTTCATATTTTGTACATTTCGCAGGTTGTTTACTGTTTAGTGTTCAATTATATCTTTTTAGTGTCCATTTTAAAGAAGGGACACTGCTTGTTTCAGCAGTCTCTCTTTGATTGCAAAGGTATTTGAGTCATGACATGAGATTTACATGCTGATAAGTGTGGACTCAGACAATCCTGTGCAGCCTCCTGTTACACTTAGAAACTCCAAATGATGTTCTGTCAGTTGCTTTACAATTATAGAATATTCAAGCGACGAGCAAAGGCTCTGACCGGACTGCGCGTATGCGCAGGCTGGTCTGAGCCTTTGCTGGTCGCACATACCACATTATTGAAAATCTCATGTCATGGCCCATTTTAGCATTATGGCTGCATGCATGCACTGTTTTCTGTAGCAGTTTGTTGTGTGTTTTACCAAGCCTTAGCTTCGAGTGCTTTGCTTAGAAAACTAAGAATTTATAAATTACAATGCTCAGAAATACACCCCACCAACGCAAGAAATCATTTTGTAGTACAATGTTAATCAAATTATATTTTAACAATAGCATGGGCTAAAGATTTCATACACCCCACCAAAGCAAGAAATCATTTTGCAGTAAAGTATTATTCAAATTATATTTTAACAATGGCATGGGCTAAAGATTTCAAGAAATTTCCTGAATTCAGGATTCCACAGAAAATACTGAAATATGCTGAATATGATAGTATCAGTTCACCTAGACAGTTGGTCGTTATTAAAAGCTTTAACTCCTATTATTTTTGTTTGTTTGATTTGATTCCTTACGTCCCATCAACAATCTTTCAGTTAAACAGGGACTGGTTGTCCTGGGTTGAACCAGTACAAAGCTAGGATAATTGTGTCTTGCTCAAGGACCACAGCGCAGTGACGCCAGTGAGGCTCGCACCCGCTGCCCCTCGGTCTGGAGTCAAGCACTCTACCACTGAGCCACTTCATTATTATGCTGCATTCTGTATGATTTAAGATTTCAATTTTTGAAAGTCAGGATCTTGATTATTTTAATTCTTCATCCAGTTACAGACATGTAAGATTTGGTAAACTTCATCCTTTCTGTTTGAAAGAGCATTGATAGCTAGATTTCTAGTTTTCATATTTTGTTCTGTAGTTGGCTTTATGGCCTACTATTTATTAAGAGTCCTGAATTGGGCACCCTGTATTAGTGTCATTTGTTTAGTGGATAGGTTTTAAAGAGAAGTCTACCCATTTATCCTGCAATTAGGCATAATATACTAGCTTTTTGATTGTTCAAGTACATGTTAATCTAGATTATCGCATTAGTTATACTAACCGTCTTCTATTGTCATACTTGTAACGGAAATGTTGACAGCTGTAGAGTTTGGTGCTCAAATCCATCTATTGACTGAGAAGTCCAGGCAACCATTGCTTTTCTGGATAAATGACGTCATAACTGGATAACTATAGCAACCAAATCAACTGCAGCCATATTTTTAAATTGCTGAGCAATTTGTAAATAAAAACTTGAAGCTAAAGGTTGTTTAACTATGCAACCAGCCAAATCTACTATGGTGATAGGTCATGGTAGATTTGTTTGCTGTTATAATCACGACGGGCAGATGGCGATAAAGAATGCACATATTTATATTGAAAAAGCAAACAAACAAAACACGTTTTAGAGTGTAAAAACGATTATCGTAGAATGCAAATATAACGGTACCAATCATCAAATGAGTATTTTTGTGATCGAAATCGTCATATTTAGTGATGTGAAACACAGTTTATTGCTTAAAAAATTGCATTCAGAAGTGAAATTCAGGCCCTGGTATTATATAACTTTTATCATGCTCAACTCAACAGAGCACTAAATTTCAACTGCTCATAAAAACTAAAATACCGACAAATGCAGAAATTTCTTGATATTTATTAGTCTCTCAGATGTTATATTTATCATGCTAATAAATATTAAAATGCCAACAATTGTTGGCATTTTAACATTAATGAGCATGATAAATTTTGTGCTCAGCTGAGTTGAGTATGAGAACAGTTTTATAAACTCTAGGCCAATATCGCTAACCACCCAGTCTGATAATTATGAAGTAATTACATGTATCAAGCTAACTGTTTATGTTCTGAAATAATTCATTGATATTTGTGCTATGTTATTCTGATGTTAAATCAAACTATTGTATTTTTTTTGTGAAAATGTTGTATGCCTGGTCCCATATATGTTTATTTTGTATGGGTCTGTACATGAGAGTTTTGTACTTTTCCCATTGACAAGTGGGCATTCGAGTCTGCATATAATGCTCTGATTCTCCAGAGCCTTAGCTGCTGGCATACACAATGTATGGATGTAGATGAAGACTGGCCAATATTTAGACCTCTAATCCTAATGATCATATTGGATTGGTCCTTATTGGCATATAATACTTTGTGCATATGTGTTAACCCTTTGTATTCCGATGGATATTCCCATACATATTGGTACAATAAGTATTGAACTTCCCCTGGTGTACTTAAAGGGGTCTCTGGTATAATTTACTAAATTGTTCCTAAAGAATCTTAGCAAACAATATGTAGACCCTGATGAAATGCAGCATGATGCTGCATTTCATCTGGGTCTGCAATGTTTACCAAAGTACCCGTTTGGGGGTTTACAGTTTACAAATGGTGAAGTACGAAATATCATGAGCTGACCCATACACATGTTTTCAAGATAACAGCAATATGGTAATAGAATACTGTTTGCTGATTTTATAATGCAGTGCAACTCATCAATGTCTTATCAGCAAGGAAATACCTTTTTTTGAAAAAAAAAATATGTTTTGTATCTCTTTTGACATTTATTATTAATAATGCCTCGTTTTATCATGTATTGTATGTGTGTTGTGGTGTCTCAATATTTCAATCTGTGTAAAAAAATTCTCCCTTGAATTCGTCATTCTGATAACTGGTACGTAGGTATAAAACAAACGGTTTCAACCTGATGAAATGCATCTCACAGGTTTAAACTATTTTCACATGCGCGGATCCAGAAAGTTTTTGGGAGGAAGGATCCAAATACCACTATAAGCAGGCCATCAACGGCCCGCCAGCACAACGCCATTTAAATGGCGTTTCGCTGGCGGGCCGATGATGACCCAACATTGAGAGCTGGAATGGTAGCTTTGTGATTTTAAGGGGCTCCGGACCTGTATTGCTAAGGAACCCTAAATTTTTGTAATTTTCCAGGGGGTGGGGTCCGGACCCCCTGTCCCCCTCCGGATCTGCACATGTTTCAGAGATATAAATACATTGTAATTGGAAATACATGTGAAAAACTTTTCAGGCATATCACTGAGTTTGTATTTTGAAGCTGACTTTGGTAAACCCACGCCAAAATCAGAAAAAATTACAAACATCATAAGTAGCAGAAATGACTTACGTCATATTGAGCCATAAAGGTAGAAAATGGTTAGATTTATAAAAGTTATCTGAATTAATCTATCTTTTGCTTAAAATAATGGACAGGCAATATTTACACCAAGACATGCAAAACTTGTAAAAAACCTGTACTTTTGCACTTGCATGTTCACTTTGTTTGCAAATCTCGTCAAATTTTTCAATTTTTTGGTGTAATAATCTCTACGTATGTCACTGCAAACTTTTAACCTTCCCATACATATGAGCCGTGACATGTGTTTTCCAACATTGTGGCATTTTGACAAATGTAGACCTAGACAAGCCTGTGCAGCCCCCTTTCAAGCTTAGACACTCCAAATGGTGTTCAGTCAGTAGGTTAACAGTAGTAGAATAATCAAACAATTAGCAAATGCTCTGATCAGACTGCACGTTTGCGCAGGCTGGTATGAGCATTTGCTGGTGGCACATACCACAATGTTGGTAATCTCATGTGGCGGCTCATATTGATACAATTAATATGGGATTGTCCATTTTGTATTTCAAAGAGTTGTTGGTCAAAATGTCAATAAAAGTATGTATTTATGTTCCTGAAAATCTGCTTTATTTTACCAAACAATGCAGACCCTGATGAAATGAAATTTGGATCTTTTAAAACTGTTTGCCAAAGTACATGTGTATCCGTAGGGTCAAAATGATAATTGTTTGTTAACAACACATTTGCTGTTGTAGTGTTTTGAAATGCAATTTTACAATTATAGTTTTTACAGTGGCAACGCAATTATCGCAATATCGTTTTAGATAAAACATTGTTATGTATTTGTGTAAGATTGCGTATTTCACACTAACTTGTTAATCTACCCATCCACCTTCATCTGCAACAAGCTGCCTGATTGTTAACATCTAACCCTTAATGCGCCAATCACAACAAAAGTCGTCTGCTTTTCTCGTCTGCTGAAATGTTTAAGAGGCCTCTATGGCAAAGAGTGTGGACCCAGATCAGACTGCTCCTATAGGAGCAGTCTGTTCTGGGTCCACGCTGTTTGCTTCTATACTTAAATTGGTTTGTAATGTTAGGCAATTATTTGCAGCAGACGACTTCAGCAGATGACATTTTCTGATGCATTTTTTTCTTAGCGCTTTAAGAGCTTATAACCAATTCTATTGTTATACAATCAGAAATGTATTGGTTGCTTGGTTTGATTCTTTACGTCTCAGTCAATAGCTATGGTCATGTTGAGACGGTCAGTTTACCTAACTAACTTTTTCCTGGGCAAGCTTAACTAAGCGGTTAACCAGTACGTCGTGCACATACTTTTGCTTGTAAATGACAACAATCCTTCTTGAATCAGCGACAGGGAGGAGAATGGCAGTAGAAATTATTTGATGAGCATTCTCCATGAAATTATGGGACCCTGCAGGGATAGAACCCAGGACCCCTGGATTGATCTGCAGTCAGACACGTATCTGCAGTCAGACACGTCACCGAATGCGCTACCCAGCCCAGCTAGAAATTTATTGATTTCAATTTCACTCTACGGTAAGGCTGAACCAAGCTGTTTTGTTCCTGCTAAATTCGTTAAAAAATATACGAAGACGAAAGTGTTTTGTGACAGATGCCTTTTGTCAGTTATGATTATGTGAGCCAGCACAAGAGTGTTTGGTGCATAATACACAGACTCGACAAAGCAGCGACGTCTCACTTTCACCAAGTACGGCAGTGGAGGAAAGCTCCATTCTTGCACACTGGGTAAGGATATCTGAGAGTTTACCCTTGGATAGAAAATCTTATCTAACCCATGCTATCTTACCCAGGACGTCAAGTAGTGTTATCATGTGAAATTGCATCTTAGCCTATTCAGGGACTTCAGGAAGCTTATTTTAAAATAAATAAATAAATAAAAAATTGCAACGAGTTTAATAAGTTCAATAATACAAGAGCATGAATGGTAGATTCTATTTATCATATGACAGTACAAACACTTTGAAATCTCATTTCTTGATTAAAAGCGTTATAGTTTTGTCATTGTGTATGCAACGTTGTTATGGGCGTCATTAAGGTACCCGTAAATCTGTGGTTTATCGATTTTAATGCATGACATTATTTCACTCCCATACGCGATGTCATATGATAAATCAAATATATTGTGTGCTCACTCATATAAGTTACTGAAGTTGCAAATATATCACAAATATTGGATTGTTGCACTTGATGGTAGTCTAGTAGTATGGCTATGTATGAAATTATGTTGTTGTATGTCTTGTATAATGACTTGTTTGTCGTATAGCGTTCATTTCATATCTTTACGCAACGCCTTATGTATGACCACATGTTTGATAACACTTGATTAATGACACATAGTGTCAATATGGCATTCAACATCGTTATGCCCTCCTGTTATGTATATTTGTATTATTTCCTCATTGCATTGAAACAATGTATGTACAACGCACAGGTGCAGTGTATTATTTAGACGCTGTTAACGTTTATTTTTGAATATGCAAAATAATTTTTGCAGGGTGCTGTAGTATGTGACATACTGAACTTTGTGTAGGCAATATTTGGTCTAGTATACAGTTATTTCATTCCTGTTTGTAGTATAGTGAAAACTATTACCTCGAGGTGCCGTGGACGACCTAATGCACTATTACACGAGGCCGAAGGCCGAGTGCAATAGTGCATCAGGTCGTCCACGGTAACGAGGGGTAACAGTTTGACTATACTACAAACAGGCATGAAATAACTGTTTTATTACTCAACCCATTTGATTAAATACTTCGCAGCGTTCCTCGAATGGAGTTGCTGTAGACGATCCGTTTTTGTTGCAAAACGGAAAATTTCACCAAATCTGGTCTCAAAATGTTCCACTCGTTCTAACGAAGAAGACGAGTACCCACACGTTATGTTTCTGACCATAAACAACGGAGTTATTGGAGTTTAAAGTTGCCAAACCATGCCTCATTTTCACCATTGTTGCCTAACGTCTCCTTTCATAAACGAACCTTACGCGCATCGTAGTCGCGCAAGATAATAAGCGCCTGTGTGTTTTAACAGGGAAGCGGGAAAACAGGTCCATGGTATAGTGCCAGTCTATAGTCATATTTATTGACCGGTGGAATAGTTCACTGACTCATAACATAGCAAAAAACAGACAATTACTCCGTATATAGACGGTTGGGTAATAAGATTGGTTATTTTTCATCTTTTTGATAAAGGATGCAGGCATCCAGATAAGAGTGCATATTGGAAAATTATTTTTCTTTATTTCTCATCCAAAACAAATGTTGTGGGTCTCATTGAGTCGGTTCTTTTGAGCACCCAAAACACATGTTTAAATGATTGGGTAAGAAAATTACTATAATTTTACGCAAATAAAATTTCCTTATCGGGACCTATGAGTCTGGATGCCAGAAAAACTGTGAGTTGCAGTTTCTTTGTGTCAAACATAATTGAATATATACTTAGGTATACTGGCTCAATTCTGAAACATCGTTTTGTCTGAAAAATAATCTTCACATTTTATTCAAGTATGTTTTCTACTGATAGTCGTGTGAAGTATATGCTGAACAGAAAATAATTTGAGGGGAAATATTTCAAGAATATAAAATACTTGCATGTAGACATCCAATCTTAAACTGTCTTGCATGTATAGTACATGTGCGAACAAACTAAAATGTGCTCAAATAATTAAAAGAGAAGGCAGACCCCAAACACGTAGCACGGTGCACCTGCTGCACAGGCACTTGAGTTCATTTTCAAACTGAAAATAAAGCGCAATGATTGGCTGCTTGCGGACACGTGTCCGCAAGCAGCCAATCATTGCGCATTATTTTCAGTTTGAAAATGAACTCAAGTTTTATAACCTTGAGACCAGGCACATTGACAATCCAAAGTTCTTGAGAAGCAACGTACAGTCAGTGACCAAAATTTATTCTACAACATAAGGAATTTCATAGATAGCAATGCATTTTCGTGTTTATAAGAAAATTTGGCCAACATATTTTTGTGCCTTTTGTACTATTGTAAAAACATGAATAAGACAATATTTTTGTTATTGCATTTAATACCTTCGTTTCATAGCTACAGAGCCTCAAAAGCTTTTTTGCTATATTTTCTTTACAGATGTTGGGCAATGTCAACGTAAATAGAAAAGTAATTTAAAGTTTTGGTAAAAGTTTTAACTAATTGTAAATGGAAATTGCAAACTCAATAATAGGTTATATACTTTGTGCACCTAGGATTCAACTACACAATAGGTGCAAACGAATGATAATACATTGTTGATGCCACACAATATTCGTTTTTGTAAACACGATATGGTATTATTGGAAATAAACTTTGTGGCATTACTTTGGTCATTGAGTGTAAATCTGCTTTAGCTGATCCAATTTCCCTGGATTTCAGACATGACGGAACTGCGGGTCGTCAAAGCTGAGCTGTATATATACTTAAAAAAAACTTCAAATGAATTGTAATTCTGAGCCCTGATAAGTGATAAAATCGTGTACTTTCAGAAGTTGTTTTCCTTGACAAATGAATTGGAACATGTGGTCATTCATGTAATATTTACTATACGGTAGTACAAATCCCCCTAAATTACATGCAGCTGGGCCTAAGATGAGTCTGTACCCTGAATGTTTTATATTTTATCACATGGGCGAACATCGCAGGCCAGACGACCTGCTCGTACACAACTTTTAAACACCTAGCATTGGCGGATCCAGAGGGGGACAGGGGGTCCGGACGCCCCCCCCCCTGAAAATTCACAAAAATATAGGGTTTCATAGCAACTAAAAAAACGTTGTCAAAGTTAGACCCCCTCTGGCAAAACTTTCTGGATCATCGCATGCCTAGCTCCACTAGGTAACTGTGTATGTTTATATAGAGGATACTTTACGCATACACAAGAAGTGTCATATTTCATAACTGGCTCCATCACAGGTACTTGCAAAGCCCTGTTTGAGGAATGATTCATTTTAAGCCCATGTTCAAAGTGGGGAATGTGAATTGCTGTATATGGTGGCTCTTTTATGCAATTATATAATCATTCCAAATAAATGTAGAATTCTAAAATACCTTGTTTACATCGTTCGTTATCTACAGATATGTCACAACCTCTGAGTAATGGCCTTTAGATCAGTCCTTTTCAAAAGGTTGGTACGGAACGCGGAACTAGAGCAGGTCATGCTGGAACATATATGAGCCGCGACACGTGGTTTCCAACAACGTGGTAAGTACGACCAGCAAAGGCTCAGATCAGCCTGCGCATACGCGCAGTCTGATCCGAGCCTTTGCAAGTCGCTTGAGTATTTTATGAATGTTCAGCTACTGGCTGAATAGCATTTAGAGTTTCTACGCTTATAAGGAGGCTGCACAGGCTGGTCTGCGTCTACACTTGTCAAAATGACACATTGTTGGAAATCACATGTCACGGATCATATTATATTATGTGTCAAGAGAATGGTAGTAAAATGTAAGTAAACACATGAAAGCCCTTTATCTGGAACTATGTCAATATTGTAAATTCAGTCACGCCTCATAGCGTTGTGTATATCTATAAATAGTCGAATCTGTTACTTCAAAGTCTACAGGACCACAGGTGCCCCCCTCCCCCACCCCCCCCGCAAACGGGCCTCAAGGAACTGGTCTACATACATGTCGTAATATACGCACAGATCATGGGAGCTTGGTACTTATCTCATCTGCATTTAGTGTAGGCTCATACAAGCGTGTGCATCTGCATAGTCTCGCGAGAGCCTTCGCTACTCTAACATTCATGTAAAAGGAAGACCTGCACGTGTAGTTGAATGCTTTATCGCACACCAGATCGGGTTTTCCGCTTTTTTACGACTTTGAGAGTAGAATACTCTATCATGAGTGTGAGGGTGGGATAGGCAAATATAAGTAGTCCCGAGGTTCACCGTTTGGCATCACGAGGCTTGCCGAGTGATGACAAATAGTGATCGCGAGGGACGGATTTTTCTATCGCATCCTCACATGAATAATAGATTATTTGTCTTGCTCACCATTAAATACCGCATTTTTATGTCATAAAAAAGCACTCAGTAGTTCCCAAATGCTCTCAGATTCAACATTAACTGAATGACATCATTTTAACGTGACAATGACGCCACTTGTCTTACGGCGTGTGGCTCTTCGATTATTATATATCTCACTGGTTGCTACGGGTTATGTGAGATAAATTGTCTCAAACGGATGTGCGATAAAAATCCCACATAGCCTGTACTTGTATCAACCCATGGGAAAGATAAACCAGAGGATTTAGGGTCCAGAAGCGCTCTTCTGACTCCGAATCACAAGAAAGTAGACGTCCTTAATACATGTATAAGGTTTTACAAATTCAAGATCGACCTAGGACCATAATTTGAACATACTTTGTAAGGCCCATATCCCAAGGGATACTCTCATTTTTCTTCATACGTAGGCTCGGGCCGAGCATCTACCGTTCACCCCCCCATAAAAAAAACCAAGAAACAACAAATACCAGGAATTTCAAGCACCAAAAACATTTGAAATTTTAGCAACCCCAAAGAATATCTCCAATTCTGTACCTTGACCTTAAGAAAAGACCCTAGTCTGCATAGAAATGACCCCTAAATATAGTCAAATTTTGTGATGACCCCCAAAAAATATTCACAAAATCTGCATACCCAAGAAAAAAATTATTTTTTCTAAAAACCCAAAACATATTGATATTCAAAATTTTGAACCCAAAACAATGACCCAAGCCTACGTATGTATGAAAATATCAGAGTACCCCCTGGGCCCCATATCCCTTAGTATGAGACATACCAAGACCAAAAGTGATTGACCCATTAGTTCCAAGCACAAAGATGTTTGCATAGATTTGCCTAACATGACATGGACGACACTTTGGTCACGTGACAATGACAATATAGTTATATTAAGGACGGCACTTTGCTCATGTGACAATGACAATTTTTAATGTTGTATAATCCAAAGCATGTTCCATATGAAATGAGTTCTAAAAATAACATGTTTGCAAGCCAATAAGTGCTACCTTGGCTGAGAGGTCAAAGGTCAATAATGACCTTTTTTTGCTGAAATTGAAATGCTTTTGATAGTAGAATTCGGTCTTGTGTGCAAAGTTTGTAACATTCTTGGCTAACTTGCAAGACCCACTGTATAATTGACCCAATTGGTTCTAGAGACGAAGATTTTAAGATTTGTTACTTTATATGTGCTGGCAGCCATTTTTGTCACATGAGCTTGACTACATACAATTAAGCTTTAACATATAACGTTCATTGAAGGGAGATGAATCAAAAGGGTAGCAAGGGGAAGCAGCAGGTCTCGCCGAATCTTATCTGATGGATACTTTATGTTTAGTTTGAGTTCAACTTGCCTTCTGGTAACTGAGAAAAATAGGTTTAAATATATAGATGGCAGCTTTGGTAAAAATAGCCATCAGAAGGAATGCCAAATCCCCCGACCTCAAAGTAAATGATAAGCAGTTACAAACTGCCAACCTGGTATATATATATATATTTGATGATATAATACTTAATGTCAAGGCGAGCAAATATGGAATAGCTCACAAGCTTTTACTTATAACGTTCATTGAAGGGAGATAAATTATTAGGGTAGCAAGGGGAATCAACCATTCTTTCACGCGACACTTCATCTTGACCTGACATGTGTATACCAAATATCATTAAACTATCTCAAAGGTAATGAGAGTTATTGAGTGCTTATGCTTCCCACTATAAAGTTAATTCAAGGGAGATAAGTCAAATGTGTAGCAAGGGAGAGCAACCATTCTTGCACGCTACACACCGACTTGACATGATATACATGTATACCAAATATCATCAATAAGAGTTACTGAGTGCACACATTTTCCCTATATAAAGTTCATTCAAGGGAGATAACTCAAAAGGCCAGCAAGGGAGTGCAACCATTCTTGCCTGCGACTCACCATTTTGACCTGATATACATGTATTACAAATATAAATATATATTTCAGCATTTTAATTTTTTACGAGTGTTCGAAATTTCAATTGAACTGAATATGATTTGTTTTACAACCTTGGATCTAAAGTACTGCCGCATTAATAAGAAACGCGAAAAATTGACTTAAAGGGCATCTTTTCACGTTATTTTCTCTTGAAATTTTCGATATGCGGGTAGAAAAAGCTGCAGTATTTTTGACAAAATTTTTAACCTGATATTTTTGCTGAGCTTTTCTGTAATTAGACGGAATTTTGGCATATTTTGGTTCTTTTCAACGGGGGAGTATTACTGTTGGTAGAATGGACATAAACTGACCCAGTTTATTAATAATATGCAACGGTTGACTTACTCATTCGCTGGCCTTTCAGGTCAGTGATCGCCGTGAAGTTATATACTGAACAAAAGTGAAAACGCTACACCTGAATCGTTTGCCATTTATATGCTAAATGACGCAAGCCAGTACAGCAAATGAAAGTGTATCTAAATGTGCAAAGACTGTGTTATGCATATAGTAAAAGTTTACGGATATTGTCACGAGGAAACACATGAAAGTCATTTAAATGTGACAGGGGTCCAATTTTTCAGGCTACTAATTTAAACAGAAATCTAACACAGTTTAGGCCTTCAGAAATCCACTGCCAACCAGAGTCGAATGAACGAAATGGTAGTCTAAGACATTTGACAACCAGAAATGTGTTTTGATCGTTTAGAAAAGCAACCTTAGAAAGCGGGATTTTCATCAAATTGGCCAAGCTTGAAATTTTATCACTGAAATCTCCATAGGACAATACATGTGTTGTTACATCTTAGTTTGCGCACATTGCTGGCCGAGAAATGGTGATAGGTCTACCTGATTTGGTAAAAGAAAGTTATCGAAAATCGTGATAAATCAAAGATTACCAAATAATTATTATTATATCTCACGTGAATTTCCCATACAAAACTTCCAATCACCCGCTACTATAGTGACGGCCAATACCGTCACTCGTTTGTCATAGCAGCGGGTGATAGTAAAAAATATCAGTCGTTCGTCTGATGCCCAACGCCGATGCGCGTACCGTTCGTTCACGTCAGTAGACGTTCAACATGAGGCATGATTTGGCCACTTTCCACTCCCAATAATTTCGTTGTTTATGGTCAAAAACATTAATTGTAGGTACTCGTTTTCTTAGTTAGGACGAGAGGAACACGTTGAGACCAAATTTGAGCCAATTTGGCGAAATTTTCTATTTTGCAACAAAACCACATCTTGTACAGTATCCCATTTAAATGACGCTTCTTGGTATTAGGTTTGGCGTCGTTGACTTTTTATGACGTAATTTGTTTGACCGAACGTCATGATCAGTCGATCATTCAAACTACTTAAAAGAACCATTTTTGTGAAAGATGTTTTTTCATTCATGCATATAGATAAGAGGCTGTGCACCGTTTTCCCTTTGGAACTCCCCTCACCACGGTAGGCCTAAGACGGTAGAAAATAATATTTGGTATAATAAGATAAATATTACATTCTCTGATTGGGTGATAGTCGAAAATATCATCTCTGGAAATGTGATAATTGCATTCCTCGGGATGATATTTTCGACTGTCACTCAATCAGTTACGTAACATTGATATAATATTCTCTATTTGTTTTTGTCAAAAGGAGACATTTTACTTTATTTTTTACAAATTTGATAAATTCGAAATTGATTTCTGAGCTTGTTTCAAGTGATAAAACAGTATTCTTGTGTAATAATGCAACACAAGTATGACGAATTCTGATAAGCTTAACAATCTTTTTTGCGCATGCGCAATTGCAAAATTCAATGAATAAAGCAGTAAACACAATAAGGAACATAACTCAAACATCAAAAGAGACAAATTGGCGGAGTTTCGACGAATCGCTTGCTGGATGTCTGGAAAACGCTATTAATCTTTAGTAAATACTTTTCGTCCACTACTTTCTCACAAAATATAAAATATTGTAGTGTAGCGTTTTCACTTTTGTTCAGTATAGCATAAAGTGCATCGTACATATAAAGGACTGCTGCATAAATTAGGATCGCGAATAAATGACTTTAGATGTACGTTTTCAATTTATATCACATTGAGTATACTGAGGGGAAAAAAAATAGCAATTATTTATAATGGGGTTTCCCATAGGCGATCTTTAAAGCATTATAACTTTTTAATTGACAGGTTCGCAAACATGTCGGTTGTTTGAAAATGACCTAATGACTACTCGCAAGTGTTCAAAAGAAACAAAATCCAACTTCATAGTGAGGATTTGATCTGCTGAGCATTTTAATTTCAAACGTTATTCAGTTGAAAGGGAGATAATTTGGAAAAATACGATTTTCAACTAAAACTGTACGAAATAGGTAAACATAACATTCAGTTTTAAACCGTTTTTCACATTCTTGCTTTTGGATCTAAACATTTGACAGAAAATTGAAATCTTTAGTCGCATTTTATTCGCACTATTGCTAGATAAGCTGTTTTAGCAAGGGGGCATAAAATCAGGCTTTACATTATATTAAATGTCAACCTGTTAATTTTATCGTACTCGTGAACGTTTGTCAACATTTATTTTTGACACTATGAAATTAAAAGTCCTATTTCTTCTAAACTGTGGATCCTCAAAGTATATTGCTAAACTTTTTTCCCTCAGTATATTTAATAATCGTGAATCATTTCAGGCAATTATTGCCTGGTATTACGTCTAACTTTTGTTCTAATAATTCTGATGGTAGAATTTGGGCATTCTGTTCCACTTATTTGACACTTGACAGGGATAATCCTCGGATAGGCCTAATCCATTTTCTGGAAAAAAAAACATTATTGTTCTACACTACTTGAATGGCTGACTATAAAGTTACATATGTGTAGTTGATAATGTTTAGGCCGTTTACCACTGTAAAAGTTGTTTTATAAAACTGTCGATAATAGCCACATCACACTGTTTTAGTAGAAAATGTCCTTACAAATATAGCAAACAGTATTTACCTGGATCAAACTGATCGTATTGTATCAGTTGGATCTGTGTCTACGCTGATTGAATCAAACTTTCAACTAAATGGCAGTGCTTAAAAATTAACACTGGCATGTACACTGAAAGCAAACGCGATTTTAAAATGTATGATGCTTTTGACACTTACCTGTAGAAATTTAAGTCCAGATATATAGGCCGTCACATGGCTGTTACACCATTTGAATTCCCCCCGCTTTTCAGAAAGCCTAAAAATGTCGAAATTCCCAAGAGATTAGGGGTCAGGGCAGTGGTAGTAGATTCTTCAAACAATTTTCTTCTGACACTGCAGGATATTCTAAGTCCAGATTTGAGCTTAATGTTCGGAAAAATGCATGTAATAGAATAATATTCCCGATTTTCGCGTTTCTTATTATTGCGGCAAGACTATAGTCTGATATGCTGGAGACAAATAAACAGCAATTAGCATAAGTGTGGATTGAGATAAGGAGCAGTCTGATCAGGATTCACACTGCTTGCCTGAATGCTATGATGAATCTACCCAAGCAACTGGATGCAGCAGATCCCGTGAGCAGACGGATTCATCAGACGACGTTTTGAGATGCATTATTTTTGTAGCAGACGAGGGGTTAAAATACACTACATGAAGCATTATCATACTCTTTTCGAATAGCGTATTTGCTTGCAATCATTTGGCAACAATACTATTCTTGAAACTTAATATGCCCTATAGTTTCGGCTGTCTTTCTTTTCGTTCGTCTGAACACTGATATTCGAATATGGGGAAATAGATATCATACGGAATTTGAAGAAACAATGCTCTTCTCAAATTGCGTATATTTTCTGCCCGACTCTCCGTCTATATGTCTCATTGTTCATAATTTACGTTACCGATATTTACTAGATAATTCAGAATCCCTCTTTGCATAAACGTCTATTGACGATTTTTTTTTATTTTCACCTAAGTATTTACCAACTCTTCGGTTAATGGCATCTGCTATGTCGTCTGGTGTCCGTTAAACCGTCCACATTTACATATACACAAGTGACCGTCACATACAGTTTGGATTCAGATCAGACTGCTTCAAGGAGCAATCTAATCAGGATTCACACTATTTGTCTGTCCCAATGAGCTATGGTTTTCAATTACCGTCATTATAAAACATCAAATACTGAAAAATTATAATCTTGATGCATTACAATCTTGATGCCTGACATGTTTTTCATAACATTCTAGTTTCAGATGAAGCCTTCATATCGAATGAACATGTAATATTACGAGCTTGCGTGTTTCATTTTTAATGATAAATGGGCCAGCACACGAGATTTAAGCACATATCACATATGCAAAAATGTCTCTAATAAACACTTGTGCTTACACATTTAACGGGACTAGAGGTCTATCTTTATCAACAGCCATACTTTGTATTTGCGAAAAGCGAAGGCGAAAGCGAATATGCGCTTATGTACAAATTCGTCGAAGCCTTCGATGCTCAATAAGTGATACACGTAAGTACCAAAATCTCATCTGCTGGCACAAAAAAAACCTTAAAGCGCCAATCGCAACAAAAGTCATCTGCTTTTCTCGTCTGCTGAAATTTTTAAGAAGCCTCTATGACAAACAGTGTAGACCTAGATCATACTGCTCCTATAGGAGCAGTCTGATCTGGGTCCAACCTGTTTGCTTCTATACTTAAAGCTGCATAGTCTGTAACTTTTGATCTTCTAATTTTAAAAATGATAATTTTATTTTTCAAGAACACAGTGAAAATACTCAAGTTCAGGTAAACATTTTACCATTTTCGTAAATCTTAACAAGTTATCACTATCAAAACAACTGCATTTATGTTAAAATTCAACGGTCTAGAATTATTGGAGGGACGCAAATAATTACCAACAAGAGAAAAATACACCTATTTGACAAGATAATTCACTTTTCCATGCAGTTTTCAGCTGCACTGAACATTTTTATTGTGAAAACATAGCTTAATTTTACTTTTACAAATGATTTAAAAAGAAAAGAAATGTTTTCGAAAAATGTCCATAGTTACAGAGTATGCAGCTTGAAATTTGTCAGTAATGTTAGGTATTTATTTGCATCAGATGACTTCAGCAGATAACATTTTCAGATGCATTTTTTTCTTGGCGCTTTAAGGGTTAAGCTCATACAGATCTACGAATAGAGTAAAATTTTTGATCAGATCCGATCGGCCACTGAAAGCTATTAATCTCTCCTCTGTTTATTTTCACTCCTGATCTTGGACAGATATTACAGTTAGTGAGAGGTCAGAACAAATTGTATGCACATGGGAACTGTGGTTTGAAGCATTGAAAAGTAAAGACTAGCCAATATTATTTTCTGAAATGAAATCTTTCATCAACCCGTTCACTGCAATAGTTGAGTTAAGTCTTCGGTAGTGTCGTCTGTTGTTATACGTTGGAAGTAAAAATTCCAACAATGTGGACCCAGGGCAGACTGCATGATCCAAATATTTGCATGTAATTTGAAAATGCAGCAATATGAAGCAGGCAAGATTGTCTGATCTTTTTAAGGGTTAAATTGATTTTGCAAACAACATTAATATATAGATATAACTCGTACTTTGATACTGTACATCTTTATTTAGAAAAAAAATGTACAGCATAATTAAGGCATGCAATGTATATGTTTGACACATACACATATTTCTCTATTGGACTTGTACATATTAAAGTTTAGGGATGGCTGCTGTAATTCTTTATTAGCAAACATCTGCAGGGTCTAATTTGTGTCTACATTGTCTAGGATCAAAGAAAATGATGCTTGTGCCATCATGAAAATCATATTTGAAACCCATTAATACCCGAAATGCTTCAAATCATATTGTGAGCCACACCAATAGATAACATATATTAATTGTATGCGACAAACAATGTACAGGATAGCCTGCACAGTCTGATCAGCACTTTCGTTACACAGTGTGCCCGACGTGATTAATAGACTTTATTTGCCATTTTAATTTTTCAAAAGTATTGCTTCTGGCCACATTCTATCAATCAATGTTACGTTTCATGTGCTATGCATTAGCTCACGCCTGCTTATACATGTTATAGCTTTTGCGAACACTTAGAATGCAGATAAGGCACGACGAACCACCAGTGCTGATCTGGATCCAAACTGTTTGATATTCAAATGATGTTTTAAAAATTGAAATGAATCAGCAAATTACAAAAAGTCATGCAAAATTATCCAGCATGCACGGTTAGAAGAACCATCCTATGTAATAGTACTTGTTGCGTGCATGCAAAGCTATCCAGTGGGGCCAAAATGTTTGAGTCATTGAAATGTACAGTTGAAAGGCGAAGGCTCTTTAGCAAGGCTGCGTATGTATATGCTTGTCTGAGCATTTAACGCTTGCATATATATAATTGATACCGTAGTGGACCAGAATCGCTCAACTGGATGAGATCGGTCATGACATGTTATTTAGCACAATGGTGGCATTCTTGGCTGTCAGATCAATTTGCATATAACAATTCTGAATCTCTGAATGTAACTGCGCTGCCTCATATCAAAATTCAGTGTAGTGTGAATAATATTTCGGGAGGGATGAAGGTTAGAGAGTTCCAATATTGCCTTTTTGGCAGCCATGTAGGATACAAGCATATAATGATTTATGTAATTCTTAATCTACATGTAGCCCTGATGACCCCGTACAATCCGACATATGGTTCTGGAGATGTTGTTTGAAAAAAAATGAAATGGCCGTCAGTAGAGCCTGTGACCTTCGATATCTGAATGAAAGGTGTTTAGCAATTCTGAATCTCCATGTTACCCCCATGTCTCTTACATATTGTTCGGGAGGAGATGTGATTTGAAGAATTTTACGGCCATCTTGGCTACAAGAATACAAAAAAATATGCTCTGATGCCTCCAGCCAATTCATTCAAATTTAACATAGTTTAGGTGAGGACTTCATTGAAGAATTTCAAGATGACTGCTATGGCTGACTAAGGAACAACATTTGCTATTCTAAATCTTCCTATTGTAACGATATCTCCCACCAAATTTCGGTTCAATCCAACATTCCGTTTGGTGAGCGATTTTGTTTGAAGATTTTCAAGATGGCTGACATCTTTGACATCAGAATGGAATGGATTTAGTATTTTTGAGTCTCTGTGCTGCCCTGATAGTATATACCTCTCACAAAGTTTCTGTTCAATCCATCATTAAACTTTGGAGAGGACAAGGTCACATTGTTTACAAATTTCAAGATGGGTGCAATGGCAGCAATCTTGGAAAGAAGAATGGAACAATTTCTGCAATTCTGAATCTCAATGTGGTCTGGATGCATACCACTAAGTGCTCAGTAGAGAAGATGTCATCTTGACATCTTCAGGATGACGGTCTGACATCTTGAATATCGGAAAGGAACAATTTTAGCAACTCTGAATATTCATGTATCCCCAATGTATCCCGCCAAGTTTAGTTTCTATCCGACATTTATTCTGCGGATTAGAACTACTTGTGTTATTTTGTAAAAGGTTAGTATGATTAAAATTTCTCTAAAATTATTCAAAATTTGGGCTAGTGGATCAGGAGGGGATTTCTTTTATAATAATAATTCTATTTTTCACTCTGGTTTTCCAGTTTGTTCCGCAGAGCATACCGGTTTGTGCTATATTGTTAGAGGGTAGTCTGTGGAACATTTCTGTGAAATTATTGTTAATTATTTGGGCCAGTGGCTCATAAGGAAATACCATTTAAAAATATATTTCTATTTTTAGCTCTGGTGGCTATTTTCAGCAGAGCGTAACCACTTAAGCAATTTTTGAACTGGGCAATATGAGGATCATTTGTGTAGAATTATTTAGATTTTGGACCAGGGTTTTAAGAGATGTTGCTGTCAGATATTTGTTTTTTTCAGCTCTGTAAGCCATTTTGTTAAATTGAGCTAAACCATTTATGCTATTTCGGTAGAGGGCAATATGAGAAATATTTGTGTGAAAGTATTTAAATTTGGACCAGTGGCTCAGGAGGAGATGTCATATAAAGATATTTTTTAGTATTAGCCCCGGATCTCTAGCAGCCAGTTTGTTTTGGGTAGCCGAACGGTTTGTGCAGTTTTGAGAGGGCCTTCTGTGAAATTATTTTGCATTTGAGTCAGTGATTAAGGAGATGTGGTTTAAGTATTGTTCTTATTTTAGCTCTAGCGACTATTTTGTTTTCGGCGAAGCAAAATGGATTGTGCAATTTTTGGTAGAGGGCAGTATGACGAACATTTCAGTGAAATTAATCTAAATTTCGGTAAGTGGTCAAAAAAGTGATGTTGTATAAGACATTTCTATTTTAGCTCTGGTGGCCATTTTGTTCAGCGTTGTGTTATGCTTTGTGCAATTTTGGTAGAAGGCGTTGTTATATGAAGAACATTTCTGTAAAACATTTTGAATTTAGACCAGTGGTTCAGGGGAGATGTTGTTTTACAGATATTCCTATTTTTAGCTCTGGTGACCATTTTGTATGGCAAAGCGGAACCATTTGTGATTTTTGGTAGTGCTCATTATGAGGAACAGTTCTGTGAAATTATTTTGAATTTGGATTAGTGGTGGTTCAGGGAGAGAACCATTCTTGCAATTTTGGTTGAGGATATTATGGGAAACATTCCTGTGAAATTATCATAAATGATCGATCGAGGACCAGTGGTTCATAATTTAGGAGTTGTTGTTTAAAGAAAATGTTTCACGCACCACACACAGACTATACGAACGCTGATATCACAGTATCTCATTTAAGACTTTGCAACTGCGTATATATCATATTTTGACATTTCACAGGGATCTTACCTATTAATTTCCATTCTAGCAAACTTCTTGGTTCAAAGTTGCATATTTGAGTGTGGGTGAGATAAAATCTTTGCATGGCTCAGCAATTATGTTTACAAGCTTTTTATCGTCTGCTGATTATTATACCCAGCCACTTTAAAAAGTGTGGGGTATCATGTTTTACCATCCATTCAAAAAATTGCGTTCGAGTGTCCGTCCGTCTGTCTGTCCGTCCATACGTCCATCCGTCCGTCAGCGCATCGTTTTCACACTCTGCTGGGAACATTTTTAACCAATTTTCTTCAAACTTGCTATGAGAGTTGGGGAAGGAGTGTCCTGGGATTGCATATGGGTAAATTATGGCAAATAAGTACAGAGGTGCGGCCCTTGATGGACGTAAGAAATTGGTTTTCACTCTCTATCTTTGGCATTCCTATACCAATTTTCTTCAAACTTGATATGAGAGTCGATATTGTGAAGGAGTGTTCTCAGATTGCAGATCGGTAAATTTTGACTAATAGTACAGAGTTATAGCCCTTGATTGACGTTAGAAATTTGTTTTCACTCTCTATCTTTGACAGTTGTTACCGATTCTCTTCAAACTGGGTATAAGAGTTGATATTGAAAAGTAGTGTCTTGGTATTGCAGATGGATAAATTTCGACAAATAAGTACAGAGGTATGGACTTGATTGACGTTATAAATTGTTTTTTCACTCTCTATTTTGGCATTTCTTTATCGATTTTCTTCAAACTTTGCATGTCTAGTTTCAAAATGATTTTCTTTGCATTGAAAATATCCCATGGCGGGGTATGTTGCATGCATGCAGCGCTTTTGTTTTCAAAATTAATTTTACATACAGGAATCCCATCAGAGTGTCAACTGGTTTGGATTCACAATGTCGGGCCTGATCTGGGTCAAAACTGTTTTGCAAAGGTTATCAGCAGACGAAACTAAAGAGTTAAATAAACAATCGAACAATGTAAGGGATAGCAAATACAAAGTATATTCCTAACCACCAGCTTTCTTTGTCCTGACTTATTTAATGTCTTCAGAAAACAGTTTTACAACATGTAACATCAAATTCACCTCTGGAATCAAGTCTATGCTTCAATAAAAGTTTGGTCAGTTTACCAGTGAAGAAATTATAACCAGATGTTATCATGTTTCTGCTTGTTGAGATAACGGTACAGGTAATGCGTTATGGACTTTCAGAGAAATTGGTTTAATTGGAGAAAATTTACCCTATTCGTAGGAGTGCATGTCCTTGTATGTTCAGTCCACTTTCATTTTTGTTTGTTTGTTTGATTTTATTCTATACGCCCCAGTCAACAATTTTCAGCTATAACGGGACGTACTTATCTGGGTTGAACTAGTACAAATAGCTAGGCGGCTAAGAGCCAAATTTTGGCCTGATCGTGCTATTCCGGATACAAGCATGAAATTTGGCACAGTTGTAGACCATGCCAGACTAAGCAGAATAGGATATAGAACCACCTTGGGAAATGCCTACTGCGCATGCACAAAGCATTTTCTGATTTTTGTCTGTTATCATAGAGCTTTCATACAGTTTGACTTTAAAGAAGGGGTCATGTTGTAGAATAATAAAATGTGGCAGAACTGATGTAAATTGTTTGTGGTTGAGTCCTCTTCATTCTTTAATTACTTCGCATGCGCATAAAATTTAATTTTGTACAAAGATTGTATTCTGTTTCTCTTTTATTGCCACATAAGCAAAACATGATGCCCCTATCAAAGGACCAAAGCATGTATTCAATATAGGGACCTACAGACCTGTTGAGATGTGCATGCGTAGTGGGTTTCTTTTAACGGGATGTTGTTTAGGCCAAAAACAAAGCCCCATTAATTTACAGGTATAAGCTTTTACAAAAATGCTCTATCTACGCTAAACATATATAAAATTGTTATTAGACTTATACGTCAAGTTTTAAGCAAAGAGGATAGTAGGCCAGTGGCAGACAGACAAACATGCAATCAGTTGTTTTTTCTCAAGCTCAAAGCCCTTAAAAACCTGGACAGACGCGCTCACGACCTGAAGCACCAGGGTGGTCCAAAGTCACCACTACATATTTTCTTTGTTTTGACCAATTTGGATTGTTTTGACATGGGGACGGCTCTGAAAAAGTTACGTTTTAAGCCAAGGCAGTGACGTTGCTTATATAGGTCACTTGCTAAGGCAAAATACATTTTTGATAGACAAACAGACAGACTCACAGACAGACAGACAAATAGGTAGGCAGACATATATATTCTGCCGTGTTTGAGTTCACAGACCTCATATCACTGTCTGTCGATGGACTGTTTCCAAGCTGTCAGTGAACTGTATATGTATATTTCAAGTGTCCCGCTTCCCGTAAACGAACCATACCAAACATTAGTTAGTCTACGCCAGTCTTTTTTATGTGGGCATGATAATCTTATATTTTTTTGGGGGGGATGCTTGATATGTCTCATAGTTTTGGTTGAAAAGCTACTGACTGACTTCGAGGCATTTGGTCCTCCTATAAAAAATCGCAATTAGATTCAGCGTTGCCATTCTGGATGGAGCCTTAGTTGTTCAGATACTTAAAGGTGTAGGGGCTAGCACTGTTCAGTGAGCAGTATACTAACGATATTTTTAAAATGTTACATATGTTCCACTTTTTGTGCAGTTGATCAAGTGGATTTAAAGTGTGCGGCACATGTTAGGCGGGCAGTTTAAAAGCATCAACAAGGGGAAAAAGAGGAGACGATATCCACCGACAGGTCAGTCTATTAAATAACTGTTTTACGGAAAATCTGGCAAGATTTCTTGTGAGAAGATGAAATCTCATTATATTTCCAACTGCTGTGTTTCCTAGACATAAGATATGCCAACTAAGAAACAATAGCCACAGATTGTTCTCAGGTGTTGCACGATGAGAGTGTGACAATACTCTAGATAGAACCCTGCACTTTATGGGAAAAGAAGCTCAGTCTTATTGTGTCCAGCTTGCGATGTGCCTTCATTTTGCGCCTTGTTTGCAAGAGGAGACAGATACAAGAATATTTGCTCGTGCTACGGAAGCAGCTCAAAGGCCTAACAAGAAAATAAGCAGTAGCGCTGTTGATACTATTGTAGTAGTTCTGGTCATACCTGCGGTGCAACAGTTGTGAGATGATGAAATGCGGTGTTGGCAAAAATCGCCTGCTATTGTTGGTGTGAAATCAAATTGTCTTGCTTTGTTCATTCACTCACAGGGTGCAATAAAACGTCCTTTCTCCTTTGTCGTGGAAAACGGTGGGTAAGCTTTCCAGCTGTAACTGGGTATTTTGTAAAAATGAACTCTCTCCCTGAATAGCCACCTACAGATTACCTTTGCTCCATTGAAGGATTCATCACAGTACTGTGTGGTAGAACAAGCAAGCGCCAACATGAACTTAGACATGGCTAAAAAAGGTTTGTTCGATGAAATGACAGCCCTTACGAATGTGGCTTTGTACCAGAACATTTAAAGGCAGCATATCAAGACTCATGTGTTAGGGTCAGTACTAAAACAGGGGAAATGATTACCAAGTCCAGCAAACTGTGATGGATAGAACTAGACACTGGAATGTACAGTCCACTGTGGACCACCATACCACAAGCATCAAAATCTTCTCTTGACCTTGTGAGATATGGGTGTCTTCAGGTGCAGAAGTAGAAAATGCAGCTCTCCAGTGTACGACCCTTTGTGTATGTGGTGACAACTTTGAACACTACATTTCTGTAAATTGATGCTTGCTTTTAAAACAGGTAATGTTAAATAAACGAAAATCCTTTGAGAAGGCTGTGTCATATCAGCTTACATACAGATTATGGCAATTATTGCCAGCTCTCTTGGTTAATTGTCACTTTGAAAATATATACGTTTGTATATAAGATCAACGTGATTTTGTCATCTTGGCCCAGGTGCCAAGCAACCAAAATAAACGGCCATAAGACCAAAAGACAGTCAAACACTCTTCAGTTAACTCCATAACATGAGTAACAGTCGATGTTACGTACATTACGGTACGTAATCATTCAAGAACATTATGGTTAAACCATGCATGTCCCCAGCATAACAAAAGAAATTCATACATGTCAAATGCTGCGCTAGAGAACCACTGTACTAGAACAGCATGGTCATCGCAGGTTGGCTGCTGTCGACAAGGGCACAAAATATACCGTTACAGTATACCTGGCTGTTAAAAAGGGTAATATAATTTAGTCAATATTTAATTTTGAAACATATTCTGTGCTTATTAGTATCACTTTTATATCCAGCTGTGTATCTGCTTAACAAGCGTTAGTCGATACAGCACCTGAGTTATGCCAAAAAGGTGATATTTTTTTCCTGAAAAAGGATGGAAGGCATTTTTGTTTATATTCTGGAGTGTATGCTAACTTTAGTTAATTTAAATAAAGTGCAAAATATTTGTACTTTAATGTGGAAAAGCTCGAATTCTGAGGGAAGAGCATTTTGAAAGTTATTCCAGTGAAACTGGTTTAAGCCCTCCAGTAAAATACTTTTACTGTCCGTTCCAAGGCGGTATTTTTTCGGTGGATCATTTGTGTTATTTCTGTATTGTATTTGTCATGCTTTCGCGTCTGCGCATTACCTCTTGGCTCTCGTTTGTGGTGTTAAATTGTGTGATCGTTACTTTCCCATTTTGTATCCTGTGTCAGGTGTGGTACTTGATAGTATCATTTCCCGATCTTAGCCCCTTTCTTACTGTCATAATGTACTCATAGTTCTACATATATCGGTTGTTCTGGTCAAGTTACCGTGTCATAGATTGCATACAAATTGATTATATTTAGACCCTCAACTACTTGTACAATGCCCTTGACTACTCAAAGTTTGCGTACAGCTAAAAAATGGTTTGCAACTTCACAAAAAATAAACAGAAATATGCAAAACATTCTATTCATTCACTTACTTGTATTTTTCATTATGTGATGTCATTTAATCATAGCTAATGACTCACTCATTAAGCTGTGAACTCATTTCTGACACATATTAAAATCCCACTGGCTAGCCAGAAATTGGCTGGTACTTAGCTAGTTTTAGAATTTAAAGGCTCCAATTTGAGCCAGAATGGACTACATTACCTAAGTAATAATGGCCAACTTAAAACACCATCATAAAATTAATAGCTGTTAAGAACTAGCTCATAGAATGGATCACAGTAAACCAAAGTAATATAGTGTGTGCCCTCATCAACTGCAACCGACCCGTGATGACTGCGCTGTTCTAGTACAGTGGCTCTCTAGCAAGAATGCATGCGTAGCAAAAAATATTGGATAAATCATTGTGCAGAAACATATTTATTTCCCAGTCAAAAGATATAAGTATTCCATTTATTCGATGGTTTCTACCGTTTTGACATCATTAAACGAGATAATCGGAAGTATTAGCTAGTTTGCGTAGCGTAATTATGTGAACTGTTTAAAAAATATTTGTTTATGTCTTTATGGATATCTAGAGATATAGTGGGTCGTCTTTTTACCATGTTAAACGCAAATATTGGTCTTTGTAGTCAAGTGAGACCAAATTTTCTATAACCGGGAGTGAATTTTGCCATGTGCATGCGCAGAGGAAATTTGTCGAAGTGGTTCTATATCTAAAAATCATCAGCTCACCAACCTTAACAAGTGTGGAAAGTTTCATGCTTATATCCGGAATAGCACAATCTTGGCTCTTAGCCGCCTTGCTAAAAGTCTTGTTCAAGGACATAGCGCAGTGAGGCCGGTGAGGCTTGAATCCGCAACCCTTCAGTCTCGAGTCTAGAAATCTTATATGGAGAGCAAGTAAACAAACCAGCAGAAAATAGACTATGTCGTAATGGTTGAGTGGCTCTTCCTCGCGGTGCCATGGGGTTGTCTGCGTTTTTTGATTGCGGTATTTCCTGATCATACTCACTTACTATTTTTTGACATGTAATTAATACATTCTAGAGTAACTGGACTATCAGTTTCATGTTTTTAATACGTACAAAACATTTGACCTTAAACTTTTGAGATAATTCACCCTCAATTTAACATTAAGGGTAACTCTTTGTTCTTGTATATTTTAATATATTACGGCGTTGATGATAGAATTTAAGGTATGTGCGATATTTTTTCATCTAAAAGTAAGTGAGTCAGGAAATACCACAAAAACACTCTGCAGACCAACCCACGGCACCGTGCGGAAGAGCCGCAGAACATTTACAGTAACAAGAAATCCGACAGGCAATAAAAGCAAAGCAACCAGCTCTCTCTTCCTCGTCAAGATGGTTGCAAAACTAGAAAGGACATAAAGCATTGCATAACAAAGTAAGTAAGGGTGCAAAGATCAGGAATCGATACAATCAAGTACCAGACTTGACCCAGGATACCAATGGGAAAGTGACAAACTCACACTTAGACACCACAAACGAGAGCCAAGAGGTCAGCCCTTTCCCAGCAGGTGACCACAAAGCACATATAAACAGACGCGCACAAAGGCAAAGCAAAATAAATACCAACACAGAATCCCCACAAACAATGGAATGTATATAAAACAATAATTCAACAACAACAGAACCAATGCCTTAGAACGGACAGCAATCTAAGCTACACGGGGCCTTAAATGCATTTTCCTGGCGCTAAATCTTCGCCATAGATTCTGTTGTTAAACAAAAAACATGTTTAGGTAGTCTGGAGGCTTCCAAACTAACGCAATGTATCAGCACAGAGAAACAATCTAACCAAATTACCACATTATTCTGAAACAAAGAAAAGTGCTCGTGACTCACATATAGTCAGAGCTAACGAAAAACTCAAGTTGAGCTTCGGTGGGCACAGCCTAAGACAAACATCTGGCACCAATCAACGGATTAAAGTTTTACTTCAGGGTGAGGCCTGACCCACCGTCTTGCAATTAAAGTGCATAAAATGATACTACGTATTTCAAATAATCACTTAAACACGCCTACCAAACGATCCAATGCTCAACATCTGGTTGAATATTTAAAGCAATGGAACAAGGAAGAGAATAAAAAATCGGGAAATGTCATGGAATAGCCCGTGCATTCCATGCGCGGACCAAAGATTTTTTGCCAGGGGGTGGGGGGGGGGGGTCCAGGCCCGACGGCCTGAAAACAGCCTGGACAACTTTTCCCCCAGTCATCAGCTTATTTTACAGTTTACAGAGGGGGTCCGTTGGTTTTATTGCAATGAAAATAATACTTTCCCAAGGATCAAGATGGGGTCCAACATTTTCCGGGGGGGGGGGGGGGTCCAAATGCTAATTTCTATAGAAACCCATATAACGTGTTATTTTCCAGGGGGGTCCAGACCCCCTATTCTCCTGGATCCGCACATGCATTCCTACGTTGAGATCAGAAACTTTTCTCGTTTTGTCAGATTTACTTTTCGCGTAAAATAGGTGTACCCGAATTCGACAGTTAAAGTAAATATGACCTAGTGAGAATACTTTCTGAGCTCGTACTTATATCACAAACGTAGGAATACGTAGGCTGTTGCATGACATTCCCCGATTTTTTTTTCTTCATAGAGCATTAATTTAGTTTTTTATATTCAACCAGAGCATTGGTAGGCGTGTTAATGTGTACGACTGCTTGAAATAAAAAAAAAAAAAAAAATGTTTGAACATTTTTTTATGGAATTGCAACAATAAAATAGAACATTAAGAGCCGCGATATGTGATTTCCTAAAATGTGGCATTTTGACAAGTGTAGACTCAGACGAGCCGTGCAGCCTACTGTTAAGCTTAGACACTCCAAATACTGTTTGGTCAGTAGCCTAAAATATATAGAAAAGCGACTAGCAAAGCCTCTGATCAGACTGCGCGCACTTTGTTGGAAATCCCATGCGGTGGCTCATTTATCAATATACAAACTGATTATATCGCTCATTAGGATACATCATGAAAAAATCCGTGTCGAGTATCACCGATTGGCATCACGAGGCTTGCCGAGTCATGACAAAGGGTGTTCGCGGGGGAGGGATTTTATCTATCCCATCCTTACACAACTTATCTCAGGGTGAGTGTGTGAGAGGGGGGGGGGGTGGAGGTAATTTGGAAGTCATATCGGTACTTATGAGCGGCCCGAAATCTAAAAAACCCACCCTATTCATTTATTTAGATGACGTCATACAGCCTCGCCGTACACATGACAGCATTGTGCATCGATCGCTTATGATTTCAATTTGAATTTGCACCCAGTTTGTGCCGTTAATGTTTTGCTGATCAATTAACAAATTTTGGATCAGATTTTTTAAACACTTGTGCTTGCGAGTAATAACTTTATGAAATTATGACGTCATATTAAAGACAAAATGTAAGGTCCGTTTACGAAACTTGCCAACATTTTCGTTTTGCTTTAAGTAATGGAAAAAATGATAAAAGGGTACATTAGGTTATTTACACAGAATATGCCTACATAAAATTACGTCATTTAAGATGAAATGTAATGCCCAATGGTCAGTCGTTGGTCTACGTTAACGTCATCCAAAACGGCCGTCTGGAACACGTGCCAGATTGAGTTTCCTCCGCAATCGTCGCTGGTTAAAGACTAAAGACTTTTGCAAATGATTCGTAACAATCTTTTCACCCACTTTGCAGAGTCATGACATTTATGTTTTACTGAAATACAAAGCGAAAAGGTGGATGGGATAAGTTGTTTCGTTCATCAGACGCATACAAACATTGTCTTAACGTTATAAACGCATTTTTGGTAAAATAGAGACTGTTTTACAATGGTAAAACACGCTTTTCCTGTCAACGGATTGTGTCTGGAAACAAAGCAAATGTGGCTAAAATCTTGTGTGCACGAAATGGTGACCCCTGTCTCAAACCGAGGACGTATTCTCAGCCTAAGCTATTCGTTCAGCATTTTTTTTCATGAGATACGCTTGACTGATAAGATGGTATAATGCACTAAAATTCATAACTTTAGTCTGATCATTCTAAGAGATATTCACGTTTATTTTTAGATGAGGCATTTTTTCTTGACGCCAGTATATATAGATGAAGACTCGGGCCAAAATCTAGACCTCTAGTCCCGCTTGTATCCTGGGTCAGGTGTGGTACTTGATTGTATTGATTCTTGATCTTTGCCGTCTTTCTTACTTTGACTCCAAATAATGTGCGGTCGGTAACTTAATAGCCATAGAATAGTCACGCGACTAACAAGGGCTCAAACCAGCCTGTGCATACGCGCAGTCTAATCAGAGCCTTTGCTAGTCGCACAAATCGCATTGTTGGAAATCTCATATTGCGGCTCAAATGTCATGTATGTAAGCAATGAAGCTTTGAATAGGTGTAAGATTCACCTTTTTAAAAAATCATCTTACGTACAACTGCACTTGGAATACATAAGTCCACATAAGTGAGTACTAAAAATGGTGTAACATATCCGAGGCGAGTTCAACAATGCGAGAGCTCGCCGAGCGCTCGTTGATTGGTACCTGTCTTTATTCGTAATGTGTAAAGCTTGACGCCAATACAACGAGCGCCCGAGAGCGCTCGCATCATTGAACTCGCCTCTGTTTTCGCAAAGTACATAGTACATGTACGAAGGTCATCCAATAAAGAATGAGACTTTTTCTTTAGCGCAGTGAATTTACATGCTAGACTTAAAGCTTACGCGTTACATAGTTTCAACTTTGATTGCTAGGCAACTTTAGAAGACTAGCCGAGCACACATGGACAGCTCACTATAAGCGGTCACCATGGCAACACACTGAGATGTATAGTTTATTTTTCTAATAATACTTGTATATGCTCTTGCACTATGTCTATAACCAACAGGGAAAAGTAATGTTTCAGATTCTTTAGCTGTTACTATGGAAACAAAGCTTAAAAATCTTTGTTTCCAAGAATATCTGGTATTTTTTACTGATTTCTTGAATTATAAACGTTAATATCAAATAGTCGAAGTCAATCAAAGCGTTCATGTAACCTAAATTACAATCAGCTACGCATAACCGAATGCCTTTTGTATGATATACATCGCTAATTAGTTACCATGGCAACGCAAAGTAGTGTGTTTATAAAAAATCGAGTAAATTGGTTGCTAGGCAACCAAATAAAGGATATGCAGATTTAGTTCTTCTATATGAGCATTTTATGTAACACAAAGATTGAACAGTTGAAGAAATTATAACAAGAGGTAAAATTATATATGTGATCGAAAATAAAATATTATAACTGACTATGGCTACGCAAAAAATAATACAAACGTGGCCATGCGTTTTCGAGCCCTTCCACAAAACATCCCGTTACTATGGCAACTGATCAATCACAAACATGTTGTTTCTATGACTGAATGGCTAAGATGTCATATTATTATTTTGGTAAATTTTAGCTAATTGCACGAACAGATATTCAGACTATTAAGAAAGTCGCATTCTTTATTGGATGACCCTCATATGTATGTATACTTGATCCTAGGGTAAGACGGGGCTAGACGCGCCCCTTAAGGAATTAAGGAATCTACTGATAAATGTTGGGATATTTATACATTTTGTGAAGTGCTCATATCGTTCTATAAGAAAATGACAATAAAATCGATTATATGCGGTAAAGATTTACCGTTTGCTGCAGGCAAAGAAATTTTCTCAGTTGTATAAATTGTGCGATGTGACGCAACGAATTGAACAACCTTTTACTGTATCAGATAAAAAAGGAGCGGGCGTCTTCCCCCACCTGGGCGTCTTGCCCCGTCTACGTACAACCAAAATTAGTTTTACAGTACTTTCAATGGATACACATTGTTTGCCTTTTTTTCTAACCAATGGGATAATTTATTAGATGATCTTGTCACAAACTCTCGGCAGAGGTGATAACAAAATCAAATGTAATCAGAAATAAAGATTTACTAGAAAAGGTAAAGGGAGACAATTTCAATGTGAAGCAACTTTAAGATGCTGCCAAAAACTAACCAAACGTCAAAGACAAAACGTCTGGCAATATATTATGGGCAATCGATGGCCCATTTAAACATCTTTTTCAAAACCTCAGTTTATCTAAGATTTTGAGAGAAAATGCTACAGGTAACCCGAAAGAAGATTAACTTGCGTAAGAGATTTTTCAAGAATTGTGTATAATAAATAAATAAAGGGCACGTAAGTGGAACTCAGTGCAATATTTAATTCGCTTAAAGCAAAAAAGGCTTTCAAAAACTAATATTCAACTCAATCCTAAATTAATCCTTAAAATAAACAAACAAAGTCAAAGAACTAGTATATTTTTTTACTTTTAATGTAGTGAGCAGATGACAAAAAACTTTTCTCTTATTTCAATAGGCTATCTTACTAGCAGTTGAATACGGGAATGCTCTCTATTACATGTACGTCCGCTTGAGGTCAATGTCAATTTTTCCAGCGATTTTCATCCTATCCTTTTGAATACCAAAAAGCCATGAATCTTCAAGAAAATCATATAACATACACTTTTAATGCTCAAATTTTAACGATCAATTGAATAAATCAGGAAAAATTATATTATAAACTACTTTAAAAAGCAACTAAACAACGCCTACAGGTAGGATAGATTTCTGACATTTTATCTGACTGGCTTATTTGGGATGCCTTCTAGCGGAGGATGCCAAGTAGGTCAATCCTATTTTGATTCATTTTGCACTTTTTTTAAGAAGTATTTCATGATAGGAGCTTTCATTCCTGGACTCTGTACATTGCTTGTTTAACCCTAATATATAGATATATATAATGTCAAATCATATTTTCAATGACATTTATAATGTCAATTTCATATTTTCAATCGGACCCCTGAGGGACCTCATTCAGATGAGTGGGGAAACAAGGGGCCCCGATTAATCAGTGTTAAAACCAATAAAAATTTACCATGCAATAGCCTGAGGCGAAAACCTGCTCAGGGACTGTTAATATCAGCTCTTGGAGTATGAATTCGCCACAATAAACAACAAAATAGGTATTAGAAGCCACCGTGGTGTAGGAGATAAACCTATGTCTTGTAAACCAGGGGTCGCATGTTCGATTCCCGACTTCTCCCAGTCTGTCGGATGAGACTTTAAGCTGTGGCCCGTCTTCTGAGACGCTTTAAAACCAGAACCACTGTCAGTTGAGCCTTCGGGTGCTCCTGGACATAAAACCACAGTTAGATACCACAAACGAGAGCCAAGAGGTCAGCCCTTTCTCAGCAGGTGACCACAAAGCACATAAAAACAGACGCACACAAAGACATAGCAAACACAAGACATAACAAAAACATAAAAAATCCACAAAAGAAGTACCGCCTTGGAACGTTAGTTAGTTGGTTAGTGAAATATTTTACTGGAGGGCTTAAACCGGTTTAACGGTGCCAACCTCACCCTTAATTCAGATGTGGATCAAGACACATAGATATTTGGTTTGCATGAAAAGTAGTTACAGGTTAGTTTTGATTCCTGACTCAACATACTTGCGTCCCTTGCTTATTTAACGATTGCGCATTCATCGTTGAACGATTCGAAATGAATTGACAGTTTGGTATGCTCAAAATTTTACCCCTTTTAAGATACCGACATACCCCATCCACCGTATTTACTATACAGTCTAGAGACAAGCGCTTTTGAGGAACTCGGATCCGAGTTCATAAATTTCGCCAGTAATTGTGTTATCAACACTCTGAGATTAATTGTTTATTTAACTGAGCTTAGCATCTGAATTTAGAAATTACTCTGTTATAAGATAGCCCCATGCATGCAGCAAAACATGATATATACATCATTGCCTTGTTTTTGTTGAATCTATTTTATCTATCAAAACCCAGACTAGACTGTTCCAGAAATTAACTTAATTTTAATAAGTTCTTACTGTATAAAAACAGCAAAGTATGCGACAAACAGCCACATACATAAAAGAGGTAAGTCTATTGACCCTTCATGTTCCAATTGAATCTTCCATCTACGTGGGATGTTACAGCAAACAACTTTAGCAGACGACATTTTCAGATGTGTTTTGCTGGCCCTTAAATGGGTAACAGTGCAGACGCTGATCAAATGTCCCCTGATGTAGCATTTCACTGTTTGTATCTAAAGCTAATCACTGGCCTCAAGTTTTACATGCATAGAGATACGACAAGCTTACAATTTTATCTAGGCTATTTATTTTGAAAGCAAATCTGACAGAGTGTTGATATATGTAATTTTACTCAGCAGTGATTGTTTTAAAGTGCAGGGGCATCTTGTCCCTAGACTGTATAGTCTAGTAATAAAATTCAACGTCTTGGGCCTTTCAAAGTTCGACTTTTTACGTCCGGTTTATGACATATTATGCATCAATCACGCTTGTATCACGTGTCTTTTGTATTGTGCAAGTGACGTTAACTTAATTTTTAAGACGTTCTCTATCACATGACAGCAGATCTCCTGCCATGATTTACATCAAAGCATCTTCCCCACATGACTGTCAGTGTATATAGTCAATATCAGTAAGGAAAGCGTGCTAAAAAGGAGCTATAAATTGAAGTTCAAATTTGATGTTTATTTTCGAAATGTTGAAGTTATCAATTACTTTTAATTAGAAAAAGTTTAAAAGTTTATAAACTCTTTTGCTGATATGGTATCATACACGCCACAGTTTAAACATTGAAATAATCATAAAGCTTCATTTAACTGTGCAGAAAGGTGCTTGATGTAGTATGTACCCATGTGACGTCATCAGCAACGTCGCGTGATAGTGCAGTCAAATATTCCAATTCTTGGTTGCATATTAAAACCTGCGAGTAACTTTTCAATCGCATATATGGTTTGCAAGAAAGTGCAAAAATATGGTGATGCGTTTTCAAAGTCCTCTAGTAAAATAATTGTCATAATTTTCATCGAAATAAAACAGTTTGTACATAACTGTAAACTACGAAAACTGTTTCCAATCCATGTGTTTGATAACCAGATTCGAAGCAAAGACAAATAGTTGAGATGAAGAGCATTAAAACATTCGGTGCCTTTGCAACCATGACTAGTGTTCAATCAGACGAATTTGATGAAAACTCGTATTTTCATGTTTATATATGTACATCTATTGACCCATTCTCAGGTAGAATTGCCAATTGATGTCGCCAGCCTTTCACAATCAATAACTTGTCAATTACAAATGTTTACAAGTAATTTATGATACTTTTCGATAGACTGGCCATTTCTGATATAAAATGGATGTTTCCAGAACGCTCAGCAATGTTTCAATAAAATATATGACACGAATATTAGCCAAGGGGGTCCAAAAATCGCATGTCGCCAGTCGTTAATTCCACCCTAACTGCACATTCAGCTTGTGTATGAAAAAAATGAAACTCATAATTTTGAAATATTAGGTGGTGGCCTATAGAAAAGACAATAAAATGGTTTATTTTTCAACTATTTTGTTTTTCCATTACATCGTTAGTTTTGTCGCCAAATTCAACAAATTAACGAGTCCAAACAATGAATCCAATCATCACATACCAAATGCATTAAATATAACTTCAATTTGCCATCAGATAATGTGTTGTAAGTCATATAAACTAATAATTAGCTATTTGATCGTATGCTCTTGATAGTAAAAATACGCTAGAAGCCGCTTTTCATACTTTTAAAACGGAAAATAAGCTTTATAATTTACGAGACCTTTGCTTTTGAGCTTTTAATGTAAACATTGAACAACACAGATTAGATATGATCTTCAGAAATTACAGGTGCTGTATTGTCCTTTACGTTAAGACGTAACTTGAAGCATAAAGTTTGATAGTACAATCCTTATCAGCGATTCTTGGTAAACATATAGTTAAAATTTCTCATTTACGAGACCTAACTTACGGGACAAATGCTACACTATTTGGTTTAAATTACAGCATTAATGTTCAGTGTTGCTATTTTTACCCTATTGTGTCATTAAATACAAGCCTATGTAGTCATTTCATACGCCATAAGCAGAAAATTCATATATTTTGGAAAAATAGTTTGTGTGTGTAAAGTTATAAACTGGGTATTTTTGTAACAATAATCATATAATTATTTGTAGACAGAGGCATTGCATTTGCTTGCAACACTATCAAAATATCACAAACCGATAGATATATAAGTGCGTCCTGTGAATGGGGTTCAGGCTGACTTTGTTTTCTCTTAAAAATAAATCGTCTCGTACATTAGACAAAAATGTCCCGAAAATTAGAAATGAAGGGCGTCTCACCAAATCAGGCAATATTTCTTTTAAAATGCAAATGTGTAAAAAATAGTCTTGTGCAAAAGCTAATACGTAAGTTAATCGCATATTATATGGCATACTTTTCTATTGTGAAGTACCTGATGGTAAGAAATTTACACATTTAAATGAAAACTTTTGTTTGCATTTTAATAATTTGACTGCCTATGTTCAAATCAGGCAATCAGTAATCCACACTGCCACACAAACCCTTATCATTAAATACACGCTATAAATGGACGAAATATGGAATCTTTGATGAATATCTATTTACCTTGGGGTCCCGTTAATTAGTATATTTAAACTATTTTCGTCCCCTAAATTAGACATAATATTATGCTCAACATACAGATTATCGAACATGATTAAATAAACTGATCAGATGTTGGAAGAACTTTCACCAAATAAGAGCAAATGATAACAAAACGTTTTTGCATCTTTTATATCAGAGACGGTTCTTGAATATTTTATGTGCAAATCTTCTGACTGAACATCCTTTTGAGTTTCCCAGCTGCACATGCTCGTCTGAGTCTACACATGTCAACATAACGCATTGTTGGAAATCACATGTCACGGCTGATATGGTTGGGGCCTTTGTGTTATACAAGCAAACCTTCTAGTTTCAGACTCAGTATTTTACAACGGAAGTGTATAAAGTCGTCTGTTGGTTAAGATGGATTTTAGCTGGTTTTGGGACGAGCGGTTTTGGTTCCCAGCGAATCGTTCCTGGGGGTGGAAAGACCTTGAGAACTTGGAGGGAAGCACCGAGTACCGACCACAAATAAAGGATCTCCACTGGGCTGTTCCATTAGGACTTTGTCTCCTTGTTGTAAGGTTTATGTTTGAACGGTGAGTTAAAATAGTGAGTATGATCAGGATATACCACAATCACAAACTGCAGACAAACCCATGGCACCGCGAGGAAGAGCCACACAGCAATCACTATTATATATAGCGTTCTGCTACGTTAATTGGTAAATTGCACGACAGTTAGATGGTTTAAGACGTATGAAGATCATAGTAAGCTAATATGCGTTGTGGATCGAATCTCACCATTTTTTAACTGACCATTGCCGAGGTCGTACCAAGCTGCTAGGCAATTTCTAAAGACCCAATTGGAATCAAAGAACATATCAAAAGATCTATGCTCTGGTGACAAAGCATTTAGTTTACGTTAGCTCGGTGCGGTTTGAATTATGTCACTCGTCTTTAACGCGTGTAGCCAGCACTATCAAACATAAAGTATGATAAACATGTGAGTATATAGAGCATGAAATAAATTTATAACCATTGATCCTAGTCAATTTGTTAATGTGAATATACTTTGTGTATGTGGAAGCGCAGTGGCTCAGTGGTAGAGTGCTTGACTCGAGACCGAGGGGCCGCAGGTTCGAGCCTCACCGGCGTCACTGCGTTGTGTCCATGAACAAGAACATTAATCATAGCTTAGTACTGGTTCAACCCAGGAAGACCCGTCCCTTTATAACTTATTGCATGCATTCTGGACGTCACATTTGCAATAAGCAGAAAGTATCGTCATCACTAGTGCTTGTATAAATGTTTTCTCTATATACTCGTATTTCCAGTTTTATGGTAGTGCCTGTTGCTTTAAAGCTCGGTGTCTCAGATGGGAAGAAACTTTCTCCCAAACAAAACCCAGATCTAGAAAAAGCCTTTCAACAAAACCAACATCCAGATGATAAAACTATTGTGGTTAGTTCATTTATACCACTTTGACCCACTTTAGCACGAAATACCTCGTGATTTGCAAGGTCTACACTGATGTAGGTGGTATAAAATAGTTATACAATGTTTGTCCACCTGTACGTAAGATAATCCACTCGCTAAAACTCGTGGATTATCTCCACGTACAGGCGGACAGCCGTGGTATAACTGTTACGTATTATTTACATAAGAGTTTGGTGCTTTTCGCATATTCCGGCAGTGAAGCTTCAGATGCGTCTATGCATTCGTACAGCCTCGTCAGAGTCTTCGCTGCCTGCACAACAAAAGCCAAAACGAGGGATGTTCCAAAAGTTCTGATCTTTTCCTCGTAGCTTTGTCCAGCGACGTTTTAGAGGCATATTTTGCACTATTTCAAAGATATATTCTTTGCCTTTGTAATTATGCTATAATGTCTGCTCGCTGTATTGTTTAGTTGAATAGTTACAGCATATTATATGTCGATCACTCCATACCACTGACCTGTTTTCATGTTATAGAATTATAGATTTTTTAAATCTGAATCTTTCAAGCAGTGCATCTTTAAAACCACAGAATAAAACTGCATTGTATTTGTACAATATGTTCTTATAAGGGTGTCCTTTGGAAGCAAAGACTGCACCAAAGAAGTGAAACTAGAGTGTGCATATTTCCTTGGCCAGACTAGCTAGTTTCTGCCATTTAGGCTTCATCAGTGACCCTCTAATAGTTTCAAAGTTCCACAATGAAACCCATGATCACTAAGGACAAGAAAATAAAATCTACACTATAGTGAAGGGCAGGGAGACGTTCTACCGCCGCCACACAGTCCCAGTCAGCAGCTGTAGTGAAGTCAAATATGTTCTTAAAACGTTTGAATGTTGACAGGTTGTGTCGATTCAATATGTATCTAAAGCACATAGCGCAATTCTTATGACGTCATTTAAATTGACAACTACGTCATTTTGAATACATTGCAGAATTTTCATTTCCGAGTATATATTATTTTTATCTATCAAGTTGGACTGAAAACATAGCGAACTTAATATCGGCAAAATATTAAAGACGAATATTAGGGTAAAGTCGGATAAATTCGGACATCAGGTAAATTCGGACACACATTTGCAAACAGAGGAAACCCAGATGAGGCGGCTCCTTATGAGCCGTCTCATCAGGATTTTCACTGTTTGCTTAATTAACTTATTTTTTATTTCAATAATTGAACTAAGAAACAAAAAAAAGGTGTCTGTCCGAATATACCCGACTTTACCCTATGTTGATTACAATTTGTATGTTTTCGGCGATTCCTGAAACAATGACCGTCATGGGTGCAGTTAAAACCTAACATGACTCTTATGTACTTCCTTCTTTTTTATTGTTTGGGCCTCGTCACGAGAAAACCTGTCTTCGGGGTGTCCGACAAAGCGAGTTTCAAACCAGTCTCATCAGCTACAGAGACTAGCTTGAAAATTGAAATTTCACCTGTATCAGGTTTACATATGATTCTTTCCAAAAAGCGAATAACAAAGGCGCTGATCAGACTGCGCGGATGCGAAGACAGGTTTTCTCGCGTCGAGGCCCTTTTTATTTCTGTTTCTTTAAGGCATTGAGTAAACAGACTGATCTGTCAGAGAGGGCTGTTCAAAGATGGTTCAGAAGGAGAAAAGCACAAGATGCACCATCAGACTTAAAGAAATTCAGAGAATCCAGGTAATTTAAGCAGAGCACATATGAGCCGCAGCATATAAGTACCAGAAATTTGGTATGTGCGGCCAGCAAAAGCTCAGATCGGCCTGCCCATACGCGCAGTCTGATCAGAACCTTTGCTAGTCGCTTGAATATTCTATGAGTCTTAGACTAGGTACTGAACATCTTTTGGAGTTCCTACGCTTGAAAGGAGGCTGCACAGGCTCGGCTGAGTTTGCACTTAGATTAACTAGTCAAGCTACATTGTTGGAAATGACATGTTGCGGCTCAATTATACCATCATGGTACATGTATATCCCCTTTTCAATGGTTCTCTTCATTAATCCCTGATGTATTAAGAGCAGGCATTTAGTTTAGAGTGCATTAAAATCACCTAGAACCCATATGTCACCCTTTTGTTGACTTACCATTTCTAGTGACCTGTGAAACTCATCCGCGCCGTATGAATCTCCCTCTTTGGGACGATAATATGCAGCAATGAATAAGGGTCTGGTACCTACAATTTCTATCTTAACCCATACAATTTCACAATCTGTCTTGTACTCTTTCTGCTCAGTGACTATGATGTCTCCTTTGATTTTTCCTCTTTCTCAACCAAAACATATGTTGTGGCTACTCAAAAGAGCCGTCACAATAAGGCAGTTCTTTTGAGCACCCAAAACATAATATTCTGTTAAAACTGAGCATCCTGAGCAGTGAAATTGTACCAGCAAATCTAGGCTATTCTATCTTTAGGGAGGACCGGACAAGTTCAAGCGGGGGTGGGGTATTTAAGCTGGATTGGGATGAAGAAGATGTACCTTTCATCAGACCAGATTTTACCCTTACCAAACTGTATGATGGTTTAATTGAAACCCTGAATGATTTTAACCTTATGCAAATGGTCCGTGAGCCAACAAGAGGTGGAAGTATCCTAGATCTATTTTTAACTACTAACCACACTCTGGTTGAATCTGTGAGTATTATACCAGGCTTGTCAGATCATAACATCGTAAAATGTATTGTCAACTCCAAACCAAAGGTAGTAAAGAAAGCCCCCAGAGAGACATTACTCTACAGGAAAGCTGACTGGGCATCTCTGAAGGCACATATGCAATCCTTTTGTCATTCATTCCTGTCAAGTTGCGAGGGTAAGTCAGTTGAGGTTATGTGGACAGAGTTTAAGGAGGCTTTTACTACTTTAACTTTAAATTCCGGCATTCAAAAATTCGTTCCTTCAAAATTTGCAGGCAACAAAAAACATCTTCCATGGATTACACAAGCAATTAAAAGAGAATTAAGAAAGCGTGACCGCCTTTATAATAAATTTAAGAAATCCAAAGACAGCAAGGATAGGAAAGCCTTCTTAAACAGTAAGCACGGAGTCAAAAGAAAGATCAAGACTGCCTATGAGAAATACCTACTAGATATCCTCGGCTTGGATGGAGAATCAGGTGAGCAAAATCAGGCCTTTTCTAGGAAGAAACTATTTAGCTTCCTAAAAAGTTCAAAGTCAGATGCCCAAGGAATTGCACTTCTAAAAAAAGGGTGACAATGTCTGTACAAATGATGTTGACCAGGCAAGCCTCTTAAACGCACAGTTTTAATCGGGTTTTCAATAAGAGCACCCCTTGATTTTATGAAGCTTTGTCATACAACTATGTTGAATGGCGCGAACTCCCTTGTTAACCTTTTGCCTGAAAGCCTACAGTGTAAGTTCCAAATCATGCACGATATTGAAATTTCCACTACAGGAGTATGTAAGCTCCTCTCTGGCCTTAATGTTTCTAAGGCAGCAGGCCCTGATGCTATCAAACCCCTTGTTTTAAAGCAATTATGCCAGGAAATTGCACCTGTAGTTGCCATAATCTTTCAGATATCTTTCAACAGTGGAATAGTACCTACTGATTGGAAGAAGGCCCAAGTATGTCCTCTCTTCAAGAAAGGCAACAAAATGGACCCTGCAAATTACCGGCCTATCTCACTTACCTGCATACTCTGTAAGACCATGGAGCACATAGTAGCCTCCACCCTGACCAAACACTTCAACCAGCATCACATCCTATATGACCTCCAGCATGGTTTCCGTGAGCGTAGATCATGTGAAAACCAGTTAATACAGCTAGTAGAGGATCTTTCACGCAATATGATTTCAGGCAAACAGACAGATCTCACTTTACTAGATTTTAGTAAGGCATTTGATAAGGTCAACCACCTTAAACTCCTCTACAAATTACAGACACATGGTGTGCAGGGCAAGGCTCTTAGATGGATTGAGTCCTTCCTTGTGGGGAGAAGTCAGACTGTGGTCCTTAATGGCAATAGTTCGGATGAACTCCAGGTCTCATCAGGGGTCCCTCATGGGTCAGACCTTGGTCCCATCCTATTTCTGCTTTATATTAATGACTTGCCAGACAGCTTGCAGTCCCAGGTTCGCCTCTTCGCAGATGATACTGCAGTGTATTTAACTGTTCAAGAGCAAGCTGATAGCAAAAAGCTACAAAATGACCTTGATATATTGCAAGAATGGGAACGGGAGTGGGATATGGAATTCAATCCATCTAAGTGTCAGGTTGTGCACATCACCAGGTCCAGACGACCTATCAATACTTCATACTCCATGCATGGCCAGGTCCTTGACTCTGTGGATAGTGCCCGATACCTGGGTGTAGACATTACATCAGACCTGAACTTTACCCAGCATATAAACCGTACCACTTTAAACGCTTCTAAAAGTCTTGGCTATTTAAAACGAAACATTTTAACAAAACATTTTGGTATAAGAGAGGCAGCTTATAAGACCATTGTACTTACGAGGGCTGTTCAAATATGAATGCAAGTAGCTTCATAACTTTCTTCAGATATATGCTACGACAAAATGTCATACCTTTTAGGAAAGAACTATTCGTCGCCTTTAAAATGGCACCAAACATAAAGTAACACTCACTATATTTCTCGAGTTACAGACCCTTATATAAAGGCCATTCCTGTATACTGAAGTTTCTTTCTGAAGCAAATTGCAATGCACGTTTTGGTACATCTGCGATATAGTGTCATATCTTTGTAAGTTTTAGACAAAATGGCACCAAATTTTTAATGCAAGTTTAAGTAACAATCCAAAAGTTGCTAGCAGGAAAAGGTTTATATAATCCTGTTTCAATCTCCAGTAAAACAGGCACGTTTGTGACGTCATTAATTTTATGGTAAACGTCATTTTGAGTTATCTACTGGTGATGGAATAATAAACATCGCTGTGTCGTTTTCTTTGCGTTTAGCTGAAAACATGCTAAATATGTCATATTAAGGAAGTTATCAAAATAATCCGTCATCTATTTACAGAGTTATTCCATTTTATATAATTTTTCAAGCATTTTTCTGCTTCTTAATGACGTGTTTACATTGATTAAAATATGTTCAATCTGTCTAGTCCTCAAGACCAGATGAGTATTTTTATTATAAATATTGCCTATAGCGGTCAAACTAAAAGTTTACGTTCAAATTTAGAATAAGGCCGCAATGTAATGACAAAAAATAAGTATAAATTCTATAACCCCTTTCACGTAAGGCTTTTTTGACTTAATAAAAAGGCTTTTCAGCGTTTGAAAATTACCCACTAGCCATCAATAATTTGCAGCAACAACTCAGTATGAGCGATCAACATATTGTCTTTGAGTTAAAACTAGTTTAAATGTTGCTTCGTGCATTTTGTTGTAGATAAGTTTAACTGAAAACTAAAAGGTAATGTTTTGTTTACCATTTATTTGCAAACATAAAGAGACTCTAGTGAAAACGATTCGTTGTAATTTAACAAAAGCATGTCGGATTTTCGCAACTTTCACAGAATCATTATGTAAGAATATGAGGACACTTCCTGAAAAATTTCAAGAAATTTCACCTGTTCTTCGAAGAATTATACGCTTGTCTCTATCACTGGTATATGTTCGAAGCATTGAGTTTGTTAGTATACACAGGTGACCCGCATTCAAAGGGCTATAACTCGATGAGTATACTGTATTTTTCTTTAAGTCTGGTGCCACTTTAAAGTTGACATATATTCCTTTATAGAAACGTTTACCATTTTGTCGTAGCATATATGTAAAGAAAGTTATGAAGCCACTTGCATTCATATTTGAACAGCCCTCGTATGCTAGTGTCACTCAAATGCAAAATGAACTCGGGTTAAGAAGTTTGGACTAGAGGAGAGCAGATGCTAGAGGAATCATGCTTTTTAAAATTGTACATGGCCTAGTTGCCATCCCCTTGCCATAATATTTTGAACAACCCTCCAGAATGACAAGACATAGCCATCCCCTCGCATTGCGTCAAATACACACATTTGTGAATTATTATAAGTACTCGTTCTTCCCTGCAGCAGTTGTTTATTGGAACAAACTACCTTGTTCTGTTGTAACACTGCCAACGTTGGATCAATTCAGCGTGGCAGTGCAGTCACTTGACCACCCCATGTTCTAACTCAACACAACTGTTTTTATCCTGTTTTTAACGTCTTGTACATTCTTTTTAACACTATCATCTTTTATTCATTCCTTTTTCCATACACTTTTTGCACCTTGGCTTTAAGACGCATTCCACCTGCACGTAATCCTCGCGAGGGGGTGTTGCAGTATAGAAAGAAAGAAAAAGAAAGAAAGAAACTGATGGGTAAGAAACTATTTGCAATTTTACGCGCAATATACTTGATTATTTAAAGCTGTGATGAATAACAACGTAGTGGGTAACGCCAGGGTTATTGCGGTGTCTACGAAATTAGCCGCGACATGAGATTTCCAACAATGTGGTATGTGCGATCAGCAAAACCTCAGATCAGCCTGCGCATATGCGCAGTCTGATCAGAGCCTTTGCTAGTCGCTTAAATATTCTATGACTATTAAGCTACTGACTGAAAGCCAATTTGAGTTTCTAAGCTTAAAAGGGGGCTGCACAGGCTCGTACGAGTCTACACTTGTCAAAATGCCACATTGTTGGAAATCACATGTCACGGCTCAAATGCCAGTTTACTTGTATGCATCTTTTGTCCGTTACCTTGCTGATGTTCATGCACCTTGCAAGATGCTTCAACATTTAACATGTAGTAATACCATGAGTACTCTTGATGAACAAAACCTGCTGTCGGACATGCAACATGCTGTTAGGGACATATTTGCTGATAGTGAAACTCCATTGGTTACGGTTGTAAATGATTTGAATACGCCCATATTGGATTTCAGGATTTTTTTTAATTACCTCCTCATAAACGCCTTTAGAGCGACCTGCTAAGCTATGGAAATGATGGGATAAAATGAATATATTCGTCTCTGGGATTTCGACAACAGCGTGTAAAGAGAGTGATGCCTGATTGTGCTCTGGTTTCGGCTGGTGTCACACAGGATCCGTTAATGTTATTGTCGAGCACAAGCAATATCCCAGGATGTTTTGAGTCAGAAATTTGGCTTTTTCTGCTAATGCTATTGTATAATCAACTGCCAGCAATATGCACGGCCCATGTTGAATGTGTCTAATTAGAATGAAACTCTAGGTACTTATATTGAAAACAATGTTCAGTTAGCCAAACTGAGTGTTTCAACATTTCTATCAAGGTGGACAGATAGCCGTTCTGAAATAGGTCCCGTACGAAAGTGGGTTCCGTATGGAAGCAGCGTTCGGATAGCCGGTCTGAAAGACTCAAATTTAGTTTTCTACTACTATTTTCGGTTCTGATATCGATGATGTGCGACCCATGCCTCTGACATGTAGACTGCACACAAACGTCCAGTTTTATGCAGCACAAAACGTCTAGTTTTATGCACCCACGTAGGGTTTGCAACCTTGGCTAAAGATAATATATAGCCTGGTTATTAAAATTAATTCAAGAAATACAGACAAAAGTTATCCCTGAAATAAGCTCAGACAATATATGGGAGTAGCCAGATATTGTCTGTCCCTTAGATTTTATGAACAGCTAAAACTGCCCTTTCTTACTAACTTGACAGAGGGTGTAGCGTTGAATAAACATATTGGACAGTCGACAAAATCAAACTTCTAATTATATCTCAGAGAAATTCAAAAATATAACGGATAACCACAACACAAGAATTACTACAGCTCTAAACCATATCATAATCACCCCAATATATATCAATAAATGGGTCAACATAAACATAAAGGAATTAGCTACACACATGTACAGACTATGTCTTACCATATACTTAATGCTGAAACTTTTTGAAGTTTAAAATGTATATAATTATGATAATAATATTGTTATTTCCTCCAAAAGTGAAGAGCATATAAGTTCATGGGTTTTACAAATACAAAAGCAATACAGAAAGCATAAACCATAATATATACTATTGCCATAAAGTTAAGCATATTTTTATACGATCCCGATTTTTAAAGTGATGAAAAATATTTTGAGTTTTGGGTTTTATTCGACATGTACACTTGTATTTTGGCTACCAAATTTTGATAAGTTTGATTAGTTTCATTCATTACTGTCCATGAACGGGAAGCTTACAACACTGTACTGTCCAGGAGTTGATATGCAAGAATGAATTTCGTTTGAGTCATGAAATAGCCTTAAAACGCGTATGTTAGATAAATCTACGAAGAAGAAAGAGGACAGAATGTGTAAAACTGCCATTAGGAATGATGGTATGAAACAACATGACATTGCAAGGGTATTAGACGTGTCTCAGAGTGTTGTAAGCAGACCTTTGAAAGAACATAGAGAGAGTGGCAGTATTACAAAAAGGAAACGATCTGCATTGATTCTTGAGTGCAAGGAATTGTTGCTGAAGCATTATGGTACGTGGTGCAGTATATGACGACCACCTGATACAGTTAAAGGTGGTTACTGGGACTTTGAACACTCAAAAGTACCAGGACGAAATCGTGGAATCTTGTGTTAGGTCACCCTTGGACTCACTAGATGACCAGAACATGGTGCTCCGAGATGACATTGCACGTCCTCACTGTACTCGCATCATCAAGGATTACAAGAATCAACAGAATATCGTTAGTCTTCCACGGCCGAGCTTGTTGCCAGACTTGAACCCTATCCAACATGTGTGGGACAAGCTCGGCTGACGTGTTTGAAACCAGGAACCAGCCATATCAAAACCATTGTGAATTTTGCTAGACTCTACTGCATGAGTGGGACAGGATTTCATGTCTTGAACGCATGTACCCAGTGAATTTAATGATGAAAATGTGCCAAGTTGTTACTCCACAGTGTGAAGGCTATACACAATATAAACCGGAAGTAGTGGGTAATTATGAACCATTTCGTAACTTTTTGCACCAGATCCTGAAAGTGTATACTCCAAAGAAAGTTTTGAAGAAATAACAACTATCGCAGCCTTATTGTAAAAGTTTTGCTGACCCTTGGCCTCCATGCTGTTTCCATTGAATTTTGTAAAATTTATGGGTAATTTTTGTAAGGTGTTTGCAGCCTATAAACAAGTCAGAGATTCCACGGCTTTTCTTTATCAACTTGCTGGTATTCTGCTCTTATTTTCTACCACAATAGATTTTTGGTATCTCTCAAAAGCTTCTGTTCTTGCCGTTTCTAAAACCTAAGTGGTGTTATCAAATGGAATATGCTTAATTTTATGGCAATAGTATACATATGAACAGCACTAATAATGCGTACATTAATGTACTATCAGATAGGAACCATAAGTAAATCTCATTACAAAATAAGACATTTACACTTTTGATAATCTGTAACGAAATTCCTGAAATCATTCAAAATAAGAAAGAGGGTAAAGATCGGGAATCGATACAATCAAGCACCTCACCTGACCCAGGATACCAATGTTAAAGTGACAACGTCACAATTAGACATCACAAAGGAGAGCCGAGAGGTCAGCCCTTTCCCAGTCGGTGACCAAAAGGCATCAGCAAACAGACGTGCATGAAAGCATAACAAAACAAGACAGAAACAACATTAATGATCCACAAAAGAAGCGCCGCCTTGGAACGCTCAGTAAAAATATTTTACTGGAGGGCTTAAAGCGGTTTAACGATGCACCAACCGCATCCTTAGTTCAGATCTGGATCAAGACACATAGATTTTTGGTTTGCATGAATTATCCCTAACTCATCAATGCATCATCTCCTAGAACATATAAATCAAGATATAACAAGGAGATAAAGCAAAGATAAGGACTCAACAGTAAATAAAACTGAATACTGAAGCAAAAGAAATCCAACAGGTAAACCCTGATGGGAAAGACTCCATCCTGGAATCCCACACGAAGTGTCTGCTACTTTAAGCCCCAATGAGTTTTTACTGCGACCAATGCTTAAGTGCCCTCGGTCTATTACTACAACTGACAAATGGGCAAGGAAACTATTCCCTCTATTAAAATAAGTAAGTAAGGGTGCACAGATCAGGAATCGATACAATCAAGTACCACACCTGACCCAGGATACCAATGGAAAAGTGACAAACTAACAGTTAGACACCACAAACGAGAGCCAAGAGGTCAGCCCTTTCCCAGCAGATGACTACAAGGCACATATAAACAGACGCGCACAATAGCATAGCAAACACAAGACAGAAAAAAACATAAAAGATCCACAAAAGAAGAAACGCATTGGAACGGTCAGTAAATGCTCCCCCATTGTCAAGATTTTTACTAGAGTACGGACTTAATCTTTGTATATTATGAGACATGCATGAGCAATATAAACAGCCAGTATATCTTTTTATTCATTAAATAATTTCCTATGCAAGGTACAATGATTTCAATTGCGAGCATGCATATGCTTCCTTTAGCTTAATTATAGTCTTGTCACAAAGATGTAAATGAGGCAGAAGCTAGAAAGCGTACATAAAGTAAGTGATTATGTCCTAGAAATTCCACAATTACATATTGACTGCAGACAAACTGACAGCATCATGAGAAATTAGACACAGAGCATAGAAAACCACAACACAATCAAAGTAAAGCAATAGCACAAAACAAGACAGGGCTTGCGGAGTCTGGAATTCCAATTATCCTGCGTCAGGGAAAACCTTGTAACCTGTTTGATTATTGGACAAAAATCAACCTTTTTAATACCTTTCTTAGGATTGTAGCTTGGCCCACTATGGGCCAAGCTCATTATTATAGAAAATATCCTATCTTTTTCAGTTGGCAGCTGTTATCTTATACAACCTTTTTCATATATGGAATGGTAGTGGTATGGGATGTAAGTATGATATAGAGGGAATAAAAGGACACGCTCAAGAGGTCCTAGTACTAAGTCATCCTCTGAGCATACACATGCAGCTACTCAATGGGGTCATAGATCTGAAAAAAATCTAGCCAAGCATATCCTAAATTAATAATTTCATGTTTTTTGTCGCATGGTATTTCAGATTTTACACACACTACGACGCCACCATGTCCGTCGACCATACGATCCTTTGGGCAACATGTTTGAATCTCCTTTATATTAATATCAGAGCATTTAATGTTAGGGGTAAATCAAGTTTCTGTGATTGAAATTACATCAACGTTCGATAGCTCCGATTCAAGGAGATAAGGTTTATGTGCTGCACTTTGAACATTGTAATAGACAATAGAAAAGTAAGAAAGACAACAAGGATCAGGAATTGGTACAATCAAGTACCACACCTGTCCCAAGATACCAAATTTATGTTTATTGTATCAGAGATTTCATTTGGAGCGTCATTCAAGAGAGAATCAGAATAGAGCCCATGGTTCAGTTCTATGACGCCATCACATAGTAGTACTATTCTTAAGAATGTGCAATATTCAGAAACGTTCAGACAGCCGACGGCCTTTAGCTTTAAGTTAATCATTGACCACCCGATTTTTTCCAATTTCATATGTGGGTTTCTTTCCTCAAAGTATCTCCCAAATTGGTCTGATGCACGATAAACAAGATGGCTGCCAAAATGACCACCACCTGTTGGTTTGCAATTATAGACTTTTGACTTAGTCATTCATCACTCGTTTACTTCCCAATTTCATATACTCGTAGGGATTACTTTCATCAAATTCTCTTAGTTCTGATATGGGGTTTGTCCGATGAATCATAAATACAAGGACCTTCAAAATTGGACAACTCCTTGGCGTGTACTAGTTAACACTCTAACTATGTCATTTAGCACTCTATTTATACAAATTATTTCATTGAACCCTCATCAGATTAATCGAATATGGTTCTGATGAACGACAACCATATTGACAACCAAAATAGCAACATCGCTCGATTTCTCTCAAATATCTTACACCACGTATTACTTTACTAAATCTCTCATCCAAGTTCAAAAATATATTTTCTCGTTGCTATAATAGCCAGACATTTTCTTCCTTTTTAGAAACCTTATACTTGGAAGACCAGATTATGCTGGGAGGACTGGCCACATCAGGTGAGGCCAAATATTAATTCATATGCACATGAGACTGTAACGCGATGTCTGATTGGATAACGTCAAAATTTTGCGACAGTATATCCTGCGATATATTTTCGGAAACTCGACGTCATTATGTAACGTCGCTATTCTTTGGTTGACAAGTGAATATATGCAGCTGGCAGACGGCTTTATGCAGCTGGCAGCCTCTGTGCGTAGACGCAGCATAGTACATTTTAACTGTCTTTGTGAAGGAAAAAAGGTAAATAGTGCATTATAATGGGGATAATCATATTCAAATTTTTCATTTGGGGAGGTATATCGTCGAATATACAGTCGGAAATCACGTTTTATGGCTCCGCTTACGCGTCGCAGTAAAACTAAATTTCCGACCATATATCCGACGATATACTTCCCCAGATGAAAATTTTGAATACAGTGATCCCCTAATTAATTGAAGTGTCTAAGTTGTAAGCAATGACTGTGAATTATGATAATAAACAGTTCACTTCCATTAACTCAGAGTTCATTGGAGTCAACTGTATATTTTTTCAGACAGTAGCATATACCACCGAGGGCCCAAATATATTTACTGACTTAACCTTCGCCCTAGATTCTGCAGTTGTTAAAATCCAGAACACAGAAACGCAAAGTAACACAAATAAATACAAGACTAATAATCTGTAAAGCAACTTACTATTAACTCGAAAGATAATTAAAGGCACACTTTACTGTGATACAAAATCAGGACAACTCATAATGAAGTAACAAAAAAAAAAAATCACCGCCATAGAACAGACTGTTGTCACAGCCAAAGGGATGTGATATGCTTTTGGGCTTATATACATTTTAATGTCCAAATACTAACCTTAGATTCTGCTGTTGTATATAACGTACAAAAATTGTTTCGCTCGCATTGAGGCTTCCAAACCTATGCAATGCGTCATAAGGGAAATAATCAAATCAAATGGACATTTTTGAATTGATCAGTAAATATTTTGATTTTATAAACTACATGTAAATCACCTTAAAATATTATCTCTGATATGCCCTGTAGCAGGAGAGTTTGTGGAATAAAAATCAACTCTTAGTAAACTATATATGGTTTATATACATTAGATTATGTTGTGTACGAAATCGATGCTAAGGATAGCCTTATTTTAGTCAATTAGCAGTCAAACGTTTTGTTTCTATTATTGAAGGTACTATTAAGAACATACTCTTGCAAAACGAATAACCCCCAAAATTTAGACACCGTATGAATGGAAGCAATGAGCATCTCTATCAAGAATCTATTTTGGTTTGTAATGTTACTATTTAATAGGCATTACTAGCACTTAGTACAGTTTGTTTCATTAAATGCCTGTCTTAACTACTATGATGATGTTAGAGAACGGTTTATTGTAACCAAATATATGTATTTATCCTATATCAAGATAACTGTCATAGTACATGATTCAAAACTGTTATACCTATTATCAGTACAATATTGGTGGTGAAAATAATTATATAGAGTACTGTTTTTCATGTTTTTAAATATATGTTTAACTTATCAAGTTCATTTGGTGTGTAAATTAGTAACAAGGGCACTGTTTTACACGATATATGATATATGATCAACTCATGTTTTTTCATATCGACTGTGAAAATGAATTATAGAACACTTTTTAACTTCGCTGCTCATTTATGCGATAAGTTCCAACATCTGACTGACTTTATTGTGCAGTAGGTAATCACCTGTGACTGTGCAAAATATATACCATATTCAAGTTGTCTGCGGTTTGTGATTGTGGTATTTCCTGATCATACTCACTTACTATTTTTATTGCCTGTAAAACTTATTTAAGCCACCACCCATCCCCCCCCCCCCTCACTGGTGTATGTTCTACGGCGATGGTTCTGTTGCTGTTTATCTTTTGTTTAATGTACTTCCTATTGTTTTTGAGAGTTCTGTGTTTGCCTTTGTTTAGTTATTCATTACTTTTTTGTGTTAAACTAGTTTTGCACTCGTCTTGAAGAGGATGATAAAGCTGTTTGCTTTGCTATCATTGTCTTACATATGCATTGTCAGTATGAATGTTATGTGGGGTTTCCTCGCGTTGCCGTGGGTTGGTCTGCAGTGTGTGATTGTGGTATTTCCTGATCATACTAACTTACTTTTTTATGGGTTGTTACAATGCGATTTTCTGATTCTTAGCTCATATGGATACGTCGGGTTTATGAGTAAACAGTGTGCATCCTAATAATTACATAGAGGATCTTACATGAGTGCTCATGTTTAATAGCTTTAATTAAACGAGTTGGGGAAAAGAGATTTTATTGCATGGTGTTATATCACTCCCAGACGCGACGTCATGTGATTAAGAGTTTATATCATTTTGAAAGGGATATGTCTAAAGTATTCATTAGATCGAATAATTCAGGCTCCTACATGTAGATAAGAGTAAGTAATTAAATTTTATTATCTAACAAACACAACATATGTTGTGGGTACTCAAACAGAATCGTCTCAATGAGACGGTTCTTTTGAGAACCCAACACATATGAGCCGTGACACGTGATTTCCACGGAGTAGCATCTTGACAAGTGTTGCCTCAGACGAGCCTGTGCAGCTTCCTTTTAAGCTTAGAAGCTCCAAATGATGTTCAGTCAGTAGCTTAAGGGTCATATAATATTCGGGCGACTAGCAAAGGCTCTGAGCAGACTGCGCGTATGCGCAGGCTGATCTGAGGCTTTCTGGTCACCACATTGTTGGAAATCTCATGTCACGGTCCATATGCGAAAACTGGTGAGTAAGAATTACAATAACTACGCTCAAAATCTTGACCTATGGAATATGGTATTTAAACCACGTGATTTCTTATATATTTCAGCACGTTCCTCGGGACGTTTATTGGTACTATGTCACGGAGTTAGCCTTCTACTGGGGCCTAGTCTTTACACTTTTCGTTGATCACCGAAGAAAGGTAATACACAAACATTTAATAATACATTTAATAGGGTCCAATCGCTTCTCCTATTGCCTCTCGAGGCCCTCTGTAAAATACATTGTTGACTAAAAATAAAGTTTTCAAGAGCACCACCACGCACCACTGGAAGGAATTTTCTTGATCCGCTCATGAGTTCCACCTCTCAAAGAGGTGATGATAAAATCGTCTTCAGAATTTTTATAGATAGGAAATATACCACAAATTAGGATTTATTTCCTTTTTTGGAAAATGTCGAGGTCATTGAAAACAATTCAAAATTATGCCTTCTTGTCTATGTCATATTCCTTTCTTATGTGTTTTCTGTCGAGATGTACGAAAATTCACTGTAATTGATTATTTACTATTTGCTAGCTGTATAGTTTGTTAAAATACCAGATATTTCGCTTTTTTTCAGGACTTTACTGAGTTGATGGTTCATCATGCTGCAACTATTGTCCTTATGTATTTCTCTTGGATTGTGAACTTTGTGAGAATTGGCACCCTGGTACTCGTAGTCCACGATGCAGCAGACACGTGGCTATCGGTAAGATAATGAGGACTATCTAGTCACAAGTGCATTTTGTTACACCTTTACATATTTAAGCTGCCTGGATGGCAATATTAAATATTAACCACCAGAAACGTTTGTTCATTTTCATTTATTTCAGGTTCGTTTATGGACATGCAGGGTCTTCATAACTGAATTAAGAATTGAACACTCTCTGCAGTCCAGTTTTGTACGTTTCCTATGTGGTCTAAAGGTGGGTCAAGCACTGTACCCGCGTTTGATCCCTGGTGTGCGGCTAATTTCGGCCTAAAATATAGGAAGCGTATTGAAAGTTGTTTGTTTTTGATCGGACATCTAAAAGTAATTGCGATATCCCCATGACAATTCCGCTTTTTCCTGATATCACGTTTGTTCTGGTTTTAGGTTTGATATATACCTGACGAGGCAAGTTTTGATTGGACAAAGTAAACATAACTTTTTAGCTGCTACTAATGACTCGTTCGTCGTCGGTCAACATTTTCAAACATCTTTTCCCATAAGACCACAGGGCCAATTGATATCAAATTTCATATGATAGGGGAACGAACGAATGTTCAAATAGTCCTGTTCAAATGATCAAGATGGCCGCCATGCCCATATTTGGTAAAAACCCCTTTAAAAATTTTCCTCTCTGGGGCTAGAAGGTCGATGAACTTGGAACTTGGTATGTAGCATTGATGATGTGAGTACTACCAAATTTGTTCAAATGATGATCCTAGGATGGCCTTGACCTACTTAAAGTCAAGGTCAAATTTGTTTCCTAATGCATTTGAATGGGATTTTTTTTGAAAAACTGATTTTAGCGATTCATTAAAATCACTAGATATAGTTAACCTAATGAGAAAATGACTATAAAATAGTCTGAAGGATAAAGGTTGACCTTTGACCTTTAACTTGAGGTCGCTAACATTGGATTCCAATCAATATATTAAAACAGATTTTCTCAGAAACCATTGGCTCAACTGAATTCACATTTGATGTGAATACTTCTTAGGGCGGGAAAATGAAAATTTATACAAATGGTTTTGGTCACATGACCAGGATGGCCACCATTCCCATATATGATAAAACCCCATTAAAAGCTTCCAATCCAGAACTAGACGGCCAATGACCTAGGTATTTGTTATGTAGAATTTGGAAAGTGTGGCCTACCACTACTCAATGACGATCCTAGGTTGACCTTGACTTACTTAATGGCATGGTCAAATTTGCTTTCTAATTCATTTACATGGGAAAAATAAGATTTTTCTATAACCCTTGTACTTTGACCTTTTAACCAAGGTCGCTCATTTTGCTGCATATGAGTCTACACATGTTTTCTCAGAAACCTATTGGTTGATTCACTCAAGATGTATATAGAGTATCCGTTAGATGAGACAATCTTCATATGACTTTGAGTTTAAGGTCAACTGACCAAGATTGCTGCCACGCCCATATAAAAAAATAAACAACTTTTTCTCTAGAACCAAATGGCATAGGCCTTGAGTCGTCATATGTAGCATCGTGGAGGTGGGCTCAATTTTGTAAACATAATTATCTTAGGTTGACCTTGACCTACTCTGTGGCAAGGTCAACTTTATTTCCCAATGTATTTATATTGGGAACATTTTGAAAAGTCGATTTTTCTATAAACCCTTAAATACAAAATCAGTATACTTGCTGGACATGGGTAACCTACTGAGACAATGGTTATAGATTAGTACCAGAGATCACGTTGTCCTTTCATCCAAACCATTTTTAGCCGCTGCATAATAATCTAAACATATTTTTCTCAGAAACTAATGGATTGATTCAGTTCAAATTGCATATGGAGTATCCAGTAGATGAAACAATCGTATAATAGCTTTTAGCTTAAGGTCACGTGACCAAAATGACAATCCGCCCATATATTGCTAAACCCCTTTGAAATATTCCCTGTAACTTGAGGACCTTTGATGTTGGTACGAAGCATCGAGGATGTTGGCGCTACCAAATTTTTCTCAGATGATGATTCTACGTTGACATTGACATACCTTATAGCAAGTTCATACTAAAGTGCCAGTCTCCTAAGGTCGTGTTATGTATCATTGGGAATGTGGTCCATACAAGATGTGTTTAAATAATAAGCCTAGTTTAAATTTTATTGAGGCTATATTGCACATGTGACTCAGATCAGGGGAGCGTCTCAGGACCTATGGTCATCTAGTTTAAAGATGTCAGAACCAATCAGGAAGAAGCCTCCATCATCATCATCATCATCATCATCATCATCATCATCATCATCATGTGTTAGATTAACATGCAAGTGCAGGGGCATCATCCACATCATTGCGCCCCTTACATGTAGCTGGCTAGCTGTACACACCTGATTAGGTGGTACTTTCTTGGGGGTCGACTGTCATGAGCTTCCATTCGGGTAGTATAGTTGATATCTTCTTTCAAGGTGATTTAACTGTTTTCATGCTCAAAGCACTTGCGTATAAAATGTATCCTGCTCATGAATATTCAAATGACAACTTTTAACATTAACTTTCAGCAGGATAAATACAACATCTTAGAGTTTTAAACCAATGAAAAGCTATACGTTTAGCGTTTTATTACGAGCAGTTAAAACATGCTTAGTAATGTTGAGCTTAGAAAAAAGGTTTTATAACCTGGGACATGTTTCTAATAATTGTGGTAATAGGTTTGTAATTCTATGTGAGCATATATTGTGATGCTCATTGAGATTTTTCTAACGAACACCCTAAACATAGGTAGTGTTGAGAAAAAGCATGAGTTATCAATCCATTAATCTAAAACTATATTAACCCTTTACTCAATAGGCTTTTTTAGATCATGACATCATTTCTATTTTAGAAAACATTGAAAAAAATCATGAAAAATTTAAGTAAAGTTATGAATACTTTTTTTTAGAATATTATGGAGAATGGAGCATTTGCTCCAAATGAGCAAATGCTCCATTTTCCATAACATTTTCAAATACTGATATTTCAAAAGCGTCAAAAGGCTTTATACCACCTTTACAAATTTTAGCACGAAATATCTCATGATATGCAATGTCTACACTAATGTAGGTGGTATAAAATAATTATAACATGTTTTGTCCACCTGTACGTAAGATAATCCACTCGCTCAAGCTCGTGGATTATCTCCACTTACAGGTAGACAACCCAGGGTATAACTATTACATATTATGGAGTAAATGGTTAATGAATTTTTGTCTTTTTATTCCAGCTGACAAAACTGTCTATATACACTAAGAAAGAATCGGCCACAGACATGTTTTTTGCTATTTTCATAGTTGTATGGACAATATCAAGATTGATTATATATCCTTATGTGTGAGTAATGTTTGAATTATTGTATGGACAATATAAAAAAAAGTAAGTGAGTATGATCAGGAAATACCACAATCACAAACCGCAGACAACCCTGTGGCACCGCGAGGAAGAGTCGCTCAATCATCACGAGTCACCAGATTAAGCAAAGCAACCAGCTCTCTCTTCCCCATCAAGATGATTGCAATACTAGAACGGACACAAAGCAACGTACAACAAAACATAGAACAATTACAGACTCCCACAATGGGAGTAACAATAAACAAAAAGTCAACAACAACAGAACCACCGCCTTAGTACGGACAGCAGCCTAAGCCACAGGGGGGTGGGGGGGCTTAAATGCATTTTACTGGTACCTAATCTTCGCCCTAGATTCTGCTGTTGTTGAAGTACAAGAAATGTTCAGCTCGCATGGAGGCCATCTAAGTCATGCAATGTATCATCATGGAGAAACATTCTAATCAATTTTACACATCATAATTCAACAAAGAAAAGGGCTCATGACTCACAGATAGTCAGAGCTAAAGAAAACCTCAAGTTGAGCCACGGTAGGTCCAGCTACAGATAAGCCTCAGGCACCAACCCACCGATTAAAGCTTACGTCAGAGCCGTCATAGAGTCTGAGGCCTGACCCAACGTCATGCAATTAAAAAGGAAACCATAGCTATAAACCGCGATTGTGTTTAAAACTAGGCATGCCAACTGTCGCATGATATCCAAGTTGTATCCAACCCTTATATAACGTTTTACTATCTTTTTGAATTGATCACTAAAAGTAGGGATTCCAACAATTCGTTTGAATTTATAAACTAAATCACCATAAAATATAGGTTCTGATATGCCTTGTTGCAGAAAAGTTTTTAACCCAATGTTGTATTTAACAATTAACTCTGAGTGTCTATGGTAGAATTTAGAAAACGCTTTTCGAATTTTATGATATCTATAACCTTGTTTTAATAATTTAGCAGTTAAAAATAAGTTTCTGCTGTTGAAGTCATCAACATTAGAACACACTCTAGCAAAACGGATAAGCTGAGAAATATATACACCATAGGAAGGTGAGCGAGGAACATCTCCATCAAGAAATGGAAAATTTACTATTTCAAAATAAAAATTATCTCGTTTCTCATAAATTTTAGAAGAAACTATGCCATTTGTTCTTGACAAGTTCAAGTCCAAAAAACGGAGCTTCAGTATCAGAAGAATTTGCCTTATTTAACTGAAGTTCAGTGGGATATATCTGACCTACCATTTGTTCAAAATAAGGATTATCAATATTAAGCAAGTCATCTAAATATCTGGAGGTTGAGTTAAAAGCTTCAAAAATATCAGTTTGATTATTGTCTGACAGAGACAACATAAAGTCATTCTCATAACAAAATAAAAACAAATCTGCAACAAGAGGAGCACAATTAGTACCCATTGGAATACCTACAATTTGTCTATATAATTTCGAGCCAAATCTAATAAATATATTGTCCAAAAGATCATGGAGCGCATCATTTATTTTCTGACATGTTATCAATTTATATCGGTTAGGTTGTTCTGAAGTGAAAAAGGCATTTTTATTATAACAAGCCAAATAAAGTGAGCCCTCTCTGTTTAATGTTTGTTCAATTAATTCTGTTTGTTTTTCTTTGATTAGATTATGAGGCAATGTAATATAGAGAGTAGAGAAATCATATGTAGACAAACCAGATGCTAGGAAACCTCTAGACTTCAATTTATCAAGAATTTCGCCTGAATTTTTAATAGACCAAAATAAATTTTTACCATTTCTTTCATAAACTGTTGTGCAATATTTAATGACATGGTTTTAAATCGCAGTGAGGCAAGAAGTCAAAAGAATAGACAACTCAGTAGTTGTACATGCACTAGAATGAGCAATAAAACGCGACTTATAGGGCCGTTTATGAAGTTTAGGTAACCAGTATAACGTAGGAAGCTTGCTATGGTCCTCATCAAGAACAACCCAAACTTAACTGCCATATGGCATCGATGCCTATCAACGATAGACGTCTCATCAAGCCTGTTATGCTCATATGTTTTTGCAGTGCTAAGTTCTTGTTTAAGGGTGTTCATATAGTATCTTTTTCAAACGACTACAACATTGTTAGCAGCCTTATCTGCGGGGGTCAAAACGAACCTCCTATGGAATTCCTGGATCCCTTTCTTCAAGTGTCTAAAAGTGAATTTAGGTTTAGGTGGTAGAAGATGTTAATTGTTGCAATAAAATGAAATTCTACCATCAATAATTTTAAAAATATTTAGTTTCCAACTATTTAATGCATTAGACTCAACATGCTCTCGTTTACACCAGCGATTACAAAATTCTTGTAAAGCTCCTGCGATTTCTTCACGACATGATTTGAAGTCTATTGGCACAGGAAACCTATATTTAGGCCCCTTTTATATAATAGACCACCGAATTCTTGAATCAGTTATGATTTTTAAATCCCCTGTGACTATATGACCAGCGGGTTGATAGCAATACTTAGAGTCTTTACAATCTCAAGCGTCAGGAATAGAATTTTTGATATCAAGTTCTGTTACTAATTTGTTATAGTTAAAAACAGTACTACAAATAGGTTTATTATACTTATAACAAATGATAGGGGATTCCTTATTTTCAAAACAAGTAGGAATAGAAGAGATAACAGATTTGTCTTTAAATATACTGGGTAAGTTAATGAATTCAATGCCATTGTTGACAAATTGAATTTTGATAAAATGCCTAATATGATTAATTTCGGAGTCTATATATGGCCGAAGAGCATGTTGGTTATATATCCTTATGCGTAAGTATTGTTTTAATTGTTGTATGGACAATATCATGATTGGTTATATATCCGTATGTGTAAGTATTGTTTGAATTGTTGTATGCACAATATCAAGATTGATTATTTATCCTTATGTGTAAGTATTGTTTGAATTGTTGAATGCACAATATCAAGATTGATTATTTATCCTTATGTGTAAGTATTGTTTGAATTGTTGTATGGACAATATCAAGATTGATTATATATCCTTATGTGTAAGTATTGTTTTGATAGTTGTATAGACAATATCAAGATTGATTATATATCCTTATGTGTAAGTATTTTTTCAATTGTCCATGCATGAGGATGTGTACTTACCATATACTCTTAAGCATTCTGCTAGACTAAAATTTTCTTCCTCGCGGTGTCATGGGGTTGTCTGTGGTTTGTGATTGTGGTTAAATTCATTTAAGATAAATATTTTTTTTAATAACACATATTTTTGCAGACAAAATAGACTCCAAAAGGTTCGAAATTCACAGCAATACAAGCATCACCTTCATGCCTCCAGTAAGAGTGCGTAGTGGGAAAATATTTGTTCAATCCAAAACACATGTTTAAATCGATGGATAATTTCAATTTTACGCTAAAAAATCCAAATCTACTTATTTATTTACACATGTGGGTAGAATTTTGAACTTGTAGAACTTAAACACAAATTGATGGCGTATTCTGCAAACATGTACATGTGATAATTTCATTTTCTCAACTTCTCTACTATTTTATTTCTGTAGGGTCCTATACTGCATGACAGCAGAGCCTTATTACATAATAGATAAGACGTTTGGTAGCCACGTAGTTATCACCATTCTACTATATACCCTGCAGGTTTTACATATCATGTGGACTTACATGATAGTACGTATGGTAGTCAATAAGTTTAAACAAGGCCAGGTATGTGACAATTTCTGTAACAATTTCTGTAACCATTTTCAGACCAAATAATATTGTTTAACTTTCTCTGAAGATTGTTTCTGTCTTAGCAAACAATGCAGATCCTGGCGAAATGCCATATTATAAGGCATTTCATCTGGGTCTAAACTTGTTGCGGAAATACGCATTTAGGAGTTATTAGTACAATTATATGCATAATTTAAAAACTTCATAAAAAGTACAAAAAAGGAGAATCTCGCTGTGACAAAATGAGCATTTCGGTTATATTTCCCTAACTACTTCTAGGAACAAGGTACAGAATATCCTCATCGTGAGGATCTATTTTTATACAGACAGGCCCCCTGTACTGTTACAGCAAGTTTTTAAAATTATTACAGTTGGGTCTAGCGGTAGAGATCTCTGGTGAAGCTTATGCATGCTTGTAAGCACAAAAAGGCATTTAAATAATCTACTATTATGCCCTAAACACTCATTTCATTTCTAGTTTAGTTTTACAATATCATATGAGAATAATATGAGAATAATATTTGGTTTGGTTCATTAAGGAAACATACTTTGATATTAGTCAAGCAATATTGGAAGAAAGTTTAACTTTTAGACAAGATTAAATTTTCAATAGACAATTTATTGCTCTGACCGCACTTCTACCAGATTCCAAAGCTGCTATTTGTTATCATATGTCATTTAGCCATGACCTGAGTAAATAACCAGGACATCTCTATCAGCTGATCCAGTGGCCTTGATTTTTTGGATTTCTACCTTATTCCCTAAAGTATAACAATAATCATATCAATTAATTATTTGAATAGATGTGCCTGGTAAAAAAATGAGAAGTTTTATATGGTATGGTGCTGTTAAAGAACATTACTTAAGTACAAAAAACATTTTAATATGTGTTTGCTGTTTCCCACTTTCCCAACTATTTTACGCCCAACCTAAAATTTATATACCTTTAGAACATGATATTAGTAAGTTAACTTTTCGTGTCTCTCTATTGAGCATTGGCGGCTTGGATATAAAACCTTTAAGTAGGAAAGCTCATATTTATCCATATCACTTCTAATACTTTTGTGATATCCTTATTTTCTCCGTCAATTTTCAGCTTGAAGAAATTAAAACAAACTTGTTTCTGAGTATTCACGTAATAAGCACCATGATATCTAACAAAAAAGACTACTACCCACCTGCTCATTGTATAAAATATCCTAATGAGGAAGTAACAAAGTTTTTTCACCACAACCTATCTAAATCTGAAAGCCTTATTTGTTGTTCTATACCTCAGGTCCGTGATGTACGGAGTGATTCTGAAGACTCAGATGGGGAACCAGCAAATAGCAGAGAGACGAACGTAACAATAGGCGGAAGTAGTAAATCCAATGGAACCAGCTCTGCCACTAATTCTTAAGAAACAGTTAAATGGTCCATCTAAGATAACAGCGGACAATAAGCATTAGAAATAAGTCAACCGCATGTATAACCCTGACAACGCTTTCTTTATCTTGTTTTGGAAACAGTGTAGATACAAATCAGTCGGCTTTTAAGAAGCCAGCTCATTACGATCCACACTGTTTTACTGTATGTCTATGTATATTCTTTGGCTTTTCACTTACTGTAAAGGCGGCGCCTCATGAATGCGTAATTAGGACTGGTCAACCTTATACTTATTAGGTAAAAGGGTAAAAATGAGGCGTGGTTGTATTCAAAAGTAGCTGTATCATCTTGCGCCATTACCTCAGTCATTATTTAGTCCTTAAACGCCAACAAAATAACTCTATCTGAAAATGTCTATTTAACATCAGCATAGAGGCAAATATTGTGGACCCAGATCAGACTGCTCCTGTAGGACCAGTCTGATCTGGGTCCACACCGTTTATCTATAAGGCTTCAAATAGTTTAGTGGACGACAAAAACATACAGCTTGTGATTATGCGCTTTAAGGGTTAATAAATGTGAGTTCAGTGTGTATATATACGGTTAGGATTTTGGTTGAGCGGCTCAAAAAGCTTATTAACTCTTTACCATATTATAAATAAAACCTGAAATAATAGCCGAACCACGCCCAGATATGAATATCAAAGTTGCCGCCTTTACAGAAAAAAAAACGAAAAGTATATTAATACATGCCAATAAACAGAATCTGACAAGGGAATTGCTTAACGATTGGGAAGAATGCGTTATATGGATATATCAAAAAAGGGATTCCTAATGCATTCATGAAGATCAATAAAGTTCAATTGAAGTGAGATTTGATAAGAAAGACTGCACACTTCTAGCGTAGGAATATGCATATAGGAATCATTCACTTCACCCATGACGGATGGACGGAGTGGACCCACTACTAGACCTGCTTTGGCTAAAGCGACGCAGGTAAAATTAATGTTCAAAATCGCTGGAATACAATATATACTGTAGATTTTCTCTTCTGTAGAAGTGTGTAGCTGGATGCAAAAACTTAAACAAATTGAGCTGATAGCATATTTAAAAAGAAAATATGTGATTGGTCACTTAGCATATTAAAAAGAACGAAAACAATCATGTGATTGGTCACTTGGCATATTAACAAGAAAGAAAACAATCATGTGATTGGTCACTTGGCATATTAACCAGAACGAAAACAATCATGTGATTGGTCACTTGGCATATTAACAAGAAAGAAAACAATCAAGTGATTGATCACTTAACATATTAACCAGAACGAAAACAATCATGTGATTGGTCACTTGGCATATTAACAAGAACGAAAACAATCATGTGATTGGTCACTTGGCATATTAACAAGAACGAAAACAATCATGTGATTGGTCACTTGGCATATTAACAAGAAAGAAAACAATTATGTGATTAGTCACTTGTGCTTTAACACTCGCGGAGAGATACAAAATTTGAATCTGTACAAATTGCACACGTTTCAGCTTTTGTACATAACACAGGTTTTACACCTTTAAGTGTCCATTTACACATTTAAGCAAGGAACTTAATATATGTGCATCGCTGCTCGTGTCAATTTTCCCTTTTTGATGTGCATATGTATTCTAGCGTTCAGGCTATGACCTTGCACTGTATTATTTAACATTTTGTGGTCTGTTTTAACAAGCCCTAGATTCCGACTAAAACCATCCTAGTGCTTTGCTTAGAAGTGTTTATAAATGACAATGCTCAGAAAGTCACCCCACCAAGGCAAGAAATTGTAGCACAATAATGATCAAAATATTTTCAACAATAGCAAGGGCTAAAGTTTTCAAGAATTGTTCTGAATTTTGGATTTTGAGGCTGACTTTCTGTGGAAAGTCAGTCTCAAAAAATTGAATTATGTGGAATATAATATCCTCACTGATTTATATTCAGTTCATCTAAAGACAATTTGCCATTTTTAAAAGCTCTAACTGTTAATATTTTGCATACTGCAAGATGTAAAATTTTAATTTCTGAAGTTCTGGATTTTGAATTTCTTATCTTTCACCCAGTTAAAGACGTGTTAAATTTGGTAAACTTCGTCTTTTCTGTTTGAAAGAGCAGCAATAGCTGAAATGTCTACTTTTGTCATATTTAGCAGCAGGAGGAGCTAAGCACACTTTTCATTATTTTGGAAAAACCTGTTTAAAGGTTTGTAGCATCCTGAAAACTCAGGCTTACAATATAAATGATTAGTTTTGATATTTGGCACAGTGTATGCGTGTATAGTTTTGTTTAAGCAATTAGGCTTTGCCCTCTTTCTTACTTAGAGATAGAGAGTTATTTCCCGTTTTTGTAAATACATGTAGATCTTTTTGCCATCCGTCAAATCCTCAAGAAGAAAAAGTGTTATGTGTCACAAAGAACCCCTTGCAGCTGATGCAATTTAAGCAATATGCTGAATGAAAAGTGCTATTTGACAAATGACACCTTTTGTCGTAACAAAGGTGTATTCTGTCTTTAAAGAGATTGCTGTCAAATGGTACCTTTTGTCAATAAATAATGTAGTGTTTGGATTCATTTCAGTTGAGGCAAAATATGCTATTTTTATAAGAATGTGACATCTGCATATAAGAATGTGATATATGTAAATAAGAATGTGATATACCTATGTAAATATGTGAAATTTCTATGTAAGAATATAACATCTCTATATAACAATGTTAAATCCGGCTGTAAAAATGTGGCATCTGAACCTAAGTGTATGACATCTCTATGCAAATATGTGACATATGACATCTACATGTAAGAATGCGACACCTGTGTTTATGATTGTACCATCTTTAAGTATGAATATGGCATTTTAATTTAAGAATATGACATCTGTAAATAAGAATATGATATCTCTATTTAGGAACGTGACATCTCTATGTAAGAATGTGACAACTCTTGGTGCGATTGTGGCATCTGTATAAATGAATAAGATATCTATATGTAAGACAGTGTCATAATCATGTATAAATATAACACCTGTAAGTATTAATATGACAATATGACATCTCTGTGAACGAATGCAATATCTCTATGTCAGAATCATATAATGTGGCATCTGTATGTAAGTATTTTACATCTCCATGTAAGAAAACGACCTCTTTATGTAAGAATGCGACATCATTATGTAAAAATGTGAAATATGTTATGTATTAATATGACTTCCCTGTGTAAAAATGCGCATTTCTAGGTCAAATGTTATGCCATCGCAATATAACAACAAGAAATCTCTCTAAGAAAGAATGGTATCAGTTCTAAAAAGATTATGACACTCTATGTAAGAATTTGGCAACTCTATGTTAGAATGTGACATCTCCAAGTATGAATTTGTTTTATCTGTATGTAAGAATTTGGCATCTGTATGTAAGAATGTGACATCTCTATATTAGAATATGATATCTGTATGTCTGAATGTGACACCTCTATGCATGAAAGAGACATGTCTAATTAAGAATGTGACATCTCTTATAATAATGATATAATGTGACATCTTTATGTAAGATTGTGACATTTCTATGTAAGAATGTGACATCTGTATATTAGAATTTAACATATTAATGAACTATTTCGACATCTGTATGTAAGGATGTGACATCTCTATTTTAAATGTGCCATCTGTATGTAGGAATTTGAGGATTGCGCATGCCCGGTGCAGAACTAACATCCTGTTTTCCGATCTCTTCTTTTTCTAATTAAAAACAGTATTTGTTGGGTGAATTAAGTATTAAAACTTCAGATTTTCATTAAGAAATGTGTTTGATATAGAGTTTCATTCATAACTTAGGTTATTGGTTGGTAGGTTATTGATATGTAACTTTTTCCATGAAAACAAAGGCGACCTTGACCTTTCTCGCAGCTGTGCTGTGAGCCGCCATTGTGAAATTTGATACAAACTTCTGTGTTTTGCTCAAGATGTTTACAGGTATTTTGATCGCTATTTCAACACTTTCAGTGTACATATCTGTTGCACACGCGACCGACTCGCATCCTACAGTTGACTCTCACATTTTGCAACCGTGTGTCAACACAAACACACTCACACCATCCAAAATTGCATGTATAGCCAGTGTGGTAAAACATACAAGGTGGCGAGTGCCTGTTAAAACTAGCTGTAGGCTGAGTCTAGCCTACATGAGTCTGCTTTTAGTAACTCTCTCATCAGAAATAGAGCTTAACCCAGGTCCCTCTTTTCCCTGTGGATCTTGTGGCATAGAGGTGCTGGATGAAGATGCTGCTGTATCTTGTGATAATTGTAATAATTGGTATCACATTCAGTGCCAAGGCATATCACTTGGAACTTATGGAAACCTCCAGGCTAATGACTCGTCATTTGCGTGGGTGTGTTTAAATTGTGAAGCACAAAACTACTCTTCTGTCAGCAGTCTATCGGCTGCATCCTTTTTGTCTGAAAATAGCTTTAGTGCACTTGATCCTGAAATGACATTATCCAGTATAGGCTCTCCTCTGGCGGGTAATACCCAAACTACATCAAATTCAAACTCACAAAATTTCCAAAACTCACAATTTTAAATATTAATTTTCAGTCGGTTAGGAATAAAATACCGGATTTTCATGCTTTGATCAGTAGTGAGCAACCAGATATCATCATTGCTACAGAGTCCTGGTTAACACCTGAGATCCTGAGCAGTGAAATTGTACCTGCTAACTTAGGCTACTCTATCTTTAGAGAGGACCGGACAACTGGTAGCGGGGGTGGGGTATTTATTATGGTCAAAGGTGACATCATAGTTTCTGAGCAGAAAGAGTACAAGACAGACTGTGAGATAATATGGCTCAAGCTAGAACTCGTAGGTACCAAACCCTTATTTATTGCTGCTTATTATCGTCCCAAAGAGGGAGATTCCTACAGTGCCGATGAATTTCACAGGTCGCTGGAGATGGTAAGTCAACAAAAGGGTGACATATGGGTTCTCGGGGATTTTAATTACCCAAAGCTGGATTGGGATGAAGAAGATGTACCTTTCATCAGACAAGGTTGTACCCTTACCAAATTGTATGAGGGTTTCATCGAAACCCTGAAGGATTTTAATCTTATGCAAATGGTCCGTGAACCTACTAGAGGTGGAAATATTCTAGACTTGTTTTTAACTACCAACCACACTCTGGTTGAGTCCGTGAGTATAATACCTGGCTTGTCAGATCACGACATTGTGAGATGTACCGTTGACACCAAACCCAAGGTAACAAAGAACTCTCCTAGAAGGACCTTACTCTACAGAAAAGCTGACTGGGCATCGCTGAAGATATATATGCGATCCTTCTGCGACTCCTTCTTGTCAAGTTATGAGGGTAAGTCAGTTGAGGTTATGTGGACGGAGTTTAAGGAGGCTTTAGATTCTGGCATTAAAAAATTCATCCCCTCGAAACTTATAGGGAACAAAAAACATCTCCCATGGATCACACAATCAATTAAAAGAGAAATAAGAAAACGTGACCGCCTTTACAAAAAGTTTAGGAAATCAAAAGATAATAAAGACAGAAAAGCCTTCTTAAACAGCAAGCATGGAGTTAAAAGGAAGATTAAGATTGCTTATGATAAGTACCTCCTAGATATCCTTGGCTTGGATGAGGAGTCGGGTGTGGAAAATCAGGCCTTCTCTAGGAAGAAACTCTTTAGCTTCCTAAAAAGTTCAAAGACAGATGCACAAGGTATTGCACTGTTAAAAAAGGGTGATAAGGTATGTACCAATGATGTTGATCAGGCAAACCTCCTAAATGCTCAATTCCAATCAGTTTTCTCCATACGATCACCTCTCAACCTAATAAAGCTCTGCCATACAACTATGTTGAATGGTGCAACTTCCCTTGTAAGTCTTCTGCCTGAACATGTAAAATGCAAATTCCCTATTATGCAAAACATTAAAATCTCCACAGCAGGGGTAAACAAGCTCCTTTCTGGCCTTAATGTTTCTAAGGCAGCTGGTCCTGATGCTATCCGACCCATTGTTTTAAAGGAATTGTGCCAGGAAATTACACCCGTTGTAGCTCTGATCTTTCAAACTTCCTTCGATAGTGGTACGGTACCAGCTGATTGGAAGAAGGCCCAAGTATGTCCTCTTTTTAAGAAAGCTAATAAAACTGACCCTGCAAATTACCGGCCTATCTCACTCACCTGTATACTCTGCAAAGCCATGGAGCACATTGTAGCCTCCAACCTGACTAAGCATTTTAATCAGCACAATATCCTGTATGATCTCCAGCATGGTTTCCGTGAGCGTAGATCATGCGAAACTCAATTAATACAGCTTGTAGAGGATCTTGCACGAAATATGACATCAGGTAAGCAGACAGACCTCATCTTATTAGATTTTAGTAAAGCTTTTGACAAGGTCAACCATCTCAAACTTCTATATAAATTACAGTTACATGGTGTGCAGGGCAAGACACTTGGATGGATTGAGTCCTTCCTTATGGGGAGAAGTCAGACTGTTGTCCTAAATGGGAATAGCTCGGATGAGCTACAGGTCTTATCAGGGGTCCCCCAGGGGTCAGTCCTAGGTCCCATCCTATTCCTGCTCTATATCAATGACTTACCAGACAGCTTGCAGTCCCAAGTTCGTCTCTTTGCAGATGATACTGCAGTGTACTTGACCGTTAAAGGACAAGATGATAATCAAAAGCTCCAAAACGACCTTGATATATTGCAGGAATGGGAACGGGAGTGGGATATGGAGTTCAATCCGTCTAAGTGTCAGGTTGTGCACATCACCAGATCCAGAAAACCTATCAATACAACATATTCCATGTATGGCCAGGTCCTTGATTCTGTGGACAGCGCCCGATATTTGGGTGTTGACATAACGTCAGACCTGAGCTTCACTCAACACATCAATCGCACTACTGCAAATGCATCTAAAAGTCTCGGCTATCTCAAACGCAATATCTTTACCAAAAATCCCGCTATAAGAGAGGCAGCGTATAAGACCATTGTCCGCCCTCAGGTAGAGTATGCTAGTTCAGTTTGGAGCCCACATACAAAAAAAGATATAAACAAAATTGAAATGGTTCAACGACGGGCAATTAGGTGGACACAAAACTCATATTCTTCATATGCTAGCGTTACCCAAATGCAAAATCAACTAGGGCTAAGAACACTGGAACAGAGGAGAGCAGATGCTAGAGTGATTATGCTTTTTAAAATTATACATGGACTAGTTGCAATACCCCTGCCACAATATTTTGAACAACCCTCCAGAATGACAAGACATAGCCACCCTCTCGCACTGCGTCAAATTCACACATCTGTGAACTATTACAAATACTCTTTTTTCCCAGCAGCAGTTGTATATTGGAATAGACTGCCATGTTCTGTTGTAACACTGCCAACGTTGGATACATTCAGCGTGGCAGTGCGGTCACTTGACCACCCTATGTTCTAACCTAACAAAGATCTGTTTTTAATCTGCTTTTAATCTCCTGTACATTCTATTTAACACTTTCAACTTTTATTCAGTTCTTTTTCCGAACACTTTTTGTACCGTGGCTTTAAGACGCAATCCACCTGCACCTAATCCTCGCGAGGGGGTGTTGCAGTATATAAAGAAAGAAATGTGACATACCTATTTAAAATTGAGATATCTCTTGTAAGAATGTAGTATATATGTAAGAATATCAGTTTGTAATAAAGTGACATCTCAGTGCACGAATAGGATATCTCTACGTAATAATGTGACATCCCTATGCAAGAATGTAACATCTGCATGTACAAAAGTGATAGCTGTATGTAAGAATGAGACATCTGTTTCTAAAATATGACATCTGTATGTAAGAATGTGACATCTCAATGCTATAATTGTGTGACATCTTTATGTAAGATGATATGACGTCACAATATAAAAATGTAATATATTACTATGTAAAAATGTGTCATCTCAGTATAAAACTGTGATATCTGTATTTTAGAATGTGACTTATGTAAAAAGGTATGATGTCACAATAAAAGAATATGACATCTCTTTATTTTACAACATTCTATTTGTATGTAGGTTGTGACATCGGATTGTAAAAATGTGGCATCTGTATGCCCTACCTCATCACATGTACGTCTAGGAAAATGAACGTATAGTTAGATGATATTTCATGGCAGTTACATGACATCTATTCGATCATCTAATTTATTTATAGTGGTAGGCTTTTTTGTACCCGTTGCTATGCAACAGATTCATGGTTGGCAACTTTGCTTCCTCTTTAATTGCACGTCGGTGGGTCGGACTTCAGACTCTATGACAGTTCCGACTTAAAGACTTATCTATTGATGAGACGGTAAGGGCCTGATGCTTTGGCTGTTTGTCGAGCCCACCTGGGTTTACCTGTTGGATTTCTTTTGCTCTGGTATTGATTCAAGAATTCGTTCTATTATATGTAAGGGACCCAAATATAGGTTTCCTGTGCCAATAGACTTCAAATCATGTCGTGAGGAAATTGCATGAGCCATACAAGAATTTTGTAATCGCTGGTGTAAACGAGAGCATGTTGAGTCTAATGTCTTAAATAGTTGGAAACTAAATGTTTTTAAAATTATTGATGGTAGAATTTCATTTTATTGCAACAATGTAGATCTTCTACCACCTAAACCTAAATTCACTTTTAGATACTTGAAGAAAGGGATCCAGGAATTCCATAGGAAGATTGTTTTGGCCCCGGCAGATAAGGCTGCTAACAATGTTGTGGTCGTTTGAAAAAGATACTATATTAACACCCTAAAGCAAGAACTTAGCATTGCCAAAACATATGAGCACAACAGGCTTGATGAGACGTCTATCGTTGATAGGCATCGATGCCATATGGCAGCTAATTTTGGGTTGTTTGTTGATGAGGACCATAGCAAGCTTCCTACGTTATACTGGTTACCTAAACTTCATATACGGCCCTATAAGTCACGTTTTATTGCTAATTCTAGTGCATGTACAACTACTGAGTTGTCTATTCTTTTGACTTCTTGCCTCACTGCAATTAAAACCATGTCATTAAATATTGCATAACAGTTTATGAAAGAAATTGTAAAAATTTATTTTGGTCTATAAAAAATTCAGGTGAAATTCTTAATAAATTGAAGTCTAGAGGTTTTCTAGCATCTGGTTTGTCTACATATGATTTTTCTACTCTCTATACTACATTGCCTCATAATCTAATAAAAGAAAAACTAACAGAATTAATTGAACAAACATTTTACAGAGAGGGCTCACTTTATTTGGCTTGTTGTGATAAAAATGCCTTTTTACTTCTGAACAACCTAAACGATATAAATTGTGGTCATGTCAGAAAATGTGTGATACGCTCCATTATCTTTTGGACAATATATTTATAAGATTTGGCTCAAAATTATATAGACAAATTGTCGGTATTCCAATGGGTACTAATTGTGCTCCTCTTGTTGCAGATTCGTTTTTGTTTTGTTTGAGAGAGACTTTATGTTGTCTCTGTCATACAATAATCAAGCTGATACTATTGAAGCTTTTAACTCTACCTCCAGATATTTAGATGACTTACTTAATATTGATAAATCCTAATTTTGAACAAATGGTAGGTCAGATATATCCCACTGAACTTCAGTTAAATAAGGCGAATTCTTTGGATACTGAAGCTCCGTTTTTGGACTTGAACTTGTCAATAACAAATGGCATAGTTTCTAAAATTTATGATAAACGGGATGATTTTAATTTTGAAATAGTAAATTTCCCATTTCTTGATGGAGATGTTCCTCGCTCTCCTTCCTATGGTGTATATATTTCTCAGCTTATTCGTTTTGCTAGAGTGTGCTCTAATGTTGATGACTTCAACAACAGAAACTTATTTTTAACTGCTAAATTATTAAAACAAGGTTATAGATATCATAAAATTTGAAAAGCATTTTCTAAATTCTACTACAAACACTCAGAGTTAATTGTTAAATATAACATTGAGTTAAAAACTCTTCTGCAACAAGGCATATCAGAGCCTATATTTTATGGTAATTTAGTCTATAAATTCAAACGAATTGTTGGAAAACCAATTTTAGTGATCAATTCAAAAAGATAGTAAAACGTTATATAAGGGTTGGATATAATTTGGATATCATGCGACAGTCTGCATGCCTAGTTTTAAACCCAATCACGGTTTATAGCTATGGTTTCCTCTTTAATTGCACGACGGTGGGTCAGGCCTCAGACTCTATGACGGCTCTGACGTAAAGCTTTAATCGGTGGGTTGGTGCCTGATGCTTATCTGTAGCTGGACCCACCGTGGCTCAACTTGAGGTTTTCTTTAGCTCTGACTATCTGTGAGTCATGAGCCCTTTTCTTTGTTTCATCATGGAGTGTTAATTTGATTAGAGTTTTTTCCATGACGATACATTGCATTAGTTAGATGGCCTCCATGCGAGCTGAACATTTCTTGTACTTCAACAACAGCAGAATCAAGGGCGAAGATTTGGTACCAGTAAAATGCATTTAAGCCCCCGGTGGCTTAGGCTGCTGTCCGTTCTAAGGCGGTGGTTCTGTTGTTGTTGACTTTTTGTTTGTTGTTACTCCCATTGTGGGAGTCTGTAATTGTTCTATGTTTAGTTGTACGTTACTTTATGTCCATTCTAGTATTGCAATCATCTTGATGGGGAAGAGAGAGCTGATTGCTTTGCTTAATTTGTCTTCCTGTTGAGCGGCTCTTCCTCGCGGTGCCACGGGGTTGTCTGCAGTTTGTGATTGTGGTATTTCCTGATCATACTCACTTACTATTTTTATTTACTGTTGGGTCCTTATCTTTGCTTTATCTCCTTGTTATATCTTGATTTTTTATGTTCTGTGAGATGATGCATTGATAAGTTAGGGGTCTTTTATGCAAACCAAACATCTATGTGTCTTGATCCACATCTGAATTAAGGGTGAGGTTGGCGCCGTAAAACCGGTTTAAGCCCTCCAGTAAAATATTTTACTGACCGTTCCATGGCGGTACTTCTTTATTGGATCTTTTATGTTTTTCCTGTCTTGTGTTTGCTATGCATTTGTACGCGTATGTTTATATGTGCCCTGTAATCACCTGCTGGGAAAGGGCTGATCTCTTGGCTCTCGTTTGTGGTGTCTTACTCGACATTTTTACCCACAAATGGAACTGCTGATAGCGGATAAATGACTGCGGATTTAAATTTAGGGAACATCTCAAAATTCATTTTGATGCAAAAATTACAAAACACGGACCATCGGTCTGCGATTCAGGCTTTATTCAATGACGTACTGTTTATACACACTGGCTTTGCGGCAATCAAGAGCTCATTTTTTTAACAAAACTGTTTTCTATGCTCCCAAAGGAACTTTGGGAGGCGTATAGTAATCGCACTGCCCATCCCGCCGTCCGGCCATCAGTCCGTCCATCCTGCTTCCTGTCCAGTGCATATCTCCTATATTCTTTGAGGTAGGAATTCAAATTTATTGTGTAGATGCATATTGAGATAGCAAAGGAAGGAATCCTAAATTTGGTATTTGGAGGAATCTCAAGTTTGGTATTTCGAGGAATCCCAAATTTGGTATTTCGAGGAATCCCAAATTTGGTATTTGGATGCATCTTGAGATGACAAAGCGTCGTGCACCATCCTTGGGTCCCGGTGACATTGACCTTGACCTCTGACCTAGTTTCTAGAAATTGCTTTGAGTCTGGTGCATATCTCCTATATTCTTTGAGGTAGAATTCCCAATTTGGTGTGTAAATGCATCCTGGGATGGCGGAGAGTCACGCACCATTTTCGAGTCACTGTGACCTTGACCTCTGACCTAGTTTTAAGAATTATTGTGTCTGGAGAACATATCTTATATTCTTTGAGGTAGAAATTCCAAATTTGGTGTGTAAATGCATCTCTGGTGGCAATTTGGTGTGTGAATGCATCTTGGAATGACGGATTGTCCCGTTACATTTTTTGTCACTGTGACCTTAACCTCTGACCTAGTTTCTAGAATTGGCATCAAGTCCATTGCATAACTTCTATATTCTTTGAGGAAGGAATTCCAAATTAGGTGTGTTGATGCTTCTTGGGATGACAGAGTGTCGCGTACCACTTTTTGGGTCACTATGACCTTGACATCTGACCTAGTTTTAGAACAATTGTGTCCAGAGCATTTCACCTATATTATTTGAGCTAGGGATTCCAAATTTGGTGTGCATTTATATCTTGGGAGGGCAGAGTGTCTTGTGGTAAATGTGTTTTAGGTTCGTATCTCTTTCTTTATCACAAGTCAATCACCATCAATGCCTCACCGGCGTCACTGCGTTGTGGTCCTTGAGCAAGACACATTTATCCTAGCTTAGTACTGGTTAAACCCAGGAAGAACCGTCCCGCATAGCTGAAAGATTGTTGAGTGGACGTAAAGAATCAAATCAAACAAACAAAAAAATCACCATCAAGGTAAGCTGGGCTGGCCAGGACTTTGCTTGTACGCCAGAAACAGTGGAAGGTAGTCTATTTATTGAAACTTTATTACCACTGCATTGGAGGTCTGCAATGCAATACATTGCGACAATCAGTATGCCTGGCATCTTGTCCTACCAAGGGTTGCGATTGTCTAATCTAACCCTTGGCCTCACAGCTTTGATTTTCTCCGAATGAATACTTCATAAGCCGAAAATAGCAACAATTAATATTATCAATCACAAAGCGGTGCAAAAAATCGATAAACACAAGGCCTCCAGATAAGACGGTGTGATTAATTTACATTCAGTTTTCTTATTTAACAACTTAAATGTATGTTTAATGTGCTCAAAAGAACTGTCACATTAACATGGTTATTTTGAGCACCCATAATATAATTTTGAACTTAATTATAGAAGAAAAATAAATAATTTTACGACCAAAATCTCTGCTTATCTGGACTTATGGAGACTTAGCAGGCGGTGCAGATAAACTGCTACATTTAATCTGATTGGCAGGAAGGGATTATCGGAAAAATCCTTCCTGGCGTTTTCATTGGTCGATTAGTCTGCGCTAATAATAAATATTGAGGGTCGTGAGGCGAAGGGTTTGTCGAAAGGTAGATACGACGAAACCTTCGCTGGTGAAGATGTATGCCTGGTAGAAAACCAAATTACGCTTTAACTATGGTTTCCACTTAAATTGCATCACGATGGAACAGACCTCAGTCGCAGATACTTTCGTCTCTATGCTGGCTCCTTAAAGCCCCGTTCTCACTGTCCCGGTTTAAGGTGCCGGTTCATCCCGGTTTGATGATCCGGGATGAACCGTGATGAACCGTGATGAACCGTGATGAACCGTGTCACAACCGTGGCGGCACCGTGGACAACCTTGGAGATCCGGGATGAACCGTGTTTAACCGGGTCATGTCCCCGGTTGTTTTAAAATGTTTACAACCGGGAGAAACCGGGAAGGCTGTCAAATACCGTGATAAACCGGGAAGACGCCGGGAGCAGCCGTGTCTCCACCTGGACGGCGTCGGGGCGATACCGGCGCAATCCGGGAACATCCGTGTCTCCACCGTGATAAACCGTGCGGTTCCACTGCCTATGTATATGTAATAAAATGCAAAATAAAAATGAAAAGTCACTCCTGCTGCCCCTAAAATGAAAGTGGATTCATCCAAATGATAAGGATGGGAAAGTCCATTCGTCACAAGTTTGTTAAATTGTCAGCAGTATAAATGTGCTCATTTACAAAGCTTATGAATAAATGCACTTATAGTTACTGAAGAGTCAAGCATATATGAGCAACGACATGAGATTTCCAACAATGTGGTAGTTGCCATTAACAAAGCCTCAGATCAGCCTGCGCCTAGGCGCAGTCTGATCAGAGCCTTTGCTAGTCGCTTGATTATTCTATGACTGTTTGCTACTGACCGAATAACTTTAAAGCTTAATTGGGGACTGCACAGGCTTGTCTGAGTCTACACTTCTCAAAATATCACACTGTTGGAAATCACATGCCCCGCTCAAAGTGTTTATCAATCTGATTAAAACCCGATCTACGCTTACTATGTCCGCCGGTAGCTGTGGCTAGATCGGGTTTTAATCAGATTGAGTGTTTATATACTAGCCAAAAGTTCTAACCGGCCACCTGCATTTTATTAATTTTCTTCAAAACATAAAATGACGTGACTGCTCTTTTTGCATCTCGAAATAGCCAGACGTACCATGTACCCAAGACAGTAACGATATTGACAAAATGTTCAATAGTGCACGCAGGATGCAAATTTGAATAGTGATACCCCCATTTTCAAAATTCGCATTTTGACAAAATTTGTGAGTCATGACTTTTCGAACTAACCCCATTTCACACGCAAAACGTTTACATTTCAAAAGCCAAACTCATATTGAACAATAAAGTGCTGAAATGAACACTTCATGTGCATGGGACTCGTCGCTATTGGTCAAAGTGTAAAATATTACCCCACCATCCAATGCAAATTCTTGTGAATTTTGAAATTTAGGGTACGTGTATTCGGCAAAGCGTCCCAGATACAATTAAATGAATTTTGCTTAGCCGTTTTCTGGTATTGTTTACTGATAGGCTGGCCTATTCGGTAGTGCAAATGAAATTGATATAATGCTTACAGCTTTTCAGAAAATAAGTAAAAATACACGTGGCCGGTTAGAACTTTTGACTAGTATATATATTTTACGAAAAAGCAAGACAATCTGGACCTGGATTTCAATGTATCCTTAAACTTAAGGAGTACTTAAGTTAAGTATTGAATTTCCAGGATGCTAAAAATAACGTTTCCAAACTGATTAAAACCAAAATAGTTTCATTTTTTTCTGCAGATCACAATGATATCTTTGACCTGAGTACTGCATCGGTCTTGGCAATTTATTAAGCATTTAATGTACATGTTGAAGTATCAATACTTAAATTAAGTCTTCCTTAACGTAAAGGAGGCATTGTAATTCTGGGCCCAGATCAACAACATTTAAACCTCGTCGTAAGAAAACAGGTCTGCTTCTGCTTATTTGTCATGCAAATAAGCTGCAAGGTTACTAGGCATTTGCTACACAGATCATGATTCCTCTAGATCTAGTAACTCGTATATGGCTGTGCAGTCCAATTTGTGTCATAACTGTTATGCGATAGAGACAGAAGAAAACTGATGTTAATCCACGTTTTTATCCTGGTTTTATAGTGTAGAGTAGCACCGGGACGCAACCGTGGCCCTACCAGCATGTAACCGTGGCGCAACCGGCAGTTACCGGGACATCACCGTAAACAACCTGGGTAACACCGGGGTATACCGGCACGACCCGTGGCTCTACCGTGCTGCACCGTAAGTGCTCCGTGGTGAAGCGGGGATCAACCGGCGCCTTGCTTTCTCGAGAACCGGGGCTATACCGGGGTAACATCGGCAAGGTGAGAACGCAATTTATTTTTATGAAATGTGTCCCGGTGCATCACGGTATACCGGCTGTCCTGCATCGGGATGTACCGTGGCTACATCGGCACAGTGAGAATGGGGCTTTATGCTTGTTTTCAGCTGGGCCCACCGTGACTCAACTTGAGAGATACTCTTTAATTCTAACTCTCTGTGAGCCATTTTCTTTGTTTCACCAAATCATTGATAATTTGTTTCTCTGTGATAATGTTTTGCATAAGTTAGAAATCCTCTATTCGAGCTTAACACGTTTGTGTTTTAAAAGAAACCCAGCAGAATCCAGACCACAGATTTGGCGCCGTAACGCATCTAAGCCACCAGTAGCTTCCGCTGCTGTCCATTCGTTGGCGGTGGTTCTGTCGTTGTTGATTGCTCCTAACTTTTTAACCAGATGGTATAGTTTGGTTAAATTTTGCATACGTATACATGTAAACATTGTTTAAACACTGGCATGCGTAACAGTTCAGTTTGACAGACAAGGTTTTACCGAACTTCAGTCAGGCGGGTAATGGTCAGTTAGTATAAATGCTCATAAATCTTAAACCACATGGTATATTTCGATCAAATTTTGCATACTTATTATTTATTCATTTTAACATTGCTTAGACGCTGGTATGCAAAACGGTGACGACGCTTTGTCAAGCATCATTTTGGCCGGTCGAGGTTTTTTAGTGAAAATGCTTATAACTTAGAACGGCATGTTATACATGTATTCTGATAAAAAAAATCATACTTATCCTTGACACTGGTATAATATAATTATTTTGAATCTTGAAAAATAACTGAGAAACTGACGTTGTGTTAAGTGGTGTTCTTATTTTAACTCTGGTAGTCATTTTGTTGATCAAAACCGATTGAGAAATTTTACAAGATGACCTTATAATAAACCTTCATGTAAATTGTTTTTGAATTGGGAACAGTGGCTCGAGAGAATATGCCATTTAGAGATAGTCTTATCTACAGCTCTGGCAGCCAGCTTGTTTGGCGGAGCAAAGTTATTAACTTAAAGGCAATTTTGTTAGAGCATTATGAGGAACATTTCTGTGAAATTATTTTGCATTTCTAGCAGTGCTGAGTTTCGCCTTTCATTTCAACTTGTAGAAATACTCACCCTACAAGTCTCTTTAGCTGAAATGTACTCGTTTATCATGATTTTAAACTCAAATATGATATTTTGGACCCCTATACTAGAATATCTTAAAACTATTTCACTCCCAAATTCAACACTTTCCCTTTCTCAACCAGTCACAGCAAGATAGAAAACTAATTCGAATCTCAGGCGAATGTATGTGAATCGTAGCTGCAATATATCCCCAATAATGCCCTCGCCCTCTTCAATCTCGGCATAGTCAGAGCAGTAAAAACTTATTTAACTTTAAAATGTTCTTTCTAAGATATACGTTCACCACGGGTCGTGCACATTAAGCTCAGTTTATTGTTGCTCTAATTGTGGGAGTTTTGTGTTTTGTGCTAGTTTTTCTATGCAGTACTTGGTATCAATTCTAGTTTTGCAATCATTCCGCTAGGGAAGAGAGAGCTGGTTGCTGTCTACTTGCAGTCGTGCGACTGTAAGTGTTCCGTGTCTCTTCCTCACGGTGTGGTTGGTTGGTCTGCAGTATGTGATTGTGGTATTTTCCGGACTCTTAGGTTTATAAATTGCGCTCAGCATCGCCGCCTGCCCGATGTTATACCTCACATATCGTGAACAGAATAGCCTTTAGATTAAAGAAAGATGGACCAAATATCGCTTTTAAATCTTGAACTGCACTTACAAATATATTCTATGCTAAAAATAGTTGACGCCACCTTTATGTGCATGCTATTTTATGAGCACCACAGATCATCACATATATGACTGTGAATGTTTTACATGCCATGGAACAGTCCGATAACTTAAAAAACGTAGCTGAAGTTCAAAAGCACCTTAATCCACAATGTCTACAGTGTTGAAAACGGGATACTTCTAATTCAGTTAACGTATTTGCATGCTCGGTAATTTTGCATGCTTTTTTGAAGTCTGCTCATTTTCTCTAAATTGGTAATTTTAAAACATAATCCGGAATGCCACCAGAATGTCAAATTGTTACAAAGTTCATGTTTTCGGTCTGATCTGGCTCTAAACTTTATAATTAGGCTACCCTGTAATTACTCTAGATAAATGGCATCATGGTCCGAAAGATCAGAGAACAGTTGACTGTGGATGTTTGTTTATGTTTGTGATTGGTTGTAAAACAACAGGTTTAGCAAATTTAAGAATTTTGGCTGAAATACCGTCATGACCAGTAGCTTTCTTTAAACTAAGTTTATTGATCTGCTTACTGATAAAACTCTCCTCAATTGGCTTAAAATCTAGAATAGAGTGTGTTATATCATTCTCTTGAATTTTTGTAATGCTTGGATGTTGACTATTTATAGAAAAAAGAGTTCTTCGTGGCATCACTGTATGTCTGGTATCTACAATATTGGGCACTGTGTGATGACCTGGTCGATTTCAAACTGTGAGCAGGGGTCAGGTTCTTGTCTTTTTCTATAAACACAGCACCAGAATGTATCTTATGAAAGAGAAGCAGGGAGGAACGATGCCTACGGGTCTCAAGAGATGGCCACTCAAGCTCATCAAACATCTCGCCAACACTATTTGTGTTTCACCATCTCCTGCAGGTCCAACGCGCTGCTGTCCTCTGAACTTTCTCTATCTGATTAATCTGAAGTTTTGAGTAAGGGCTCCAAATGGGTGCTGCATACTCTAGTTTAGGCCCAACCAAAGTTTTGTATGCAACTTCCTTAGAACTCCTAGGTGCAAACGCCAAATTCCTACGAAAGAAACCGAGTGTCTTAGTTGCTTTCGAAGAAATTTCTGAAATGTGTTGACCCCAATCCATATTATGGTTATACCAGGGTATTTTGCTGGCTGAACATTGCACCCTTACCATGTATCATGACGTAAAGCATTCAGCGAGCTTGATTACCAGGGCGAATTTGCCCTGGTAAAATCGGTTTTATACAGTCTCTCGTATACCTACGAGGTCAGTGCAGCAGTACATTTTAGGCTAGAGGAGTACATTGCCTCATCAGCTCGACTAGATTTAGACAGGGGCCTCAACAACACTGTTCTCAGCAAAAAACATAAATGTCGCACATGCTCGAAAAAAAATCACCCACTAAAAAAGAAAAGTCCGAAAACTGATTACATTCAAATAAAGCGCTTAGATGTAAGAGAAACCACTTCTTTTACAATATAATAATGTAGCACTCGGCTTTGTATATAATGAACTTTTAATGTACATAAACTTTTAAACTATATTCATTACGCCCTTTTACGCCTCATAAGAGGTGGTGCATCGACAAAACATCGGTGGATATCTACGAGATACAGATACAGAATGGCGGCTCAATCCCAGTGTGCACCGAGCGAAAGGCGACAGGTTTAGGCTGCTGTCCGTTCTAAGGCGGTGGTTCTGTTGTTGTTGACTTTTTTGTTTATTGTTACTCCCATTGTGGGAGTCTGTAATTGTTCTATGTATTGTTGTACGTTACTTTATGTCCATTCTAGTATTGCAATCATCTTGATGGGGAAGAGAGAGCTGATTGCTTTGCTTAATTTGTCTTCCTGGTGTCTCGTGATGGTTGAGCGGCTCTTCCTCACGGTGCCACGGGGTTGTCTGCAGTTTGTGATTGTGGTATTTCCTGATCATACTCACTTACTATTTGTTCGTGCTAACGAGCTTCCTGTGCGACAAATGCCCTTGATGGACGCGTTTAGTAGTTTAGTGTAACCCTCTAGAAAAATACTCTTCAGATTGAAAATACATAAAGTACGTAGCGATGTAAACAATTAGTGTCAATTAACTCAGAATATTTACCCTTTATATGCGATGTCAAGCAATACAAACAGCGGATTACCACCTTTGTTACTAGAAAATGATGTTCAAACTTTTTTGAAACGGACATGGAAAGGAGATGTGGTAATGATAAACCAGATTTGTATTGTCCCTGAACGACGCATTGCTTTATTACATATAATCGATGGTAACAGGTATTCGTACACCTATGTTTGAATGCCATAATTCTATTGTTAAGTCATCCGGGTATTTTAGGCTTTATGTAACCTCACGCTGAAGAGCTCCGCTGAGATACTCGGTGAAAATAATGCCAGACGCTTATTAAAAAGCGTTCAAAATCCTGAAATTTTAATCAATAATATGTCCGTAAATATGTCCGATTATTTTAAAAACACATTATCTATCAAAAGAAAATCATATTTCTAATCGATACTGAAAATTTCAGCGCAAAATTTTGCATAGTTTTAAAGATATTGCAAGGTATAAATTCACCAAAATACGTTGGGATAACGGAGAATTACCTGTGTTTTCACCAGTGACCTATATTAGAGTGGCTGGACACTTCATTTTTCAGCCATATAGGTATGTGGTGGCATGTGTCATGTGACTAACGCCTGGTGCGCCTTTATCGTACACACTCGAAATGGCGATGCAGCTTGTGAGACCGATGCATTTATAGGTACTTTAAAGAGCGTACTTCGTCTTTAATATCGCTTATTGGTAAATATTGTTAATAACAATCGAAAAAACATATATGAAATATTGCTAAATGCTTTGTTTCTGCAATGTAAACACTAATCCGATTAGTTATGACCGTGTAAATAACGGCCGATTGTAAGAAAGTTGCGGAAATCTGCATAAAAATGGCTTCAAAAATACCTCTTTTGCTCTGACGAATAAAGCTTCAAACAAGGCTACATCTGTGTCTCGATTTATCAATATTCATAAACTAAGATGTCCAATGGTTCATAATTATCGTCATTGTGTAATTTCGGTGCTTATAAAGGTGTTAAAAGTTTAGGTAAACAATAGAAAAATTACGCTGTGTATTCCAAAACAGCGTTAAAAGCCAATCGTGTAGATAAATGATATCGAGTTTCCCTCACTTACCTGTGTAAGATACACGACAGTGTTATTTGAGTTGAGTATTGGTATTTTATAGGAGTTTCTAGTCACTCTTATATAGGTCACTGTTTTCACCGAGTGCATAAAGTGCCTCGATGATCCAGAGCGGGATATGACGTATCACTGTTTAAGAGAATGCCATGATTATGGGCATATTATTTCGTTATGGACTGAAATGACAGGTGGCCACGTTGTTTAATTTGTTAAATTAAAAAAGAAATACAAAATATGTGTAAAGTTGACCAATATTTGAGCTATAGTTTAACATAAACATTCCATGAACGTTAGTCTATTGTTAAGTCATCCGGATTATTTTAGGCATTATATAACTTCACGCTGAAGAGCTCGACTGAGATACTCGGTGAAAATAATGCCAGACATTTATTAAAAAGCAATCAAAATCATGAAACTTTAACCAATAACATATCCATAAATATGCCTGATTATTTTCTAAAACCTTAATTTATCGAAAGGAAATCCTATTTCAAATAGATTCTGAAAATTTCAACTCAAAATTTTGAGTAGTTTTCAAGATATTGCAAGTTATAAATTAACAAAAAAATGTAGCGATAACGGAGAGTTACCTGTGTATTCATCGAGTGCTTAAAGCACCTCAATGATCAGTGCAGGATGTGACATATCACTGTTTAAGAGAATAGAACATTATCAGCAGGTTTCATCATGTTAGTTGATCTCAGCCTGTTTACCAGCATTGTACATGTAATGTCAGGTATTACATTTAAAAAGTTATATGCAGTGCACAGTTTGAGGCCAATGCAGTCAATAGCAGGGTCCCAGATAAGTACATATGCCTTAGTCCTATTCAGTAAGCAACTTTGGGATCTACATCATATTACAACGTCTACATCTACTGAGGTCTACATATGCCTATGATGTACAGCTTAAAGAGGAAGTGCAACCTGTCAGACTTCGCTAGGCCAGGTTGAGCATTTTACTTGTATCCTGTTCTCACCATCCCCTCAGTTTGATATGCCACATGACCATTATCGAAACAATTAAATTTTTGACCCCTAAGCACCCCCAAGTCCCACCCCTGTAATGTAATTTTGATTTCTTTCTTTTCTAGGACAATCAATTATTGAAGGGCATGCCTTTAGTTAAGAGAGCGTAACAAAAAATTAATTTTCTTATTTATCAAGACATATGTTGTCGGTACTCAAAAGAAGGTTCTTTTGAGCACCCAAACCAATGGGAAAAATATTTACAATTTAAGGCTGAAGAATTTTGTTTATCGAGATATGTTTCTAATTTTAGGAAAATGAAGAGGATGACGAGAGGCGGGATGAAGAGTTTTATAATCTCCTGTCACAGTTGGCCACGCCTCCAACTGTCACAACACTACGCATCAATACACTTCATGTTGACATTTACTCTGCCATCAAGAAACTCAAAGAAGAACTGGAGAAGGTATGTGAGCCTGTATCCAACATAGTAAGATACATAGAGGATCTTACATGAGTGCTCATGTTTTATTGAATTTATTAAACGAGTTGCGGAAAAGAGATAAAATGCGAGGCTTGCCGAGCATTTTATTTCTTTTTCGCAACGAGTTTAATAAATTCAATAATACAAGAGCATGATTGTTAGATTCTATTTATCATATGACAAATACTTTGAAATCTCATTTCTGGTGTAAAAACGTAATAATTTTGTTATTATGTACACAACGTTGTTATGGAAGTCATAACGTTTCTCGAAAATCTATATTTTATTGCATGGCGTTATTTCACTCCCAGACGCGACATCATATGATAAAAGTTTGTTTTGTATCCAACAAAGCGTCATATGATAAAAGTTTGTTTTGTATCCAACAAAGATTCAAATTAGTCTGCGAGTCTGCACATTCGATCAGTCTGATCAGTGTCTTGGTTTTCTTCCTGTAGAAACATTGGACCTTTAGCTATACATAGAGTGCCCATTGAATAATCTGGAAAAAACAGATCCTTCAGAAATAGAGAGAACCTACAGTATAAGAAAACAGCAGACTCGGCTTTAGTGAGTGTTCATGAGAACTAATGGAAAGTGCAACAATTCTCATGCCCCCAAGCACCAGGAAGACTCTGATCAGACTGCACAGATGTGCTGGCTGATCAGAGTCTTTGATCACCACATCAAACATTTGCTGGACATCAACTCATCTGGACTCAAAGTAAAGCGCAATGATTAGCTGCTTGCAGACACGTGTCCGCAAGCAGCCAATTGTTGCGCTTTATTTTGAGTCTGAGAATGAACTCAAGTTTTATAACCTCGAGGCCTGGTCTTGTCTGTACAGCAAATCCGTTGTATACTATAGAATGGATTCTTTCTTCGGGTTTGTTGCAGTAAATTAGGGTTGGTCATTGTGAATAATTAAGGGGTCAGAATTAGAATTTTCAAATTATGAAGCATTTCTGTCCCTGCAATTTATCTTAGCAAACATTGTAAACCCTGTCAGATAGAATGTCACATTCTGCAGCAAAATTTAAATGCATTTAGTCTAGGTCTACACTGTTTGCCAGAGTACCTGTTTAGAGGTGTCCAGTATTCTAAGGGTTAAACTGTTAGTTAACAGGTAGGTGTGTATATATAACCCAGCAATGTAACTAAACCCAGAGAGACGCTTTTTTTAGCATTTATAACACTTTTGCAAACAGAGCAGACCCAGATCATGCAGCTCTTGTAATAGCTGCCTGATCAGGGTCTACTCTGTTTGCTTATGGAACTACGATTAAATATGATCCTACACTAGTGGGCCTGACAAGTAATTACTTTGTTCTACAAACGTGAAGTTTATTTATATAATTATTCATAGTGGGTGGAGCTTTAGCATGAATATTCATAAAGGAAAGGGTTTCATATTATGAACTATTAACCCTCACCCTGTTAAACTGTAACATCCCCTAGCTGGATATATATGTGTTGTAAACAGTGTAGATCCAGATCAGCTGTGTTTTGATGAGGATCAGCACTGTATTCCACTCTTAGCATTATTGCCCTTTTTGAACTTTTAAACTTCAATGAATTTGTTGTGTTTAGAGGCATGACATTGGCTTATTTCTTTTTGGGGTATTAATTACTTGACATTTTCTCTTGATTTTCTTTTCAATTGCTGTATATTTGTAGCTATTTGTCTGAGGCCAGAATTTTTTTATTAGTTGATTTACGAACCCTCCTACTGTAATTTTTCGTAAAGTGGAAAAAAAATTCTAAAATTATTTATATATTTTATACGCCGACTCTAAATATTATTTGTTTCGTTGAAAAAAATAATATATTTTTGAGGTTTTGTCTGTGTATTTTTGAGAGTGACACAGTCAAAAGTGATTGATCTGTCCAGTTTTTTTAGGAAAATGATAAAATAACTAAAGATTTAATACAAACTGTTGGTTTACCTTACTAGTTTTACTGTTTTTTTTCTGGAGATATTAAAAAAAAAAGCTCTGAAAATGACTGGTTAACTGGTCATTTTCAGAGCTGTTTTATTTATTTTTTTCGTACCTCCAACCCTAAATCTGAAAAAAAAAAATCCCGTATAGAACTAATAAAAACATTCTGGCCTGATTAACCCTCATCTTGCTGAAGCAGGATATTATACTCTTCAGAAAAAAAGTGTAGATCCAGGTCAGCTGGCTTCTGGTGAAACCATCTTTTGAGGATCTGCACTGTTTTCAATGCAGCTGTAGATCACCTATATTACCTGTACATAATTTACATCAGGCGGCTGTGATGCCTTGAAAGCAGAGGTGAATTTCTAGGCCTTTAGTTACCAAATAAAACAATTTCTCATCCAAAACATATGAGCCGTGACATGTGATTTCCAACAGTGCGGCATTTTGACAAGTGTAGTCTCAGACGAGCCTGTGCAAGCTCCTTTTAAGCTAAGAAACTCCAAACAATGCTTGGTCAGTAGCTTAACACTTATAGAATACTCAAGCGAATAGCAAAGGCTCTGATCAGACTGCCCATATACGCAGGCTGATCTGAGGCTTTGCTGGTCGCACATACCACATTGTTGGAAATCTCATGTCAAGGCTCAATTATGTTGTGGGTACTCAAAGAAACAGTCTCATTTAGACAGTTCTTTTGAGCACCCAAAACACATCTTAAAGCTGCATAGTCTGTAACTTTTGATCTTTTAATTTTAGAAATAATGTTACTATTTTTCAAGAACACAGTAAAAAAAACTAAAATTCAGGTATACATTTTACCAATTTCGTAAATCTTAACAAATTATCAGTATCAAAACAACAGCATTTATGTTATAAATTAACTGTCTATAATTATTGGAGGGACGCAAATAATTACCAACAAGAGAAAAACCACCTGTTTTTATAAGATAATTCACTTTTACATGCAGTTTTCAGCTATAGTGAGCAGATTTATTTGAACACATAACTTAGTTCTACTTTTACAAATGGTTTAAAAAGAAAATAAAAAATTTCGAAAAATGTTCATAGTTGCAGACTTAGTCTCTTTAAAACTGATCAGTAAGAAAATATTTACAATTTTACACTCAAAAAATGTGTTTATCTGACCCTTTTATTTGTCATATACATTGTATATTAAATTATTTAGAAAGATATAGACAAACAGCACAGACCTAGATCTGAAGAAGCAGTCTGATCAGTTCTTCCCTGTTAAATATGTTTGCTATTCTGACAAGCATTTTGCCTATTCCAACCTTGAGAACCACCATTTTTAAATATGAGAAGGAAACGAGAAAAGTGTTTTCAGATTTTTAGAACATTTACTGTATTTGCAGCAATATGCAGACAGAGGAAGCACCCTACCCCCAGTTGTGATTCACCCAGCTCTCAAAGATGTTCTTGTTATTCCAAGTCGAGGACCCAACCAGAGAGATACAGAGGTACATTTCACCGGATTCTTCCTTCTGGTTTAATAAATAAACTGGGCATGGTCTATTGAATATATCAACGGGATCACAGTTTAAAAATTCCAATTAAAAATGTATCTTTTTCACTGAAGATCATTTTTGTTTTAGCAAACAGTGTAGATCCTGATGAAATCTGGGTCTTACCTGTTTTGCCAAAGTACACATTTAGGAATCACTAGTATCCAAAGAAATAATTATTTATTTTAGGTTTTTAAAACAAGTTAAGTAATAAATAAAGGATACTTTTCCGAGGCTTTTTTGTTTAAACCGCTCGGTGGGCATAGCCCATCGAGCGGTTTAAACAGAAAGCCGAGGAAGAATCCTTTATTTAGCTTTTAGTATGGCGCAGGCGCTAATAAACATGTGTTTCGGACACCTGGCGGAATTTACACTCGCTCCTCGCTGCATCCTGCCTAAGCTGTCAATTATATTACATTTACCTACGGGTTAATTTGTCGCTATTGAGGAAGTTCCCACCTACATTGCTGTTTAACTAAAATTGGAAGTTATAGTACCGTTTTAAGCTCCTCCTTCGTGGTTATTCTAGGGTGTCGGATTTAAACATCAGCAAAGATCAAAGAAAAAAGCATTGGCTATACTACAGCAGTATTATGATCATGTGGGCAATGGTGATTTAGTCTGCCCACATTTTTAATTAGCATGCTTATTGTAATTATTTCCTAAGCATTCACCCCTCACCATGATCAACCTTTGCTTTGGGAAGTGTAGATCAATATAAGCTAGCTTATGAGAAACCAGCTGACCAGAATCCACACTATGTGCAGTGTTCCACTCTGCTCACACAAGTAAATACTTAAGAAATAAATTCAATTTTTGGAATGTTTATGGAATCATGAATACTTCGGACCTCTTGCAAAGTAAGTGAAGCCCTTCACATTAATTTTGCAAGAGACCTGAAGTATTCATGATTCCATGAACATTCCAAAAATTGAATTTATTGCTTATATTTACATTTTATTATAAATATCTAAAATATGAAAATGTTTTTAATTTATGAATTTTAACATTTTTGCATTTAAATACAATTATATTGACGGTTTAGTCAGAGTGTAAAATGGAAAAGTGGAACAGCCAGCTTGAACACGGACAGCCAATGGAGCAAACTAGAAGCTTGTTTTGCACGTGTGACTCAGGTGTGGCTCGCTGCCATTAAAAACACCAGTATCACTTCTGGCAAATGAGTTTGATTTTTGAAGCGTATTGCACGGGCAAGTGAGCTTGGCAGCTGTCAATCAAATTTATATAATTCATTAGGCTCTGAATGATTGCAAAAATCTAAAGATTCTTAAAAGGATTGCTTCGAATCTGTAAATATATGCTGATAACTAGATTCATTCATTCAGTTAATTGGATTAAAAATCAGGCCTTTAGATGAAAGCGCTTGAATAAAAATCAAATTAATTCTTATTTTTCAACCAAAAGATATGTTGTCGTGACTCAAAAAAAAATCTCAATGAGACGGTTCTTTTGAGCACCCAAAACAATCATTTAAAATGATGGATAATACAAATTTCACAATTTTACACTCAACGTTTTTGTTAATCTAGACTTAGACTTATGACAAATGGAAAGGACTACAGTACCTAAAATGTCCTGTATTGTTTAGGCTGATGCCCTTTTACCAGTAAGTAACCACTGCCATAACATAAACCAGAATTAGGATACAAAAGTTCACTTAGCCTATGAGCTTTGCATAATTGGTACAAATGGGCCTTGATGCCAGAAAACCTGTCTTCAGGGGTTTGCGAAAAACACAGGCTCAGACCAGCTTGTGCATTCTGATCAGTGCCTTTATTATTGGCTTTTTGTAAAGTACCATACGAGGGATGATCTTAAAATTCTGATCCTAGTGTGATATCTCTGTAACCAGCGATGTAACACGCCTGAAAATTTTACCAAATAATAATATATTCTTTGTCTATACACTGCCATGACATGTTTGATATAACTCGAAGGAGCAACGGGAAACCTGTCCCAAAACAGCCATGCCCTCAATGCACTGACCGATCAAGCAGACTGTGCATGTTTGAGACGTCACAATTTAGACTAGAGCAGTCTGAGCAATTCGATTTTTTCGCTGCTCAATGTTCATCCGTAAGCCAATTTGTTTTGAAGATATGGCGAACTTTCTATATGATTTGAGTTTTCTAGGCCATTGAATACATGCAACTGTCAGCTATAATCAAATTTTGGACCACTTGATGTTTTGACCAGCCCTTTCTGTCGTAGTAACAGCTGTATTAAAGGTAAAAATTGTTTTAGGCAAACGAAGACGAACTGACTTTTGTATGAAGCAATTATGAATTATCGGTATCGTCAGAGACTGATCGTAACCCCCATAAGAAAATTAAAACGAATCCACAAATTAGGTCAATATTCGGAGGTACACGAATTTGTATGTGTATATCTAAATATAAAGCCCAATTAATTGTCCAAAGTTGCACTATATCGTAAAATGATACTATATGGGATTAAATTGAGCACAAAGCATCCATCTGAAATCAAAAACAATTTTGAAAATTCTTATTTAAAATCAATCATTTTCTCGGTAAAATAGAATTTTTTACAATATTCCAATTAAGATTGAGATATTTTGTAATCAGAATAGTATTGGTCTTAAATATTTTGCCGATATTTGGTTTGGTATGTTTTAAGTCCAAATTTATAGACAAAAATGGAATATTCTCGGAAATGAAAATTCTGCAATATATTCAAAATGGCGTAGTTGTCTATTTCAATGACGTCATAAGAACTCCGCATTGAGCTTTAAATATTGAATCGGCATAACCTGTCGCCATTCTAACATTTGAATGGACATTACAAGTAACAAAATGTAAAAAGACACTAAAGTTTTATTTTGCAGTTATAAAGGTGCTGGGCTTGAAAGAGTCAGATTCAAATATTATCATAATTCTATAATATGAAAAAAGGCCAGTGGTATGGAGTGGACCATATATAATGTGCTGTAATTATCAAACGAAATAGTACAGCGAGAAAATATTAGCATCATTAAAAAGGTAAACACTAGATCTTTTGAATGGTGCATAGTATGCCTCTCAAAGATGTCTCTGGACAAAGCTGCAAGGCAACGATCAGAACTTTTGGATCATCCCTCGTATATATGTAAACTTGCTACTGGTGAAATTTCAATTTTCTAGCTAGTCTCTGTAGCTGAGGAGACTGGGTTGAAACTCACTTTATTGGAAACCACGAAGACAGGTTTTGTCGCGTTGAGGCCCAAATTTTGATTGACAATCTGTCTTCTGTGGATGTCTAGTAGTTATGTTAGTCAGATGTAAGTTCAAATCTTGATTCAGCCATATAAACTGGTCAAAATAAATTTAGCCCCATCAGAAATTTTCCCATAGACTTACTGTAAATATACTGAACAAAGTGAAAATGCTACACTACAATTATCTATATTTTGTGAGAAAGTATTGGACAAAAAGTATTTACCAAAACTTAGTAATGCTTCCCAGACATCCAGCAAACGATTCGTTGAAACTTCACCAATTTGTCTCATTTGATGTCTGAGTTATGCTCCCTTAAGGGTTTAAAGCTTTATTCACTGAATTTTGCTATTGCGCAAATTAAAATTGTTATGCTTATCAAAATTGGTCATAATTGTGTTGCATAAAAACACAAGAAAACTGCTTAACCACTTGAAACAAGCTCAGAAATCAATTTGGAATTTATCAAATTTGTAAAAAATTGAAAATTGTCTCCCTTTGACAAAACAACAGGGAATGTTAAATGTTTGGTATACGTAATCTTCGATTGATAACGATTTTAATAATGTTCTTTTGCCAAAACAGGTAGACCTCTCAGTACATTGTTTCTTCCATTTCTTGACTAGTAATGTCCTAATACAAAGATGCAACAACACATTGATTTTCCTATAGAGATTTCAGTGTTAAAATTTCAAACTTGGCAATTTGATGGAAAACCCGCTTTTTTAAGATTGCTTTTCTAAACGATCAAAACACACTTGAGAAAAGTCCTCACATTTCTGGTTGTCACATGTCTAGACTACCATTTCATGCAGTCGGATCTCGTAGGTAGTGGTTTTCTGAAGGCCTAAACTGTGTGAGATTTCTGATAAAATTTGCATCCTGAAAAATTGGACCCCTGTCACATTTAAATGACATTAAAACTTTAACTGTTGTGCATTACCCAGTATTTGAACATAAAGGTGCACTTTCATTTGCATTCTTGGTTTGCATAATTTTGTATATAGATGGCAAACAATTTAGATGTAGTGTTTTCACTTTTGTCCCTTATACAATCATGTTTGATTTATCATAACATTTTACTTTATAAAATTTTTCCATAAAATGTTCAGCAAAGTATCAGCAATGTTTCCTCTCAACATGTGCTAGGTTTCACTTTTATTGATAAACTTTTCATACACACATTCCAGTAAATGTACCGTTTCGTTTCCTATCATTCCTATAGTAAAATTGGCAAAAATTTGGATACTCTTGGAAAATTTAGCACATACCCAAGGAAAATCGGCATTTTTGATTGAAACTTTGTTTAATTACACCTAAGATATTGTTGTATAATTTGGATTGAGGTAGAATTTTCAGCTACTTCAATATTTTTGAAATAAACAACTGAACTTTGGGAATTTAACATTATGTCTATGGAAAAAAGTGACATGGGGCTTAAGTTATTTTGACCAGTTTAATTTCATAGAGAGTTTGCCTTAACTCATGTACTTGTGATACATTTAGGACAATTGCAAAAATCTCAGAGCCCATCATATATGCCATGAATTGAAAATTGTTGAAAAGCTCAAGCAAACAAATATGAAGCAAGGGTATCTAGCTAGATATAACATTATATGAGCCTAAAATGAACAATTTTTCATTTCATTAGAAACTTTGAATGGTTAGGTTTTTCTACCTGGGGGCTGATAATAAACTTGTCTACTTTTAGACTGATACAATGCACATCTTTTGAGATACACAGTCTTGATGCCTGCATGGAAGCATTGCCTGTATCACTTGTATATAGAATTTATCATATGTCATCGGGTCTGGGAGTGAAATAACACCATGCAATAAAATCGATAAACCACTAGTGGTTTACAGATTTTCGGGAAACATTATGACGTTCATAACAACGTTGGGTACATAATCACAAAATTATAACGTTTTACGGCAGAAATGAGATTTCAAAGTAATCTTAATGTCATATGATAAATAGAATCTAACATTCATGCTCCTGTATTATCAAATTGATTAAACTTGTTGGGAAAAAGAGATAAAATGCTCGACAAGCTTCACATTTTATCGCTTTTTCCCAACTCGTTTAATAAATTCAATAAAACATGAGCACTCATGTAAGATCTTCTATGTAAGTACCATTGTTTCATATATTTAATACAGTAAAACCTCAGAAATTTGAACATTGATTGTTCCAGATACTCGCTAATTCAATATTAATTCGGGCTCAATCTTTTCAGAGAATCGAGCCTATTATGAACTATTTGAATAACTGTCTTAAAACATGTCAGGTGTGTAAAAGAAATGTCTCTCTGAGACATTTCTTTTAAGCTTTTGAAATATATGTTTGATTGGAACACAAACTGATGATAATAATTTTTTAGGATATATTCTTTTATAACTACCTCCCTATAATTTGAACTACTGATAATTAAAAACAACAACTTCAGACCATAAGACTTTGAAATTTGCAGATTCTGCTGTATTGGTATATTTTAGGTCAAGAAAGAAGTGATAGTAGATTTAGCTTGTGGTATGGCAGTTCTACGGGGAGCTGATGTCTTTGTCCTTGGTATAATGGGAGCACCTGCTGGTAAGTTAAGCTTGTGGTATGGCAGTTCTATGGGGAGCTGATGTCTTTGTCCTTGGTATAATGGGGCATCTGCTGGTAAGTTAAGATTGTGGTATGGCAGTTCTACAGGGAGCTGATGTCTTTGTTCTTGGTATAATGAGAGCACCTGCTGGTAAGTTAAGCTTGTGATGTGGCAGTTCTACGTGGAGCTGATGTCTTTGTCCTGGGTATTATGTGAGCACCTGCTGGTAAGTGAAGATTGTGGTATGACAGTTCTAGGGGGAGCTGATGTCTTTGTTCTTGGTATAATGGGAGCACCTGCTGGTAAGTTAAGATTGTGATGTGGCAGTTTTATGGGGAATTAATGTCTTTGTCTGTGATATAATGGGAGCACCTGCTGGTAAGTTAAGCTTTTGATGTGGCAGTTCTAGGTGGAGCTAATGTCTTTGTCCTTGGTATAATGAGAGCACCTGCTTGTAAGTGAAGATTGTGGTATGACAGTTCTAGGGGGAGCTGATGTCTTTGTCCTTGGTATAATGGGAGCAACTGCTTGTAAGTGTAGTTTGAGGTATGACAGTTCAGTACGGGGAGCTGACATCTTTGTCCTTGGTATAATGGGAGCATCTGCTGGTAAATGTAGCTTGTGGTATGACAGTTCTACGGGGAGCTGATGTCTTTGTCCTTGGTATAATGGGAGCACCTGCTGGTAAGTTAAGCTTGTGGTATGGCAGTTATACGGGGAGCTGATGTCTTTGTCCTTGGTATAATGGGAGCACCTGCTGGTAAGTAAAGCTTGTAGTATGGCAGTTCTACGGGGAGCTGATGTCTTTGTTCTTGGTATAATGGGAGCACCTGCTGGTAAGTTAAGCTTGTTATGTGGCAGTTCTACGTGGAGCTGATGTCTTTGTCCTTGGTATTATGTGAGCACCTGCTGGTAAGTGAAGATTGTGGTATGACAGTTCTAGGGGGAGCTGATGTCTTTGTTCTTGGTATAATGGGAGCACCTGCTGGTAAGTTAAGATTGTGATGTGGCAGTTTTATGGGGAATTAATGTCTTTGTCCTTGGTATAATGGGAGCACCTGCTGGTAAGTAAAGCTTGTGATGTGGCAGTTCTAGGTGGAGCTAATGTCTTTGTCCTTGGTATAATGGGAGCACCTGCTGGTAAGTGAAGATTGTGGTATGACAGTTCTAGGGGGAGCTGATGTCTTTGTTCTTGGTATAACGGGAGCACCTGCTGGTAAGTTAAGATTGTGGTATGACAGTTCTATGGGGAGCTGATGTCTTTGTCCTTGGTATAATGGGAGCACCTTCTGGTTAGTTAAGCTTTTGGTATGACAGTTCTATGGGGAGCTGATGTCTTTGTTCTTGGTATAATGGGAGCACCTTCTGGTAAGTTAAGCTTGTGGTATGACAGTTCTATGGGGAGCTGATGTCTTTGTCCTTGGTATAATGGGGGCACCTGCTGGTAATTTAAGATTTTGGTATGACAGTTCTATGGGGAGCTGATGTCTTTGTCCTTGGTAAAATGGGAGCACCTTCTGGTAAGTTAAGCTTGTGGTATGACAGTTCTATGGGGAGCTGATGTCTTTGTCCTTGGTATAATGGGGCACCTGCTGGTAAGTAAAGCTTGTGGTATGACAGTTCTATGGGGAGCTGATGTCTTTGTCCTTGGTATAATGGGGCATCTGCTGGTAAGTTAAGATTGTGGTATGGCAGTTCTACGGGGAGCTGATGTCTTTGTCCTTGGTATAATGGGAACACCTGCTGGTAAGTAAAGCATGTGGTATGACAGTTCTATGGGGAGCTGATGTCTTTGTCCTTGGTATAATGGGGCACCTGCTGGTAAGTTAAGATTGTGGTATAGCAGTTCTACGGGGAGCTGATGTCTTTGTCCTTGGTATAATGAGAGCACCTGCTGGTAAATGTAGCTTGTGGTATGGCAGTTCTAATTTGGGGAACTGATGTCTTTGTCCTTGGTATAATGAGAGCATCTGCTGGTAAGTTTAGCTTGTGGTATGGCAGTTCTAGGGGTAGCTGATGTCTTTGTCCTTGGTATAATGGGAGCACCTGCTGGTAAGTGTAGCTTGTGGTATGACAGTTCTATGGGGAGTTGATGTCTTTGTCCTTGGTATAATGGGAGCACCTGCTGGTAAATGTAGCTTGTTGTATGACAGTTTTAGGGGTAGCTGATGTCTTTGTCCTTGGTATAATGTGAGCACCTGTGGGTAAGTAAAGCTTGTGGTATGACAGTTCTATGGGGAGCTGATGTCTTTGTCCTTGGTATAATGGGAGCACCTGCTGGTAAATGTAGGATGTGGTATGACAGTTCTAGGGGTAGCTGATGTCTTTGTCCGTGGTATAATGTGAGCACCTGCTGGTAAGTAAAGCTTGTGGAATGACAGTTCTATGGGGAGCTGATATCTTTGTCCTTGGTATAATGGGAGCACCTGCTGGTAAGTTAAGCTTGTGGTATGGCAGTTCTACGGGGAGCTGATGTCTTTGTCCTTGGTATAATGGGAGCACCTGCTGGTAAGTTAAGCTTGTAGTGTGGCAGTTCTACAGGGAGCTGATGTCTTTGTTCTTGGTATAATGAGAGCACCTGCTGGTAAGTTAAGCTTGTGATGTGGCAGTTCTACGTGGAGCTGATGTCTTTGTCCTGGGTATTATGTGAGCACCTGCTGGTAAGTGAAGATTGTGGTATGACAGTTCTAGGGGGAGCTGATGTCTTTGTTCTTGGTATAATGGGAGCACCTGCTGGTAAGTTAAGATTGTGATGTGGCAGTTTTATGGGGAATTAATGTCTTTGTCTGTGATATAATGGGAGCACCTGCTGGTAAGTTAAGCTTGTGATGTGGCAGTTCTAGGTGGAGCTAATGTCTTTGTCCTTGGTATAATGGGAGCACCTGCTTGTAAGTGAAGATTGTGGTATGACAGTTCTAGGGGGAGCTGATGTCTTTGTCCTTGGTATAATGGGAGCAACTGCTGGTAAGTTTAGTTTGAGGTATGACAGTTCAGTACGGGGAGCTGACATCTTTGTCCTTGGTATAATGTGAGCATCTGCTGGTAAATGTAGCTTGTGGTATGACAGTTCTACGGGGAGCTGATGTCTTTGTCCTTGGTATAATGGGAGCACCTGCATGTAAGTTAAGCTTGTTGTATGGCAGTTATACGGGGAGCTGATGTCTTTGTCCTTGGTATAATGGGAGCACCTGCTGGTAAGTAAAGCTTGTAGTATGGCAGTTCTACGGGGAGCTGATGTCTTTGTTCTTGGTATAATGGGAGCACCTGCTGGTAAGTTAAGCTTGTTATGTGGCAGTTCTACGCGGAGCTGATGTCTTTGTCCTTGGTATTATGTGAGCACCTGCTGGTAAGTGAAGATTGTGGTATGACAGTTCTAGGGGGAGCTGATGTCTTTGTTCTTGGTATAATGGGAGCACCTGCTGGTAAGTTAAGATTGTGATGTGGCAGTTTTATGGGGAATTAATGTCTATGTCCTTGGTATAATGGGAGCACCTGCTGGTAAGTAAAGCTTGTGATGTGGCAGTTCTAGGTGGAGCTAATGTCTTTGTCCTTGGTATAATGGGAGCACCTGCTGGTAAGTGAAGATTGTGGTATGACAGTTCTTGGGGGAGCTGATGTCTTTGTTCTTGGTATAATGGGAGCACCTGCTGGTAAGTTAAGATTGTGGTATAGCAGTTCTACGGGGAGCTGATGTCTTTGTCCTTGGTATAATGAGAGCACCTGCTGGTAAATGTAGCTTGTGGTATGGCAATTCTAATTTGGGGAACTGATGTTTGTGTCCTTGGTATAATGAGAGCATCTGCTGGTAAGTTTAGCTTGTGGTATGGCAGTTCTAGGGGTAACTAATGTCTTTGTCCTTGGTATAATTGGAGCACCTGCTGTTTAGTTTAGCTTGTGGTATGACAGTTCTATGGGGAGCTGATTTCTTTGTCCTTGGTATAATTGAAGCACCTTCTGGTAGGTAAAGCTTGTGAAATGACAGTTCTATGGGGAGCTGATGTCTTTGTCCTTGGTTAAATGGGAGCACCTGCTGGTAAGTTAAGCTTGTGGTATGACAGTTCTATGGGGAGCTGATGTCTTTGTCCTTGGGTTAATGGGAGCAACTGCTGGTAAGTTAAGTTTGAGGTATGACAGTTCAGTACGGGGAGCTGACATCTTTGTCCTTGGTATAATGGGAGCATCTGCTGGTAAATGTAGCTTGTGGTATGACAGTTCTAGTGGTAGCTGATGTCTTTGTCCTTGGTATAATGGGAGCACCTGCTGGTAAGTGTAGCTTGTGGTATGACAGTTCTATGGGGAGTTGATGTCTTTGTCCTTGGTATAATGGGAGCACCTGCTGGTAAATGTAGCTTGTGGTATGACAGTTCTAGGGGTAGCTGATGTCTTTGTCCGTGGTATAATGTGAGCACCTGCTGGTAAGTAAAGCTTGTGGAATGACAGTTCTGTGGGGAGCTGATGTCTTTGCCCTTGGTATAATGAGGCACCTGCTGGTAAGTTAAGATTGTGGTATGGCAGTTCTATGTGGAGCTGATGTCTTTGTCCTTGGTATAATGGGAGCACCTGCTGGTAAGTAAAGCTTGTGGTATGACAGTTCTATTGGGAGCTGATATTTTGTCCTTGGTATAATGGGAGCACCTGCTGGTAAGTGAAGCTTGTGGTATGACAGTTCTACGTGGAGCTGATGTCTTTGGCTTGGTATAGTGGGAGCACCTGCTGGTAAGTTTAGCTTGTGGTATGCCAGTTAAGTATGGGGAGCTGATGTCTTTGTCCTTGTTATAATGGGAGCACCTGCTGGTAAGTTAAGCTTGTGGTATGACAGTTCTATGGGGAGGTGATGTCTTTGTCCTTGGTATAATGGGAGCAACTGCTGGTAAGTTTAGTTTGAGGTATGACAGTTCAGTATAGGGAGCTGACATCTTTGTCCTTGGTATAATGGGAGCATCTGCTGGTAAATGTAGCTTGTGGTATGACAGTTCTAGGGGTAGCTGATGTCTTTGTCCTTGGTATAATGGGAGCACCTGCTGGTAAGTTAAGCTTGTGGTATGGCAGTTCTATGGGGAGCTGATGTCTTTGTCCTTGGGTTAATGGGAGCAACTGCTGGTAAGTTTAGTTTGAGGTATGACAGTTCAGTACGGGGAGCTGACATCTTTGTCCTTGGTATAATGGTAGCATCTGCTGGTAAATGTAGCTTGTGGTATGACAGTTCTAGGGGTAGCTGATGTCTTTGTCCTTGGTATAATAGGAGCACCTGCTTGTAAGTGTAGCTTGTGGTATGACAGTTCTATGGGGAGTTGATGTCTTTGTCCTTGGTGTAATGGGAGCACCTGCTGGTAAATGTAGCTTGTGGTATGACAGTTCTAGGGGTAGCTGATGTCTTTGTCCTTGGTATAATGTGAGCACCTGCTGGTAAGTAAAGCTTGTGGTATGACAGTTCTATGGGGAGCTGATGTCTTTGATCTTGGTATAATGGGAGCACCTGCTGGTAAATGTAGCTTGTGGTATGACAGTTCTAGGGGTAGCTGATGTCTTTGTCCGTGGTATAATGTGAGCACCTGCTGGTAAGTAAAGCTTGTGGTATGACAGCCCTATGGGGAGCTGATATTTTGTCCTTGGTATAATGGGAGCACCTGCTGGTAAATAAAGCTTGTGGTATGACAGTTCTACGTGGAGCTGATGTCTTTGGCTTGGTATAGTGGGAGCACCTGCTGGTAAGTTTAGCTTGTTGTATGCCAGTTTAGTATGGGGAGCTGATGTCTTTGTCCTTGGTATAATGGGAGCACCTGCTGGTAAGTTAAGCTTGTGGTATGACAGTTCTATGGGGAGCTGATGTCTTTGATCTTGGTATAATGGGAGCACCTGCTGGTAAATGTAGCTTGTGGTATGACAGTTCTAGGGGTAGCTGATGTCTTTGTCCGTGGTATAATGTGAGCACCTGCTGGTAAGTAAAGCTTGTGGTATGACAGTTCTATGGGGAGCTGATGTCTTTGTCCTTGGTATAATGGGAGCACCTGCTGGTAAGTAAAGCTTGTGGTATGACAGTTCTATGGGGAGCTGATGTCTTTGTCCTTGGTATAATAAGGCACCTGCTGGTAAGTTAAGATTGTGGTATGGCAGTTCTTCTGGGGAGCTGATGTCTTTGTCCTTGGTATAATGGGAGCACCTGCTGGTAAGTAAAGCTTGTGGTATGACAGTTCTAGGGGTAGCTGATGTCTTTGTCCTTGGTATAATGTGAGCACCTGCTGGTAAGTAAAGCTTGTGGTATGACAGTTCTATGGGGAGCTGATGTCTTTGATCTTGGTATAATGGGAGCACCTGCTGGTAAATGTAGCTTGTGGTATGACAGTTCTAGGGGTAGCTGATGTCTTTGTCCTTGGTATAATGGGAGTACCTGCTGGTAAGTAAAGCTTGTGGTATGACAGTTCTATGGGGAGCTGATGTCTTTGTCCTTGGTATAATAAGGCACCTGCTGGTAAGTTAAGATTGTGGTATGACAGTTCTATGGGGAGCTGATAGCTTTGTCCTTGGTATAATGGGAGCACCTGCTGGTAAGTAAAGCTTGTGGTATGACAGTTCTATGGGGAGCTGATATTTTGTCCTTGGTATAATGGGAGCACCTGCTGGTAAGTAAAGCTTGTGGTATGACAGTTCTACGGGGAGCTGATGTCTTTGGCTTGGTATAGTGGGAGCACCTGCTGGTAAGTTTAGCTTGTTGTATGGCAGTTCTATGGGGAGCTGATGTCTTTGTCCTTGGTATAATGGGAGCACCTGCTGTAAAGTTAAGCTTGTGGTATGACAGTTCTATGGGGAGCTGATGTCTTTGTCCTTGGTATAATGGGAGCAACTGCTGGTAAGTTTAGTTTGAGGTATGACAGTTCAGTACGGGGAGCTGACATCTTTGTCCTTGGTATAATGGGAGCATCTGCTGGTAAATGTAGCTTGTGGTATGACAGTTCTAGGGGTCGCTGACATCTTTGTCCTTGGTATAATGGGAGCATCTGCTGGTAAATGTAGCTTGTGGTATGACAGTTCTATGGGGAGCTCATGTCTTTGTCCTTGGTATAATGGGAGCACCTGCTGGTAAGTTAAGATTGTGGTATGGCAGTTCTACGGGGAGCTGATGTCTTTGTCCTTGGTATAATGGGAGCACCTGCTGGTAAGTAAAGCTTGTGGTATGACAGTTCTATGGGGAGCTGATATTTTGTCCTTTGTATAATGGGAGCACCTGCTGGTAAGTAAAGCTTGTGGTATGACAGTTCTAGGTGGAGCTGATGTCTTTGTCCTTGGTATAGTGGGAGCACTTGCTGGTAAGTTTAGCTTGTGGTATGCCAGTTAAGTATGGGGAGCTGATGTCTTTGTCCTTGGTATGATGGGAGCACCTTCTGGTAAGTTAAGCTTGTGGTATGCCAGTTAAGTATGGGGAGGTGATGTCTTTGTCCTTGGTATAATGGGAACACCTGCTTGTAAGTTTAGCTTGTTGTATGCCTGTTCAGTATTGGGAGCTGATGTCTTTGTCCTTGGTATAATGGGAACACCTGCTGGTAAGTAAAGCATGTGGTATGACAGTTCTATGGGGAGCTGATGTCTTTGTCCTTGGTATAATGGGGCACCTGCTGGTAAGTTAAGATTGTGGTATAGCAGTTCTACGGGGAGCTGATGTCTTTGTCCTTGGTATAATGAGAGCACCTGCTGGTAAATGTAGCTTGTGGTATGGCAGTTCTAATTTGGGGAACTGATGTCTTTGTCCTTGGTATAATGAGAGCATCTGCTGGTAAGTTTAGCTTGTGGTATGGCAGTTCTAGGGGTAGCTAATGTCTTTGTCCTTGGTATAATTGGAGCACCTGCTGGTAAGTTTAGCTTGTGGTATGACAGTTCTATGGGGAGCTGATTTCTTTGTCCTTGGTATAATGGAAGCACCTTCTGGTAGGTAAAGCTTGTGAAATGACAGTTCTATGGGGAGCTGATGTCTTTGCCCTTGGTTAAATGGGAGCACCTGCTGGTAAGTTTAGCTTGTGGTATGACAGTTCTATGGGGAGCTGATGTCTCTGTCTTTGGGTTAATGGGAGCATCTGCTGGTAAGTTTAGTTTGAGGTATGACAGTTCAGTACGGGGAGCTGACATCTTTGTCCTTGGTATAATGGGAGCATCTGCTGGTAAATGTAGCTTGTGGTATGACAGTTCTAGGGGTAGCTGATGTCTTTGTCCTTGGTATAATGGGAGCACCTGCTGGTAAGTGTAGCTTGTGGTATGACAGTTCTATGGGGAGTTGATGTCTTTGTCCTTGGTATAATGGGAGCACCTGCTGGTAAATGTAGCTTGTGGTATGACAGTTCTAGGGGTAGCTGATGTCTTTTTCCTTGGTATAATGTGAGCACCTGCTGGTAAGTAAAGCTTGTGGTATGACAGTTCTATGGGGAGCTGATGTCTTTGTCCTTGGTATAATGGGAGCACCTGCTGGTAAATGTAGCTTGTGGTATGACAGTTCTAGGGGAAGCTGATGTCTTTGTCCGTGGTATAATGTGAGCACCTGCTGGTAAGTAAAGCTTGTGGAATGACAGTTCTATGGGGAGCTGATGTCTTTGTCCTTGGTATAATAAGGCACCTGCTGGTAAGTTAAGATTGTGGTATGGCAGTTCTATGGGGAGCTGATGTCTTTGTCCTTGGTATAATGGGAGCACCTGCTGGTAAGTAAAGCTTGTGGTATGACAGTTCTATTGGGAGCTGATATTTTGTCCTTGGTATAATGGGAGCACCTGCTGGTAAGTAAAGCTTGTGGTATGACAGTTCTACGTGGAGCTGATGTCTTTGGCTTGGTATAGTGGGAGCACCTGCTGGTAAGTTTAGCTTGTGGTATGCCAGTTAAGTATGGGGAGCTGATGTCTTTGTCCTTGGTATAATGGGAGCACCTGCTGGTAAGTGTAGCTTGTGGTATGACAGTTCTATGGGGAGGTGATGTCTTTGTCCTTGGTATAATGGGAGCAACTGCTGGTAAGTTAAGTTTGAGGTTTGACAGTTCAGTATGGGGAGCTGACATCTTTGTCCTTGGTATAATGGGAGCATCTGCTGGTAAATGTAGCTTGTGGTATGACAGTTCTAGGGGTAGCTGATGTCTTTGTCCTTGGTATAATGGGAGCACCTGCTGGTAAGTTAAGCTTTTGGTATGACAGTTCTATGGGGAGCTGATGTCTTTGTCCTTGGGTTAATGGGAACAACTGCTGGTAAGTTTAGTTTGAGGTATGACAGTTCAGTAAGGGGAGCTGACATCTTTGTCCTTGGTATAATGGGAGCACCTGCTGGTAAATGTAGCTTGTGGTATGACAGTTCTAGGTGTAGCTGATGTCTTTGTCCTTGGTATAATGGGATCACCTGCTGGTAAGTGTAGCTTGTGGTATGACAGTTCTATGGGGAGTTGATGTCTTTGTCCTTGGTGTAATGGGAGCACCTGCTGGTAAATGTAGCTTGTGGTATGACAGTTCTATGGGTAGCTGATGTCTTTGTCCTTGGTATAATGGGAGCACCTGCTGGTAAGTAAAGCTTGTGGTATGACAGTTCTATGGAGAGCTGATATTTTGTCCTTGGTATAATGGGAGCACCTGCTGGTAAGTAAAGCTTGTGGTATGACAGTTCTACGTGGAGCTGATGTCTTTGGCTTGGTATAGTGGGAGCACCTGCTGGTAAGTTTAGCTTATCGTATGCCAGTTTAGTATGGGGAGCTGATGTCTTTGTCCTTGGTATAATGGGAGCACCTGCTGGTAAGTTAAGCTTGTGGTATGACAGTTCTATGGGGAGCTGATGTCTTTGTCCTTGGTATAATGGGAGCAACTGCTGGTAAGTTTAGTTTGAGGTATGACAGTTCAGTACGGGGAGCTGACATCTTTGTCCTTGGTATAATTGGAGCATCTGCTGGTAAATGTAGCTTGTGGTATGACAGTTCTAGGGGTAGCTGATGTCTTTGTCCTTGGTATAATGGGAGCACCTGCTGGTAAGTGTAGCTTGTGGTATGACAGTTCTATGGGGAGTTGATGTCTTTGTCCTTGGTATAATGGGAGCACCTGCTGATAAATGTAGCTTGTGGTATGACAGTTCTAGGGGTAGCTGATGTCTTTGTCCTTGGTATAATGGGAGCACCTGCTGGTAAATGTAGCTTGTGGTATGACAGTTCTATGGGTAGCTGATGTCTTTGTCCTTGGTATAATGGGAGCACCTGCTGGTAAATGTAGCTTGTGGTATGACAGTTCTAGGGGTAGCTGATGTCTTTGTCCTTGGTATAATTTGAGCACCTGCTGGTAAGTAAAGCTTGTGGTATGACAGTTCTATGGGGAGCTGATGTCTTTGTCCTTGGTATAAATGGGCACCTGCTGGTAAGTTAAGATTGTGGTATGGCAGTTCTACGGGGAGCTGATGTCTTTGTCCTTGGTATAATGGGAGCACCTGCTGGTAAGTAAAGCTTGTGGTATGACTTTTCTATTGGGAGCTGATATTTTGTCCTTTGTATGATGGGAGCACCTGCTGGTAAGTAAAGCTTGTGGTATGACAGTTCTACGTGGAGCTGATGTCTTTGTCCTTGGTATAGTGGGAGCACTTGCTGGTAAGTTTAGCTTGTGGTATGCCAGTTAAGTATGGGGAGCTGATGTCTTTGTCCTTGGTATGATGGGAGCACCTTCTGGTAAGTTAAGCTTGTTGTATGCCAGTCAAGTATGGGGAGCTGATGTCTTTGTCCTTGGTATAATGGGAACACCTGCTTGTAAGTTAAGCTTGTTGTATGCCAGTTCAGTATGGGGAGCTGATGTCTTTGTCCTTGGTATAATGGGAGCACCTGCTGGTAAATGTAGCTTGTGGTATGACAGCTTAGTATGGGGATCTAATGTCTTTGTCCTTCATTTAATGGGAACACCTACTGATGAGTTTTGTATTTGATGAGCTTGTGTTTTTTCCTATTTTCAATTGATTAAATGGTTTTTGTCCAAATGTCCATCCTGTGTTGTCTGTATTTTTTTCTTCTTAAAAACAACATCTCTCCTAAAATCACTGGCTCAAATTTATAAGTGTTTCACATGAATTGTGTGCATTTTATTTCTTCTTTGGCATGCAACCGTCTTAGAAAGAAATGTTATTGCTTGACTTAATACGTTCTAACATGTATATGTTTCTTATTAGATAAAAAAGATGTATCTCTTTATTTTGTTACAACATGTAGGCAATTATCTGAGAAGGCAGCATTTATTGCACCCAAACATGCAGAACTTTCTTGTGCTCAACTCAAATGAGCATAACATTTCAGCTGCTCATGCAAACTAATTAAACAAAGAAAAATAAAAAATACTTTATTTGCTTTCATTAGTTGGCATTTTGACTTTAATGAGCATGATTGATTTCATGCTCAGTTGAGTTGAGCATGATTGATGTCATGTATAGTTGAATAGAGTGTGATTGATTTTTTTGCTCAGTTCAATTGAGCGGTTGATCATGATTTTTTTAAACCTTGGGGCCTGGTCATAATCATGTGTTTTTGAGTTGTTGAAATTGCACTGTTTTTGTTTCAGGTATAGGAGCAGGAGACACAGTGGCTGTCTATGCAGACCTGGAAGGTCAGTGTCGGAAAGGTTTTAAGGAAGAATATAAAGAAAGAAAATTATATGTTGGTTGTGGAGAAATGCAGCTAAGTCGAGACCAAATTTTTTGTTCTGCTCAAGTAAAGCTCAGGTGAGTTCAAACATAGGTCCAGTTAAGGAACTTTTATTAAAATTTCAATTATTTTCTTACCCATTAATTTAAACATGTGTTTTTTGTGCTCAAAAGAACCGTCTCATTGAGACGGTTCTTTTGACTACCCACAACATATGTTTTGGATGAGAAATGAAGAAAATAAGTTTTCAATACGCACTCTTATCTGGAGGCCTGTACAGCTCAGTAATTATTTTCTTACCCATCAATTTAAACATGTTCAAAAGAACCATCTCATTGAAGCGGTTCTTTTAAGTACTTACAACAGATGTTATGGTTGAGAAATAATAAGATTTTTTTTAGATTACACACTTTTATCTGGAGACCTGTTCAAACACAGGTCTTGTTATACTTTTATCTGGAGACCTGTTCAAACACAGGTCGTGTTGAGCATAAAACTATAAATACTGTCTTATCTATCAGTTTAAACATTGTTTTGGTTGAGATATAAGAAATAAATCTTTAATTAGGCACACACATCTCAAGTTCTACCGTATTTGGCTGAGTACAACCACCCCTAATCTACTACCAGCATCCCCACTGTTGGGCCCAAAATCGGGGAAAAAAGGAGATAAAATGAATTAACCACACCCCAAGACTGAAATAACCACACCCTATAATCAGCTTTCTAAGGGTCGTGTGTTTCACCTCCAAAGAATGGACTTACCGTACAAAAACTCTTTTTTTCACACTGCGATATTATTACAAAGGCTATTAATGCAAGTAGGCTGCAAACATATCAATTATCTGCTATTAGTGTGGTAATATGCATTTGATTACTATTGTGAATCGTTAATTGACTGCTTTGTTTTACTGAAAAGCAGCTGACATGCGTGGATCCAGGAATTTTCGTCATGGGGGCGGGGTCCATGTCAGTCTGACAATTAAAAGCTCTGACAATGTTTTTTTTTGTTTTTTTAGTCCTCAGCTTATTTAGAAGTCAAATGGTCAATTTCAAAGAAATCTATCATTTTTCAAGGTTCCAGAGGGGCTCCAACATTTTCCAGGGGGTCCAACTTTTTCCAGGGGGGTTGGGGTCCAATTGCTTATTCCCTATAGAAACCATTATAACCTGTGATTTTCCAGTGGGTCTGGACCCCCTGTTCCCTCCCCCCCACCTGGATCTGCACTTGGCTGATCAGTCCAAAAATAATATCTTCTTACAAATCATATACTGACAGGCTTTAAATACGCAACACTAACTTCCCCTGATATCTTCCAAAAGACTGTTGAATATAAACTTCCTTTGCTTCGATAATGTCATCATGAGTTAGCTTCTTCAGCAAACACTTTAGCTTTAATTGTAAAACTAAACTGGACGACGTTATTTGCTCCGTATGAATTTAGCCATTTAAACATTTCTTAAGTAGAGGCTATTTTTAGCTATTGAATGAAAGGGTACACCCAGATAAACGTCATAAACGCAAATAAGCTGTATCGCAGACCTGCCAATCAATATGAGAGTGATTTCTCGATGACTAACAAAGTCCATGGTACAAATTTGATGCTTCTAAAGAAAAAGTGAATCTTTCATTTATAACGTTTGGTTACATGAAACAGTTGACCATTATCTCAAAAAGTTTACATTTTAATGCATTTAGTTCATCTTAGTCAGACAAGTTTTCCATGTTTTACTTACAAATGAATGCCCTTTATCATACAATCAAAATTATTGTTCTGCCTTTTTTTTTGAGACATAAATTAAAGCTGTTATCCAAGTGTTGAGTTTTTAAAGTCCGTTAGTATATAACATATAAACCATATTTTGCAGGGGTGTTGGAATCAAGATGACCAAGCCACTATATGAAGCGCCAAGTTTAGATGATGTTCTTCCCGATCTGATATTTGCTCAAAATCTTCCTTCCATTTTATGTAGTCAAGTTCTCGACCCACAGCCAGGAGAATGTGTTATTGATATGTGTGCTTCACCAGGTATTATGACAAGGAAAAAAATCAAGTCCTGCCGTGATGAGCCGTGACATGTGATTTCCAACAATGCAATATTTTGACAAGAGTAGACTCGGACAAGCCTGTGCAGCCTCTCTTTGAGCTTAGAAGTTCCAATTGATGTTCAGTCAGCAGCATGACACTCATAGAATATTCAAGCGACTAGCAAAGGCTCTGATCAGACTGCGCATATGCACAGGCTGATCAGAGACTTTGCTGGTCGCACATACCACATTGTTGGAAATCTCATGTCACTGCTCATATGTTTAAAGAAAAGAATTATCTATGCACAAAGCATATGCTGCACCCAATGGACTAGTTTACCATTTAAGAAGCTAAATAATGTTAAATGTTCTAAAATTTTGAACACTAGTTGCCTGTCATAAAGGCCTAGACAAACAGCACAGACAGAATAAACAGACTGATCAGGGTCTTCCCTGTTAGCTATCCTGCAAACCTTTTTGTTAATTCCAGCCCTGAACAGCAACATTTTATTAAAAAACAGTATGAGAAATTTGTTGGCATTTTAACATTTATAAGCATGATAAATACTGCATCTGAGAGACTTAAACCAAGGAACTTCTTTTAGTTTTTATGAGCAGTTGAAATTTTGTGCTCAGTTGAGTTAAGTATAAAACTTTTTTTATATCCTTGGGCCAGGACATACATTCTGTCAGTCTTGATCTGGAGCCAAACTGTTTGAAAAGGTGATCAGCAGACAACAAAAGTTGCCACTAGCTGGAAAAGATTTAAGGCAACAATCACAACTAAATGATATATATAAACAACCTCATAGAGACACCTTTAAAGGCTTTTGCAAACAGAGCAGACCCAGAACAGACAGCTCTTACACGAATGAATATGCATGAAAGATTTAAGTGAGTGTCACACCTTACTGGATAGCACTAACAGACGCGTAATGGACAGTAAAATTCTCTGTCCGTTTGTGTCCGTTTGCATGCTTTTCTTGTCCGTTCTCATGCGGTGAATGCGTTGTGTGTCAGGTGATACCCGTTTTGTCCCAAAACTTTGAAAGGACGCCACCAGATAAATATGTACGGTGGATGAACGTTTCTCATGCGTTGCTATGCGGTTTGTCTGGTTCTCTAGCGTTTTGTCCAGTTCTCATGCGTTCGGCATTCTGTAGGTATCCTGTATGTATCCGTTGATGTCCTTTCGACCTGAGTTGTGAACGGTCAACTACAGGACAGGTAACAGAGTTTCCTAGAAGAGTACCGCATGCGCATTCTGTGATTGTTCAATGAACGTTTTTTCTGTTTCTTATACGGTACATATTCGTTTGGTCCGTTATACATCTGTTACAAGTACGTTAGTTGGCCGTTTTTTGCCCGTTACTTGTTCGGTACATATGTGTCTTTACAACTTCCGAGTCAACATTCACCACCACTGAGATGACTTCCATCACCTGATAAACGTTTTTTGCAAATTTTATGTCAGTTCGGCCTTCGCACCTTTATCCCTTTATATGTGACAGCACCATTAGGGTTAATGGTTAGTTATATAAGTGTTTTCTTTTGTAGGTGGGAAAACTAATCACATTGCTTCATTAATGGGGGACAAGGTATGTACATTTCATCACATGTATAGATCTATATTTACATTTTCAATGTAGGCCTTTAATGTAACTTTCGATTTTTGCAACCTTTCATAACCTCATGAAAGACATGAATATGACTGAATATGACTGACAGGTGCTAAGCTCACTTGCCCATGCAATGCACTTTAAACATCAAATTCATTCACTAGAAGTGACACTGCTATTGTGATTGACAGCAAGCCACACCTGATTCCCATGTGCAAAACAAGCTTCTTGTTTGCTTTATTGGCCCTCATAAACCTGAGAGATGTTTAACTCTTTGCATGCTGGGTAATTTTTCATGCTTTTCTTGTCATCTGCTAATTTTTAGCTCACCTGAGCCATTTACTCATGGTGAGCTATTGTGATCCTTGGATGTCCGTCATGAGTTGTCAACAATCACTTCAAAGAACATCTCCTCCTTAACTATTGGCTGAATTTTGACCAAACATGGCAAGAATGATCCTAATATGGTCCTCTTTAATAATTGTTCAAATGGTTCCCAACGGTTACACAGGCTAAAAATAGATTTTCGAGTTGAAAACTGCTTGTCTAGGCTTATATAGGGAAAACATGAATAAAACTCCTTGTCTGAAAATATAGAGACTTGATATTTGGTATAGAGCAAAATCTAGTAGACCTCTACCAAGTTTGTTCAAATTATGCTCCTGTGGCTAAAAATGGGCCTGCCACGGGGGTCACCTATGTTACATAGGCTTATATCGAGAAACATGAAACAGCTCCTTGTCTGAAGCCAAAAGGCATAGAGCCTTGATATTTGATATGTAGCATCAACTTATAGACCTCTACCAAGTTTGATAAAATTTTGCCTCTGCCAAAATGGCCATGCCCTGGGGGGTCACATGTTTTAAATTGGCTTGTATAGGGAAAATCTGAAAAAAATTTCTTGTCTGGAACCACAAGGCCTAGAGCCTTGATATTTGGTAGCTAGCATCAACTAGTAGACCTCTACCAAGTTTGTTCAAATTATGAGACCTGGGGCCAAATATGGCCCCGCCTGGTGGTCACATGTTTTACATTGGTTTATATAAGGATAACATGAAAACATCATCTCGTCTATAACCACAAGCCCTAGAGCCTTGATATTCAGTATGTAGGATCATCAAGTGGACATCTACCAAGTTTGTTCGAATAACGCTCCTGGGGCCATAAATGGCCCCACCCTTGGGGTCACATGTTATACATAAGTTTATAAAGGGAAAACATGAAAACATCTTCTTATCTGAAAGCACAAGGACTAGAGCCTTGATATATGGTATGTAGCATCACCTAGTCGACCTCTACCAAGTTTGTTCAAAATACGCCCCTGGGGCCAATAATGGGCCCACTGTAGGGTGTCACATAGGCTTGTATCAAATCAATTTCTTCAGAATATGATCATGTTGCATATCAAATTAAAGAGAAAGAAGCATACAATAACATGCTAGCAAATGTTTTGCCCTTTCTGAGTTTCTCACACCATTTGTGTGGGGTGGTGTCAAAAGGTCATTTTTTCTTTTCTGAAAGTAGTCATGTTGTATGTAAAATTAAGGGGAATGAAGCAGAGAAAACACTGTAAGCAAATATTCTGTCCTTTTGTACACCCGCGACCCCAGATGGGGTCAAACAATCAAAACTTTTCTTTTTCTGAAAAGGTCATGTTGCATATCAAATTAAAGGGAAAGAAGTGTAGAGCATTATGCAAGGCTGACCTTATGCACAACCCTGACCTTTGGGCTGGGTAAAAAGGTCAAACATTGAAATTGTGCAGAAAGTATATTTTGATTGAACTAAGTGAATTGATAGTCTTTAGTTATGATTTGAGTGATACCCAAGATGGACTAAGGTGTTGGAAAAATGGGATTTACATTTTGTGGTCAACATCCTCTGCTTGTGACAAGAACTTGGGTGAGCTATCCAGGACACATGGGCCCTCTTGTTTTCAAAAATCATTTTCCAGAACACCAAGTTTGGATCAAGATCATGACCAATGCTCTGTCGGTCCTGATCAGAGTTCAAACTGATTGCTAAGGTTAACCGCAGATGACAAAAGTTGCTGCTCCTTTATGTGAAGTAGCATAGAATAGATCAGAATGTCAATTGTGATATTGCTCTAAAGTCTTATATAAAGCCATTATTGAGATTGACTGGAAATTTTAATAACAATGCAAAAGAGTCGCTGTGTCTTAGCTGTCAATATTGCAACAACCATTGAAACATCTTTCAGATTGCATTTTTAATGAATAACATGGTGTAAAGACCAGAAAATCAGCAGAAAGAAAACAAATTTGGGATGTTTCCTGTGCAAATATAAAGGGAGATGCTGTTTGCTATTATCAGATTGTACCTAGTGGAACTCAGTGGTAACCTGATACTGCTGTAGTTTTCTACTACTGGGAGTAGGCCTATTGCAACCCACATTTTGATTTAAACACCTCCTCCCAGACTTTGCAGATATCTGTGTATAATATAACTAGTTAGATCCCTATAATTTAATTTATTGTATCACCAATGCTTTGCTTAATAATTATTGGCACTGTTTCAAAGGTCCAGATAAGGGACCTTTTTATTTGTAAATTTTATTTATTTTCTTATTCATTAGTTAAAACATATGTTTTGGGTGCTCAAAAGAATTACCGTCTCATTGAGACGATTCTTTTGAGGACCCACAACATATGTTTCAGTTGAGAAAAAACAGAATTAATTTTCAATTTATCTGAAGGTCTGCTATGTTACTGTTTCAGGGCAGAGTTATAGCTTTAGATAAAACTGCAATGAAGGTTGAGAAGATCTTAGCTAATGTGAAAAGATGGGACCTTAACTGTGTTGAATGCTACATGTTTGACTCTACAAAGGCAGTTGACTCCAAGTCTGGTAATTATAGATAGATAGATAATTTTATTCGCAAAAGGCCTACTGGCCTATGAGCTACATAAAAACACAAACAGAGAATATTTGAGTATGTTGACATGAAAGCAAACAAGTGCAAATTCCAGAACATTTGACGAGCAGATACAGATGTAGGACATTATAACCTGTTTGAAGACACTGTGCATCCCACCAATGAGCATCACTCAAACCTCATGTATGCACTGTTGTTCGGCCACTCTTTGAGAATGGTATCTTCGAATCAACACATACACTGAATGTCGACACTATTGAACATCAAAGCTGCATTCCTAGACTAGACATACGCATTCTGAGATCTGCGCCTTTGATGTTCCCTCATGGTAGGCGTACTTCTTTACCCATAGCTCAAGTAATCGTAATGTCATGGACAAAAGTTAAAACTTCAGATATCATGACCTATTGGCACTCAAACGTCAAATGACTCAAAATTATATACTACCACCCTATCCATAGGTATAGATAAGCAAAAAATTTCAGCGTAAAATTGTAAATATTTTCTACCCATCAGTTTTAACATATGTTTTGGGTGCTCAATAGAACCGTCGCATTGAGACTGTTTTTTTGAGTACCCACAAGAGAAATAAGAAAATTAAATTTTTGTTATGCACTCTTAACTAAAGTTCTGCCTATCACACCATTTTTTTCTTTTTGAGAAGTATGAACAGTCGAATCTCTTAAAGTCTAAGTGCTTTGGACTTATCATCATCATCTTTATCCTCCTCCTCTTCCTCCTCTTCCTCCTCATCCTCCTCATCATCATCATCATAATCATCATCATCATCATCATCATCATCATCATCATCATCATCATCATCATCATCATCATCATCATCATGTTTTGATTAGGTGCAGGTCCACATCAGTGGGTCCCTCTCCATGTAACTGGCTAGCTGCACACTTTGGGTATGACTGCCATCTGTATATTTGGAGCAAAGTTTTCTGGCAGGATGCCCTTCCTTTCACCAACTCAGACACTTTTGGCAGTCCAAGAGCTGCGGCCGTTCCCTACTGCCTTGTCTGTGTGCTCCAGCGTTTGCACCATGAATTAGTAGTGCTCTTTCGCTTGACCACTGCTACCACATCGGGAAGATGGTCTGTTGACTCCCGCTGTGAAGCTACTGTCACCCAGGTTGAGACAGGCTAGTTTCTGGCATAGCTGCCACTTTCTAGTTTTGTGCGAAGGCCATGAGAAAACACCTAGATGGGTGACCCTCCCAGGTTAATGAGCCCAATCTATTCACATGTTACAGGTGGTACTGGATTACATGGTTACCAGTAGCAAGACCGATCTTGAGAAAAAGGCCAATCTGGTCTCAACCACAAGACTAATCTTGACCTGACCTGAAAAGAGGTTATATTTGGAATCATAAGTACAGTAAAAACTGCCAATACCGACACACCATGGGACCACGGAAAAATGTTGGTTTTTGCAATGCATCGGTATCTTATCTTAAAGGGTCGTGTTCTCAAGTTTGAAGTCGCCATAATCGGACAGCTATATCCCTTATAGAATTTGAATCCATAAGAATAGATAAGTCCATTTTATTGAATATATAAAGTTAAAAGTTTAAAAAAATCATGTTTATGTACATGTGCGTGTATTTACAATTTGAATCAATATAAAGCAGCATTTGTGACAATGACCATTGTATACGTTACATAGGAGCTCTATTTAAAATGAGCAGCCCTAGTTTTATTTGAGCAAGTGTATGAGATTTCCAACAAAGTGGTTTGTGCAACTAGCAAAGTCTCAGATCAGCCTGTGCATATGCACAGTCTGATCAGAGCCTTTGCTAGTCGCTTGAGTATTCTATGATTGTTAAGCTACTGACTGAACACCATTTGGAGTTTGTAAGCTTAACAGGAGGCTGCAGAGGCTCGTCCGAGTCTACACATGTCAAATTGCCACATTGTTAGAAATCTCATGCCATGGCTCATTTTATATTTAAATCTGTCGAGGAAGATGTGGAACCAAACTGTTAGAGAGTCTGGTGGTTCACCTATTGCTCTTTGTGTTTTAAATGTTATTTTTGGAAAAGAATCTGATTAACAATCAAAACTACCAGCATGCAAAGAGTTCAAACATTTATTTATACATGAGCTGTGGCATGCAATTTCCAACAATTTGGTATGTGCTACCAGCAAAGGCTCAGACCATCCTGCGCATACGCACAGTCTTATGAGAACCTTTGCTAGTCGCTTGAATATTCTATGAGTGTTAAGCTACTGACTGAACTTCATTTTGAGTTTCTAATCCTAAAAGGAGGCTGCACATGCTTGCCTGAGGCTACACTTGCCAAAATGTCACATTGTTGGAAAATTCATGCCCTGGCTCACATGAGCTGTATTCACCATAGTGATCTTTACAGTATATACACGATAACAATTGGGAGTGCAGTGACCATCAGTGGTAGAGTGCTTGACTCGAGATCGAGGGGTTAAAGGTAAAGATAAAGATAGAGAAACTTTATTCGCCTATTTGAAACAAACAACATAAGCTCTGTAGAGCTTTAATTGGGACATACAATATCTTTTTAACAGATAACTCACCTGCCTTACTCTGTCTTCCTAGCACAACCCCTTTTATGCGAGCGTCTAGTACCATTTTTTACACCTTTGGTATGGTGCGGCCTGGATTTGAACCCATGACCTCCCGCTCTGAAAGTGGACGCTCTACCTAGCTATCGGGGCAGGTTCGAACCCCACCAGCATCACTGCGTTGTGGCCTTGAGCAAGACACATAAATTCTTGCTTAGTACTGGTTCAACCCAGGAAGACCTGACCCGACAAAACTGAAAAATTGTTTTCAGGGATGTTAAGAATCAAACAAACAATAACAATTGAAATTTGACCATTGAGAATTACGTGTGTAAAAGGTGAAGACATCATCATTATCTGGGTCAGACTGGTTTGTGCAGTACGGCGTCAAAAGAACAAAGGGACTAATACCTTTGCGTTTGAATGGGATTTGATCATGTTGTTTTAATAAGTGAATATTACATTGCATTTTACTAAGGCCAAAATATGATATTGGTATCCCGAATAGAAAATTGTCGGTATGTCAGGTTTATTTTATATGGATTTATATAGTGTTTTGACAGGGACCTTTTTCCAAGGCCTGTTAAGACAAGATGTCAGTTTTTACGATGATCAGTTTTGGCAGTTTTTACTTTACATTGTTACCTCCTTATACTGACACTCTTTATAACAGCAAATATTCTTTACAATGTCGTAATTGGAGTTGGTAAATGCTTTTTACTAAAGTTCAAATTGTTCTGTATGAGCCTGTGTAAAACGGTCACTCAAAAATAGACAAAAAATAAAGATCTTAATGACAAATGGGAGCTTAATGAAGGTTGAAGTATTGCAGAAAGCTCCTGTTGGAGCATTCTGCAATACTTTTTACCTGCATTAAGTGATAATTGCACTTGAAATCCAATTTGTGGTCTTTTTGAGAGTGGCCGTTTTACACAGGTTTTTCTGTATGTTCTAGATATATCTGGATGTCCACCCTACCCAGCTGGTAAATTTGACCGAGTTCTTCTAGATGTGCCATGTAGTGCCCTGGGCCAGAGACCTGCAGCCAGGAATAGAATGACTCTGAAATCTCTACAGTCTTACCCGGTGTATCAAAAAAGATTTATTGAAGCTGTAAGTTCCAGGGTCTGTTAGCTATGAAATATTTAACCATTATCATATGGCATCACATCTGGGAGTGATAAAATGCCATGCACTAAAATTGATAAACCACAAGTTGTTTACAGAATAAGTAACGTTTAGAGGTGCAACGATTCACCTAAAACTCGGTGCATCGCGATACAGTCAGTTCGGTATGGTTCACAATACAGTTTCCTTGATATTCCGTTCGATTTGGTGTTATATTAATCCTTTGTTCTTTCCATATTCAGCCATTTGAATAGAAAAATTTGGAAAATTTGCAGTGAAAAAAGCAGTGGTCTGGAACGGAGCCGAGTGTTTCCGAATGGAACGGATGTTTACATTTCTACTGACTGTTGGCATACTAGGATGTTAATCTCGCCGTCCCATTATCTGGGCCCAGATGTGTTGTACCCGCTTTCTAATGGCTTCTCAGACATGGTTTGCCTCTATGTTTTAACAGATAATTTTGCACCGAAAGTACAATATTTAAGCTTGTCCTCAGGATGCATGAAAAGATAAATACCAAACAATTGATAAAACATAGCCAGCTGAACTTGGTAACTCTCATCTCTATTATAACGGGACTAAATTGAGATGGAAAAAATATGAGTTAAGATGTTATTTTGACTATCTCTACTATCCGACCTGAAGGAGTTGGTACTTTGGTGTAAGTTTCAATAGTTCCAAGTACCCCACCCCACTTCTTCAGTTTTCTCTCTCTTTCCCACACTTTATATTGGCTGGGGTAAAAGGCTGGGGGTGAATGAAAACTCATTATGTAAAGGGGAACCCCTGCCCAATTTTTTTTCTCAGTATATTTGACTCTGTCATTTTTCAGTCATTTTTCGGACTGTGACTTAGTCATTTTTCGGACAGTTTTTCAGGCAAATTCATTATGTATAGGGGACTCTATTGGGAGTGTTGGCTCAGTCATTTTTTCAAGCATATATTTGGTGGTGTCCCATGTAGATAATCATGTTTCTGAAAGCTACATGTGTAAGAGTGACACCTACTTTTTTTCATTCAAGACTTTGTTCTAGCTAAAAGCCTATCGCGATACGTATCGTATCGTGGCAATTGTATCTCGATACGTATTGTATTGTCAGGTAAGTGTATCGTTGAAGCCCTAGTAACGTTATGTAATGACATTCATTATAACATTGCATAAAAGAGGGGATAATCTTTAAAGGTTTCACTCCAAAACTGTGATTTTTAAGTAATTTTAACGTCATGTGATAAATGGAATCTAGCATTTGTGCTCATGTATTATTGAATTTATTAAACTCATTGCAAAAAAGAGAGAAAATTTGAGGCTTGCGGCATTTTATCTCTTTTCCTCAACACGTTTGATGAATTAAATAAAACATGAACACTCATGTTAGATCCTCTATTTAAAAACCATGCCTCCATATAAGAGTGTGTAATTGAAATTAATTTTCTTATTTCTGGACCAACACATATGTTGTGGGTACTAAAAAGAGCTGTCTCAATCAGACATCATATTTTTTTCATAAACTGTACACAGGTTAAGATAAACAAAACATTTCAGCATTAAATTTTAAATGTTTTCTTACCCATAATTTCAAGCATATGTTTTGGGTGCTCAAAAGAACCGTCTCATTGAGACGGTTCTTTTGAGTACCCACAACATATGTTTTGGTTGAGAAATAAGAAAATTATTTTCCTGTTACACACTCTTAACTAAAGTCCTGAGTGTGTTTCCCTGCAGCAAAGATAGCTGTGAGTAGCAACCGATTCACCAGAGTCACTGTGTTGTGTCCTAGAACAAGCTGATTTATATGCTGCTTAGTACATGTTTAAACCAGGGAGACAGGAGTTTATCCCAACATGACTGAAAAATTGATGACTGGGACATTAAATATCAAGACAAACAAATTAATTGACCCATTCATAGTATTTGTGGGTAGTTTATCCTTCGAGAATGTGCTACTAAGCCCAGGTCCCACAGAGATTGGGACCATGCTGCGACCTCTATGCGATTAAACAATTGACAATTGCAGAGAGCTTGCAGATGTCCCAGCAAGGTATCACAAAGGTCACAACAAGGCCACTGATAGGTCGCCGATCAAAATCATGCGCTGCCAGACTTTTGAGCATGTACAGAAGACTAGCAGCGACATATTTTGATTGCCAACTAGTTGCAAACTTTTTCTAGAAGTTGCTGATCAGTCTCAGACAAGTCACTGATCAGTCACCGACTGATTTCATCAACATTTTGGCCTTGGAATCTTCAGCAACTGATCAGCAATTAATCAGAGACCGCTCTGTGAGTGGTTGCCAATTTGTCACCGAGAGGTTGAAGTGCCAGCTTCAACAAAATTCTATCTTGCTATCCTGATATCATTTCACCTCAAGCGTTGAAAGTGTTTACATCATGAGGCATATGGGTGGCCAAAGATAGACAGCAACACCAAAGTAGATGGTAGAAATTACTACCAAAGTTCAGACTCATGATTGGTATGATCAATCTCAGATGCTGAAAGTGTAAGCTTAGGGGTAGTGGATCCCAGCAGAACCATCTGTACCATAACTGCAGAGTTCTGTTTTGTTATAATGACAACTCACACAAAAATGATTTCATTCTTTCCAAAACATTTTATTTTAAAAACAAATGGTTGAACAGTTTCCAACAAGTCCCCTACCAGTCACTGGTCAGTTGCAAACAGTCCTCGAAGAGTCGTTGATCGGTTGCTGACTGTTTGCCAATTACTCGAAACTAGTTGCTGACCTGTCGCCGACCGGTCATGGACTAAGTGCAAAGCGATTGCAACTGATCAGTGACTGGTCAGTGAATAGACGTTTCATACCAGTAGTTGAAAATGGTCGCAGGTAAGATGCAAACAAAATTAGTCACCCAGAGGTCGCCCAAAATCTGTGGGACCAGGTCTATACACAGTGACCTTCACCTGCATTTTACAATTTAGTGATTTCTTGTATAGAGTTATGCCCGTCATGAGTCTGCTTTGCGCAACCAAATAAAGATGGTCATAATAAAATCACAAAGTATTTAGAATCTTAGCATTTTTATGCCCAAAACAAGATTTCATGGTAGTTTTAGTGTCATAAACAGGATTTAGTCCTGCTCAAGAATTATTAAATTTTTTATTTATTGTAACAAAAATAAAATAAAAACAAGCCTTGCATTTCATCTTTCTTTCTCCGACTTGTTTGATAAATTCAATGATACATGAGCACTCATGTATACTTATCTATCTCTATTTATGTTAAGATGTAATCAATATTTTAGGGTGTGGATCTATTAAAGCCTGGTGGAGTGTTGGTCTATAGTACATGTACTATTACTATATCCTTCCTGTATGGTCTATTATAGGGTGTGGATCTATAAAAGCCTGGTGGAGTGTTGGTCTATAGTACATGTACTATCACTAAATCCTTCATGTATGGTCCATTGTAGGGTGTGGATCTATTAAAGCCTGGTGGAGTGATGGTCTATAGTACATGTATTATCACTATATCCTTCCTGTATGGTCTATTGTAGGGTGTGGATCTATTAAAGCCTGGTGGAGTGCTGGTCTATAGTACATGTACTATTACTATATCCTTGATGTATGGTCCATTGTAGGGTGTGGATTTATTAAAGCCTGGTGGAGTGCTGGTCTATAGTACATGTACTATCACTAAATCCTTCATGTATGGTCCATTGTAGGGTGTGGATCTATTAAAGCCTGGTGGAGTGATGGTCTATAGTACATGTATTATCACTATATCCTTCCTGTATGGTCTATTGTAGGGTGTGGATCTATTAAAGCCTGGTGGAGTGCTGGTCTATAGTACATGTACTATTACTATATCCTTCCTGTATGGTCTATTGTAGGGTATGGATCTATTAAAGCCTGGTGGAGTGCTGGTCTATAGTACATGTACTATCACTATATCCTTCATGTATGGTCTATTAGAGGGTGTGGATCTATTAAAGCCTGGTGGAGTGCTGGTCTATAGTACATGTACTATCACTATATCCATCATGTATGGTCTATTGTAGAGTGTGGAACTACTAAAGCCAGATGGAGTGCTGGTTATAGTACATGTACTATCACTATATCCTTCATGTATGGTCTATTGTAGGGTGTGGATCTATTTAAGCCTGGTGGAGTGTTGGTCTATAGTACATGTACTATCACTAAATCCTCCATGTATGGTGTATTGTAGGGTGTGGATCTATTAAAGCCTGGTGGAGTGCTGGTCTATAGTACATGTACTTTTACTATTTCCTTGATGTATGGTCCATTGTAGGGTGTGGATCTATTAAAGCCTGGTGGAGTGATGGTCTATAGTACATGTATTATCACTATATCCTTCCTGTATGGTCTATTGTAGGGTGTGGATCTATTAAAGCCTGGTGGAGTGCTGGTCTATAGTACATGTACTATTACTATATCCTTCCTGTATGGTCTATTGTAGGGTATGGATCTATTAAAGCCTGGTGGAGTGCTGGTCTATAGTACATGTACTATCACTATATCCTTCATGTATGGTCTATTAGAGGGTGTGGATCTATTAAAGCCTGGTGGAGTGCTGGTCTATAGTACATGTACTATCACTATATCCATCATGTATGGTCTATTGTAGAGTGTGGAACTACTAAAGCCAGATGGAGTGCTGGTTATAGTACATGTACTATCACTATATCCTTCATGTATGGTCTATTGTAGGGTGTGGATCTATTTAAGCCTGGTGGAGTGTTGGTCTATAGTACATGTACTATCACTAAATCCTCCATGTATGGTGTATTGTAGGGTGTGGATCTATTAAAGCCTGGTGGAGTGCTGGTCTATAGTACATGTACTATTACTATTTCCTTGATGTATGGTCCATTGTAGGGTGTGGATCTATTAAAGCCTGGTGGAGTGCTGGTCTATAGTACATGTACTATTACTATTTCCTTGATGTATGGTCCATTGTATGGTGTGGATCTATTAAAGCCTGGTGGAGTGTTGGTCTATAGTACATGTACTATCACTAAATCCTCCATGTATGGTGTATTGTAGGGTGTGGATCTATTAAAGCCTGGTGGAGTGCTGGTCTATAGTACATGTACTATCACTATATCCTTCATGTATGGTCTATTGTAGGGTGTGGATCTATTAAAGCCTGGTGGAGTGCTGGTCTATAGTACATGTACTATCACTATATCCTACATGTATGGTCTATTGTAGGGTTAGGATCTATTAAAGCCTGGTGGAGTGCTGGTCTATAGTATGTGTACTATCACTTTATCCTTCATGTATGGTCTATTGTAGGGTGTGGATCTATTAAAGCCTGGTGGAGTGCTGGTCTATAGTACATGTACTATCACTTTATCCTTCATGTATGGTCTATTGTAGGATGTGGATCTATTAAAGCCTGGTGGAGTGCTGGTCTATAGTACATAACTATCACTATATCCTACATGTATGGTCTATTGTAGGGTGTGGATCTATTAAGGCCAGGTGGAGTACTGGTCTATAGTACATAACTATCACTATATCCTACATGTATGGTCTATTGTAGGGTGTGGATCTATTAAAGCCTGGTGGAGTACTGGTCTATAGTACATGTACTATCACTATATCCTTCATGTATGGTCTATTGTAGGATGTGGATCTATTAAAGCCTGGTGGAGTGCTGGTCTATAGTACATAACTATCACTATATCCTACATGTATGGTCTATTGTAGGGTGTGGATCTATTAAGGCCTGGTGGAGTACTGGTCTATAGTACATAACTATCACTATATCCTACATGTATGGTCTATTGTAGGGTGTGGATCTATTAAGGCCTGGTGGAGTGTTGGTCTATAGTACATGTACTATCACTTTATCCTTCATGTATGGTCTATTGTAGGGTGTGGATCTATTAAGGCCTGGTGGAGTGCTGGTCTATAGTACATGTACTATCACTATATCCTACATGTATGGTCTATTGTAGGATGTGGATCTATTAAAGCCTGGTGGAGTGCTGGTCTATAGTACATAACTATCACTATATCCTACATGTATGGTCTATTGTAGGGTGTGGATCTATTAAGGCCTGGTGGAGTACTGGTCTATAGTACATAACTATCACTATATCCTACATGTATGGTCTATTGTAGGGTGTGGATCTATTAAGGCCTGGTGGAGTGTTGGTCTATAGTACATGTACTATCACTATATCCTTCATGTATGGTCTATTGTAGGGTGTGGATCTATTAAAGCCTGGTGGAGTACTGGTCTATAGTACATGTACTATCACTATATCCTTCATGTATGGTCTATTGTAGGGTGTGGATCTATTAAAGCCTGGTGGAGTGCTGGTCTATAGTACATGTACTATCACTTTATCCTACATGTATGGTCTATTGTAGGGTGTGGATCTATTAAAGCCTGGTGGAGTGCTGGTCTATAGTACACATACTATCACTATATCCTTCATGTATGGTCTATTGTAGGGTGTGGATCTATTAAAGCCTGGTGGAGTGCTGGTCTATAGTACATAACTATCACTATATCCTACATGTATGGTCTATTGTAGGGTGTGGATCTATTAAAGCCTGGTGGAGTGTTGGTCTATAGTACATGTACAATCACTATATCCTTCATGTATGGTCTATTGTAGGGTGTGGATCTATTAAAGCCTGGTGGAGTGCAGGTCTATAGTACATAACTATCACTATATCCTACATGTACGGTCTATTGTAGGGTGTGGATCTATTAAAGCCTGGTGGAGTGTTGGTCTATAGTACATGTACTATCACTATATCCTTCATGTATGGTCTATTGTAGGGTGTGGATCTATTAAAGCCTGGTGGAGTGCTGGTCTATAGTACATGTACTATCACTATATCCTTCATGTATGGTCTATTGTAGGGTGTGGATCTATTAAAGCCTGGTGGAGTACTGGTCTATAGTACATGTACTATCACTATATCCTTCATGTATGGTCTATTGTAGGGTGTGGATCTATTAAAGCCTGGTGGAGTGCTGGTCTATAGTACATGTACTATCACTATATACTACATGTATGGTCTATTGTAGGATGTGGATCTATTAAAGCCTGGTGGAGTGCTGGTCTATAGTACATAACTATCACTATATCCTACATGTATGGTCTATTGAAGGGTGTGGATCTATTAAAGCCTGGTGGAGTGTTGGTCTATAGTACATGTACTATCACTATATCCTACATGTATGGTCTATTGTAGGGTGTGAATCTATTAAAGCCTGGTTGAGTGCTGGTCTATAGTACACATACTATCACTATATCCTTCATGTATGGTCTATTGTAGGATATGGATCTATTAAAGCCTGGTGGAGTGCTGGTCTATAGTACATGTACTATCACTATATCCTTCATGTATCGTCTATTGTAGGATGTCGATCTATTAAAGCCTAGTGGAGTGCTGGTCTATAGTACATGTACTATCACTATATCCTACATGTATGGTCTATTGTAGGGTGTGTATCTATTAAAGCCTGGTGGAGTACTGGTCTATAGTACATGTACTATCACTATATCCTTCATGTATGGTCTATTGTAGAGTGTGTATCTATTAAAGCCTGGTGGAGTGCTGGTCTATAGTACATGTACTATCACTATATCCTTCATGTATGGTCTATTGTAGGGTGTGGATCTATTAAGGCCTGGTGGAGTGCTGGTCTATAGTACATAACTATCACTTTATCCTTCATGTATGGTCTATTGAAGGGTGTGGATCTATTAAGGCCTGGTGGAGTGTTGGTCTATAGTATGTGTACAATCACTATATCCTTCATGTATGGTCTATTGTAGGGTGTGGATCTATTAAAGCCTGGTGGAGTGCTGGTCTATAGTACATGTACTATCACTTTATCCTTCATGTATGGTCTATTGTAGGGTGTGTATCTATTAAAGCCTGGTGGAGTGCTGGTCTATAGTACATGTACTATCACTATATCCTACATGTATGGTCTATTGTAGGATGTGGATCTATTAAAGCCTGGTGGAGTGCTGGTCTATAGTACATGTACTATCACTTTATCCTTCATGTATGGTCTATTGTAGGATGTGGATCTATTAAAGCCTGGTGGAGTGCTGGTCTATAGTACATGTACTATCACTTTATCCTTCATGTATGGTCTATTGTAGGGTGTGGATCTATTAAAGCCTGGTGGAGTGCTGGTCTATAGTACATGTACTATCACTTTATCCTTCATGTATGGTCTATTGTAGGGTGTGTATCTATTAAAGCCTGGTGGAGTGCTGGTCTATAGTACATGTACTATCACTTTATCCTTCATGTATGGTCTATTGTAGGATGTGGATCTATTAAGGCCTGGTGGAGTGCTGGTCTATAGTACATGTACTATCACTATATCCTACATGTATGGTCTATTGTAGGGTGTGGATCTATTAAAGCCTGGTGGAGTGATGGTCTATAGTACATGTACTATCACTATATCCTTCATGTATGGTCTATTGTAGGGTGTGGATCTATTAAGGCCTGGTGGAGTGTTGGTCTATAGTTCATGTACTATCACTATATCCTTCATGTATGGTCTATTGTAGGGTGTGGATCTATTAAAGCCTGGTGGAGTGTTGGTCTATAGTACATGTACTATCACTTTATCCTTCATGTATGGTCTATTGTAGGGTGTGGATCTATTAAAGCCTGGTGGAGTGCTGGTCTATAGTACATAACTATCACTATATCCTACATGTATGGTCTATTGTAGGGTGTGGATCTATTAAAGCCTGGTGGAGTACTGGTCTATAGTACATGTACTATCACTATATCCTTCATGTATGGTCTATTGTAGGATGTGGATCTATTAAAGCCTGGTGGAGTACTGGTCTATAGTACATGTACTATCACTTTATCCTTCATGTATGGTCTATTGTAGGGTGTGGATCTATTAAAGCCTGGTGGAGTACTGGTCTATAGTACATGTACTATCACTTTATCCTTCATGTATGGTCTATTGTAGGGTGTGGATCTATTAAAGCCTGGTGGAGTGCTGGTCTATAGTTCATAACTATCACTATATCCTTCATGTATGGTCTATTGTAGGGTGTGGATCTATTAAAGCCTGGTGGAGTGCTGGTCTATAGTACATGTACTATTACTATATCCTTCATGTATGGTCTATTGTAGGGTGTGGATCTATTAAAGCCTGGTGGAGTGCTGGTCTATAGTACATGTACTATTACTATATCCTTCATGTATGGTCTATTGTAGGGTGTGGATCTATTAAAGCCTGGTGGAGTGCTGGTCTATAGTACATAACTATCACTATATCCTACATGTATGGTCTATTGTAGGGTGTGGATCTATTAAAGCCTGGTGGAGTGCTGGTCTATAGTACATGTACTATCACTATATCCTTCATGTATGGTCTATTGTAGGGTGTGGATCTATTAAAGCCTGGTGGAGTGCTGGTCTATAGTACATGTACTATCACTATATCCTTCATGTATGGTCTATTGTAGGGTGTGGAACTATTAAAGCCTGGTGGAGTGCTGGTCTATAGTACATGTACTATCACTTTATCCTTCATGTATGGTCTATTGTAGGGTGTGGATCTATTAAAGCCTGGTGGAGTGCTGGTCTATAGTACATGTACTATTACTATATCCTACATGTATGGTCTATTGTAGGGTGTTGAACTATTAAAGCCTGGTGGAGTGCTGGTCTATAGTACATGTACTATCACTATATCCTTCATGTATGGTCTATTGTAGGGTGTGGAACTATTAAAGCCTGGTGGAGTGCTGGTCTATAGTACATGTACTATTACTTTATCCTACATGTATGGTCTATTGTAGGGTGTGGAACTATTAAAGCCTGGTGGAGTGCAGGTCTATAGTACATGTACTATTACTATATCCTACATGTATGGTCTATTGTAGGGTGTGGAACTATTAAAGCCTGGTGGAGTGCTGGTCTATAGTACATAACTATCACTATATCCTACATGTATGGTCTATTGTAGGGTGTGGATCTATTAAAGCCTGGTGGAGTGCTGGTCTATAGTACATAACTATCACTATATCCTACATGTATGGTCTATTGTAGGGTGTGGATCTATTAAAGCCTGGTGGAGTGCTGGTCTATAGTACATGTACTATCACTATGGAGGAGAATGAGAAACAGGTGGAGTGGGCTCTTAGGAAGTTTCCATGTCTCAAACTTGATGCACAGGTATCAACTAACCTTTTGTATTTAAATGAATTATTTCTATTGGCTTGACTCAATAATCTTTGGATGGTCCATTTATATATAAGGGGGTTGCATGTTATGATTTTCAAATAAATTATTATTTTTCTTCTCTTCCAATGGTTTTGTCTTAGCCAACACTATTATTATAATAGCTGCTCAATGGGTCATTTCATCTGGGTCTTCATTTTTTGCCAAAATATCTGTTTAGAGGTTTTCAGTTTACAAAGGGTTAATGCAAGTAGCAGTGTGATATTTGAGCTGTGGCATGAGCTTTCCAACAATGTGGCATTTTGACATGTGTAGACTCAGACGAGCCTGTGCAGCCTCTTTTTTGGCTTACAAACTCCAAATGGTGTTTGGTCAGTAGCTTCACAATCATAGAATACTCAAGGGACTAGTAAAGGCTCTGATCAGACTACGTGTATGAGCAGGCTGGTCTTAGCCTTTGCTGGTTGCATACATCACATTGTTGGAAATCTCATGTTGCGGCTCATTTTAATGGATTCTTTTTATTGGCTTGACACAATTATCTTGGAATGCTCCATTTATGTATTAGGGGGTCACATCTTATGATCTTCAAATAGATTATAATTCTTCTCGTCTTAGCAAACACTATATAATAGCTGCAAAATGCTGCATTTCGTCTGGGTCTTCATTTTATGCCAAAGTATCCATTTAGAGGTTTTCAGTTTACAAAGGGTTAATGCAAGTAGCAGTGTGATATTTCAGCCATGGCATGAGATTTCCAACAATGTTGCATTTTGACATGTGTAGACTCAGACGAGCCTGTGCAGCCTCCTTTTGGGCATACAACTCCAAATGGTGTTCGGTCAGTAGCTTAACAATCATAGAATACTCAAGTGACTAGCAAAGGCTCTGATCAGACTACGTGTATGCCCAGTCTGTTCTGAGGCTTTGCTGGTCGCCCATACCACATTGTTGGAAATCTCATGCACAGGCCTATTTTACACATTAATTGAGCCTTTTTATAAGAATTAAATGCCTGTTGCACATTTGACATCTGTGTTTTGGCATATTGTCTTCATCCCAGCAAAAAAGGCTTTGTTGTATGAAAACAAAGAAGTCTCAGACTCCCTGCATATTTGTGCAGCCTGACTAGTAAATACATTATTAGCTCTCAGGAAAGTCTAATAGCTCAACTTGCTGCTGGCAAAATTCCCATATCATAGCTAGTCTTAGTAGCTGAGCAGTGCTAGTGTAAGTCTGAGAATTGAAGGGTTGCTAGTTCAAATCTCACTACCTGTGGAGTCACTGTGGTGTGTCCTTGAGCAAGACACTTGATCTGCTGCTTAGTATTCATCCCAGGAAGACCTATCCTAGCTTGACTGAAAAATTGTGGACTTTGGTGTAAAAAATAATTAACAAACAATTTTCTTTGAGAAGAAATATATAAGTGTGCACATATAAATGGACCCATAATTTCATAAAAGTCAGATCATGACATGATATTCCATAAATTCTAATTTTCATAAAACTTTAACTTTTAGAATGCGAAATCAAAATTCAAATATATCTTAAAATCAAAATTCACAGTTTTCTTTAAAGTCAGATCATGACATGATATTCCATAAATTCTAATTTTCATAAAACTTTAACTTTTAGAATGCGAAATCAAAATTCAAATATATCATAAAATCAAAATTGACAGTTTTCTTTGGTTTAGAATTTATCTTTCTATGACATTTCATTTGTGCATATCATTTTATAATTAAGCACTTTTTAATAAAATCAGGTGGGGTAAGTTTTGGCTCAGTTCCAAGGAATATCTCGTGGGAATTCTTACAGATAAAACATGCTTATAGTTTTGGCACGACCTAAACCGCTGTGTAAGGAGAACAGGGGCTATTCCAACCACACTGAATCAACTGAGAGCAAAAATTGTCTACGAGTGGAACAACCTCCCTCAGAATTACGTTCAGCGTTATGTGACCTCAATTAGACGCCGCTGTCTTGCCGTAGTGAACAATGTGGGGGAACATACCTGCGACTAAGTTTACATGGACGCCACTGCAGGATTTGACTCAAGATTATTGTGATATTTACTTTGTTTTGTGATATATTCAAACAAGTTTGCTATCTTCTAAAGTATTGAGAAAATGTGAACTTTGATTTTACCATAAATTTGAATTTTGTGTTCACAGTTTTAACTTTTTATTTTATTCAAAATAAAATAAATTAATTTTTATGACACACATGTTGTTGTTTTTGTTGAAAATTTGAAAATGTTCTGAACAGTATTAACGGGGATATGAGCCCTTTTATATGTGCACACTTATAAGTGTTCTTAAGTGTATATTCACATTGCATTGTACCTTAAGCTGTCACAGGTTTCAATTGCAAAATAGTGGATTACAGTAAAACCTGTGTCAAGCGGCCACTCTCAAAAAGACGAAAAAAAATTGGTGTTTAAAACTAATAATCATTAAATGCAGGTCAAAAGAATTGCGGAGCATTCTGCAATACCTTGACCTTCATAAAGCTACCTTCTGTCATTAAGATCGCACTGCATTGTGTCCGTTGGCATAATACTCCTCCTCTGCTTAGTACTGGTTCAAACCAGAAATACAGGAAATCATTCTGACATGAATGGAAATGAATGAGATATAAAACATCAACATAAACAAACAAATGCATCAAAAACACAGCGAAAACAGTATCTTTCTCTTCTTTTTTTTACAGACTCCACACCTGGGTGACATTGGGCGGCCTTGCCAGGGTCTTACCAATGAACAACTAGAGCTGTTACAGAGATTTGATCCAAGCAGTACAATGAGCAAGTCCAAATACTTCACTGATACTGATACAATAGGATTCTTTGTTGCAAAGTTTGTCAAGCAGCCTAATGGATAGTTGTGTTTATAGTTATTAGCTTCGTGGCTTTGAGTTTATAAACAGTTTCATGCTCAACTTAATAACTGAGCATGAACTTTCAATTACACAGTGCATGAAAAACTAAATTAATGATTTTATTCCTAATATGAAACATTGACTTGTTTTATTTATCCTTCTTACAAATTTTAAAATTGTTGGCATTTTAACATTAGCAGGATAAATTTCACGCTCAGTTCAGTTAAGCATGAAAAAAGTTTTATAACCTAGAGGTCTGGTTACTGTGTTTAGCCAATGTAATGGGACAGATAGGCTTGGGCAGTCTTATCAAGGTCTACTGTATCCAACCTACACACCATTTGGTATCAAAATCAGTCTGTTCCAAATGTAGAGATATAGGAGTCAAGCAATTTGAAAATCTGTTTGTTGCTCCCAAATGATACAGGAGTATAGTTTTGATTGTTGTGTGGCTCTTCCTTGCAGTGCCATGGGTTTGTCTGCAGATTGTGACTGTGTTATTTCCTGATCATACTCACTTACTATTTTTGACATTGCCTTTGCACCCATATTTCCATCCATGCAATTTTACCTAATGGTAGGAATCAATGCAATGTTTGTAACTGATCAGTACTATGATGGGTTGTTGCCAGAGTACTATTGACAAAATCCACTCATCAACATTTGAGTTATTGCCCTTGATTTAGTTAGATTACTAGGCAATTATAATGCAAAAGAAAGCTTTATTACATTTCAGTGTAATGAGCCTCAAATTTCTTAAATTAAATTGTATCAAACATTTACTCTTTATGGACTATGATTTCAATTTTGCCCATAGATTAACAAAACATTGTGAAATGTTATAAGTCTAGTCTGCCCAAGGAGCTCCACTGCCAGGGGTCCAAGGTAAATTATTTGATTGGCACCGTAAAAAGGCATTCTTTATGTTTTTGCCCTTCAATTTGCATGCTGACACAGTTGTATAAGATATAAAGCAGAATATCAGCCTGCTTGGGCTTGGGCCTTGAGTCATCTTTTTAAGAAAAGTGTCTGGATGCATATAACTTTGAAGGAAATGAAGTGTAGAGCAACATGCTTACAAACTTTTGATGCCTGGGGTCTAGGCAGGGACCTAAATTTCATTTTTGTCCAGAAAGTGGTCATTTTGCATATCAACTTAATGATGAATGAATACAAGAGCAAGCAATTCATCTTGCACATATCTTTATCCCCTGGGAAAGGAACCAGGGGTCTAAAATATATTTGTCACATTTTTAAAAATAGTATCATTAAGCTTAGTTACCCAAACTGATAATGCAGGTGATTCCAATCCATATTTCTCTCTCACATGATACAATAATAGCATGTGCACCCATAACAGCACATGTGTGAACCCCTATCAGCTAGTGTCAGTATCATTTTATGACATCATTCAAATCATCATGACGGAACGACTAGCACATGGAATATCTTAAATTTAAAACATGTCCACCGTCTTATTACCTGGCAGTCCATATTTGGGCCTTTATGCGAGAAAACCTGTCTTCCTAGGTTGGCGAACAACAAAGGCGCAGACCAGCCTGCGCATCCGCGAAGACTGATCAGCACCTTTGTTATTTGCTGATCAGAAAGAATAATGTCTAGACTTGCTCCGAGCGAAATTTCAATTTTCTAGCTAGTCTCTGTAGCTGAGGAGACTGGTTTTTGTCTTGCCTTGTTGGAAACCCCAAAAACAGTTATTCTCGCGACGAGGCCCATTTGAACTCAGGCCTATGGGCCCTCATGCAAAAATGGAGATACCAAGTGGATATGCCTGATAATGCAATATTGGCCATGTATTTGTCTCTAGATATTTTTTGTATTGGCATATATCAAGTTGAAGAAAGTGAAAAGAAGAACAATATTCAAGTAAGTCTTTTGACAAAACATACATCCCTGCCCCTAAGGATGGCGTTAAAAAGGCCAATTTTGAAATTGTGCAGTTACCAATTTTTATTTGAACTTACCATAATGGCAAAGATATGAAAGGTTTATTTAATTGACATGCATCAATTTTAACCTCTGAGTTTGGCCAGAGCTGACTTCATAGATGATGTTTTACTCTTTTCTCTAATGTTACTATTTTGTGGGGTGGGGTTAAATCAGCTATGCTTGCTGCTTCAAAGTGGACATTATACAGCTTATCTGTGTAGCTGGACAGGCTAGTTTAATTCTTGTCTGCTACCAAACCCATGATGACAATATATTCAGTGACATGCACAGGTTTACATAAAGAAAACTTTTCAGCGTAAAATTGTAAATATATCTATTTTCTTACCCATCAATTTTAACGTATGTTTTGGGTGCTCAAAAGAACTGTCTAATTGAGACAGTTTTTTTTGAGTACCCACAACATATGTTTTGGTTGAGAAATAGGAAAATTAAATTTCGTTACACACTCTTAAAAAATAGTAAGTGAGTATGATTAGGAAATACCACAATCACAAACTGCAGACAACCCCGTGGCACCGCGAGGAAGAGCCGCTCAACCATCACAAGACACCAGGAAGACAAATTAAGCAAAGCAATCAGCTTAGGTCCTGGGTCACTTGACTCATAATGGTTTTGATATCCAATTATGTGGGGTAAATACTGTAACATTTTTATACTCACAAAACATTGGAAGAAAGTTGTTAAATCTTCACATGATGGTTATTTTGATGTACTATCCCAAAGTATGTGCAGGATTTCGGACTGGAAAACTGTAGAATAAAGTTTTCTAGTTGTAATAGTGTCACTAAATCGCTTTGCCTCTTAAGGCCCTGTCACACTACAACGTATAGCACAATGTATGCCGACGTATGAAAAATTCAGCAAGTATGTTGGTATACGATGAGTACGGTAGAAATTAGTTTTAAACACGTTACAAATACGCTATGGTATGGTGGTATACGTTGACATACGGCCAAGAGGTCGAACATTTTGTACATCCATAAAAAATTACAGCCTATGCGAACATACTGCTTCTATACGTTAGGCATACGCTAGATGTACGCAGCAGGTAAGCTATGCATATGTTAAAGTACGTTAGCACCAATGTATGTGGACGTATGAGATATTAAACAAATACGTTGGTGTAGGCTCAATACGTAAGAGATAAGTTTTAAAAACATTACAAACATGCTACTGTACGTTGGTATACGTTGTCATAAGGGGAATAGATCTCAAAATTTTTTACTTGCATAAAAAATCTTCAGCGTATGCGGACATATTGCTGATACATTAGGCATTAGTTAGATGTACGCAACAGGTAAGTTATGCATACGTCAAGGTACGTAAGCACTAACGTATGAGGACGTATGAAAATTCACCAAGTATGTTGGTGTATGCTGAATGAGTAAGTGATACGTTTTCAATGCGTTACAAACACGCTACAGTACGTTGGTATACGTTGTCATATGACAAAGTGGTAACAAAATTTTGTACTGTTTAATACATTTGACATAAGTTAGATGTATTCTAAATGTAAGTTATGCATACGTTAACATACATTATATGTACAATTCAGCATACAATAGAGGTTTGTTGTGCATAAGTTTCTCATAAGTCAAGAACGCTAGTGATTCGCTGGGCATATGCATTAAAATGTTGATACAAGTATAAGATATGTTACGTCGAGAATAAGTTATGAATAAGTTACTCATAAGTTAAACACATGCTCTTTGTTTGTTTCACTTACGCTTTGCATAAGTTCAGAGAGAGGCATCCGCTGATTTTTAATTAGATTTTAGCGAATGTCAGCGTACTAGATAAATATTTCATACGCCCGCATACCTTGGCAAAAAGGTTATAGTGTGACAGGGCCTTTAGATTTGCTTAAACTGCATTTAACAATTTTGTTTCAATGTTTTTTACAAGTTTATGTGTCATAATATTGTTTTACGCAAATATATTGATTTTGTTATACTGTAAAAGCAATTGTTTATCACATAATTTATGATATCCTGTCCACAATTAAATTTGCCTCGGCGCGAGAAACCTGTCTTTGGGGGTTTGCAAACAACACAGGCGCAGACCCGCCTGCACATCTGTGCAGTCTGATCAGCGCCTATGTTATTCGCTTTTTGGAAAGTATCATATGTAACTTTGCTACAGGTGATATTTCAATTTTCTAGCTAGTCATTGTAGCTGAGGAGACTGGTTTGAAACTCGCTTTGTCGGAAACCCCGAAGACAGGTTTTGTCGCGACGAGGCCGAAATAAATACAGTTGACTCTCCATAGCTCAAACCCTGATAACTCAAAAAACATGCTGAAGTTTTTAAGTTAGTTTTGGATATGTTAAAGATATACAATGTGCATAGGTCTAGATGAAAGATTTGTTTAGTGTGAAAGGTGAATATAAGTTTTTATCCACCACTGTTTTAACATTTGTTTTTGGTGCTCAAAAACGTCTCATTGAGATGGTTCGTTTGTGTACACACAATAAAATGTGTTGGTTGGGAAATAAGAAAAATAATTTTTGATTAGGCACCCTTATCTAGAAACCTGAATGTATTAAAGATAATGAACATGACATCGCTTATAATGAAAAGACAATGTATTAGCTCAGGAGCTATGTTGCCACATAAGAATATCTTTAACAAATACTTGCCTGTTGTACTCTATCTCCCAAGCACAACCCCCATTTCATTTTATGCAGGCATTAGCAAGGGAGATACTGTCATACTAGTACCATTTTTATACACCTTTGATATCGCGCAGCCGCGGATTCCAACCCGCGGTCCCCAGCTCAGAAGGCAGACACTCTACCAACTGATCATCAAGGTGGTATTTTATACCAGTACAACATTATAAGGCAAATACAACACTTCGTACAGAAAAGCAAAATAAATTTGCTGATGTGAAGGGATGGTACCACATTTAGAGTTGGTGCCATATACGAGACCTGTTTCATGTTTATTTGAACAAATGTGAATTTCATTTTTCGAAGTTGCATGTAAGTAAAATAAATAGATTTTGCTTTCTCTTACATAACGACGTGTCCGTTGTATTACCAAATAGACAAATAGGCAATTTTAAGCATAACCATAACAAGGAGTTCCAAAATACACGCATACCACCCTATTACTGATATAAGAGCTAAAACGGGTGTATTTCTAATGAAAATATGTATAAAGTTGTTCAAATTTCTTTTAAGTTTAGAGGAGCATTCAGCCTATTATTCAAATGAAAAACATCTTCTGTGCGCCTGCGTTTGCTTGACAACTGTGCTTTATAAGTTCTACCATATGAGTGCCCAAATAGGCATTCCACGTATAAAATGTGTCCTGGAAGAATTGTGAAAAACAAATTCTCAAAACTCACAGCCGACACAAGTTCTTAAATAGTTCAAGAATATATCGGCCATAAAACTGATCACCAAATATTGCATTCATGTATTTTGCTTACAATTAAGTGCTGCTTTGGAAACTGTAAACCCCAAAATTTGATGTTTAAGTTGCTTCAAAAAGGTAATTATCCAACGGAAATGCTTTATTTCTTAAGAGAACACACTTTAATCATTTATGTACAATTTATTAAAGGCTTCAAGAGAAAAAAATCACCCCTTTAAGAGAAATCTTTCGAGAACGATTTTGAACATTTCGTTTCAGACAGCAATTTTAAACGCTTAAATTTTGACTACTCATCTTCAGAGACTGTTTTAATCCAGCGAACAAAGTTAAGAGATATTTTCTTGGTGGCTGCGCATTCCTGGAGATCAGACTAACCAATGTAAATTTATTACTAACAAATATGATAAGAAATAAATTTGATACAGCAATTTCAAATTTGTTCAAATAGACATGAAACACCTCTTGTATGAAAACCTTTCCTTCCCAATTAATTTGAAAAATATATTGAAAACAAAATCAATCATAAATGAATTTCCTGCAAAATTGTGATTGTTCTACAAACAAATTTAATATTTGATATTGCCTAACCAAAAGTATTCTTTGTATGGGTAGACTTGCCTTCCTATATAATTATGTAGTGCGAATCGAGATACACTTTAGTAAAACTTCCAAGAATTAGCTGAACATATGTTTAAAATTTAATCTGTTTAAAACATGTACACGTATGACCATTCTACTTTGCTGATACAACCCTCTGGAAATGCACAACATATTAAACCTGTCCAATTGCATAGGTTTTATATTTTGTACATTGTCTTAAGTTATACATCTTAAAACTATTTATAGCTCAAAATAAAAATTCTGGATCTATGGGTTTGAAAGAGAGTCAGTCGTATTTGATTAAAATCACCTTATATTATAATATGATTAAATCGTATTGCTTCATATTTGTGTCTTGTGTTTTATTTCCAAGGTGGGGGTTTTCATGGAGCTTATGAACATCCTTAAGTTCATGAAACAATGCGGTAAGATTCCCTTTTTGTATTAATTTTATGAATTCCCATCATGAATAGTGCAGTACTAAGAAAGTTGTTTAAACTGACTCAAATGAATACCGGTATGTAACTTAATTTTTTATTCGCCGTTTTGAAAAAAAGCACATATTTTGGCATGACACCGTCTGTCTTGCATGCTCAATAACTCAGTGTCCATTCAGGATATCTTCATGAAATTGTGCACCATACAAGCATGATTGCTCCTAACACTATATTATTTTAAAATAGTTCCCTTCTAAAATGTATGTGAACTTCTATTCTACTGTTACGCTTGGGGAAATGTATAATATATGAAACATGTACGAAAATGCACAGATTTCATTTTTTGTTGATTTCTCACGCAGTTAAAACTCTTAAAATGACGGTTTTTACCAAACCAGTTTATGGCTATCGATATGTTTATTGATATGGTAGGTGCCTTTCATATTACTTGGGCTGCAAACACATGTATTAACATCGTAATTTTATACTCGCCCCAAAAGGAACAATACATATAGATTGTTCTACAAATGAGCAATGTTAAGAATTCTTTTTAACTTATTATTGTGGAAAGTCAGTATGGTTAAAATACAATGACACATAAAAGTCGCAGTGATGTTAACATGCGCTCAGTATGACTGAAATACTGTTGAAAGGTGAATCACCAAAATTACCAAAGTATTCTGAGGGGGTTGTAAGGCTGTAGTTTTATAGCAGTTGTTAGGTTTGAGCCGTGATGCTCATCCTTATTGGGTTATTGTCTTATTAGGGCCCCGCCAACAAACGTTGGCGGAGTTCTGTTGCTATCAGATTCTCCGTCCAACTGTCTGTCCATGTAGGCTTTCAAGCGGGCCCTACTTTTCCCTACTTTTTTATTTGCTTCTACTTTTCCCTACTTTTTCATGAAAATGCCCTACTATCCCTACTTTTTCATTCTAAAATGTCATTAACGTGTGAAAATCAAGACATTTTTCATTGCTCGCGTCGCTCGCTCGAATTTTATAAATTGACTGTAATGTTTATCCGGGGGGCACCCGGCTAAACATCTCTATTTTTAATTTTTAATCTAAAAAGTCTCTCTGTTCAACTGGTGCTATTGTGACAGGTATTATCCTGCTCATTTAGTGTGAAATTCCTTACTTCAAACAACTCATTGTACTGAATTTTGTCTTGGAAAAGCCCTTCTATCCCTACTTTTTTACACCGATAATCCCTACTTTTTCACTACTTTTTCTAAATTTTTATTCCTACTTTTTCCCTACTTTCTGTTGATAGCACTTGAAAGCCTGTACGTGGTCACTCATTTTTAATCAGATTTCTGCCAAATTTCATATATGGATTGCTTCCATCAAACTCTCGTTCAAGTTTGAATACAGATTTTGTCCAACGAATGATAACCAAGATGTCCAGAATATTGCTCATTACAGACAACCTCATGTTTTCCCTGCACACCACTACACTGCACACATTGGTCCCTCTGTTTACCCTAGGCAATATGGTGTAATGGGGATGCATCCACAAGCTTATATACAGACCAGGCAGGGGGCTCCCTTTATAGCAAGGGAGGAACACATACATCAAATTCCCACTTATCTCAATGCTGCCAAACCGGGCCGCGTAGCGCAGTCGGTCACATGTCTGGCTACAGATGCGTGTCTGACTGCAGATCCAGGGGTCGCAAGTTCTATCCTGGCCCGGTACCATACTTTCGTGGAGATTGATCATGAAATAATTTCTACGGTCATTCTCCTCCCTTCCGCTGATTTATTCAAGAAGGGTTGTTGTCAGTTACAAGCGAAAGTATGTGCACAAATTACTGGTTAACCGCTTGCTCAAGCCTGCCCAGGAAAAAGTGTAGTTAAGTGAACTGACCGTCCCGCAATGACCATAGCTGTTGACATGGGACGTAAAGCAACAAAAACAAACAAACAAATCAATGCTGCCAACGGATAAAAACATGACTCAACAATGTCCTCAAGGGGACCTGATCCTGTGATACACCCTGCTCCTGGGGTACACCCCGCTCAAAAACATACAGATGCTGCGTATAATCCCTGCCCAAAAAGCCCTCAAGGGAGACCTGCTCCTGGGGTAAACCCCCTCCGAAACACACAGATGATGCGCATAATCCCAGCCCCATAGAGTGGAAGCACCAGGTGGTGTATACAGTGAATAGAAGTCAAGACTGCAGCATGGAACTGTCTATGGACAGCCCCCAGAGTCCGGAATGTTGAATTTGTTTGCGAGTCACTTGGCCCAGTTGCTGACACATTGAAACAGAGGGTACCCCTAAAACAGACTGTTGTCACGCAGACAGGTTTCACATGTGGAATGAATGACAGTGACAATGCTGGGCGTCCCACTGCAGCCTTAAGACAGAGAGATGAGGTGCACTTGTCTGGTCATGTGGTGAAGAGTCACTCAAACACTTCACAGGATTCTTTTTTAGAGAATGGCAGAGCTTCACAAAAGAGACACCCAAATGCAACACAGGACCTGTTACTGGTGAGTGGCAGAGCCTCACAGAAGACAGCAGAAATGGAATGTTGAAGATTGGTACTTTGAATGTTAAGAATATAGAGACCAACAGAGTGTTTGTTAAAGAAATGCTACAGTCTTGTGACATATTGTCTCTACAAGAGCACTGGTTATTTAGCTTTCAGTTGTCCGATATTGAAAGACAATTCCCTACGCACAACGCCTTCAGTAAATCTGTTGATGAGGTTATACCTTTGCCGCCAACACAGAAACCCAGGGGATACGTTTGGGTGTCAATTTTGTATAGGAAAAACATGCCCTATAAGACCAAAAAGCTACCTTTTGGTGACTGTAGAATAATTGTTGTGGAAGTGGCATCATAGCCCCCACTCTGCATATGTAATGTGTTCATGCCAAGCCGGAATACCAAGGGTGATAGAGAGGGGGATGGGTACAGAACCTGCCTAGACCAAGTTGGAGAAATAATCCTAACTTAAAACAAAGCCCATGTCAGGCTAGTTATCGGTGACCTTAATGCATCATTAACAATGCGGAAGGGAAAGCAACAGGATATACAGCTGAGACAGTTTGCGGATTTATTTGGACTTTCCTCGGGGCAGCATGGAGAATGTACATTCTTTCATCCCAATAAATCGGATCAGGCAGAAATTGACTATATATTATACACGGGTTTTGGCGCTGATGTAGTGGCTTTGGTAGAGGTTGAGTCCCGCAATGCTGGAAATACCTCTGATCATGTTTTGGTGTGGCCGTGCTTAACCTGCAAACAACGCAGACGGGATCTAACGAACTGAAGATCAAGTGTAAACCAAAGTGGGACAAGTGTGTTGCTGGTGTGTATAAGCAGTCAGTCCAGGATTACCTGCAACCATTCACGACATTCAAGATCTCATCAAATTCAGAGGTAGACATCTTGTAAACCCTGGGTACTTAAATACAGTTCTTAAAATGGCTACTGCTGACAGCATACCTAAGCATAGACCAGAGATTTTGGGTAAGAGAACATAAGCAGAGACAGTGGTTAGAGAAAATATATCGAGCTGTGAGTCTGAGAGATTGTAGGCTTAAATGGTGGGAATGGCGGAAAGCTGGGGGAGGTAATGATGAAGGGAACAAAGACAGGAAGCGCCCAGATCTAGGAACAAGAAAAAAAAAGAGTTCTCAAAATGATTCCAAAGCCTTCTTCAGTCTGGTTAGACGTCAAAGAAATTGTGTATCTACCCAAACGCAAAGCCTTTTCGTTAACAGGGAGTCCTGTGAGACGGATGCAGATATCTGCAAGTGATTGGCTATGCACTTCCAGAAGCTGGCTACTTCCTCAGAGAATGATAGCTTCGACCGAGACTATAAAGCGCAGATTGATGCAGATATGGACTATCGTTTCTATCTGTGAGATGGAGAGCCAACTGATTGAGCATATAACAGAGAAAGAAGTGTTTGCTGGTATGAGAAGGCTGAAGAATAACAAAGCCATGGACTCCCTTGCACTTACAAGTGAACATTTAAAGCTTGATGGGAGAGATCTTGTTACATCCCTGACTGAATTTTGAAACTACATTGTTAGTTCCAAACATGTGTCTGCACTACTGAAGAAAGGTATTGTTATCCCCGTTTTTAAGAAGGGTGATGACAGGGACCCTGGGAATTACAGGAATATAACAGTCACACCCGTCTTACTCAAAATACTTGAGCGTATACTCAGCAATAGACACAACACAATCTTCCTTGAAACACAGTCCAGACTACAGAGGGGTTTTACTCAGGGATGTTCATCTATAAATGCAGCACTAGTACTCACTGAATGTATGCTTGAATCAAAAATCTTAAACAAGACCTGTTACTTACAACCCTTGACACCCAAAAAGCATTTGATGTGGTAGATCAAAATTCCCTTCTAAGAAAGCTATACTTAGACGGAGTGAATGGGGATGATTGGTTGTTATTGGAAGACCTGTATTCAGATTGTTCCTCAAGAGTTAAGTGGGTGGGGCAGTTATCCGACCCTTTTTTCATTTATCAGGGAGTTAGGCAGGGGGGAGTTATCTCCACAGGCCATATTAAAAGGTATAATAATCCTCTGCTCCTCCATCTCGAAGAATCGTATTCTGAGGTTAAGATAGGGTCTACTTACGTCCCACATGTTACGGTCGCTGGTGACCTGGCACTTCTCTTAAGAAAGAAACCCTACATACAGGTCATGATCTGGGATGCAGGCAAAAATGCCAATAGAGAAAGATATTTTATACACCCATTGAAGAGTAGTAGTCGTATGTACTGTAGTGGCAGAAACAAGGAGTGCGCAAATTTTACACTGGCTGATCAAGCAGTAACGTCCGAAAATAGCACTGTGCATCTGGGGATTAAGAGGGATGTGTCGGGGAAAGTTAATGTGGAAGAAAATGTGTCCTTGGGTCGTAGGACTGTTTACTCTTTGATTGGTGCTGGATTCCATAGTGTCAATGGGCTGCAATCAAGTCAGAATGCACATCTTTGGTCCACTTTTATAGTGCCTCGCATTCTTAATGGTTTGGAAGCTGTCCTACTAAACGGTAAAGAATTTGAGTGCCTCGAGAAATTTCAAAGGCAAAGTCTCAGGCAGATACAAGGGTTTCCTGATAAAACCCCAAATGGTATTACCTTAGCTCTTCTTGGTATTTTACCACTGGAAACAGTGATTCATAAAAATGCCTTTAATCTATTTATTGAGCATAGCCCGAAACTGTGACACAATAGAATACAATATTACCATGAGACAGCTTGTATTGAAAAAAGAATGTGAAAAGAGCTGGGTTAAATATATTAAGAACCTTTTGGATTTGTATTGTTTACCCTCTGTATTTGAGCTTTTCAATGCTCCTCCATAAAAGCTGAATGGAAAGATCTTCTAAATAAGTCAGTAAACTCTGTTATTGAAGGTCAGTGGAGGAACAAAATTGAGCAAAAATCCTTATTGAAATATGTTAATCTGGAAGTAATTAAGTTCAGAAGTGCCCTCCTATTTGGTCAACAGTACGGAACAGTGTAAATGATAGTAGGAGAGCTCAACTGAAATGCAAACTGTTAACCGGCACATATATTTTGCAAGCAAATAGAGCTGTTTTTAACCAATATCAGTTGGACCCAAAGTGTAAGCTTTGTTCTGTCGCACCAGAGACCAGGCAGCACTTTGTCGCTGAATGTTCAGTGTATGAAATTGAAAGAAATATGTTCAAACAGAGGATGGCCAACTATACAGTATCATGCATAGAACAGCAAGATCCTGATATTTCTACAAGACTGGTATTGGATCCTTCAGCAATGGTTAAACCTACAGTGACTGATGAATGTGGACTTACACAGGTGGAAATTTACACCAGAGAGTACATACACGAGATTCACAAAAAGAGAGTCACCGAATTAAAACATATTTAACCAGTTAGAAATTTTAACTAAGTGTAATAACATAAACAATGTAAATAGCACAGCTGTACATAAATACACCAGTTTTAACCTTAAATTTTAATTGAGCTCTTATGTTAAGGAACCCTCTACACCAAAAGGTGGTGGTCCGATAAATCAGCGGACTAACACTAAGAAACAAAGAAGAAGAATGGCTGCCTATCAGTTTGCACTTGTGTACGGTGTCGTGGTCACTCTAACCCAGTCATTTTAATCTTCCAAATTGCATATATGGATTGCTTCTATTAGACTTTCTTTCAAGTTCGAATACGGATTTTGTCCGACAAACGATAACCAAGATGGCCGACAAAATGGCCGCCGCCTATCAGTTTGCTCTTTTTGACACTCTACCTTAGCTCTTTATCACCCGATTGCTTCCATATTTCATATATGGATTACTTTAATCAAACTCTCACCCAAGTTCGAATATGTGCTTTGTCCGATAACCAAGATGGTCGCTAAAATGGCGCCACCTGTCAGTTTCCTCTGGTGGACACTTACTTAGTCACTTATCATCCGAATTCTTCCAAATTGTATATACTAATTACTTAAATCAAATTCTCGTTCAAGTTTAAAAATAGGTTTTGTCAGACGAATGATAACAAAAATGGCTGACAAAATGGCCACCACCTATCAGTTTGCATGTGTGGACACTCTACCTTAGTCATTTATTACTTGATTGCTGTCAAATTTCATATATGGATTACTTTTGTCAAACTCGTGCCCAAGTTCCAATATGGGCTTGTCTGATAACCAGGGTAGCCACCAGAATGGCTGGCAAGTGTCTTTCTTGGTCATTTGTCACCCAATTTCTTCCATTTCGTATATGGACTACCTTCATCAAACTATTGTTCATGTCTGAATATAAGGTTTTGTCCAATGAACAGTTATTATATCAAGAATGTCGCCAAACGGCCGGATATCCCCTTTTAACAGAAGGGCCCTTTGTCGGAGCCCAACTGTTCTAGTTAATAAAAACTGAAACGACGTTGGCTTGGTTAAGTCAATGTAGTTAAAATTACACAACACGAATAAATAGTTTATAATTTCGGTTATAAAGCTGTAGCTGGAGCTACGTTACACTATCTTATGATTCCCTCATATCAGTACAGCGCCTCCACAGTGACTCAATAAGAGCATGATGAATGGCATACCAAGTGCTACATCTGAAATACTTGCTTGAGTATTTTATGTGAGTTGTCTAGGCCATATTTATCTTCCCATCGTCAGTCAATCTATCCGCGCAATCTAATTATCGCTTGGATAAAAGCAATGTATGTAGTATCAGCTGGCTTATCAGGATCTACACTGCTTTCAAAAGAGGGTAAAGAATGTTGAACTTTTTATGTATCGTCAGTATATATGATATCACCGTCCGTACCCTCATATACAGGTGATAAAAATGTACGTACATGTAGCCTTAGAGGTCCATTGCGCCGGGTGCTGTTATTTTGTTTTACCTAATATTGCCTAGAAATCGTATGTATAGCAAATGTCAATATAATAAACTAATTCGTATTATGTAGCCATGAGTGAGCAATTGCAGTTTGAACATTGATGGAGACGATCCTTAAATCATGTTTCTAAAGTAAACCCAAATATTAAACTGATAACAAAGCAATGCCAACCGGTGCATTACACGCACCTTTGTTTACATTCATTAAGAAATTTCAGTATGTTTTATCTGCAGAATTCGGAATTCCATTTCAAAGGTCATTGGAACATTGTGCTATCTTGAGAAGGATGAATGGTAATTGTGTATAAATGTTCTTTATTATACGTTGTTGTATACTTGTACCTTATTCTGTTCTATACATGTAAAACCAGCATTAAGCACCATATAAACTCCATAATATACTGATATACACTTATATACATGTGATGTAAGATCACACATGTTTCATTCATGGACTTAACATTTCCAGGCCCCGAGAAGCACGAGGCCGCTAGAAATTGCCAGTTTACTTTTTCGTCTCTTCGTCCCACTGAAAAGATATTGAGTTTGACCTTTTTACGTTAACCCATTGAGACCAATGAAATATTCAACTTTGTTTTATACAGTGGTTGCATGTAAATCAGGATGATCAAGTGTATATATTGGGGGTATCCAAGCAAAGACGCCCCCCCCCCCCCCAATGAAATGCCGAATTATGCGATATTTCGTCTGGGCCTTCGTTGTTTGCCAAAGTACTCCGTTTGACCATGATCCATCCATAAATTGTTAAATGTGTTTTTGATAGCCAAAAGGTAAAGCAGAACAAATGAATTTCTTTCCACGTTTGTCATATCAGCATTTGTGCAATTTAAAATAACTTCATGTATTATCATTTTGTTTGGTGTGTCAAGCCAATTAAGATTGTTCAGGTTAAAAGGCACTGTGTTTTGTCTTTTAATGGTATTTGTTCCTGTACTTAGTTCCATTTAAGGGGTTTTAATGACTAGATGGAGGGAGATCTATGACATGCCTTTTTAGCGAGTGGTGCCACTTTTGTTATTAAAATATAATTGAGCCGCGACATGTGATTTCCAACAATGTGGCATTTTGACAAGTGTAGACTCAGACGATCCTGTGCAGCCTCCTTTTAAGCTTAGAAACTCCAAAAGATGTTCGGTCAGTAGCTTAACACTCATAGAATAGTCAAGCGACGAGCAAAGGCTCTGATCAGACTGCGCGTATGCGCAGGCTGGTCTGAGCCTTTGCTGGTCGCACATATCACATTGTTGGAAATACCATGCACTGGCTCTAATATATTATTCAATCAATATTCAAACTTTGTTCTTTTGACGACATTTGTGTAAGAATTGTAGTTTATTTGTTCATTACATTAACAGATGATGATGATGATGATGATGATGATGATGATGATGATGATGATGATGATGATGATGATGATGATTTGCTATATATTTTGTCACATGTTTTACACAAACTTGTTTTCAGAAGGTGTGGTAGCGCTTGGCATTGTTTTTATCAACGCATTTCAATCGGGTAAGTAAGTTGAACCTTAGTTTGCATTTCAATAAACTTTGAATATCATAGGTATATGTTTGGATTTTTATTGCTACTATCCACAATACATTGGTATGCAAACGTGCTTAACTAAATGCCAATTGTATATATATAATAACTTTGTAATGGCTAGTATGAGCTGGTACTTTTGAATGATACCATGTTGATTTAAGTAGACATAATCATTGAGCACAAATGCATTATCTTCGTAATTGAGTTAAATGAGAAGCTCCTTGCAGTAAAATCAATTTAAGACCCGGTGGATTCAGCTGCTGACTGTTCTAAGGCGGTGATTCTGTTGTTGCTGATTCATCGTTTATTGTTGCTCCCTTGCAGTAGGGTTTTGTGTGTGGTCATTGCTTTGAAGTGCATTTCTTAGTGTCTTTTCTAGTTTTTCGATCATCTCGCTGAGTGCATGTAGCTGTTTGTCTGTGTCACATCCTCACGGTGCCGTTTGTTTGTCTGTTGTCTGTGATTGAATTTCTTGATCATACTGACATAGTTTATCAGTTAGTGTACAACAGCCATATAAGCCAGTACAACATAAACACAAAATGACATGTAAATTTAATTGTAGGACAATGAACCCATTTTTCTCCATGCAAACCTTGGAGCTTTTGACCAGGGTGTGGGGATGCCTGAGTCTTTGCTGGGTGCACTTTTTTGTCATGATCTAGATCAGTAGTTCAAATATGTGGTTCGGGTTTGAACGCATGGTTATTTTTTCTGGGTTGAAAGTTTGTAGGATTATTCTTGGAGTTGGTACATTATAATAGCTTCTTTGTTTTATTTTTAGATTATCTTAAGACAAGGGGTCATTTAAACTTGAAATTGTTAGTATTTTGTATGCATAATGCAAGTTTTATGATTTTAATATCCAAAGTTCAGGATTCATCTACAACTTTCCCCCTTGTTTTCCCACAGGATTCCCTCTAGTTTGTTTGAACTGTGATGACGTCTCTCATCCACATTCTTGCAAGCATGTGACGGAATGCTTCCAAAATGAGGTATGACTATACTTTGACAAACGAATACTGTATGTTTTGAGATCTTTTTTGTGGGGACAAATTGTTTTGGTCTACTCGCTGAGCAAACGTGTCATGCACACCAAAACAATAAATCCACATAAAATATGTATATTCATAAACAAGAAATATTTTTATATGCCTTTAAAAGATAATTATATTTTTAGAAATATATCGTTAACATCAAAACATCATAATTTTTCATTTTTTTTTCAATTTGGTAATCAGTTTGGAAATGTTCGTGATTTAAGTTAAATAACTTTCATAGCAGCTTGAAAATAATCAACTGCTGAACCCATGCCAGTTTTCAGGAAATTGAAAAAAAAAATCTAAATAAAATCGAAGAACAGTTTTGTCAATTATGGTTGTTTTCAAAGAAAAGTCAATCTAATTGGATAAAGTTAAGTTGTATCAAGGTCTAAATAATTCACAACGAACACATGCAGTATGAAAATGAATCGACGAGTGGGAACGATGTTGCTACTTAAGTAGATTTAGGCTCTTGTTTATTTGATTTGATTCTTTACGTCCCAGTCGACAATCTTTCATTTACGTCGGGACGGGTCTTCCTGGCTTGAATCATTACTAAGCTAGGATTAATGTGTCTTGCCCATGGACACAACGCAGTGACGCCGTTGAGTCTCAAACCCGCGGTCCTTCTGTCTCGAGTCAAGCACTCTACCACTGAGCCACTGCCCTCCCTATCTAGGCTCTTGCTCAAGATTATACCCATTTTAGTAAAGATACATTTAATATAGGGATCACACATGTTTTTTCATGCATTAACATTTGCCGGGTCCCGAGGAAGCTGTTTGAACACGAGGCCGTTAGGCCGAGTGTTTAAACATCGTCCGAGGGACCCGGCAACTGTTAATGCAATGAAACAAACATGTGTGATCGTTATTCTTGCATATTTTACCTGATTTCAGCATGAACAGCGCTGAAATGGTCGCTTAAACATTAAATATCCCTTTTCTACACTTGATTTCTCAAAACAAAATGGCGTCAGCGTCAACTTTCGAACGTCATTACGTCGCCACAACGTCATATATACGCGTGCAATGTTTTCGCGAACGAAAGCATCGGCGAAATGATCAGTCACGGCCGCAACACATTCCAGTGTAACGTCATGCATGCAAATCAGGGCCCAGTATAGGCTTTTTCAAGTAAAAGCCATGTTCAAACAGCACGCGAATCTCATGATTTGAACATGGATTTTGCGGCTTCAAACAGCTTCGCGTAACGAATTCCTATGCAAGAATACATGATAATATTACACGCAACAAGTATCAAAATTTCACTGGTCCGTACATATCATTTCAGTCTTATTTTCGCTTCAATTGGTGAAAAAATCACAAAAGCTAAGCACACTGGCATTTGAGTCCCAAACCTCACTTAATAGGTTGACAGCTCCATCGGCATATCAACGAAGCTATAGCTTTGTCTCTGTTTATTCTTATAGGAACGAATGTCATCGTTATAAAATGATTTTTTCGATGGTGGCGTCGTTGTATTATTAATGTGTTGTCGATTTTTTTTAGTACATAAAGTACTGAAAAGTTATTACTAGTTGTGTGCATTATTTTTCCCTGGTAGCATCGTCATCGCAAAAAGAATTTTCCAATAAGATTTCCCCTCTTCCTTCCTGACCGGCTTTATGTCGTAACAATGTCGCCGACGTTTTACAATTACTTTGTCCTATAATCAGTATCCTATTTCAGATCTGTGGTATTGAAACCTTTATTTCAAAAGACGGAGACAAGAAATATAAGTTGGGTTGCTTTGACAAAAATGTAAGTATTTCTTAGGATTGTCGTTTTTAACTAACCTTAGCCATAGACTCAATGTGCGTTTTTATCCAGTCTTTGTCCAGCGTCCGTCTTGCGAACAAAATTGCCCTCATGGGGACCATACTCTACCGAACATGAAGGCACGAGCGTTTTAGATAAGAAATACCTTTAAACGATATCTCCTCATGCACCACTGGTCCAAATTCAAAATTATTTCACTGAATTGTTCCTCATAATACCCTCTACCAGAATTGCGTAAATAGTTCCGCCCCGCTGAACAAAATTTACACCAGAGCTGTAGATAAGAAATTCCTTTATACGATATCGCCTCAAAATAATTTCACAGAAATGGTCCTCATACTGATGCCTTCTGCCAATAAATCTTTTGTCATGCGTTTGGTGCTATCTGCAGTTTTTTTTCGAAATTAGCTATTCAAAAAAATATTTCATGAATATTACCAGGAGTATCAAACGGGACCGACGTACTGGGTACAAGCTGTTGGCCATGATAATCAGCAGACGACAAAAGTCGCCGATAGCATGGAAAGAGTTAGTACGTTATTTGTTTTTTCTTTATTTTGTAAGAACTGTGGCTTTATCCATGGGATCAACGCTTGCCATGAATGCTGCTCAGCTCCAAACCTCTGTAACCATGCTGGTTGCAATAGCACAGGTATGCATTCCTTACACAGCCAGGGATCAGCACTTGCTTACTTGCTAAATGCTAGTAGTTTTCTACAAAAAGCAAGTGGAAATGACTATCACTTACTATTTTAGCAAGTAAAAACAAGTCACTTGCATGTATATCAACCAAACGATGCAAAATAACATAAGCTGCATGGCAAACAGTGCAGATCCTGATCAGCCAGCTGAAGAAGCTGGCTGATCTGAATCCACACAATTTGCAAGGAAATCAGAAAGTGGGTACAGAAAGGTGATTTTCTCACAATCTATGCAATACAGGCCTTTATGTTGACAGAATTAGTTGGAATACTTGGGGGAAAATTGTTATAATTTTATTTTCAGCGAACAAGCAAGTTGATTAACACCTTTAGCAAGTGAAAAAATAGTCACTTGCTCTGATTAATTTTTTAAATTGATCCCTTACATCCTTATATGTATTATGAGCTAGTGCATGACATTTCGCAAATGCACATGCACGCCAGAGCTTTCGCTCATTTTGAAGCTCTTCGGCCAATGCCGTGGAATTAGAACCTAGTGTGTACAATTTCATATACGGTGATTATTTTTATATGACGTCATAATAACCTTGCCAACACAGTAACGTGCTCAAATACAACTAAAATAAAAGGCTACAACAGGCCAGAAAAATGCCATAGCGATATAAGTATTCTTTCATTAACCTGAATTACCAGTTTTATTTGGGCTAACCACAAGTGCTTCTTTACGCATATTCTGGGTAACAGCCTGATTTTGCTTGGTCCGAGGAGTTCGGAAAGACACGACCCTTTGCTGCCCAAAAACACTAAGTAATGATGTAGATAAAGATTCGGACCAACCTTAAGACATGTCAATGTATCTTGTTTCTATGTCTCTGTTCTTGTGCTTCTTCCTCTGAGAGTTACTGTAAAATCGGAAATTTTCGCGAGAATTTTATTTTCGCGAACAGCGTTAAAAGGCATATTTACCTCGTTGAAATTTCGCGATTTTGACACGATTTACCTGCATCAGTAGACGACAGATTGAACTTGACATTTTGCGAGGGTTTTATTTTCACGAAACTTCGCATTGGCGAAGTTTCGCGAAAATAAAATCCTCGCGAAAATTTCCGAATTTACAGTATATGTTGGTTTGTTGTCTGAACTTGTGGCATTTCCTGGTCCCGAGGTCATAAATGTTTTTTCATGCTCAACTCAAATGGGCATATAATCTATCCGGCTCATAGATATAAAAATGGCAACAATTGTTGGCATTTTTACAAGTCTAAGTAGGAAGCGCAGTGGCTCAGTGATAGAGTGCTTGACTTGAGACTAAGGGGCCGCGGGTTCGAGCCTCACCGGCGTCACTGCGTTGTGGTCCTTGAGCAAGACACATTTATCCTAGCTTAGTACTGGTTCAACCCAGGAAGGCCGTCCCTATTTAACTGAAAGATTGTTGATTGGACGTAAAGAATCAAATCAAACAAACAAACAAACAAAACAATTCAAGCAGGATAAATACATGAGCGTATCTTAAGCAGGAAAACGTCGTTGTGTTTCAGTATTTTATTTTCTGGTAGCAGTTGAAATTTTATGTTTAGCGGCGTTGTGCATGAAAAAAGTTTTCTAATCTAGGGTCCTTGTCATATTTATTGTTTTTGTGTGTAGGTTATCCATCGCCGAGAGGTCCTGTTTGCTACAACTGTAAGAACTTGCCACCTGAGGCACCGTGTCATCAGATAGGATTTTGTGAAACAGAAGAGGTGAGCATTGTATTATAGATTAACCCTGCCATGATGAACTTGGATATATCTAGCACCGAGGTTATAAACTTTTTGCGTGCTCAATTTAACTGAGCATGACATTCTACCGGCTTATAAAAACTAAAATGCTGAAAATAACTACATTTCTTGCTTTAAAACGTTTTTATCACGATATTCAATGTTAAAATGCCATAACACCTCTTGGTATTTTAGCATTTACGAGCATGATAAATTTCAGGTGAGCATGTAATTATTTTTTATAACATCGAGGCCTGGTTTACAAGCAATGTAGACAAACATCATCTCGCTTCTGAGATGACCACGTGCCTTATAAAGCACGACGTCCAAGTTACCTTCACCAGCATGATTGTCTTATAGTATGGACAACTAAGGCCCATCTATTTTTAATACAGAGCAATTGCAAATTTAGCGCGGTTTGAATTTTTAAAAATATTTTAACAGCCTAACCGAAAAGGACGGAACTCCATTTTGCCACTTACTCTTAATTCGGCTTATTGCTTCAACAAACTATACTGACGGGAAAAAGAAACGATATAGTAAATTTGTGTCATGTATTGTATGTGGCTCACAAACACGAGCTGCACAAACTTACCATGACCAGAATCTTGAGTCAAGCCTCGGGGTTATTTTAATTTGTCGATTTTGTTTACCAGGTGTATGTTGGCTAATATACATGTATACATTTTAAATGCTCTCACTATTTTTTTCCTTCCTAGTAATTAATCGCAAATTTTAGATGTAGCGTTTCTTTTGCCCGTCAGTAAAGTTTACTACGATATATTCACATTTGTTTATTATTTATAGGTATGTCACGATGATGCTATACTTCAGTTTCACTCGGAAACACTCTATTCTAGTGGTTGTCGCAGAAAAGACGTAAGTAACCAACTCTGGCCAGTGCACGGGTTTTCGGTACTTATCGCATCTGCGCAAGTGCCCCTAATAAACGCCACTGCTGACGTATCCAGCAGGCCTCAGACTTAATGACGGCCCTGGCGTGAAGCTTAAATCGGTTGGTTCGTGACTTTGGCTGGGCCCACCGACGCTTAACTTTAGAATTTCTTTAGCTGGGACTTTTTGTAAGTCGTGAGCCTTTTTTTTGTTTCATCATAGTGTGTTAATTTGATTATATATATTGTTTCTCTGTGATGACAGTAGTTAGGACGCCTTCATGCCAGCTAAACAACTTTTGTGTTTTAACAAATTAACAACAGAAGCTAGGTCGAATATTTGGTATCAGTAAAAAACATTTAATCCCACGGTAGCAGGCTGATATCCGTTTTAAGGTGGTGGTCATACTAACTTGCTTTTTTATGAAGGTGGATACACTTTATTGTATAAGCTAATGATATTTCAGACCAAGAATGAGTATAAAACTTAAAAAGAAAATTATCTAGTTTACATGTACTCAGTAAGCAAACTTGGCCATTATTGGCCTGCCAGTGAAATTATGATTAACTGGTGATTCGTTAGTTGGTCGTTTGTGACCCGAGACTGTAAACTGACTGGTTGACTATGCCTTTTCATTTGAGTCATGACATGTGATTTCCAACAATGTGGCATTTTGACATATGTAGACTCAGACCAGCCTCTGCGGCCTCCTTTTAAGCTTAGAGATTCAAAATGATGTTCAGTCATTAGCTTAAAATCATAAAATATTCAAGCGACAAGCAAAGGCTCTAATTAGACTGCGCGTATGCGCAGGCTGGTCTGAGCCTTTGCTGGTCGCACATATCACATAGTTGGAATTCTCATGTCATGGCACATTTGTTATCTTTTTAAGATGAATCTCTGTAAAGACAATGTCTACTATTATCATACAGAAAGCTGAAGTACTTACGCACACCAAAGAGATACAACTGAAACAAACATTGATTTTCCTAAATAGTGTCTCTTTTCAAGAAGGGGACTCTTCTTAAAGGAACTAATTTGCTCCCGGAGTGAGCTCCGGAAGCAAATTCTTTCTTTAAAGAGTAGTGCCAAATGGTTTGGAAACAAAAACATTTCCGCACCAGGTGATTTCCCTTGAATATGACAATTTGCATAATTCACATGCGTACCTGCGTATTAGAGCTATGTCCATGAAATGGACATAGCGAACAAAAGTGGAATGGTGCAAAAGAACTACGTGCATTAAAGGGCTTTTTGGCCCCAATATGATGCTAAAATATAAAAATTGTTTTTCATTAATTTGTTCTTATTAGTTTATTAGAACAATAACCAAAGTTTAAATGTCTAAAATAACTATGACTTTTACACTTGCTATGGTAACAAAAGTGGCCGCCAAAATAGTCTGAAAAAATGAAATCGGCCATTTTGGAGCACAGTTGAGAGGTTTGACAGAGAAATTGACATAGAGCACAAGCCAATATCAAAAAGATATTTTACCAGAAGATGGAAATTACCACGGCACAAAACATATTAAAAGGATTTTTTGGTATTTAGCTGTGCTGATATCTAATCCTTAAAAAATCCGTCTCCAAAAGCCTTAAATTTGGTCCGAAATTGCAATTTCTCTATTTTAAGCCTATTTTGATGGCCATTTTTGTTACCATAGCAACGGTAAAATTTAAATAAATGCCGATATTTTACACTTCAGTTATTCTTTTAATAAACCAATCAAAAGAAACTGGTGGAAAGCATTTTTCAGCTTTGGTCTCTAGAGGGGGCCAAAATAGCCCCTGAATGCACGTACCCTTTTGGTATCTTATTATCAACAAAAAGATTAAAGAAAAACACGAATGGGAGCGCAGTGGCTCAGCGGTAGAGTGCTTGACTCGAGACCGAGGGGCCGCGGGCTCGAGCCTCACCGGCGTCACTGCGTTGCGGTCCTTGAGCAAGACACATTTATCATTGAGACGCTTCTTTTGAGAACCCATGTGTGTATATAAAAATGGTATTACTAATCACTTGTATCTAGGGGTATGATATATATGATACTTATGTAAAAAATTATGCCTATGTGTATGTAGGTTTGAAAGTGTTCCATGATGTTTGTATTATCTTGTATACATGTGAATCATCTTTGTATTTTATACTTGTATTATTTTTGGTGGTAGCTCATAGAGGGCCTCATGGAAGATTAGCTTTTTTTGTGCTAAATGTGTTACCCTCTGAAAATAAAGACTATTATTATTATTATTATTATTATTATTATTATTATTATTATTATCCTATCTTAGTACTGGTTCAACCCAGGAAGACCCGTCCCTGTTTAACTGAAAAATTGTTGATGGGACGTAAAGAATCAAATCAAACAAACAAACAAAAAACACGAATGCTTTTCCAATTTCAGCATTGTGCAAATGGCGTCCCTCCCCCATTAATCGGTAAACGTGACATGAACACAAGGCCAGTGATTGCTTGTAATACATGCTGTTCAGGTGACTTATGCAATACGAAATGCAAAAGACAAGGTAACAGAAATAGTTTGTTTTTATCTTTTTAAAGCATTTAATGATGTTTATTTTTCATTTTGTTCATCATTAAACACTTTCTCTTCTGAAAGAATTACAGTCTGCGCATCAACATAGTCTGACCAGAGTCTTAGTTTTCCGTCTGAAGAAACGTTGGACCATTGGCTACCCGTAGAGCGCATATTGAATACTCTGATCAGACTGTCCAGACACAAGCTGAACTGCGTCTTCGATGGGCGCACATGTCCAGTAACTTAGGCTGCTGTCCGTTCTAAGGCGGGTGTTCTGTTGTTGTTGATTCATAATATATTGCTGCCCCGATTGTTTGTAGGGTCCTTTATTTGTTTTGTTATGCAATGCTAAGTGTCGTTTCTAGTTTTGAAATCACCTTGATGGGGAAGAGAGAGCTGGTTGCTTTACTTAAATTGTCTTCCTGATGTTTTGCGACTGTTATTGTTCTGTGGCTTTTCCTCAGGGTGCCGTGGATTGGTATGCAGTGTGTGATTGTGGTAACTCTGGATCATACTCAGTTAGATAACTGCTAAAATGTAAAGGTTATTGGGTGGCTGAAGATCTTAGCTGGCGCAAAGACTATCATGAGTGTAAATTATACCTGACAAATAAAGAAACGCACCACATAGAACTTTCCAAATCACAGGAAAATCACATGTGATAGGCCAGTTTTGTTTATTTTGGTGCAAAGGTATTTCAGGTACTGCTGTGTTACACATCTTTGCAATCAGGTGTCAAAATGTGTAAAAGAAAATCGGCCATGAACCAAGTGGGGGTCATCTTGTAAAGTCAAAGAAAATACGCGTTTTTATAATGCATTAGTTCAAGCAATGGGAATCGTCTTAGCAGACCAAATCATACTTGGACACTTATTGTTTTAAAATTCTATCTTTAAAATCATACGAGATTATTATACACTAAGTATCCCATGTATTGTGACTACCTTATTGTTACTACCCTTTGGATAACGATTCATACTGGAGATAAACCTTGGAAACATGTAAAGATTTCAACATTGTTTTAATCAATTTAAACTGTCCTAACTGATGTAAATGGATTTTGGAGTAGCACAAAAGCATCAATAAACACATTTGATGTCTCAAATAACGACATCACATCGTTTTCATACTTTACAAATGTAAAGCATACTCGGAATTTCATTAGACAGTAGCATTGAATAAACGCTTCCAAAACACGTTTACCATTTGGCTTGATGAGTTTTGTCCTACACTGGGAAGATACAGATACTCATCTACGCCACGCTCAAGTTTTAGTAAGATTTGATCTTATATTAATATTTCATGGCAACTTACATTTTCGTATCAAAAGAACGTAATGGGAAAAATCGTAGTGGTGTGTTTTTTTTCTTTTGTCGGGTATAGTATGTATTGGATCTTCTAGGCTCGGAATTACAATGCCTCCTTAAAGTTAAGCAAGACGTAAGTTAAGAATTGTTATTTCAACATGCTATATCAGATGCTAAATAAATTTCCTGGAATGATTTGGTATTTGTGTGTTATCTTCGGAAAAATTATATATATTTTGATTTTAATCAGTTTTAAACGTTATTTTTCGCATCCTGAAAAATCAATACTTAACTTAAGTCTTCATTAACTCTAAGGTGGGCCCTGGTGTATTAGATTCATATGAGCGATCGTCGGCAGCCCTTGTGGTTACTTGTTTTTTCTACTTGCCACAGATACATGCACAGATCAACACTCGTGTCATCTTCTGATGCAGCATTATGACGTATGTAGGTACCAGGACATAGCTAGCCAGTTCTGTGAATTATCATGTGGATTATGTAGATCATCCATAGCCTGCGAGGACTTCATTTCTGATTGTGATCAACAATCTGCTGTTATGGGGGAGAGCATGTGTATGAATTATCAGGTTAGTTATTTTGCTAATGAGCCGTGACATGGGATTTTAAACATTGTGATATGTGCGACCAGCAAAGCCTCAGACCAGCCTGCGCATACGCGCAGTCTGATCAGAGCCTTTGCTAGTCGCTTGAACATTCTATGACAGTAAAGCTACTGAACGAACACAATTTGGAGTTTCTAAGCCTAACAGGAGACTGCCAAGGCTCGACTACACTTGTCAAAATTTCACATTGTTGGAAATCACATGCCACGGCTCACTTTTGTAATCCGTTGTAGACCAGAAACCCATAAACGTGACCTTTGGCAAACAATGAAGACCCAGATGAAATGACGCATAATACGAATATAGCAGCTCATCAGGGCCGCAATGGTTGCTGAGACTAAATTGATCATTGAAGAGAGAATTACAATATTAGAAATTCTGACATGCGACCCCTCAATATATAAAATGAGCCATTCTAACTTAATATGAGCCGCGACATGGGCTTTCCAACAATGCAGTATTTGCGACCAGCAAAGCCTCAGACCAACCTGCGCATACGCACACTCTGATCAGAGCCTTTGCTTGTCGCTTGTATATTTTATGAGTGTTAAGCTACTGAACGAACACAATTAGGAGTTTCTAAGCCTAACAGGAGACTGCCCAGGCTCGTCTGAGTCTACACCTGTCAAAATGCCACATTGTTGGAAATCACATGTCGCGGCTCATTTTTTTATTCCTTTGAAGACCTGAAACCCTAAATGGGTACTTTGGCAAACAGTGAAGACCCAGATGAAATGACGCATAATACGTATATGGCAGCTCATCAGGGCGGCAATGTTTGCTGAGACTAAATCGATCATTGCAGAAAGAATTACAGTATTAGAAATTTTGACCTGCGACCCCTCAATATATACAATGAGCCATTCTGACTTGAGCCGAAGCATGAGATTTCCAACAATGTGTTATGTGCGACCAACAAAGCATCAGATCAGCCTGTGCATACGCACAATCTGATCAGAGCCTTTGCTAGCCGCTTGAATATTCTATGAGTGTGTAGCTACTGACAGAACATTATTTGGGGTCTCTGAGCTTAATAAGAGGCTTCACAGGTTCATCTGAGTCTACACATGTTAAAATGCCACATTGTTGGAAATCACATGTCGTGGCTCAAATTATTTGAAAATTACATTGGTCTGAAGTGGGTTAATCAAATGAATCATTTTATACGTATTGATACTAATACTGTATTCGACCGAAGCGTGCATGCTCTTAAAAGTGTATGGACCTATAATGTCCAGTCAATAAGTTGTACCCTCGTCCATTTATCTGCCTCTATATGACCACCACACATGTCTGCACCCTACGATTAATGAAGAATACACGGATATAAACTAGGTTAATAGACTCATTAACTTGATACTTAGATAGGCAGGTATAAGGGCAACTCGCCGTATGTCATCTTTAGCGTAGCGAAAACTCAGGTTACGCTTGCAATGGAAATATGAACGAACTTTATACAATGTATATGAATATATCGGTATATTACGAGCTATAAACTCAATCTTTGCTATATCTCCTTTTTATATCTTGATTTATATGTTCTTGGAGATGACTGTGTGCTTTGATTTTGTTTTATACTTTGTGTTCTTATTTTGTTTGCCCTTTTATATGTTTTACAAGCAGTAGAATCTAGAGCAAAAATAAGCCCAGTAAAACTCATTTAAATAATCTGGTAAACCCATCATGGCTATGGCTTCTGTCCGTTGGTAGGCGGTGATTATCATGCGCGATCCAGAAAGTTTTGTCACAGCGGTCCAACTTTGATGACGTTATTTTTTCTTTTTTTTAGTATAATGAGGGAGAAATACCACTATTACATGTAGCAGGCCAACACCGGCCCGCCAGAGAAATGCCATTTTAATCCCGTCGTTTCGCTGGCGTGCCGATTATGGCTCAACATTGAATGCTGGCTTGGTGGCTTTGTGATTTTTAAGGGATCCGGATCAGTGTTGCTAAGAAACCGTATATTTTTGTGATTTTCCAGGGAGGGGGTGGTTCGGATCCCCTGTTTCCTCCCCCTCTGTATCCGCGCATGATTATGCCATTGCTAATAGTTCAATGCCGTAGCTCCCATTATGTGTGGGCTTTTATTTGTCTACATATGGTTTCTCTACTCTCTATATAGAGGGTTTCTAGCATCTGGTTTGTCTACATATGATTTCTCTACTCCTCTCTGTACTACACTGCCTCATAATCTAATCAAAGAAAAATAACAAAATTAATTGAACAAACTTTTAACAGAGAGGGCTCACTTTTAATTGGCTTGAATGATAAAAATACCCTTTTTACTTCTGAACAACCTAAACGATATAAATTGTGGTCATGTCAGAAAGTTTGTGATGCGCTCCATTATCTTTTGGACAATATATTTATAAGATTTGGCTCGAAATTATATAGACAAATTGTAGGTTTTCCAATGGGTACTAATTGTGCTCCACTTGTTGCAGATTTGTTTTTGTTTTGTTATGAGAGAGACTTTATGTTGTCTCTGTCAGACAATAATCAAACTGATATTATTGAAGCTTTTAACTCAACCTCCAGATATTTAGATGACTTACTTAATATTGATAATCCTTATTTTGAACAAATGGTAGGTCAGATTTATCCCACTGAACTTCAATTAAATAAGGCGAATTCTTCTGATATTAAAGCTCCGTTTTTGGACTTGAACTTGTCAATAACCAATGGCATAGTTTCTTCTATAATTTATGATAAACGGGATGATTTTAATTTTGAAATAGTATATTTCCCATTTCTTGATAGAGATGTTCCCCGCTCTCCTTCCTATGGTGTGTATATTTCTCAGCTTATTCGTTTTGCTAGAGTGTGTTCTAATGTTGATGATTTCAACAACATAAACTTATTTTTAACTGCGAAGTTATTAAAACAAGGTTATAGATATCATAAAATTCGAAAAGCATTTTCTAAATTCTACCATAGGCACTCAGAGTTCATTGTTTAATACAACATTGGGTTAAAAACTCTTCTGCAACAAGGCATATCAGAACCTATATTTTATGGTGATTTAGTTTATAAATTCAAACACATTGTTGGAAAACCTAATTTTAGTGATCAATTCAAAAAGATAATTAAACGTTATATAAGGGTTGGATATAACTTGGATATCATGCGACAGTCTGCATGCCTGGTTTTAAACCCAATCACGGTTTATAGCTATGGTTTCCTCTCTAATTGCACGACGGTGGGTCAGGCCTCAGACTCAATGACGGCTATGACGTAAAGCTTTAATCGGTGGGTTGGTGCCTGATGCTTATCTGTAGCTGGACCCACCGTGGCTCAACTTGAAGTTTTCTTTAGCTCTGACTATCTGTGAGTCATGAGCCCTTTTCTTTGTTTCATCATGGTGTGTTAATTTGATAAGAGTGTTTCTCCATGATGATACATTATATTAATTAGATGACCTCCATGCGAGCTGAACATTTCTTGTACTTCAACAACAGCAGGATCAAGGGCGAAGATTTGGTACCAGTAAAATTCATTTAAGCCCCCCAACCCCTCCCCCCTGTTGGCTTAGGCTGCTGACCGTTCTAAGGCGGTGGTTCTGTTGTTGTTCACTTTTTGTTGATTGTTACTCCCTTTGTGGGAGTCTGTAATTGTTCTATGTTTTGTTGTACGTTACTTTATGTCCATTCTAGTATTGCAATCATCTTGATGGGGAGGAGAGAGCTATTTGCATTGCTTAATTTGTCTTCCTGGTGTCTCGTGATGGCTGAGCGGCTCTTCATCGCGGTACCACGGGGTTGTCTGCAGTTTGTGATTGTGGTATGTCCTGATCATACTCACTTACTATTTTTTATGTTTGTTAATTGTTTTGTAAATTTCTTCGGTCTACAGTTCCAATAATCTTGCTCATAAAGAAAAGAGCTGGCCCCGAGGTTATAAAACTGTTTTCATGCTCAACTCAGCTGAGCACGAAATTTTGATACTTATTAGCAAGATAAAACAACACCTAAGAGACTCAAGTAAGAAACTTCTATTTGGTCGTTTTTTTTAGTTTTATGAGCAGATTGGATTTCGTGATCAGTTTAGCTGAGCATGATAAAAGATTTATAACCTCGAGGCCTGGTTGCCTTTATGTGTGTGTTTCTTTGGTGTTTCGCTGTCTCTTACTCGTTGTACTGTCGTGCCAACGAAGAGTGACAGTGACGTCATAATCTGTTTACAAAGTTATCAGGACTAAGAATCGATAGATCACTTGTGTATTAATCCTATCCTGCGGATAGGATTAATACACAAGTAATAGATCGATTCGCGTTAGCTCAAGTGGAGTGTACAAGTTAATGGTTTACTTAACAAATGCAAACAAAACACGACGTCACTGTCACTGTTGGCGGGCAGGACAGTATATGGATTGGCTTGTGATATCTGTGGCATTTCCTGATCATACTCACTCGTTTTATTTGCAGCTAAGCTACATTTTTGTAATCTCTTGAAATTTGCTTTCAGAATGCATCCCGCCATGGATGTTTGAGATATTGTGGATATTGTCATACAGCTACACCACCCCCAACACAGATAAATACTACAAGTAAATAATTAAACTCATATTGAATACGTGTTAAAGCTGCATAGTCTGTAACTTTTGATCTTTTAGTTTTAGAACTAATGTTTCTATTTTTCAAGAACACAGTAAAATAACTAAAATTCAGGTAAACGTTTTACCAATTTCATAAATCTTAACAACTTATCAGTATCAAAACAACGGTATTTATGTTAAAATTACCTGTCTATAATTATTGGAGGGACGCAAATAATTACCAACAAGAGAAAAACACACCTGTTTTATACGATAATTCACTTTTCCGTGCAGTGTTCAGCTATAGTGAACAGATTTATTGTGAAAACATAACTTAATTCTACTTTTACAAATGATTTAAAAAGAAAATAAAAAAATTCGAAAAATGTTCACAATTGCAGACCTAGTCTCTTTAAATATTAACCCTCGTCTAAAATCTGCGTGGGATTTAGCCATTGTTATGGAATAACTAGATAAAAACTCTGGTCAGTACATTATACAGCTTTTATGAATGCTCAACTCAGATGAGTATGAAAGAACTTCTAGCGATAAGGCGTATATTTTCCCTAGTTGACATGATTACAAACACCAAATTTTCAAATTGCCCTAATGTTTTTAAAAATTGTGTAGTTTGGCAGTAAAGTATGCATAGTAGGCAACAAAATACGTTTTAAAGCGATTCGCTATTTACAATACGGTGTAAACGTGCACTTTCTACCCCCACCCCTCATTTAACGCCTTTATACTGGGTGCCGTTTAGACCAGATTTTGAGTTAACGCATTGCGAATTTTAAAAAAATAAAAGTGCTAAACTGTTAAGGATATAAGTGCTCTTCATTTCCAAAACCTTACCGTATTCCTTCTGCGCATGCGTACAAAATACACCTAAATTGTGACGTTTGTCATTGGAAAGATGAAACAGGTGTCTTTCAGTTTTTTTAGATGCTTTGCCCCACTAGACCCAAGATGCCCTTTGGACAACGACATGTCGCTATAAACATTTACAACATATGTAAAGGGCATTTATCGCTAGATGTTCTTTATCCTGCTTATAAATTTTAAATGCCAACACAATCAAATTCAATGTATTCTCTACATAATGTGTGGCAATCTTATATTATATATGCAAGATTCTCTTTTCAAGCACACAAAAACAATACATTATAATAAATGTGAAATATCACCAATACAGTAGGCGAACAGCCGCTAGGAATGTAACTGCAAAGGTTTTATATTTTGAAACTTTCACATGGGTATAACAACACAGTACAACAAATAATTTGTAAATTATTGTCAGTTATTTTTTAAAGTTACAATATTGATGTTCAAAAGCTATATCAGTCCTGAATAAAAATAGCGTACCAAGTCAGGAAGAGCACTTGCATTTCAGTTTCGTTAAAAACATGGGAGGCAAAGCCATGGCTAAAGCATTCCATTACATCTTTTAGAAAAAAAGTAAGTCTTCAGAAACGCTACCAGATACATGCTAAATTGATCCGAAAGTCATGATTCCAAGCCTGGAAAGTCTGACAATACTACTGCAAGAGCTTACTGACCAATTGATATTAAGAGTTTTATATGGAAGGTGATCGAGAGAGTAACCTGCAAGAGGTTGACACAGAAATTTGGGGTGGAAGTTGGAATAGCTTAAAAACAAATTGCTTATAGCAAACAGTCTTGAGTCATGAACCCTTTTCGTTGTATCGTCATGGCGTGTTAATTTGATTTGACTGTATCTCTGTGATGATACATTGCATTAGCTAGGAAGCCCACGTGGGAGCTAAACAATTTTGTGTTTTAACAACAACAGAATATAGGGCGAAGATTTAGCGCTAGTAAAATCATTTAAGCCCCCAACGGTGGCTTAGGCTGCTGTCCGTTCTAAGGCGGTGGTTCTGTTGATCTATTGTTTAATGTACTTCACATTATTTGTGGGAGTTCCGTGTTTGTCTTTGTTTTGTTAGGCATTGCTTTGTGTCCACTCTAGTTTTGCAATCATCTTAAAGAGGAAGAGAAAGCTGGTTGCTTTGCTATTATTGTCTTACATATGTATTGTTGCTATAAATGTTCTGTGGCTCTTCCTCACGTAGCCGAGGGTTGGTCTGCAGTATGTGATTGTGATATTTCCTGATCATACTCACTTACGTTCAGACCATGGTTAGACTTGGTTATTCTGTATCAGAAGCTAGGAAGCATAGACAGCAGTCGTAGAATTTGAAAATAGTCACAAAAGAATTTGGAGGGCTGGCTCACTAAAATAGTAAGTGTGTGTGATCAGGAATTACCACAATCACAAACTACAAACAAAGCCATGGCACCATGAGGAAGATCCTCACAACAATTACGAGACACCAGAAAGACAAAAAAGCAAAGCAAACAGCTCTCTCTTCCTCGTCTAGATGATTGCAAAAACTTGAATGGACACAAAGCAACATACAACAAAACATAGAACAAGACATCTGGTTAGGGATTCTGTGGTAGATTGTGGGTGTACATAGAGAACTAGTCATGATTAAGATCCTACAAAAGAGGGATTTGGTGTTTAAATAGGAGGAGAGTAGGGAGACAACCAACTATTTTTCTTATGCTAGGGTAAAGTCGGGTAAATTCGGACATCAGGTAAATCGGACACACACTTGCAAACAGTGTAAATCTAGATGAGACGGCTCCTTATGAGCCGTCTCATCAGGATTTTCACTGTTTGTTTAGTTAATTCATTTTTTATTCCAATATTTGAATTATGAAATAAACAAAGTCGCTGTCCGAATGTGTCTGTCTATCCGAATATACCGAAATTTACCCTAATATGCTGGTTTAGTGAGATAAGTGGGTAACAGTGGAGTTTGATTCCTTTGATAAGGACTATAAGTATCGTAAGAATGTAATGAGAAGGGAATGTTGGTGTTGAGGAGTTTACTAACACCAAGACTGAACAAGAAGATACTGTAGTCAGAGAGAAAAGAATCAATAAGTACTTTTTACAGATAATTCAGCTTTAGGGAATCCTGGGCAGACATGACAGTTGTACAGTTGTATATTTTAAAGGATACCAATCTTCCCTTTTACTACTTAAAAAGGGTTGTAAGTCCAATGCGTAATAAATACTCAGATAATTAGTTGGAACACAGAGATTTTCTTAGAATTTATGTCAGTTTTTGGACTTAAACTTGTCAATAATAAATGGCATAGTTTCTTCAAAAATATATGATAAAAGGGATGATTTTAATTTTGAAATAGTAAATTTCGCCTTGTTCCTCGCTCTCCTTCCTATGGTGTATATATTTCTCAGCTTATTTGTTTTGCGAGAGTGTGTTCTAATGTTGATGACTTCAACAATGGAAACTTATTTTTAACTGCTAAGTTATTAAAACAAGGTTATAGATATCAAAAAAATCGAAAAGCATTTTCTAAATTCTACCACAGACACTCAGAGTAAATTGTTAAATACAATATTGGGTTAAAAACTCTTCTGCCACAAGGCATATCAAAACCTATATTTTATGGTGATTTAGTTTATAAACTCAAATGTATTGTTGGGAAGCCTAATTTTAGTGATCAATTCAAAAAGATAGTAAAACGTTATATAAGGGTTGGATATAACTTGGATGTCATGTGACAGTCTGCATGCCTAGTTTTAAACCCAATTACGGTTTATAGCTATGGTTTCCTCTTTAATTGCTGGACGGTGGGTCAGGCCTCAGACTCTATGACGGCTCTGACGTAAAGCTTTAATCAGTGGGTTGGTGCCTGATGCTTATCTGTAGCTGGACCCACCGTCGCTCAACTTGAGGTTTTCTTTAGCTCTGACTATCTGTGAGTCATGAGCCCTTTTCTTTGTTTCATCATGGTGTGTTAATTTGATTAGAGTGTTTCTCCATGATGATACATTGCATTAGTTAGATGGCCTCCATGCGAGCTGAACATTTCTTGTATTTCAACAACAGCAGTATCTAGGGTGAAGATTTGGTACCGGTAAAATGCATATAAGCCCCCCGGTGGCTTAGGCTGCTGTCCGTTCTAAGGCGTTCTTGACTTTTTGTTTATTGTTACTCCCATTGTGGGAGTCTGTAATTGTTCTATGTTTTTTGTATGTTACTTTATGCCCATTCTAGTATTGCAATCATCTTGATTGGGAAGAGAGAGCTGGTTGCTTTGCTTAACTTGTCTTCCTGTTGTCTCGTGATTGTTGAGCGGTTCTTCCTCGCGGTGCCAAGGGGTTGCCTGCGGTTTGTGATTGTGGTATTTCTTGATCATACTCACTTACTATTTTGGACGTTCAGATACAATTAAAGGACACACAAACAATGTTTTAACTTGTCAACCTGCCATCATAGCAGAATTCAATAGGGACATACCGAGAAGAAAAAAGGAAATTTTTTCCAAGAATCAAATAGTGTGTGAATACATTATTAGACAGAGGAAGGTCACAAACTCTGAAACATACAAGGCAATGAACTGACTTACTAACGGGCAAAAATAAGTTACGCACCAGCTGTAAATTTCCCATGAATTTAATGCAAAGTATTTCATGTATGTTTTATAATAGCATTTGAATGAAAAAAAAATGCTAGCCTAAGGTAATATTTATAAATATTCCATAGAGCCATATGAATTTCATTTCTAATCATTGGCAAAAATATGGGCTTGTTATTGGTGCATATGTGTCCTATTTTCTATACAACTGTGAAGTGGAATTTACATGAAAAATATCAATATTTTCAAAAATGAGCTGACAACATGTTTGAAACATATTATTTAAAATAATGAATAAGATAAATCTAGTTTCTTTTGCAGTCGCAGGGACAACATACAATGTATAATATTATATGAAACCTGGGCAAAATCGCAGAGGTTTTATGGAGTAAGTGAGCATGATTAGGAAATACCACAATCAAACGCTGCCGACCAACCCGCAGCCCCGTGAGGAAGAGCCACATACCACTAAGAGTCACAAGACACCAAGACAATTCATATTTATTTATTTCAAGCAGTTGTACGTCTTCAAGTTATTATATGATATAATTGTATTTGCAGACACCTGCGTTGATCATGGTTCATGCCAGCTTCTGATGCGGCACTATGACGTATGTAAGTACCCGGCTGTAGCCAGACAATTTTGCCGCTGGTCATGTAGGGTCTGTGATGTTCCTACTATCTGTGAAGATACTACCTATGACTGTGATTTAACGCAGGCGTCAACTCAAGTTAATATTTGTTCAGATTATCAGGTAAATACCATAGGTCAAGATAAGCAAACTGTTAATGCTTAAAAGTGTTAATATTTTCTAATCTATCAGTTTAAACATATGCTTTGGGCACTCAAATAAAGCACAGCTAACTGAGATGATGCTTATCAGTACTGACAAAATATGTCATTTTAACTGGATTCTCGGTTTCTTCGGCTGAATTTTTAATGGTTTTGCGAAAGCAATTTGGATTCTTTGTACTCAGATCATTAAAGTATGGATATAGCACAGAACAGCTTTCAACAACTCAAAAACAAGGCATAATAACATGTATTCCCGGTGGCATAGGCTGCTGTCCGTTCTAAGGCGGTGGTTCTGTTGTTGTTGACTTGTTGTTTATTGTTACTCCCATTGTGGGAATCTATAATTGTTTTGTTGTACCTTACTATATGTCCATTCTAGTTTTGCAATCACCTTGATGTGGGAAGAGAGAGCTGGTTGCTTAGCTTAGTTTGTCTTCTGGTGTCTCGTGATTGTTGTGTGGCTCTTCCTCGTCGTGCCATGGGTTTGTCTGCAGTTTGTGATTGTGGTATTTCCTAATCATACTCACTTATTATTTCCTAAAGAAAATAAATCTTAAAAAAATTGAGAACTCTTACTCTTTTTATTACTGTATATAAAGTAGCTTCTGGAACAAAAGCAAATAGGATTAAATTAGTGCTTGACAAAATTATTTCTAAGGTTACAACATACTGAACAGAATGACAACGCGTTTACTTTTACTGATAGATTTTGAAAAAGCTTTTGATTCATTATCCTTGTCCTTTATTCAAAAAGAATTTACATTTCTTAACTTTTGATATTCAAAATGCAGATGGATAAAAGTATTCTATGATAGTATATCATCAGCAGCTATACAAAATGGCAATCTAACTTCTTTTCCTCAATTTGTCGTGACTGTCGGCAAGGTGATGCTCTGTCGCCATATATATTCATTATTTCTGCTGAGTTCTTTTCAGATAAGGTAAAAATAACAAATCAATAAAAGGAATACATATAAACCAATCAGAGCACAATATTTCACAATATGCGGATGATACGTCAGTGTTTCTTGACGGCTTAGAAAAATCATTGAAAGAAATGTTAAAAGAACTGGAAGATTTTGCAAATATATCAGACTAAAAAAATAATTTTGAGAAGACACAACTTGTATGGATTGGCTAAATGAAATTTGATACTTCTTCTATAAAACTTAAATGGAAACTTCTGTGGGCCAAGCAAACATTTAAACATAAAACTCGCGTAGAAACAACTGTCCATCTATTGTGAGATCGCAACATAACAAAAGATTTTCTAAAAACATTTTTATCATGCCGTCAAAGTTTCTATATTCATAGAACTGTCTGAAAACTATTCTTATTTGGACTAAAAACAGAGAAAGAATATCAAATGTCAATAAATTCATATTATTGTATGCCAAATTATACATTTACTGTTCCCACTGCAACAATCATTAAGTCATGCTTGCCATTTTCAAGAAAACTTTCATGTATCAACTGCACATGGAACTATCATAGATCAGTTACAATTTGGACAACTTTCAAAATGAAAGGAGACCTTATGAGGATCTACTCAATGATATAAATACATGTTAATTCCTTACTAACTAAATAAGCAAATTTTAATAAAATTCTAAAACCAAAGCCACTCTATATACTATAACAGTTATTTTAAACTATCTTCATACATGAAACCATTTGAAAAACAATATAGGGCAGACTCCGCTTCCAAACCTTCCAAGTCCCCATTTAAAGCTGTCAGGATTCACTCACATGCATACAAATATTTGTTTGGTTTAATTTTAATATGCACAGACACTCAGGGTTAATTGTTAATTACAACATTGGGTTAAAATCTTTTCTGCAGCAAGGCAAATCAGAACCTATATTTTATGGTGATTTAGTGTATAAAGAAGCCCTAGCCATAAGGCGTATATTTCCCTAGTTGACATTATTACAAAAGCTAAATTTTCAAATAGCCCTAATGATTTTAAAATTCGTCTGTTTGGGTAGTATAATATGTATAGTAAGCATCAAAATACGTTTAGCAGAGATTCACCATTTACAAAGCCTTGAAAACTTGCGCTTTCTACTCCCACCCCTCATTTTACGTCTTTATACCGGGTGTCGTTTAGACTAGAATTTTAGTAAATCCATTATAGGTTTTTAAAAAGTAAAAGTACTAAATTATTAAGGATATAAATACCCTTCGTTTCAAAATCTTTGCAGTATTCCTTCTGCGCATGCCTACGAAATATACTTAAAATTGTGATGTTTGTCATTGAAAAGATGAAACTGTTGCCTTTCAGTTTGTTTTTAGATGCTTTCCCCCCCCTAGACCCAAGATGCCCTTTGGACAATTGAACGTCATAATATAAATATACAATATGTGTGAAGGGCGTCTTGAGTCTAGGGGGAGGGGTTGTATAAGCAAAAGAAGACATCAATCATCTGACAAATATAGACCACTTTGCAAGATGTTCGTTTTTATTGTACATCAACTTTATAAATATATATAATATTATCTATCGTGAGAAATGTAGGGCGATTGTTTGCCTTAGTTTAACGGTCTATTTCCCACACATGTTACTGAATAGCGAGTACAGTTGATGATCAAAATAAATTCTCATTCAAAATGAAGTAGATATATTACATGCATTTAGGAAAACCCATTTTAAATACACGAACTAGCTGCAAGGGTACATAAACGGCTCGTCTATATGTATTTGTTGAGTGTGCCTAGTGTCTCCAGTCGTTATTTCAACAAAATAAAACGAATGTCTTATTTAGGGAAATTGCCCGCCTTATCGCTAGAAATTGTTCAAATGAATTGTTGGAAAATCTAATTTTAGTAATAAATTCAAAAAGATTGTAAAACGTTATATAAGGGCTGGATATAACTTGGATATCATGCAACAGTCTGCATGTCTGGTTTTAAACTCAATCACGGTTTATAGCTATGGTTTCCTCTTTAATTGCACGATGGTGGGTCAGGCCTCAGACTCTTTGACGACTCTGATGTAAAGCTTTAATCGATGGGTTGGTGCCTGATGCTTATCTGGAACTTGACCCACTGTGGCTCAACTTGAGGTTTTCTTTAGCTCTGACTATCTGTGAATCATGGACCCTTTTCTCTGTTTCATCATGGTGTGTTAATTTGATTAGAGTGTTTCTCCATGATGATACATTGAATTAGTTAGAAGGCCTCCATGCGAGCTGAACATTTCTTGTACTTCAACAACAGCTGAATCTAGGGCACAGATTTGGTACCAGTAAAGTGCATTTAAGCCCCCCCCCGCCCCGCCCCCCCCCCCCCCCCCCCCCGGCTGCTGTCCCTTCTAAGGCAGTGGTTTTGTTGTTGTTGACTTTTTGTTTATTGTTCTGTGTTTTGTTGTACATTACATTATGGCCATTCTAGTATTGCAGTCATCTTGATGGGGAAGAGAGAGCTGGTTGCTTTGCTTATTTTGTCTTCCTGGTGTCTTGTGATGGTTGAGTGGCCCTTTCTCGCGGTGCTATGGGGTTGTCTGCGGTTTGTCATTGGTGTATTTCCTGATCATACTCACTTACTATTTTTAAAGATATTTACAAAGGGGAGGTCTCATATGCGCCCACGCATGGATTTTCATCTAGTTTTACATGGTGAATACCTATGACCTATCAACTATAAAAATGCATTTATTTATTTCAATTGTGCATTTTAGGTCTCAGGAGAGCACCTTGTTTTACTCCATTTTTTCAATGACACCTGTATAAAATTTTGTCAATTTGTAAACATCAGTTTTATCGGATCTCACCCAGTTTAAGCTGGAATAGTGAAAGGACTCAATATGGATTGTTTTGATTCTATTTTAGCCTATAAAAACATGCACACAATTTTTTAACAAAATCTTAAAGTAAAAATTTTCAAAAAAATATAATTGAAATTCATGTGTATGCCAAATTGCGTCTACAATTTCTATACGTTCCTGTCCTTGTCAACCTATGATACTGCCTATAAAATTTGCCTAACATGTCTTCTGTATACTGAGAAAGTTTCAAAATTTTTTGAAGCCGGTAACAGTGCAGGAAAACACATTATATACATGTAGGTCATTTTTTGACATTTATCATAATTTAATGTTTGAGGCTAGTTTTGTTCTGGAACCATGTAATTTCGCAATGTTATTATTAAAAATATTATAAACATCGATAATAAAAAGCTATGCGTGTACAAATGCATATTTAATTTGACATTGAAACAAATCTGAGACTTGTGTAGCTTTAACAATCAGTTAGAGTAACACACAAAAAGTCTGCAACATCAAACTTCTCAAAATTAAGTTGAAACACATCAATTAATGGATTCAGTGCTATGATCTCTTCACCGAATATGTCTAAAATGTATTTTGATTTGTATTTGCATACCAATGTTTTATTTGACGGTTCAGTCTCAAATATTGCTAGACAAGGCAAGGCATTTGATCGCTTATTTCATTTATTTTGTCCCTTTGTAAACTTATATGTGATGTCATATAATGTAACTGACATTCATTCTACCTACAATGGCATGTGTCTCTAACCTATTTAATTTTTCTTGTATTATCCTTGTTTAATATGATATTAAGTTGCTAAGCATGATTTTCCCCTAAAATGTCAATGTGTTTGGAATAGCCTAGGGTGTAGCTTTTTATTTTAATACCAGGTACTTGCTGGGATTCTTTATGTACCATTGGCTGACTGTTGCACAGGCATTTAATATCTGGTAAATGTTATGACTGTTTTGAATTCATCATTTTGTCAATTCATTGAATACCAAGATGCACATGCAATCTTATTAACTGAAAGCACTGACTTTATTTTAAACTCTGTTTGCAATTTTACTACTTTTTAGAAAGAGTTGCACATAGGTTCTACTTTCCTAGTGTTCTCCTAGTATTATATATATTTGTAGTTTTAGTCTCGGGTTGAATATTGGCTTCAAGTTTTAATTGATTGCCAACTCCGTTGCAAGGGCAAGACTTTGGTCAGATTACCTCAGTTCCTGATCATTGTAACTTCTTCTTATACCGCCAGACCCTTTTTGCATTTTCACTTGTTTATATATTCAATAAGTTATGTATTCGTAGTTTTATGCTGAACACTATCTGGAGTTTCCATGATGTATTTTCAAAACTGGTTCCTCAATCAAGTAAATGGCAATTTAATCAGGGAATCAGTTATCCTTTGAGCGATCTGATTGTACTAGATGAACTTTAAGAAGATAGTGTGGACATTAATTTTCTATCCCATTTGATTCTTTGACTTTCTACAGGATTTGGAATATGATTGTAGGCACCTATGATTGTAGAGTTTGGTACTTGCATTCTTTAAATATTTCAGCATTTTGTGGTAGGAAATAATAAAGCAATAGATCCCGCAACTACATAAAATGGGTGAATACTGTATTTTGGCATTTTATTAAAGTGAATAACAAAATAAAACCATATTGTGAAGATTAATGAAATTAACTACGTCAAGAGGAGTTCGACAGGGTGAAATTCTCTCTATGTGGTCCATATTGGATTAAGAATGACAGCTTTGAAACATTAAAGATTCTGTCTTGCTCATGCAGGAAAGATGGCAACATGTTTTAAAGTATGAAAAACTGCAGACTGTGGTATATGATTATATAAGGTTGTAATATTTATTAAATATTTATTTTATCATGTTGGTGGTCAAGACATGATGAAACAAACTATTCCCTGACACAAATGAAATGAATGAATTATGGAGAATGACTTTTATTAGAGTGAATCTGGTATTGAAACCGTATTATGAAGATTATCAAAGTTTACTGTTCTATGAGGAGTTGGACAAGGTGAAGTTCTCCCTAAGTGATCAGTATTTATGTTATTATAAAGTTTTAACAATATTGGATATTCCATCTTTCTTATAGAAGAAAGCAAACACAAAAAACTTGCTTTTAAACTAACCAAACACTTAAATTCATTAACTACAATCAGTTTTTTTGCATTTCTGAAAACTTGGATTTGTAACATTCAAAGTTCTAGGACAACATGTTACCGGTCTTCGATTTTCTTGAAAATTTTAGCATTACATCTATATATGTATAGCATAATTTGAGAGTAAATTCATAGGTTGACAAGAACTGGAACATGCCTAAATTTTAAAACATAATTGTTAAAAAAATATTATGAAGCTGAAATTTGGGCACAATTCCAAACAAAATCATATTTTTCTGAATTTTACTTTACAGAAACTGATTTTTGTTTTATGCATATCTAATCAGTGATGATCTTAGATAGTTTTAAAAGTAATTAGAACACACTAAATGAAACTATAAGAGCTATGGGCGTCTTAAACTGAAGGTACCCCCATAAGCAGATGCCTGTTTACATAGCATGTCAATTTTTGACCATTTAAATAGGTAAGTGGGAAACTATATCACAAAGAGAATAGTTATATGTGAGGCAATCATTATGCATAATATTATAAAAATCCATGCGTGGGCAGAACCCTATGTAAATTTTCTATAGGGTGAGACCTCCCCTTTAGATATGGTATAAGTATATACATTTATTGTACAATGGGATATTATATTTTAACTATGTTATAATAGAAAAAAAAACATATGTCTGTTTTAACATATGTTTTGGGTGCTCAAAAGAAACGTTGCATTGCGACGGTAATTTTGAGTAACCACAGCATAAGTTTTGATTGAGAAATGAACAAAATAATAATAATTGTAATAATAATAATAATAGATTTTACTATTTCCTATCACACTATATGTTGTTGGTATTTGTAGCCTGATAATGTCGTTTATTGGAAACAGTGTAAATTTAGATCAGCCAGCTAGTCAGGATCCAAAGTATTTCCGCTCTGCAAAAATATTCAGCTTGATAAGTGTTAGATAACGCACTCTATGTACGAATAGCTTCAATTAGAAACCAACTCATTTTAGTTTGATAATTCAAAGTGAAAATCCTGGTTACCCAATGTAATTTATGCAAGGTATCATGCATTGCGATCCTGCAGAAAGTATACATTTAGTTAGTGTCTCATTTCAGTGTATTATTGCTTTGTTATCTTTCGTTTTTAGACTGCTCAACATTATGGTTGTTTGAGATGGTGCCAATTTTGTACATCCACACAAACTATGTTGACAACAGCATAGACAGGTAAACATACAAAACTATTAAACTCTTTCCTAGCTGGCGGCGACTTAAATTATCGTCTGCTGATAACCTTTACAAACAGTTTGGACCCCGATTAGGAACGAAAGAAAGTCGGTCCTGATCTGGGTTGGGTACAAAATTTTTGGCACTCTGCCTGTGTTCCTGAAGGAATGTTTAGAAAAAAAAAATTTTGAAAAGTCAGAAGACATCTAAAGCATGCAAAAATACCAAGCATGCTAAGAGCTTACTCATTAACTCTTTAAATCCTAGTTTCGTCTGCTGATAACCTTTGTAAACAGTTTGGACCCAGATTAGGCCAGACAAGACGTCGGGCTGGATCCGAATTGTTTCACACTATTATGGTATTCCTGAAAGATTTTCTTGAAAAAAGCTGATTATGAAAAACATCAGTGGACAGAAAAAAACATGAATAGTTTCCCAGGGAGGCAAACAGTTATGCGTTGTGCGGTTAATGATTTAGACTTATCCTTCCTTGATTCCCAGGAAGGCAAAGAGCTATGTGTTGTGAAGATTTTGACTTATCCTTTCTAGATTCCAAGGGAGGCAAAGAGTTATGAGTTGTGCAATTGATGATTTAGACTTATCCTTCCTAGATTCCCAGGGAGGCAAATAATTATGAGTTGTGCAGTTAATGATTTAGACTTATCCTTCCTAGATTCTAAGGAAGGCAAATAACTATAAGTTATGCAATTGATGATTTAGACTTATCCTTCCTAGATTCCCAGGGAGGCAAAGCGTTATATGCAGTTGATGATTTAGACTTATCCTTCCTAGATGCCTAGTGAGGCAAATAGTTATGAGTTGCGCAATTGATTATTTAGTCTTATCCATCCTAGATTCCAATGGAGGCAAAGAGCTATGTGTTGTGTAGTTGATGATTTAGACTTATCATTCCTAGATTCCCAGGGAGGCAAAGAGCTATGTGTCGTGTAGTTGATGATTTAGACTTATCATTCCTAGATATCCAGGGAGGCAAAGAGTTATGTGTTATGCAGTTGATGATTTAGACTTATTCCCAGGGAGGCAAAGAGCTATGTATTATGCAGGTGATGCTTTGAGCTCATCCTACCTAGATTCCCAGGGAGGCAAAAAGTTATGTGTTGTGTAGTTGAGGAATTTGACTTATTCTTACTAGATTCCCAGGGATGCTAAGAGTTATGTGTTGTGCAGTTTATGATTAAGGCTTATCCTTCCTAGATTCCCAGGGAGGCAAAGAGTTATGTGTTGTGTAGTTGAGGAATTTGACTTATCCTTACTAGATTCCCTGGGAGACTAAGAGTTATGTGTTGTACAGTTGATGATTTGGACTTATCCTTCATAGATTCCCAGGGAGGCAAAGAGTTATGTGTTGTGCAGTTGATGATTTTGATTTATTCCTTCCTAGATTTCAATAAATAGTTTTCTAAAGAAAGCAAACAAATAGTTTATACTCAGAGCAGCCTGTTCTGTGACCATTTTGTTGACACAAAATACTGTGAAATTGTGCGGGCTCGACGGAGACTTAGTTGCTAGCATATACAAAAATAATAAAACCTGGCTCCTTACATAAATTGTACAATTCTTATATTTTCTGCTTTAAAATGTGATATGATATTTTAATGCAATGACTGTTTCTAATTTTATCAATATTTAGAAAAAAGTAAATGTATGCTCTTTTTGTCAGAAGAAAAAAAAGCATTCATGTTAAATGCCTCTTTAGCTCTCTGTCTGCTTGCGACACGTTTTGTCTTATGCTGATAACGTTTCAAAACGGTTTGGAGTGGCCCAACAAAACGTCTGGAGTGATCTGGAATCAAACTGTTTAACTCTCTGTGTGTAATGCTGACCATTTTGTTAAGTGAAACCTTTAAAATAAATATCAGTAGACAAACTATTACCATGCAAACATACTCAGCATACAAAGATTAACCTGTGTATTTTTGCCTTTCAGGCCAGACAGGAAGAACTTAAAACTTGCGTGTCGGACATCTATACCTGCCTAACAGAGCTTTGTTATTCTGAGCAAACTAACAACTGTTTATGTTCTAATAATTATATCATACCTTGTTTGATAAAGAATAAACAATGTTGGTAATATATACAAATGTAGTTCAGTGTACCTTAGAAGTTCTATAGCATTCGTTTTCTTGTAAATTCATTTACTTAACCCTATTGTGTGCTCTACATTTAAGAGTAATTGAAATGGATGTAAGATACGATAGCATACACGTTCAAAATAATCAATTTTATTCCTTACATTTGAATCATAATCTAAAGCTATTGCCATTTCTGTCGAGTTTTCTTATTGACTTGATAACATCGTTTAATTCTGAGAAAGTAAAAAGTAGTAAGTGAGTATAATCAGGAAATACCACGATCACAAACAGCATACAAACCCGTGGCATCGCGATGAAGAGCCACACAACAACCACGAGACATCGAGTCGACTAAGAAAGCATAGCAACCAGCTCTCTCTTCCCCATTGAGATGATTGAAAAGCTAGAATGGACACAAAATAACGCACAACAAAAAAATAGAACAATCAGAGAAGTTTTATTTCATTACCCATGAGCAAGGTAAGAAAGACAGCAAGGTTCAGGAATCGATACAATCAAGTACCACACCTGTCCCAGGATACCATATGGGAAAGTAACAACATCACAATAAACATCACAAACAAGAGTCAAGAGGTAAGCATTTTCCCTTCAGGTGACCAGAAGGCAGCAATGAACAGATGCGAAAGCATGACAAACACAAGACATAAATAGCACAAAAGATCCACAAAAGAAGTGCCGCCTTGGAATGGCCAATAAAACTATTTTACTTGAGGGCTTAAACCGGTTTCACAGCGCGCCAACCTCACCCTTAGCTCAGATGTGGATCAAGACACTAAGATGATTGATTTGCATGAAAGACCCCTAATTTATTCATGCATCATCTCCTAGAACATATAAATCAAGATATAGAAAGGAGAGAAAGCAAAGATAAGGACTCAACAGTACAAAAAACTGAATGCTGGAAGAAAAAAATCCAATAGGTACTATTAACCCCAGAGGGCCTTAAAACAGCCAAAGCACAGGTCCCTACCATCTCATCAATAGATAAGTCTTAGAGTCGGAACTGTCATAGAGTCAGAAGTCCAGCCAACTGGCTAACTTTATGTGGCTCTGTTTTTGTTAATTTATTGTCTATTGTTGCTTCCATTGTTTGAGGGGGTTCTTTTGTTTTGATATGCAGTACTTTATGTTCTTCTATTTTTACAACCATCTTGATGGGACCAGAGAGCTGGTTTACTTTATCTGTCTTTCTTGTGTCTTGTGATAGTTAGTGTTCTGTGGCTCTTCCTCAGGGTGCCGTGGGTTATTCTGAATTGTGTAATTGTGGTATTTTCTGATCATACTCATTTGCCTTTTTAAATGTGGATTCAGTCTAATAGAGAAGTATTGAGATAGCTCTCACAATGTTTATTTTAGTTTCGTGGCTCATTTTTAGGTTTTTGTTAGCTCTGACTATATGTGAGTCGTGAGCCCTTTTCTTTGTTGCATCATATCGTGTTAATTTGATTTGATTGTTTCTCTGTGATGATACATTGCATAAATTAGGAAAAATAAGAAAGGGTGCAAAGATTAGGAATCGATACAATCAAGTACCACACCTGACCCAGGATACCAATGGGAAAGTGACAAACTCATAGACGCACAAACGAGAGCCAAGAGGTCAGCCCTTTCCCAGCAGGTAACCACAAAGCACATAAAACAGACGCGCACAAAGGCATTGCAAGCACAAGACAGAAAAAAACCCATAAAAGAGCCACAAAAGAAGTACCGCCTTGGAACGGTCAGTAAAATTATTTTACTGAACCGGTTTAAAGGCGCCAACCTCACTCTTAATTCTGATGTGGATCAAGACACATATATATTTGGTTTGCATGAAAGAGCCCTAACTTATCAATGCATCATCTCCTATATGCGAGCTCTAATATGTTTTGTTTGATAACAACAGAATCTAGGGCGATGGTTTGGGTCAGTAAATGCATTTAAGCCCCCAGTGGCTTACGCTGCTGCCAGTTATAAGATGGAGGTTCTGTTTTTGTTGATTCATTGTAACTTGTTGCCCCAATTGTTTGTGGGTGAGGTCTGATTGGTTATGGTTTTATTATGTAGCACGTTGTGTCCTTTCTGTTTTGGAGAAGAGAGAGCTTTTTGCTTTACTTTAATTTTCTTGCTGATGTATTGTATATGTTAGTGTTCTGTGACTTTTCCCATGGGTTTGTCTGCAGTATGTGATTGTCGTATTCTTTGATCGTACTATACTCACTTATATTTTTGAAGATTATTGATATATATTGTAGTATGCAGCTGAATTTCTCTCAAACCACTAGTATGCATTTTTTTTAATAATAGATAAACACTGCTTAGATTTATGATTGAAATGCGGGTATCTTTATTTTCTGAAGGATATGATACAATTGCACAGGGCTGTCAATTATGTGTTTCCAGGTTTATCTCAGAATGGAATGTTGGTTTCTTTACTTCCGCTGTGTTCCTACCGTATGTGGATGTGTGTGCGCGTGCGTGCGTGTGTGAATGCGCGCTTGTGTTTGTGTCAGAAGAAACAAGGATGAATATTTGTTATTTAAGCGGTAAAATATATTCAAGCCCCATGGTCGTTCGTTTAACTTCCATTCTATGGCGCAGACTGTGTTGTTTGTTGTTGCTCACATTGTACATGTGTTGTGGTTTGCGTTTGGTTCTTGTGGTGTGGTTCTTAGTGTCTTGTCAAGTTTAGCACTCATCTTACTAAAAAAAAGAGAATACTAGGTGAGTGTCTTTTGATATTAAGTTTACCAGGCGAGGCTTTGAGAACGCTTGTTGACATCGTGAGGCTTGCCGAGCAATTCAACATGCGTTCTCAAAGCCGAGCCTGGTAAACTTGACATTAAAAGATGCGAACCTGGTATTCTATTTATCAGCTTTATACCATTTACAACGTTTATGAGGCAACATGCACCGCTGCAGTTAAGATGAATGGTAGCTGATAAAAATGGACTGTCTGTGTTTTGTGTTGCTTTCTCGCGACGCATTGGGAAGTTCTGTGTAGATGGTCATATGTTTAGAAATATTGTCTTAGCATAAAATATGTTAAATGTAACTTTCCATATCATTGTTCCATTCCTTGGTGCGACAGGTAATACATAAGCGCCCGTGAGCATCCATAGAATGATACATGGTGTACATGTAATCCTAAGTGACTCGTATGTAAAACAGTGTAGCCGAAGCTTCACTTTATACTTGGTAACTGATATATAAGCATTTACAGTATCAGTTACCTCTCATATTAACTGCATTGTTGCGCGTTGCCTGAAAAACTTTGTCTATCTCAGGCATGTGCCTTTATCAGGTCATGATGATGTTGCAGCTTTGGAATGGCGTCGCTAATGACGCTGAATCAACACAAAAATAGAAATTTACGTCATAATCGCTAGTTTGAGTGAATCAATGGAAAAACTGATAAATTCGCGTCTTTTGATATCAGGTTTAACGGACTCGGCTTTGAGAACGCATGTTGAATCCCTCGGCAAGCCTCGCGATGTCAACAAGCGTTTTCAAAGCCTTGCCTGGTAAACTTGATATCAAAAGACACTTACCTAGTATTCTATATGTATTGTTTTGGGGCACTCGGGAGGTAGCAGGACACCGCTGACTATATGTATGTGGGATGGAGCATAAAACTGCTCTATGCACCATTTCAAAGATATAACATTTCCCATCCTCTGAACCCAAATGGTCGATTTCTGTTGTTGCGTTTATTGCATTACTTCCGATGCGACGGCGGAATGCCTCCCAATAGCGTCACTTGTAATATTGTAAAATCGGGAAGTCCGGGAACATGTATCGGGTTCTATTTTCGTGAAACCTGGCTGATATAAAGTTTGGCGAAAAGAAAACCTTTGCGAAATGGCGAAATAACTCGGCTGTTTACTGATGTATGTAAATTGTGTCCTTGTTGCGAATTATTAACAATGCAAATATGTCATTTAAACGTTTTTCGCAAAAAATAGAACCCTCGCGAAAATGTCTGTGCTTACAGTGTTGAAGGCAAAAGTGGCCTTTCTAGAGGATACATAGGGGATCTTACATGAGTGCTCGTGTTTTATTGAATTTATTTAAACGAGTTTGGGAAATGAGATAAAATACGAGGCTTGTCGAGCGTTTTATCGCTTTTACAGGAGCATTAATTTTAGATTATATTTATCATATGACATTAGGATGACTAAAAAATCGCTTTTTTGCGTAAAAACGTCAACATTTTACTACCTTTTACGAAACATTCTAGTCCCAGACAGCAAGGGAACGTTTGGTCCACGTTGGTAGTCGGTGGAAATGTGGGCGTCGACATGCCAACGTTGGACCAACGTTGAACCGATGAAAAAATGTCAACTATTTCTTTCACAAGATTTATTAAACAACGATGAAATATGGCAAATATCCTATGTATCTATATTCTGAATAATGTTTTTCACTATAAGACACCTGCTTAAAGAAGTGTTTTCAGAGCACGATACATTGGGCCAACGTGGCCTTTGCGCGGCGATGGAACCACTATTAGATGCAAAATTATGTAAATGAATCGGTTCCATTTACATTTATAATTTTGTTAAAAAATTGAATATAGTTGACAAAAGGTGGCAGTAACAAAACTTGTTAATTATAATTCGACATGTTGGAACAGTCGGTAAAGCGTGGGTTTAGCTTGGGTTTACCAACGCAATGCCCACATTATAATTCAAAATAACTATTGCATAATTGCCTGATATTCATGAATATAAATGTAACCCGCAGAACCTAAAAATAAATTTATAGTCTTATATTTCTTTCGCCATTTTTACTATTTTTGTAACGTTTCCTGTTTATCTTTCGAAAATGCATCATCAAAATATAGCACCTATTAATCGAATAACTGCTTAATACAGTAACAATATAGTATATTCAAACTTGATAGGCTCCCTCAAGCTGCGTGCGATATGCGGTGGGAGTAACAGAGTTGTGCCACTACCACACTGGCCATCTTCTATAAAGATGAAATATACATGTACAACATGTAATAAATAAATATAATTGAGCCGTGACACGTGATTTCCAACAATGTGGGCATTTCGACAAGTGTAGACTCAGGCGAGCCTGTGCAGCCTCCTTTAAAACTTAGAACCTCCAAATGGTGTTTGGTCAGTAGCTTAACACTCATGTAATATTCAAGCGACTAGCAAAGACTCTGATCAGACTGCACATATGCGCAGGCTTGTCTGAGCCTTTGCTTGTCGCACATACCACTTTGTTGGAAATCTCATGTTTCAGCTCATTTTATTTTGCATACGTGGGTATTACATCGAACCGACATTATACCATAAGTTGGCTCGACGTGGAGCCATCATGTTTGTCCCACGTTGATCCCACGTTTGTCCCACGTTGATCCCACGAGCAAAGTTGCGTTTGACCGATGTGGATTGTTAACGTTGGGTCAGCGAAGCGAATGTGAACCGTCCACATTTGGCCCAAGTGGGCCCAAAATATCAATGGTATCAGGGATGTACGCCATTACGGAACGTTACGAAATCTGTAAACCATTAGGGGTTTTTGCTTGTTTGATTTGATTCTTTACGTCCCATCAACAACCTTTAAGCTATAAAGGGACAGGTCTTCCAGGGTTGAACCAGTACTAAGCTAAGAAAAATGTTCTTGCTCAAAGACACAACGCAGTGACGCCGGTGAGTCTCGAACCCATTAGTGGTTTATCGATTTTATTTCATGGCGTTATATCACCCCAGACGCAACGCCATGTGATAAAGCAGCTTACAGAGACCTTCGGTTCATACCCTTAGCCGTCAGCTTCTACACATGTGTGGCGGTTTTATGTATTTTCTTGCAAAAGTACCGAACACATTTCTCCAAACATCTGTTTCTCAGGGCACATAATGAAACCTTACAGACGGCCTTCCAAAGAAAGCTTAAGTCGTAAACGCAGATCGATAAACGGAATAAAAACGTTTAAGAAAACATCATCAAATACATGGATCACAAATATTTCTCATAGATTAACATTTGCCGTGTCCCGAGAAAGCCAGTTTAACAAAACAGTTCAATATTTTCCGTCAGACCCAACAAGTGGTAATGCATTGTAGCACATGTGTTACCATTATTTAAACTAAAAGTCGCAATATGTACGATCTTTCTTGGATACTTATAATTAAAAGATGTTGCAGACTAATAATACTAAAGCACACCATCAAACGGGTGTTTCTAATTTGGATACTAATTTCTTTAATGTTAATACTATACAGTTTTTTGAAGACGCAAACAGATAGTGAATACCAAGTACAAGGTAAATTTCAGAATGTTCTCTCTCTCTCTCTCTCTCTCTCTCTCTTTCTCTCTCTCTCTCTCTCTCTCTCTCTCTCTCTCTCTCTCTCACACACACACACACACATACACACACACACACATAATACAGTCGTCTTACGTTGGGATCACGGGACGTTGATTGATCGACTCTCACACCTCGTTTGATACATTGCGGTCCCTCGTCACTAGAAAATCTACTAAATTTCCCCCGACCATATACGGACCAAACCAGCCTGCTCAGCTGCAAAGACTAGCCGGAATATCGATAGTGTGTCTGTGACAAAATTCCAAAATCTGAAAAACTCAAACGCTAAAATATAAAAATGCCAGTAGTTTAGTATGAAACACCATTCACAAATGTGACATACTCCATGAAATACACAGTGTAAAGTTACAACCCCAAACTATGACCTCTCGCAATGGGCGCAGCCATCTTAAGCTGCTGCCTTGAGTGTAGGCTTCAATCATCAAACGCTTTAGCCTTACGCAATGGCCACAACCATGTAAAAATACAAATAAAAGCAAAGTATTGAAACTTGTGAAACGTGTGGCTGTCAACGCTTCTGCGGCGATTTGGAATAATTGTAGAGAGGTGAGCGTAGCGGAATCGCCGTCCAATGGAATGGGGGGGGGGAGTGAGGGGGGGGGGGGGCTAACCACTATGATGTAAAGCTATTAGCTGTGGCATTGGCCACAATCATGTATTGATAGACTTTTCGTTTACTGTAAAGGCGGCAACTTTAATATTCATATCTGGGAGTGGTTCGGCTATTTCATCTGCTAAACAAGGGACATCAGGTTCTTTTTATAATTTGGTGAAGAATAAATAAGTTGTTTAGGCCGCGCAAACGTGCGAGCATTTCATGGAAATACTAACCGTATACACACTGAACTCACATTTATTAACCCTTAAAGCGCATAATCACAAAATGTATGTTTTTTGTATTCCACTAAAATATTTGAAGCCTCGTAGACAAACAGTGTGGACCCAGAGCAGACTGCTAGGTCCACAATGTTTACCTCTATGCGTATGTTAAATAGACATTTTCAGATGCAGATATTTTGCTGGCGTTTTAAGGACTGAATAATGTGTTTTTCGTCTATACTGAGGCAATGGCGCAAGATGATACAGTTACTTAAGACCACAACTCATTTTCAGCTTTTACCTATGTCTAAGGTTGATCAGTCCTAATTACGCATTCATGAGGTGCCACCTTTACGGTACCCAAAATGTCATATAATACAGGTATTACCTGTATTATTGACCATAAATAATGTATAGTTATTGGTCAATTTTGACCTCAGACGGATCAAAGGTCAGACGAGTCTACTTCGGAGCACGAGTAAGGTAAATAGATTAAAACGGTTATTTCTCCCCTAATACTTACTTGCTCGTGCTAACGACGTAAAAAATCCAATAAATATGTAACGACATGGCCAATAGAACAACTACATGCTTAGTCGAGCGGTCAACGTCTTGAATCGCAAATATTCCCTGGAAGGTTGCAGAGTTCGAGTCCCAAACATCTGTTTTATTAACATATCCCTTTTTATGGGGGGGGGGGGGGGGGGTAGTAGGATAGGTAACTCTACTACCTTCGGGTACCAGTGATATGACCCTTTAGTGCATTGTAATTTTAATGTAAATATTCGCAAGTTTGGCGGGAATTGCGGCCCGCGGTTCGGAAATTTACTATATTTTTTACTGCTATCATCAAAACATGATGAAGAGCTACGTGCATTAAGAGGCTATTAATGCCCCCGTAAGATGCCAAAAAGTAAAATATGTTTTTCACTAATTTCTCTTATTAGTACAATAGCCCAAGTGTAAAAGTCTGGTATTGATTCGACTTTTACCGTTGCTATGGTAGCAAAAATGGCCACCAAAATAGGCTGAAAATATGAAAGTGAACAAATTTTAGACATTTGACAGAGAAATTAACATAGAGCACACACAAATACCAAATAGATATTTTAACAGTTAATGTGAATTATCACAGCGCACAACATATTAAAATGTGTTTTATGTATTCGCTTGTGCTGATATCGAATTTTTAAAACAGCGGTCTCCAAAAGCCTTAAATTTAGCTCAAAACGACAATTTAGTTTAAACAATATTTTATTTGTAAATAGACATGTATATTACAGTACAGAAATATCATGGTACATGATCTGACAGTAAGCAAGCGCTTATATTATAAGTCATCTCCTGCTACAAGTGAGATCATACAATAGTACGTAAGAATGGCGGTGTCAACAAATATACGTGATAAATACAAGCTTGAGAACAAGAATAAAGAATGACAAAATAAGCTCAGAGCTTAAGCTTCATCTGCTAGTTGGTATTCTTGTGTTACTAAGGGCTAGTTTTGTGTGTGTAGAGAGAGAGAGAGGGAGAGAGAGAGAGAGAGAGAGAATTTATGTCCAGCGTATGCTGCGATTCTGTAATATGTCAGCTTGTAATATGGTATTGCATTTTCTTGGACTGTATTGGTTTGTACCCCTTGCAAAAGATCCCTAGTTGTATAGTTGTTAAGATTTTCTGGCAAATATCTTTCTGTTACGTTTGCATATCTTGGGCAGACAAACAGGTAATGATATGAACTCTCAAAAGCTCCGCATTGGCATGTAGGTCCAGGAACAGGGTTATTTCTATATAAGTGTGAATTAAGAGAGCTGCATTCTAATCTCAAGCGTGTATGTAGTATTTGACCTTTACGCGTGCCTGCATTGAAGTATATTGGTGTTTTGTTAAGGTCTCTGTTCAGACGATGTTTAAAAGATGCGACGGATGGAGCTTGCTTTGGTTCTTCGGGCAGGCTATTCCATGGCCGAATCGTCGAAGGAAAAAAAAGGAGTTGAAATATAAATTTGTGTTCGCGTGGACTGTACGAAAGTCGTTTGCGTTTCTGAGGTTGTAGTCAGTGGTTTTCTGAATCAATGGAGGGACAATATCAGTGAGATATGTGGGTGTAAGACCATGAATGATTTTGTTAAAGATGATAAGTTTGTGCTTATTGCGACGATCTTGAAGTGATTCCCATCCTAGGTCAGATAATAATAGTGAGATGCTACACAGTTTTGTATCTCCTGTAATAGTTCTTGCTGCTTCAATGTGAATAGCATCGAGTTGCTTTTTTGATTCAGTTGTGGCATTGTCCCAAACCGAGTCACAATATTCTAGCAAGGGACGTACGAAAGATATGTACATTTTTTCCAAAGATTTTCTGCTGACTCTAAACTTAAGTGTGCGTAGTAGATTTAATCGTGTCGAAGCTTTTGAAGTTATTGTTTGTATATGTTCTGACCAAGTACATGTGTTTGAAAAAGTAAGTCCTAGGTATCTACATATATGTGTGTCTGTCTCTGTCAGCATGGTGTTATTCATGAGTAATGGTGGGTGTAGTGGACGGTACAATGTACGAGAAAATATCATGGATAATGTTTTTCGTGTATTTAAAGCAACCAAACATGCGTCTGCCAAAGGTCTAATGGAATTTAAGTCTACGTTAAGATAGTAGGCCGCCCCATCTGGGGAATCAACAATGATGTATAAGCTGGTATCGTCTGCAATTTCGACAATTTCTTTATCTTAAGCCTATTTTGTCGGCCATTGTTTTTACCACAGCAACGTTAAAAGTGAAATAAATGCCAGAAATTTACACTTATAAACCAATTGGATGCTTCTTTTTGGCTCCAGAGGGGGCCGGATTTGCCTCTTAATGCACGTAGCTCTTTTATTTTGAATACTCTGTGGCAAATTGTATCACCTTATGCATTTTTAGTATTGATTCATTGCGAGGAATTTCGCCTTCAACCTTACTGCTGTCAAGAACCCCTGGTGACTGGGCGAAATGCGTCGAGCATGTTTTGTCAGTAGAGCGGGTGTACATACTGGTTAAAGGAGATCGCGGCAGAGGAAGATCATGAGCCAGTGATGATTAATCTGCACCGGGCTCCGCCTACAGCTCTGATACTGACACTGCCAGCGAGACAGAGGGCATGTGCAATTAATTGTATCTGAAATTTATAAATTATGAAATAAAGTATATACCATGATGAAAAAATACAGTAGAAAAAGAGCTAAAATGAACACGCACGCACGCACACACACACTTATATTAAAAGTAAAAAAGAGGCATGGCCGAGACTCGAACTCGCATTAAAGACAAGAAATATACCTCTACCTTATGAGAAGAGCAATAATGTATTGTTGCTTACATACCGAGCTACAGAGAAAGTTGAGTAAAACGTTGAAAGTTACCTATATAATCATGATAATGTATAATGCAACGCCTTCATGTATGATACCGCTTTATAACGGTTTCTACCTGTTTCCCCTTCCACGTGCTGTAAATTCGAATCGTCTGATCTTTTATCCGTCTAAGGTCGAAATTCACCATTATTACCTGTATCATAAATCACAACAATGTAGCTCCGTTAACCAAATTCATGTACAGGCTTTATCTTTATCAGTGACGCAAATATGTGCAGCTATTATCTTTATCGATGACACAAATTAGTACAGTTATAACCTATATCAATCAATGGTGTAACATGTACAGCTATTTATTTTTATCAATGACCACAAACATTTACCGCTATTATCTCTATCAATGACCACAAACATGCACAGCTATGATCTCTATCTATAAACACAGACATATACAAGTATTATCTTTTATCAATGACCACCCACATGTACAGCTATTACCTTTATCAATGACCAACAGCTATTACCTTTATCAATGACCACATACCGCTACAGCTATTACCTTTATCAATGACCACAAACATGTACAGTTATTACCTTTATCAATGACCACAAACATGTACAGCTATTTCCCTTATCAATGACCACAAACATGTACAGCTATTACCTTTATCAATGACCACAAACATGTACAGTTATTACCTTTATCAATGACCACAAACATGTACAGTTATTACCTTTATCAATGACCACAAACATGTACAGCTATTACCTTTATCAATGACCACAAACATGTACAGTTATTAGCTTTATTCATGACCACAAACATGTACAGTTATTACATTTATCAATGACCACAAACATGTACAGCTATTACCTTTATCAATGACCACAAACATCTACAGCTATTACCTTTATCAATGACAAATACATGTACAAGTATTATCTCTTATCAATGACCACGAACATGTACAGGGTTTATCTTTGTCAATGACTGCAAACATGTTCAGCGATTACCTTTATCTCTGACCACAAACATGTACAGCTATGACCTGTATCAATTACCACATACCTCTACATCTATTACCTTTAACAATGGCCACATACCTCTACATCTATTACCTTTAACAATGGCCACATACCTCTACAGCTATTACCTTTAACAATGGCCACATACCTCTACAGCTATTACCTTTAACAATGGCCACATACCTCTACAGCTATTACCTTTAACAATGGCCACATACCTCTACAGCTATTACCTTTAACAATGGCCACATACCTCTACAGCTATTACCTTTAACAATGGCCACATACCTCTACAGCTATTACATGGTGACCTTAAACACGTGCAGCTATTACTTTACACCAATCGCCGTAATCATTTTCAGCTACTACCTTTTAAGATGACCGAAAACATGAACAATTAAATAGCCTCGGGAAAAGAATATCTATAACTTTGATTTACTCTGAATGTTGATATATTAGCTAAAGCATGGTAAAAAAACGTAAGTGAGTATGTCTTTGATATGCAACAAGCATGGCATCATGAAGAAGCGTCATTAGAATGCAAGCGTCATTAGAATGCATTCATTATAGACATACACATGTAACCAATAATGCAGATCTATTTTAAATATAGTAAGTGAGTATGATCAGGAAATACCACAATCACAAACTGCAGACAACCCCGTGGCACCGCGAGGAAGAGCCGCTCAACCATCACGAGACACCAGGAAGACAATTTAAGCAAAGCAATCAGCTCTCTCTTCCCCATCAAGATGATTGCAATACTACAATGAACATAAAGCAACGTACAACAATACATAGAACAATTACAGACTCCCACAATGGGAGTAACAATAAACAAAAAGTCAACAACAACAGAACCACCGCCTTAGAACGGACAGCAGCCTAAGCCACTGGGGGGCTTAAATGCATTTTACTGGTACCAAATCTTCGCCCTAGATTCTGCTGTTGTTGAAGTACAAGAAATATTCAGCTCGCATGGAGGCCATCTAACTAATGCAATGTATCATCATGGAAAACACTCTAATCAAATTAACACTCCATGATGAAACAAAGAAAAGGGCTCATGACTCACAGATAGTCAGAGCTAAAGAAAACCTCAAGTTGAGCCACGGTGGGTCCAGCTACAGACAAGCATCAGGCACCCATTTACATATTCACGATTCTGGCTACAATTCACCACGATTCGTCCCCGCGTGACATATACTGTAAAATCGGGATGCATCGGGATGGATAAACAGAAAGTTAAGAAATCACTACGGTGTCTTGGGATGTTCCTACGGTGTTTCTACGAACCTACTACTGTACGATTCATGATGGTACTATTACGGTACTACTACGAGTCAGTCCAATGTCTCTACACTGCTACTACGAATCATGCCGATGCATCACAATTTGATAATCCGGGTGAATCGTAGCTCTACCGTGGCCAAAACCGTGACTCTGTAACTGGGGCTTAAGGTAAAGCAGCACATTCTCCTTGAGTTGATTGCAAAACTAGAAATGACGCAAACATAATAACAACACCCCACACAATAACCAAGCAAAAGGTGTGCGCCCAGCAAAGACTCAGACAAGCTTGGGCATCCCCGTGTTTCATCAGATTCTTCACTATGTGCACCAAGAAACACAGATCGAGGAATCGGTGTTGACAAGGTTTATATCTAAAGAGGTGTCATTGGTTTTGTCATGCTTCTGCCCATAATTTCATAAAGTGTCACATTCCTAAAACATACAAGGTAGAAATCAAAAAATAATGCCCAGGTCACACATTCACGGAAGCCACAGATACGATATTTATCATCCGGGGCAATCCGTATTGGTCCGTAGATTTCCGTATTGCATCCGTAATCACACGTAGTAGTACTTGTACATCCTTGACCATCCTTGACAAGTTTTGAACTTGTTCAAAATTTTACCACGGATCAAACAACCGTAGCACATCCGGCCCAAAATAAATATAAGACTAAGTAGTTCCGTCCTATTATTAAACTTTCTTGTATTAATGCGCATAACTAAAACAACATGGCCAATACGTATACACTGCAATGCACACAAGTATCAGCAGGATGGAATATGTTCACTGTTTAGGTAAATAACAGATGGATTCTATCCTATCCTCGGTACATGAATGTACCGGTATACATGTTGACAGGTTGACCTGTTGACAGGTCGACAGGTTGACATGTCGACAGGTTCACTGTTTATGTAAATTGGAGATGGACTAACAGATTGTGTACGTGTATACAGGTCAACAGGTCGACAGGTTGACAGGTCGACAGGTTGATAGGTCGACATGTTCACAGTTTAGGTAAATTAAAGATGAAGGATGCATAAACGGGTGGTGTACATGTACTGGTATACAGGTCGACAGGTCCATTAAGGAATAAACGGCAAACAACAGGGGTCACGTTTAGCCTGGAAGCACAGTAACGCGGTTTACTAAGGATGTGCTACAGTTGTTTGATCCGTGGCAAATTTTGAACATGTCCAAAACTTGTCAAGGATGTACAAGTACTACATGTACTACGCATGATTACGGATGCGATACGGAAATCTACGGACCAATACAGATTGCCACGAATGATGCCGGATCGTATCCGTGGCTAAGCCTGCGTCCAATCCGTGAATATGTGACCTGTGCATAAATTAGGAAATTGTCGCGAGAATTCTATACTGACGGACTTTAATTACGCAACACTAACTTCCCCTTATATCTTCCAAAAGACTGCTGAATTTAAACTTCTTTTGCTTCGATAATGTCATCATGAGTTGGCTTCTTCAGCAAACACTTTAATTTTAATTGTACAACTAAGTTGGACGAAGATATTTGCTCCGTATGAATTTAGCCATTTAAACATTTCTTAAGTAGAGGAGATTTTAAGCTATTGAATAAAAGGGTACACCCAGATAAACGTCATATACGCAAATAAGCTGTATCGCAGACCTGCCAATTAATATGAGAGTGATTTCTCGATGACTAATGAAGTCCATGATACAAATTTGACGCTTCTAGTGTTACTTGATTTAAAGATATAGGGAATCTTTCATTCATAAAATTTAGTCACATGAAACAGTTGACCCCTATCTCAAAAAGTTTACATTTTAATGCATTAGGTTCATCTTAGTTGGACAAGTTTTCATTGTTTTACTTACAAATGAATGCTCTTCAACATACAATCAAAATTATTGTTCTGCCTTCTTTTTCGAGACATAAATTAAAGTTGTTATACAAGTGTTGCGTTTTTAAAGTCCGTCAGTATATATTTGCGAAAAAGAAATATTTGCCACGTTAAAAATTCACGACTAGGGAGGGCATGATTTGCCTACATCGTTTAGCGACAGAGTGCTTTTCGCTACGGTTTTATTTACACTAAACTTCGCTTCTGCGAGGTTTCAAGAAAATTAAACGCTCGCGAAAATTGCCGAATTTACAGTATTATATAGACTGGCTCCATTACTTAAAACATTTTTTCATCAATATGTCATTTCATATAATTAGAGCTAGTCTAACTCTGATGGCTCTGTTTTAAGCTTAAAACAGAGCCATCAGAGTTAGAATAGCTCCAAGTATATGAACTAGCACATTGATGAGAACATATGTTAAGGACTGGAGTCAGTCAAAGTATTATAATGTTATTCTTACAGAATCATGGGCGCATCAAACGAAAAACCTTCGCTTTACCAAGATGCCATTTGGACCAGCTTATATCCTTGGAGTTGCTGTGGGTAATAGCTCAACAAACAACACGTGGGATATTGTCAAAGTTTATGGAACGGTAGGAAGTTTGACGAAAGCTAAGTTCTGCTGTGTAAGATATGGAAGTTCACGAACAGATACATATTACAAACAACCAGTTATTTTTGTTAAACGTCAGCACATAAGAACGATACTGACCGCTTCTCACTTTACTTGTGAAAACCCTGAACCTGGGCGAATTCCAGAGGGAATAGCTTTTACTCATGGTGAGTTCACGTGTGAAGAGGAACACGTCACCTATCTTGAACCTATTGTGCCGTTGGTAGAGGCGGAATCAAAGCTAGCGCTTAGTACCAAGGTAGCATACGGTAACCAGAACCCCGAGCTAATTATAGAATGGATGGAAACTTACCTGTTTCTGGGTGTGGACAAGGTTGTGACGTATTATCTGAACGATCTCAATCTGGAAGCTAGAAATGTTTTAGAATATTATGCATCTGTTGGAAAGTTAGAAGTGTATAATATCGAATTAGCGGCTGAAGGTAAGCATTATGGAAAAAACCCATAGTCGCATCTCTTTACCTTAAAGATTGTTCATTTCGGGACATCCTGTTGTCTCTTTCTGACAATTTTTAAAGCATTTACACGTAATTATACCTCAAATAATCCTCTATTCGAACATAAATCCTATAGCAATTAATACAAAGTCTTTTGATACCTTAGCCCCCTTTGTCCGTAAAAACGGAAGTTTCATCTAAAAAATGATAAACGTGGTGATTTTGATTTTTATAGTACATTTAACATTTCTTGACGGATATATATCTCGCTCCCCTTCCTATGGTGTACTGTATTGAAGCCCCCGTGGTGTAGTAGATAAGCGCTATGCCTTGTAAACCAGGGGTCGCAGGTTCGATTCCCGGCTTCTCCATAAAACCACTTTCGGTTGAGCCTTCGGGAGTTCCCGTCATATAATAAACACACAAATCATAAACCCTCCCAGCCTAGTACTGGTTTCTACCCATGGAAAAGCCACAAAAAGTTTTTTTTTGTAGTGTGTATTGTATGGTGTATTGTATTTGTTAGTTTTACCCCAAACTAGTCCGTGTTGGAATAGTCTTTTACATTGAGACCCCATTGTCTAGATCACAGGTTATTGAAAAAAAAATCAGGCAAAAGATGTGCCAATGTATCATGCTGTGGTAATTGCCACTTCTTTTTTCTACAGATGAAAATCTTCAAATCATAAACGGGTCATTTCTATCCCAGGGAACACTATTTTGCTTCCTGTACAAAAAAGACAATAAATGGCGAAACAAACATGTAAAAACAACAGGCAAATTATCTGCAAATGTATCTTATTTTGGTAGTTTTCAATTAGTTTTTTCTACAGATGAAGCATCTTCCAATCATTAAAGTGTCATTCCTATCCGAGGGAGCACTATTTGGTTTTTAGCTGTAGTATCCCGTGCATAAAAGGGTTTAAATGGGTTTCAACCAAACCAGTTTCAGCACAGGACATTACCCCCTCCTCCTTAAAGCTGCATAGTCTGTAACTTTTGATATTTTAATTTTAGATATAAAGTTTCCATTTTTCAAGAAAACAGTAAAAAAATCCTCAAATTCAGGTAAAATTTGTACCATTTTTGTAAATGTTAACAAAAGATTACTATCAAAACAACAGCATTTATGTTAAAAATCAACTGTCTAGAATTATTGGAGGGACGTAAATAATTACCAATAAGAGAAAAACACCCAAAAAGTATTTTAATAAGACAATTCACTTTTCCATGCGGTTTTCAGCTGTACTGAATATATTTATTATGAAAACATAACTTAATTCTACTTTTAAAGTGATTTAAAAAGAAAATATTTTTTTTTCGAAAAATGTTCATAGTTGCAGACCTAGTCTCTTTTAGTGACAAAAAGCAGCCTACATGCTTAACCCATTTAAGCCTAATGAAATTTCCCTCTGCTATCAATTTGAGCAGCCCATTTCCATTTAAAGGGCTGTTGAGTGGTAGTTTTAATTTTTTATTCAAATTTTGATAGAATATTCTGTAAGCAAACAGTTGAGACCCTGATCAGACGACTCGTTTTGCGGGTTCTGGTCTTGGTCTGCACTGTTTGCCTATGCCTCACAAAATGGACGATAGGCTGAAATGGATTTGGGAGAAACCTTGGCTATACTAAACTTACTAACTCACTTAGCATGGTACAGGAACTGCCTCACTTGGAATCTATATATTTACATTTTTGGGTCATTTATCACTAACATCACATGGTTGTTTTCCATTTTTGTCTTTCAAAATAAAAGATGCGAGCTTTCACCACAAGACATGGAAGTATTATAGATATGATTTATTTATATATGAAACCGATAATTGAAAGACCTCCTCTGAGACTAGCTTTCACGGTTTTTGAATTACCTTGGTGTCTACAAGTGATGAGCTTAATTTAGCCCGGGACAGGTAGATATAAGATTTGTCACTGCTGCCAGCCAGCTTAAACAGCCATCATCTATAGTTCTGCACCGCTATTTTGTCTTTGTTGACATTATACAATTGATGCATTATTTTGATGTTAACATCAGGATTTGTAAACCCGAGAATAGTGATGTTCACCGAGGCGAAGCCTCGGTGAACATCGCTTTCGAGGGGTGACTAATCCTGATGTTAACCGAAAATGAATGCACCAATTGTTTTGTTATATGACACTGTATCTCTTTTATTTTCATATTTATAAATTTACTCAAGTCATATGTTCCTTGGAAGATTATTTCAACAATATACTTCCCAAATTTCTGCATTTCTTATGAGATAAGAAAATAATTGCATTTTAACCCATATATGCATAGCGCCCTTTTTGTGGGACATAGGCAAATAGTGCAGACCCAGATCAGACGCCACAAAATGCGGCGTCTGATCAGGGTCTCCACTGTTAGCTTGCATAATTTTCTATTAAAACTTGAATAAAAATGAAAAATACCACCTAACACGGTAACACTCCTTAAAACAGAAATGGACTGTTCCAATTGATAACGGTGTGAAATTCCATTAGGCATAATGGGTTAAATGATGTTTTCATAACAAATTCTGAATTGAAACATTTTACCTGTGAAATATACATAAGAGATCAGTCAGTGTTGCAATATCTATTTTTAACTCTCAGGTAACGGTGACAAATCTTATTGTTATATGACTGGAGAGAATCCTGTCTCCTGATTGGCGATGGCCCAAATTGTCTTCATAAATCTCTATGTCTACCTGAAAACTGGTCTAAACTGGCTCAGAAGGTGATATAGGATGAAATCCAGCTCAAACTAGTTTCCAGAAGTTAATATTTTGACGCTTCTGCAATATCACCCTCTAGAAAGCTAAAAATAGCATGATGAGTATAAAACTAGCATGTGCTGCATGAAATTGACATGATTTGCTGTTTCACATCCCAACAGGTAAACAAAATTCTTTCATGAATTTATCAACTGTTTTGTTATGTTTTGTTTGTTCATTTATCTTTGTTTGAATAAGCAAAATGTAAAAAAAACGTTTTATGATTAAATTTTACATTCCACATTTAGAGAATTAATATACATTTCAAATTGCAAAATACTACATTAAAATATTTCAATAACAGTTGATAAAACTTGTAAGAAAGTCCTTAGGTTCAAGGGTGACTTCAGCATTAAAAGTGAAAGTATACCATTTTCATTCTTAGTTGAAAAGTCGTATAACAAAACAGTTATTGACTTCAATTTCGGTAGCCATGAGGATTTATCTACCCTTAAAAGTCATATTCACCTCGGCCTAGCGGCCTCGGTAAATTATCACTTAGATAAATCCTTATGTCTCCCTCAATGAAGTCAATAATTGTATAATGTCACCTGGGCTAGATTTAGTTCAATCTATTTTAGCTCTCTGTCAGTTATGTTACCTGTCTTTAGCTCATCACTGTTTGACATCAAGATTTGTCACAACCAGTGCAAGCTAGTTTCAGCCAATCAGAGGGGACTTTTATAGGAGTCATATAACAATATGGGTTTACAGTTATGCCACACTTCGAATCGATCTATAGTTCCTACTATAGTAACTATAGTTTGATTTGAACATCGATAGTTGCTACTATAGTTCTACTAGAGATCATCGGTGGGTCAGAGCACCGTTACTCTAGTAGAGTGTCAGGTTCCCTCTTCTAGCCCTATCTAACAAGATGGGTTGAAGACCTGTCAGTTGCCTCAAAATTATTTGTTTTTGAAAATAATTACTCGCTGTGCACTATTTGCGGTCCTACATATTCGTAGTTGTTAATTAGAGTTGGCTGTGAACATCATTTTTGTCTGCAATGAAGAATTGAAAGGGGGCATGCAAGGCTATTCATTTTGTTTACTTGGCAACTAACTGAAGTTCCAACGCAGCCGTTCGGATGTAAACGTGCGCGCGCACCTATTACGTAAGAACTATAGTAGGAGCTTTAGTTCGATTCGAAGTGGGTCAATATTTACCAATAACAAAGTTATTTTTAAATCACTATTTTAGAATAATACATGCATTTTATTACATCTAAAATATTATATGCACAAACCAACAGCACGGAGAATTCGAAGCATAGTGGATGGATCGCTTGTCCACTGTCATGGACCATGCGAGTTCGAACCCCGTCACCTTACCCTGTTTTTTCGTGTGTTTTTTCGATTTTATATTTTTATTAATAAATTTATTTATTTGTAGATATCATTTAAAATCATTTCCCAAATCATTTTGGTTGGTGAATATCGCTATAATGATTGCAAACAATGTATTGAGTTGATGCATTCAGTGGCATCTCGCATATGCGTTTTCGTGTTTGATAATCAAAGTAAGAAAAAGGGCAAATATCAGGGATCGATACAATTAAGCACTTCACCTGACCCACACAATTAGACATCACAAGCAAAATCCAAGAGGTCAGCCATTTCCCAGCAGGTGTCCACAAGACACTAATAAACAGACGCACACGAAAGCATAACAAAACAAAAATAACGTCACATTTGATGGACACTTTGTTTAAATGTTAAAACTATTAAATCATGCTTTTATATATGTAAAAATATGATATAATAAAATGGAGGAAAATAAATGAAGGCATTGGTGGGTTTCGAACCCTGTGCATAATGGAAACTAAATGGATTTTCTGATGCCAACGAATTTACCTACTGAGCTATCAGGCTGATATCGAATAGTTTTCAAAACTACACCTGACTGCTGAATATGCCAGCTTGATGTTTTTATCTCAATGTTTACAAACAAGCAAATGTAAACATGGCCATTAGATATTGGCAGCACTATATTAACTAAATCAAGTCTAGGACATGTATACATCACTTTTGTCACTGCTGTCTGAAAAGTGACATCTGACTTTTCACTGTGTTAAGGGTTGACGAATCCAGATGTTAACCTCAAAGAATGTACCAGTTACTGTCATGCCAATCAAGAGTGACAGTGACGTGATACTTTGTTTACGATTGCTAAGTAAAATACTAACTTGTAGACTTCACTTGAGCTACCGCGAATCGATAGATCACTTGTATATTAATCCTATCCTGAGGATAGGATTAATACACAAATAATCTATCGATTATAAGTCCCTGATAACTTTGTAAACAAAACGTAAAGTCACTATCACTCTTGGTTGGCAGGACAGTAACCCTTCTCATTCTGGGTACCATAAAACATGTACTTTGGCATACAGTGAAAACCCAGATAAAATGCTGCTTAATAATAAACTTTAGGGGCATACATACAGCTTAATTAATACATTTCAATATGTGTGTAACCTATTAAACCAAAGATTGGACCATTCTACACTTATTGAATCAATGTGTTTGGGTGAATCCTTCAAAATGAAAAAGGAACACGGCCAAAGATTACTTGCAACCCGATTCCCCTTTTCTGTCAAACCACACTGTGCATATTAACGTGTATGTGTTTGTTTGTTTGATTTTATTCTTTACGTCCCATTAACAATCTTTCAGTTATAAAGAGACGGGTCTTCCTAGGTTGAACCAGTACTAAGCTAGGATTAATGTGTATTGCTCAAGGACACAACGCAGTGACGTCAGTGAGGCTCGAACCCGCGGCCCCTCGGTATCGAGTCAAGCACTCTACATGTACCACTGGGCTACTGCGATCCTTATTGACGTTTATATTTCAGGAGAAGTGAACAGAAGTTTTAGCCCTGCAGATAACCAATGTTGGAGTGACGAGACAGCGATAGTTTTCGACGTGTTTGAGAGATTGATTGGTTATACATATTTCGGAATAATTGACCATGATGAGTTTTTGATTCCATCCAGAAATAGGTCATTAAAGCAATTTGTGGTAAGCAAAGATGGTAGGTTTCATGCGCGGATCCATGAAAGTTTTGTCAGAGGGGGTGTAACTGACAGCGTTTGTTTTCTTTCTTTTTTTAGTTGATGAGGGGATAGCGGATCCAAATACCACTAAAACGAGCTATCATCGTCCCGCAAACGGCGTTTCGATGGCGGGCCGATGGTGGCCCAACATTGAATGCTGGCTTGATTGCTGTGTGCTTTACCAAGGGATACGGACCAGTATTGCTATGAAACCCTCAAGGTTTGGTTAAATGCACCATTTTAGATTACCATGCAACACGTGACAATCACGTGGTCTAACGATCCCCAATGACTGATAGTAACATTTGGAAGATTAATATTTATTGAAACTATACTTTCGATTTTGACTTGACTTGTATTGTAGAGTTCCGTCCTTGTTGGACATCTCGCCATGGTCTGAAACAGAAATGTCCCAAAGTCAAAACATCTCAAATTGTTCAATACAAAAAAGGAAGTGGTAGTAATTTGGACCATTCAAGGGCTATGAGCTCAATCGGCAAAATCGTTCTGTTTGCCTGCCTGCCACCAATCGACGCCCCACTTTGCTTAAAATATGAATTGTTCAGAATAAGAATTTTATATATACTTGAACACAAAAGAAACGCAACGCTTACTAAAATGGTAGTTCCTTCTTTTTGACCAAAATATTCACTCAGCGATAATGCGATCGCTAAATACCGTTATTTGCATTGCACACAGAATTAAAATCTTATAGTTACCGAGTTGCAACGCGTTTTCTAAGGCAGCCCCCATTTTTAAAGTCACAGAATTCCAAAATTTTACCTATTTTCGAAAAGATAGTTTTTAACCAATATATATTTTTGATAGCAAAAGGGTAGACAAAATCAAATCAGGTAATTTTTTACTTCTATCAACGTTCATTTTGTCTACGTGACGCTTCAATGTATTGACTTAATTAGCCGCTTTTAACCAAACGAATATTAATAAGGGCAATTTTAATGTAACCACATAGCCCTTAATACATTACATAGAAGACATAAGTATTGCGGCAAGACAAAACACAATGCACCTGTAATGACTGTTTGAAAACAAGAAAAGATATGGCATTAAGTGCCATATCAATGAACTCGGCTTTAGCAGATAAAGAGTTCGTTCTTTCTTTACATCACAAGCTACATGTGAGTACATGTATCAACAAACCGAATGATGTACACAAACACAATCAATCAATTTTTTACTCAATCAATCAATCATTTTTACATAAACAACAATGAAACCTTCCTCCGTGATGAAACTATCTCCAGGTATTTATTCAAAGAAGGAGTCTTATAAGACAGAATCGCATAAGGCAAATCTTTAACAGCTCATATACGCATGTAAGGAATTTATAGAGCATGGTTTTTGGCTCTGTATTTGAAAACAGAATAGACCTTGAGATTATCGAAATTTGCTTTATTTACCAGACGCCTATATAATGTTTAAAGCCGCGAGAACCCCGACTTTGTTAAAAGCAGGGACCATCCTGAGCGCCCGCGCAGTCCCATCGGCGCCTTTGTTTTTACATGTAGATTAAAATGTATGATAAAAGTCAGGAAAACCGTCAGGTTTGATCAATTTTAAACTCTTTATCGGACCAGATCTGGGACCAAACTTTCGGCTTATGTTATCAACAGAGGCTCGCTGATAGCAATGTTTAAGATCAAAGAAGCCGCTATGGGTTCTGTTGCACGACGTGGTAGCAATGACCAGTGACCTATATATCGGTCACTGCCTTGACGCTGGAAAGCGGATGTAGCACATTCATTAAACATAGGTTTCCGGTCGTGGGTAGTTTCGGCTGGGTCGTTTTCGGCCTGGTTTTAGGGTGGGTCGTTTCGGCATATTCTGATAGAATCTGATTGTTTTATAAACTTGCCAAAGTTCCGACTGCATTGATTTTTCCACGAAATCGTACATGCGCGCATTCTCGCAAGAGCGTTCACTAGTACAAAATAACCAAACAAAACTGGGCTTTTTTCTGAAATAATTATTGTGTACACAAATAGGTGCTGACTTTCTTTTATTTATTTATTTTTTATATTAATTTCCAAAGATCCGTCTGCATTAAACACTACCCAGGCCGAGTACAGAAAGCTCAAGAACAGACTGCACATGCGTGCATACTAGCAATAATTTTTACAGGGAACTAACTAACAACAATCGGGCAAATAATGTTTGTGGACAAAAATATGTACTGAAAAGAGAGCATTCCAGATCCGACTCTATTAAACACTTGAACACTTGGAGTTTGTCTCTGTACTAACATAAGCAAATAAAGTTATCAACTATGTGCAGCAGACGACTTAAGCAGGCACCATTTGGACGAACATATGGGACGAAAATTAGGTGCATAGACCCACTTGATGGCTGTGCATGCATGATTACTTCACGCATGTTAAATGCATTACGGTATCTATCGCATTTATGTTTATATGAACAGCGTACACGCAGGAAGAATACAGATACCGAAATATAGTGGATGGCTGCGCTTTCATGTTTAAAGGGTGTGATAAATTAAATGAGCTGGCCTACATTTACAAGAAATCTGTGAAAGCGCCAGGTCATTCAGTTTATGACATGTATGCGTGAAAGGCAGGTTTTATCATGAAACGGCTTATTTCCATTCATTGGAATACACTACGAGGCGTGGTTGTCCTGATTAAGAGCGATATTCATACGCGCATCACGCTGGTATGCAGTGTGCATTCATAGAAAACAATTAAATAAGAGTTACTGTTCCTGAAATGACCGAATAACCGTTAAAAAGTGACACGTGAGCTTCCCAGTTCGCAAAAACACCATTAACTCAGTAAGAGTTCAACTTTCGTATGAAAATCGGCAATAAAAGACATATTTTTGAATAACTGCACTGTGGTTTATGTTTCACTCACTATCATTTCGAAGCAAACAGCCATTTTAACACGAACTATTTCTTCAAAGTGTAGAAATTTCGAAAACAGATATAACTCTCTAGAATAGCTGATGTTGAACAGATCCCGAGTTCCAAAAAGTAGGTGGACGTCAACAAAGAAACGCAGCGACGCAGCGACTGGGAGCGTTAATAAACAATACCTTCTAAAACGTGTTAATGTTTTTCTTTAGTTAAGGCATCTGGTTATCAGATCAAGCTGTTTGTTTTCAAATCGAATAAAACATCACTTTTTAGACGTCAAGTGTTGAAATTGACTGACGTCATTATAACGTCAGAATGGAAATCGTGATCAAAACCACTTTACAGCAAATCTTTACTCATTGTAGAGAAACACAGGATAAGAATTAAGAAATTATCAGCATGTGGTCCATGTGGAAGAAAAAAATGGATTTAAAACGGTTGCGTTTTTATTGCGTTTAAGTATACATGTATCCTTGGCGAAGATCAAGAATTATGTAAAAGCTCTTATACTTGTACCGTCTATTTTTCAACATGTAGATATGCGCCCTTGGGCGAAACTGTCATGATTGACGTCTGGCGTTTGTTTCGCGAATCGCTCTTTCCAGTTTCAACAAATCATAATAAGAACTGGTCCCAGGTAAAACAAATTTTTCCCAACAATATGAATGAGCATGACATTTAAATTTTATTAATAGATGAAGCAATTGTCTTGGTCAAATCAAGAACCAATGTATTTTGTAAAGGTAATAAATACGTTGCAACCAACAACATATTGTAAACACCAAAGCCGTGTCTTGTGGAGCACATCAAGCGTATGGGAATAAACTAAGCTATAACTCAAATGAAATGTTGACATTTATAAAACCTCCTATGATTGGGATTATATCTTGGATGAAGAATTGGTCAGTAAAATATATTCAACCTATTTATGCCGAACGGAATTTCCCACCCTTATCACTTGAACCAGTCCATTTACGTTTTGGTATTTATATAATTTATTCAAAATTTGACGGAACATTCTGTAAGCAAACAGTGGAGTCCCTGATCAGACGCTTCAAAGCGGCACTTGGACTGCACTGTTTTGCATACGGCTAGGCTTATAAATATGCGCTAAGCCCCCAGTGGTCTAGGCTGATGTCCGGTCAAAGGCGGTGATTCTGTTGCTGTGTTTTTATGTTGTTGTTCCCATTAGTGTTTTTTTTGTTGGATCCTTGTTTCGTGGTTTGATTCTTCGTTTCCTTTCTTGTACAGTAAAACCTGTGTAAAACGGCCACTCTGAAAAAGACCAAAATTTGGTTTCCAATACCAATTATCGCTTAATGCAGGTTATAAGTATTGCAGAATGCTCCAAGAGGAGAATTTTCTGCAATACTTTTGACCTTCACTAAGCTACCTTTTATGTCTTCAAGCTATATGTTTTGTCTATTTCTGAGTGGCCGTTTTACATGGGTTTTACTGTATAGCAATTATCTTCTGGGGAAGAGAGACCCAGTTGCTTAGGTTACAAAATGTAATGGTGGTCAAAGTCTCAATCTCAAGATATCGTATGTTGGTCTACAGCCTGTGATTGGTACATTTCCTGGGTATTCACGCTTACTTTGTAGCCTACTGGACCATGATGAGGATTTTAACTTTTTTCTAGCCAAATGCGTTCTTGAATTTAAAGTAGTCATGCCACCGTTTCAGAATTAATTTTGCTGAAATTTGATAATATCATGACATGATGAGATGCTGTGTTCTGAGCCAATATATCTGGGTCTTCGCGTTTTGCAGCTGTCACGTTTTTGAGACGTATGGAATACGAGGGGCGTTCAATATGTAATGAAAACAGCCCAGTATATCCCAAAGTTTTATATTTGCACACTTAATAATTACTTTCATTAAAAGGTCTGTTTCTTGGCTAAATAAATGTAAAATTGCAATTGTCCAGCTCTTTATCTAATTTACACAAGCCACTTTCAAGATAGGGTGCTGAAGTACATTGCGATATGAAATAAAACAATGATTTCAAAAGCAGATAACTACATGAATGAGGAATGTTTTCAGTCTGCTTCTGTGTGTGGTAAATATCCATATATTGGTGATTTATGCCTGCATATTTTTTTTTGATATTGCTTTATATTCTATGAAATACTAAGGCTGCCATTTCGGTTAAAATCCTCCCTGATGCTACATTTTCTGGCATTCCACTGACAGCGTCGTTATTGTGTAAACAAATACATAGCGAAAATCTAAATGAAAATCATTTGTATTTTTTTTCTGGTTGCTTTGATGTTCAGTTGCACGTAATAAAGCCGATTTTGAAATTTCCATATTTAATCTCACCCATAAAGTATCCCAAAATACGTCATTTGAAATTAGAAAAATCACTTAAAAGAATGCCATCTCTGGCTTACACTGTAATGGATCAGGCAAAGTACCGCGTTTCATCTATGTTTGCATTCGGATGCATTATTTGGACATTGTTACACGTATTTACATGTATATACTCTGGCTGGCTAACTTCAGACGATAAAATTATTGGAAATGAAAATGGTATACCACTCAGATGAGATACCCTTAGATCATAGTGGTTTTAGTTTAACTGGTCTGCTGCCTATGCAGTGTGTGTATTGAAACTTCGATACAATCAAAATTGTCCTTTCCTGGTACAAAGTAAGTAAGGTTGCAAAGATCAGGAATCGATGCAATCAAGTACCACACCTGACCCAGGATACCAATGGGAAAGTGACAAACTCACAGAAGACACCACAAACGAGAGCCAAGAGGTCAGCCCTTTCCCAGCAGGTGACCACGAAGCACATATAAACAGACATCACAAAAACATAAAAGATCCACAAAAGAAGTACCGCCTTGGAACGGTCAGTAAAATATTTTACTGGAGGGCTTAAACCGGTTTAACGGCGCCAACCTCACCCTTAATTCAGATGTGGATCAAGACACATAGATATTTGGTTTGCATGAAAGACCCCTAACTTATCAATGCATCATCTCCTAAAACATATAAATCATGATATAACAAGGAGATAAAGCAAGGATAAGGACTCAACAGTAAATTAAACTGAATACCGGAGCAAAAGAAATCCAACAGGTAAACCCCGGTGGGCCCGACAAACAGCCAAAGCATCAGGCCCCTACCATCTCATCAATAGATAAGTCTTTAAGTCGGAACCATCATAGAGTCTGAAGTCCGACCCACCGGCGTGCAATTAAAGAGGAAAGCAAAGTTGCCAACTGTGATTGGGTTGACTACCAAGCATGCAGTCTGTTGCAATACATTAATGTTATAGCCAATCTTTTTATAATGGGAAATTATTTTAATGAACTGCGCTGAAAAATTATTAGAGCCAACAATCTTCTTCAACTTATACACCAAGTCACCATAGAAATCAGGTTCCGAAAGTCCTTGGCGCAAGAGAGATTTAAGTCCAACTTGGAATTTAGAAATCAAATCAAAGTATCGTCTATAAAATTTTGAAAATGTTTTGCGAAGTTTATAATACCGATAGCCCTGTTTAAGAAGTTTCTGAGTTAACAATTTATTGCAAGTGTTGAAGTCAGTAACATAGCTAGATGCTCTAGCAAAACGAATGAGTTGAGAGATATAGACTCCGTAGGATGTAGAACGAGGAACATCAACATCTAAAAATGGGAAATTGACAATTTCAAAATCAAAGTCGTCACGATTATCATAAATTTTGGTAGAAACAATACCATTAGAAATTGACAAATGCAAGTCTAAAATGCCACATTTCCGATTTCCAAGAACCGTGCATATTTTAGAGCTACGTCCATTGCTTTAAACGACGTCAACGTAAGAGGGCATAACGTAATAAAACCGTTTGCACGAGAAATTGTATCAGTCAAAATGTTGTATCGTTATAGCAGATAAAGGGGAAATGTGTCAGAAAACTATGGATATGTGATTTATGCATGTTTAATGTTTATTTTAGAAAATACAGCATGCCATTCTACCTTTGTTAATATGAGTCTTTACAATTCTGAAGAAAATATATGCAGTGTATATTAGTGTGCTTTTTAAAAAGTCTGTAACTTATTAAATTTGGAAAGATAAAATAATGTTTCTTGCACCATTATAACGGCGATGCTTTGATCTTTCGTTTGGCATATGGCATAAAGTCCTAACGCGTTTGTGGGTGGAGTTATGAATGGGTTTTCATTACATATTGAACCCCCCTCGTATATATGTTCTGACAAAGTAGGAATCGATACATTTACCATATTTAACATTTTAAAGTGCAACCAATTTCAACATTATACACAGGCCTCAAAATTAGAGTGCTCAATTAAAAATCAAGTTTGTTATTTATCAACGAAACATATATTGTGGATTCGCAAAAGAAATGTCTCAATGAGACGTTTCTGTTGAGCATCCAAAATAAATGTTATACTGATAGAAAGGGAAATAATCACATGTATCTATTCTTTTTTATTGTTACCTATGGTCTTTGTTTCCTTTATGTTTCATAAGGACAATCTGTTTACGCAACACAGTAGGGCGCCAGGGTTTACATTTCACTCTCAGATGTATTACCATAACTGGCCAGAACACGGAACAGCAACTGATCTAATAATTGGTCGATCTATCACCAAAGTCAAAGATGGACTCAACTTTCATGCGCAGAAGAACATATACAAACCAGAGTATGTTGCACACGGAGGAGCTTCCACACATTTTCCAGCTTTGAAGCCGGGATTTAAAATGTAAGATAGAAACATTTTCTTGTCATCAGACTGTCATTTTTCTTAAAAATGTAGACATCTCCAATACGAGGGACGTTTTTAATGCACGTAGAGAGGTAGATTTAATGAAAACGACGATAGTAAATGCATAGATCATGCATATATTTGGAAAGATTGTGCTTTTATCTATACATGCAACCAAATAGAACTATGGCCTGACTTAACAGGTAAGTTATGGTTCTTCCCCTTACACCGCGGCCACTGTATCGCAAAGTCGATTGTATCTGAGTCCAGGTATTCATGGTATTTGCCTCGCAGGCTTGAATTATTTCAAAATACATTACTTTAATGCCTTCTTAGAGGCAAAGACATACCTACATATCGCACACTGGACATATGGTAGAAATGTGACATTTTATGGACTTAGTCTCTGACAGAACGTTAGTAACAATTGCATGAAAATGGGTCCATAGCCATACACAGCTTCTGATAATTTGGCTGCAGATCAAGGAAACCACGTGCTACAATATTATATAAACATTATAGCAAATACGCAGCAATTATTGGATATGGAAGATTTGTTTGGAATCTCAGCAAATTGAACAGTAGGCATATAAACTTTTATTGTAAAAAGTAGAAGTTGGATACAGGCTTTTGGACGTGGCTTAATATGTTAGCTGTAAAGTAGTATTATATTTTTTCTTGTTTATATGGTAGATGGAAGTGTTATGGTAACTTTTATCCAAAACAAAGTTAATACTTTTGTTTTATTAGAAATGAACTGCAAAATAAATAGCCTAGGGGGTGCTAAAATCCCTTATTTTGTACATAAATGACGTCATGGAGCGTTACGATATTTAGAAAATACATTAAAACTGTTTTTGTGCTTCTAAACAGGTGTTGAAATCACTGCAATAAGAAAATTATGCAGATCCGATTGTTATTGTGTTTTCTACGCGGAGTTGATTTACCCCACCCACTTTTTATAACATGGGGGTATGCCAGTACCGGAAGTTGCCAGTTACACACTTAAATTGATACATCAATATAACTGCTGACGAATGATTTAGTATACCATGTGCTATGCAAAACCAGAAGAAATTTTAAAATTTGTTCATATTCGTAATTTCAACAGATATAATAACTAGAACTTGATTGTGATTATTTTGGTATATTGATGGGTGTTTTAAAATTGATATAGAAGAGCAAACAACAAACTTATAGTTTTGCTGCACTTGTCTACGATTAGCGTTTGAATAATTCATTTGATGGTGCAAAAAAAAAATCGCTTGAAAAATGCTTATACCACCATAGCGAATGGAACTTAACAGTGTCTTATTTCCTGCTTGCTGCGTGGTTAAAATGGCATGGACTTCGGCCAGTGTCCTTTCTTAGCCCTATTCAAAGCTATATATCTTGACCGAACTGAGTGCTAATGATGTAAATTTTATATCAGTTGATAGACAAAAGCTAGACCTTTCAAAATATATATACTAATGGTACCGTAAACTCACATTTGTATAGATACCGCCCAATTCTACGAACATAAAACTGACCCTCGTACTATACTAAATGTTTGTATAGTTTTTATAGGTCCTATATGTAATATCAAGTTGTAGAGTATTTCATTGCCCTATGCAGGAGCTCTTAGTACGTGCAAGGCCACATTCGACATAGCCTGTCTTTGATATGGACAGAATAGTACTCAGATTATTAAAATGTTTACCAATTGTAATATTTTTGCCCTAAGTGTTTATGTCTAAAAACTTGCCATGCCTGATAAGTTTTGTACTAAAGTGTCTAACTGTAAATAGATTCATGAAGTAAAAACATAAGAATTTTCTGACTTAATGGCATGGCAGAAACATCGTGACTATGTGTTTGCCAGCCGAATCTAACAAATAATGCTTAAGGGATTCGTCAGTTTCACTAAAAGTTTATGAAATACAGGTCAATTTCGATTTTGGCTGCGTTATGGACCTTTTATGAGTCATCGATTTGGCCATATTAGCAGATACACAGGTATTGTTTTACCCGTAAGAAGTTCAAACAGGCCACAAGCAGTTAATGCATCGCAGCATAGATGCCTAAACAAACTCAAAAAAACACTTCTGACACCGTTCCAAGGTTCACTTGTATGGATACGATTCCATGCTTTTATATTAATATTGCATAATTTTTCAGGCGGAAGGTACCATCAGAAGAAGGATATATCCATCATTTTCGACATTGTCACTCAAGCGACTGTTTAGAAGATCTCGAACGTGAAGATGACCCTTGGCTATCGGAATGGTCCCGACAGATTGAGAAAAATGTTCATAAAGTTCGAAGGATAGTCTTTCAAAAGTGACACTTCATATGAGACATATATAATATACTCTTGTTTACTTAAACTCTACGAAACGAAATGTTTAGCTACAAGTTATCGGTTGTTTAAGAGTAGCAAAGTAGGATTGACAAATATATTTGACAAAACAAATAGTTTTCTTATTTTCTACCATGATTAACGTTGTGAAAGCATAAAACACTGTCTCACTGATACGGTGTTTTCACATTGCACACGCCAAGTTTGTGTGGATCCAGAGGGGGCGATGGTGTCTGGACCACCTGGAAAATCGCGAGTGGCTATAGGGTTTCTTGGAAATACTGGAACAGACCACCCTAAAGAAGTAATTACACCGACTCCTTTCTTTAGAAAAAAAGGTTATGTTAATTTTGGAAAAGGCATTCCGTCGTCCTTGCCGTCATGCAACAGACTTCATGCTTGGTGGTCAATCCAATCACGGTTGGCAACTTTGCTTTCCTCTTTAATTGCACGCCGGTTGGTCAGACTTCAGACTCTATGATGGTTTCGACTTAAAGACTTATCTATTGATGAGATGGTAGGGGCCTGATGCTTTGGCTGTTTGTCGGGCCCTCCAGGGTTTACCTGTTGGATTTCTTTTGCTCCAGTATTCAGTTTAATTTACTGTTAAGCCCTTATCTTTGCTTTATTTCCTTGTTATTTCTTGATTTATATGTTCTGGGCAATGATGCATTGATAAGTTAGGGATCTTTTATGCAAACCAAATATCTATGTGTCTTGATCCGCATCTGAATTAAGGGTGAGGTTAGCGCCGTTAAACTGGTTTAAGCACACCATTTAAAAAAAATTACTGACCGTTCCAAGGCGGTACTTCTTTTGTGGATCTTTTATGTGTTTTTCTGTCTTATGTTTGCTATGTCTTTGTGCGCGTCTGTTTTCTGCTGGGAAAGGGCTGACCTCTTTGCTATCGTTTGTGGTGTCAAACTGTGAATTTGTCAGTTTCCCATTGGTACCCTGGGTTATTTGATTGTATCGATTCCTGATCTTTGCATCCTTACTTACTTTAAAAGTTGAGTGCTATGATTTCCAGCTGGCAAAAACATTTACTGTTTGATCATTTGTGGATATATTACAGACGTCTTGTTCATTTTGCAGCATAGACTCTTACTCTGAATTTTCAAGAGGTAACATTAACTTCAAAATGATGTCTGTACAAGAAAAATGACGTCAGTGCCAAAATGGAAAGTCTGTTATAGTGAAAGCTCAAATGACATTAGATCGCTATTAGAGACTATACCCTCCTCCCCACACAGTAGAAAAATATTTTTAACCTACAACAGACAGTTATGTTAACTACGTTATCCTATTAAAGTTTCAAATCCTATTTTGCTAATACCAAGTTATACCTAGTTCTTATTTTACAACATGTTGATTGCCTTAAACTATTTTTAAAGAAGGAAACAACCAGTTTGCGTTTAAACAAGATACCTATTTGATGTTACAGTTATACATGTTACTTTAAATGTATTACTAATTAATGCAGGTGCTGTCATTAGACATTGGGCTGTCAAAATACCTCATAGGGTTTTTTTGAAACAAGTTTAAGCCCTCCAATAAAACATATTTATTACTGACCGTTCCAAGGCGGCGCTTCTTTTGTGGCTCATTTTTATTTTCTGTTTCATGTTTGTCATGCTGCTGCGCTTGTTTTGTGGATCATTTTTATTTATTTTTCATATTTGACATGCTTTCTTGTCTGTTCATTGCAGCCTTGTGGTCACCTGCTGGGAAAGGGCTTACATCCTGGATCGCTTGTATGTGAAGTTTTCTTGTGTTTTGTCACTTTCCCATGTGGTGTCCTGCGTCAGGTGTGGTACTTGATTGTATCAATTCCTGAAGTTAGTCTTCTTACTTACTTTGTACACTATAATTTTCTCAAACTACATTATTCAAGCCACAGAATAAGGTATATATTGACTCTTTAGCTGTTAGGGTGATACCATACAATAGCAAACTTTTTCTCAGTTACTGTAAAATAATTGGAAATCTTATCAAATTACTCCTTATTCTTACATGTCAATATAACCATCCCGTCCCGCATAACTGAAAGATTGTTGAGTGGACGTAAAGAATCAAATCAAACAAACATAAACAAAATATATAATTATTTAATTGTAAGCAAATTACTAGCAATATAATGTTATCAAAGTAGAAGTAACCGTTATTACTTTATATACGTTATTTTCTTTTAAATATATTGTATAGCTAAAAATAGCCTCGTATGAGTTTACACTGCTAGTGGGCTATTTATTGCCATTTAAGTGCCATTTAATATTTGATTTGATTCTTTACGTCCCATCAACAATCTTTCAATTAAACAGGGATGGGTCTTCCTTTGTTGAACCAGTACTAAAGCAGTGACGCCTGTGAGACTCGAAACTGTGGCCCCTTGGTCTCGAGTCAAGCACTCTACCACTGCGCCCCCTAAGTGCCATTTAAGTAAAATCCCAACAATGTATGGATGATAAAAAGAATTAAATTTGAACCTAAAGTACATACAAGTTTGTGTTTTTATCAACTGTAAATAGCATTATTTTCTTAAATGCTTAATAAATGATCTAGCTTTTATCTCACTGACACTCATAAGTAGCTTAAGTAGCATAGTAAGATATATCACACATTGTGTAAGCCAGCTATTGGTTACAGCATCTATGCTGATACCATTTTGGAACAAAAACTTAATCAGATTTTGTAAAATAGTAGGTCATTTCAAGCGTAGGTCAAAATCGAGAATTGTAAATTTAAAATATTACTCAATCCTTGCATTTTGAAGAAAAAAAAAACACTGAAATAATTTGGAAACGTTATGACTTTCCAAATGGTATGACACCGCCAATCCTATCCCTATGATTATTATTGCTTTATATCAGTCTGATGTTAAAAGAATACCGATCATGATGGTAAAATGCATAACAAGAGACTTTTAATGGCATTTTACACTTATAATCTGTTATGTCTGATCAAGGATGTAGATTAAGACCAAATTGAGAAACACTAGCCTTTCTGCATCATCGTGAGTGATTAAACAATGTATTTGCTCTTGTGCCATGATAACAAATATCGCATGTGCTAGTCCAAATATTCATTCAACTATACCATACACACATTATTACACAATTGACAATAGAGATCATTGGTATCCTGGGTCAGGTGTGGTACTTGATTGTATCGATTAATGATATTTGTACCCTTACTTACTATGACTATATTATAATGGTATCATGTACAATTGTAAGAAATGCTTTCTTTCAGAGATAATTGAATAAAAGTATGCATGGCAAATTAGATATGCATAAGTGTATCATTAAGTTAATGCACATTTTTGAAACTTTGCATGTGCGGCTAGCATTGGTGACAATGTTGGAAGGGAGAAGAGTCCCATCTTACTGCTAGACAGTTAGCATTTAGCGTGCTATTTTGAATCTATGCCCTTGCAAGTTTACAACTCATTCTAATGTTACGTATACACATTCGTGTTATACTTTGTTATTAACGATTACATTTACCATGTTTGTTAGGTTGCTGTAATATTTTGTCAACATTGTTACATTCATGTAACATTTTGTTTAGTGAAAATTAGCATTGTTACATTCATGTAACATTCTGTTTAGTGATAATTAGCATCAGGTATATAAATATGTATTTCTAAAAATAAAAAAGCACTGATCTCTTGATTTTTTTTAAAACAATCACATTTCTATCCAGCATTTTAAAAACATTTTAAAATCTATTTCATAATAACTTGAATGTCACCTGTTAAAATTTGTCCGGACATAATTTTGGCTGAAAAAGTCTTCATTTAAATTGGTATTGAAGTAGCAACTGACCTATTGCCTTGTATATGACCATATTTAATGTGACTATTGCCATAAAGTAAAACTCACCACTATAACCAATTTTCCATATTCTCACCAATAAAGCATTTCCTAAGATAGTATTATTGGTTGAGCAAGTGATCCAAAGTTCTAATTTGATGTGATGGACAGTAAATTGAACAACGAAAACTATGTGGAATAGAAACTAAAATCAATTTGATTTAGAGACAGTATTTTTAAACAATAACTGACTACATATACTTTAAGTAACTAACTAGTATTGTTTCAATTCACCTTTATCTTCAGATAAATATTACAAAACTCCAAACTTAACATAATAGATTAGCTTTTCTGGCTATTGTATATCATCTTTGGCAACATTTCGGATAAACATATGGCCTTATGATATATTTTATAAAAGCGCGGTAAGGTCCTGTTATTTTTGTTAAAATAGATAGGTTTTTAGCCACTTTTTAACATATCAAAAGATGGTAACTTTTTGGACATATGCTGATAAGTCCGTTACTACCTTGAATACAATCATGAAGTAAATCCGTAAAGTGGCCAATGTGGCTATTTTCAATGGGAGGGAGGAAGAAAGCTATAAGTAGGTCATAGATCATATATTGAAATTATAAAGATCGGATATAATAATATAATAGTACTTAAAATTGTAATATATGATCTATTACCCATTCGTGTTATCTTTGCTCTACAAGATTGTTTTCTGTAGTGTGCATAAAAAGTGGCAATTTCATTTTAAGGAAAATTGGTAGTTTTCACGGGTGACGATTCCAAAATACTAATTCATGTGGACTTCAATTATTTTACTAGATGATGCTTTAATAAAATATGCCATAAAATTAGCATCAACAAGTTACCATGGTTACGGAAAATTGGACTTTTAAAACATTACGTCAGAACAAAAAGTGATGCATAACTTTTTATTCTGTCTGTTCTGTAACTGGTTGTCTGATCTTTTTTTTAAATTCAATTTAATGCTCGATTTATTTAACGAGGATTCCTAACAGCCCAAGGGCCACAAGTACGTCTCCTCAAACAAAAACATAAATATACACAAGTACAAGGACAACACAGACATCACACAGTTACATAAAATAATTACATATTTGTATCCGGTGAAAGAGAACGATGCGTGTGGCGTGTGTGTGTGTGATAGAGGAAGAATGTCATATTTACGAAAGCCCGGTAGTGCCATTTTTTTATTTCTAACTTCTAACTTTTAACTTCTATATTAAAAATAATAAATGGCCCTACCAGGCTTATGCAAGAAGCCTGGTGAGGCCATTTCTTATTTCTAACTCATAACCAATGTCTGTCTGTCTGTCTGTATGTCTGTCTGTCTGTCTGTCTGTCTGTCTGTCTGTCTGTCTGTGTGTGTGTGTGGGGGGGGGTATATATGACAGTCTGTGAATTTCGTTATTTCTAACTTCTAACTTCTAACTTCTTATTTCTAACTTCTAATTTCTTACTTCTGACTTCTTACTTCTTACTTCTAACTTCTAACTTCTAACTTCGATGTTTGTATGTTGACACGTATCCGTCCATGCATGCGTGCGTACATGCATGCAGACACCCATGTCTGCCTGTCTGTCTCTCCATCTGTCTTTCTGACAGTATGTATGTATGTATGTATGTATGTATGTATGTATGTATGTATGTATGTATGTATGTATGTGTGTGTGAGTGTGTACATGTATGTATATATGACAGTATGTGGTTTCCTTATTTCTAATTTCTAATTTCTTACTTCTTACTTCTAACTTCTTACTTCTAACTTCTTACTTCTAACTTCTTACTTCTTACTTCTAATATCTTACTTCTAACTTCTTACTTCTAACTTCTGACTTCTAATTTCTAACTTCGATGTTTGTATGTAGGCACGTATGCGTCCATGCATGCGTGCGTACATGCGTGCAGACACCAATGTCTGTCTGTCTGCCCATCTGTCTGACTGACAGTATGTATGTATGTATGTATGTATGTATGTATGTATGTATGTATGTATGTATGTATGTATGTATGTATGTATGTATGTATGTATGTACAACATACAAACATCGAAGTAAGAAGTTAGAAGTAAGAAGTCAGAAGTTAGAAGTAAGAAGTAAGAAGTTAGAAGTTAGAAGTAAGAAGTTAGAAGTTAGAAACAAGGAAATTCACAGACTGTCATATACACATACATGTACACACTCACACACACGCACACACAGACACCGATCCTCCCAAATCCATTCCACTGTTCTTTGACAATTTCTGGACACTCGCAGACTTTCAGGATTCCGGTGCCAATCAAGCTAAACTCTGTTTTGAACTCCTGCGACACTCTCCAAGCCAATGCATCGGTCTGCGACATTTTCTGGAGACTCGCAGACTTCCAGGAAATAGGTGCTAATCGAGTTAAGCCCTGTTTATTTATGCCTCCTAGGACCCACCGAAAACCATTCGATCAGTCCTCAACACTTTCTGGATATTCACAGACTTCCAGCATTCCGGTGCCAATAAAGTCTGACATGTTTCACAACATGCGTAGAGTGTTCCAATTAAACCCTCATTTTGAAATACACACATATATACATACTTACATGCATACAAACAGACAGACAGACAGACAGACAAACATACAGTCTAACAGACAGGCAGACATACATACATACATACATACATACATACATACATACATACAGTCAGACAGATGGACAGACAGACAGCCATTCATGGGTGTCTGCACGCATGAACGCACGCATGCATGGACGCATACGTGCCAACATACAAACATCGAACATAGAAGTTAGAAGTTAGAAATAAGGAAATCACAGACTGTCATAAAAACGTACATGCACACACACACACACACACACACACACACACACACACACACACACACACACACACACACACACACACACACACACACACACACAGTAACGGACACTCCCTTATCCATTCCACTGTTCTTTGACAATTTCTGGACACTCGCAGACTTTCAGGATTCCGGTGCCAATCAAGCTAAACTCTGTTTTGAACTCCTGCAACACTTTCTAAGCCAATGGATCGGTCTGCGACACTTTCTGGAGACTCACAGACTTCAGGATTTAGGTGCCAATCGAGTTAAGCCCTGTTTTTACCTCCTAAGACCCACCCAAAACCATTTGATCAGTCTTTGACACTTTCTGGACATTCACAGACTTCCAGGATTCCGGTGCCAATATAGTCTGACATGTTTCACAACATGCGCAGAATGTTCCAATTAAACCCTCATTTTGACATACACACATATATATACATACTTACATGCATACATACATACATACATACATACATACATACATACATACATACATACAAAAATACATACATACATACATACATACATACATACATACATACATACATACATACATACATACATACATACATACATACATACATACATACATACTGTCAGTCACACAGATGGACAGACAGACAGACATGAATTTCTGCACGCATGTTCGCACGCATGCATGAATGCATATGTGCCAACATACAAACATCAAAGTTAGAAGTAAGAAATTAGAAGTAAGAAGTTAAAAGTTAGAAGTAAGAAGTAAGAAGTTAGAAGTAAGAAGTTAGAAATAAGGAAATTCACAGACTGTCACACACACACACACACACACACACACACACACATACACACACACTGAACCTCCCCAATCCATTCCACTGTTCTTTGACAATTTCTTGGCACTCGCAGACTTCCAGGATTTAGGTGCCAATCGAGTTAAGCCCTGTTTTACCTCCTTGGACCCACCCAAAACCATTTGATCAGTCTGCGACATTTTCTGGACATTCACAGACTTCCAGGATTCCGGTTCCAATATAATCTGACATGTTTCACACCATGCGCAGAGTGTTCCAATTAAACCCTCATTTTGACAAACACACATATATACATACTTACATGCATACAGACAGGCAGACAGACAGACAGACAGACATAAAGACAGACAGGCACGCACGCACACAAACACGCACGCACATACATACATACATACATCCACGCACGCACGCACGCACGCACGCACGCACGCACACACACACACACACACACACACATACATACATACATACATACATACATACATACATACATACATACATACATACATACATACATACATACATACATACATACATACATACATACATACTTACATACATACATACATACATACTGTCAGTCAGACAGATGGACAGGCAGACAGACATGGGTGTCTGCACGCATGTACGCACGCATGCATGGACGCATACGTGCCAACATACAAACATCGAAGTAAGAAGTTAGAAGTAAGAAGTTAGAAGTTAGAAGTAAGAAGTTAGAAGTTAGAAGTTTGAAGTTTGAAGTTAGAAATAAGAAAATTCACAAACTGTCATATATGCACACACACACACACACACACACACACACACACACACACACACACACACACACACACACACACACACACACACACACACACACACACACACACACACACACACACACACACACACACACACACACACACCGACCCTCCCCAATCAATTCCACTGTTCTTTGACAATTTATGGACACTCGCAGACTTTCAGGATTCCGGTGCCAATCGAGCTTAACTCTGTCTTGAACTCCTGCGACACTCTCCAAGCCAATGCATCGGTCTGTGACACTTTCTGGCGATTCGCAGACTTCCATAATTTAGGTGCCAATTGATTTAAGCCCTGTTTTAACCTCCTAGGACCCACCCAAAAACATTCGATCAGTCTGCGACACTTTCTGGACATTCACAGACTTCCAGGACTCCAGTGCCATTATAGTCTGACATGTTTAACAACATGCGCAGAGTGTTCCAATTAAACCCTCATTTTGACATACACACTTATATACATACTTGCATGCATATACACACAGACAGACAGACAGACAGACAGACAGACAGACAGTCAGACAGTCAGACAGCCAGACAGACAGACAGACAGACAAACAGATAGACATGCATTTGTGTCTGCACGCATGTACGCATGCATGCATAGACACATCCGTGCCAACATGCGAACATCGAAGTTAGAAGTAAGAAGTTAGAAATGAGAAATGGCCCTACGAGTTTTTTTTGCATAATATAAGCCTGGTAGGGCCATTTATTATTTTTAACATAGAAGTTAAAATGTAGAAGTTAGAAATAAGAAATGGCATCACCGGGCTTTCGTACATATTAGCGCAATTTTATAAGCTTTCGTCGTGCACAGCAGTCGCACTGTGATCGAAACGCCCGGAGTCAATGATAAATCTAAATACGCAGTCCAAGCTCAAGTCCACTGATCCTTGCAAAAGAATATTACACAGATAGTCAGGCATTAATGCGCTAACGGTGTTATAGTTTGAACCAGGAAAAAAGATTGTAGAAATTTCAAAGAGCATTGTATGTCGTTGAGGGCCGTATCGAGGACAGAAGAGAAAAAAAATCGAGGGCGTTTCAGATATAATATCACAGTGTGAGTTTTCGCAAAATTTTGACTGTATAGTATTGTCGTATTTTTTGACCCTGAAGTTCAAAGGGCGTGGCATATGCTAATTTGATCTCCGATCTGTTATCGGTAGTTTTCGCCGAATATACGAAATAATTACGTTATTTGAAATGAAATGTCTGATGTAAATAGCAGTTGGACAATATCGTCCGATGTAGTGTAGTGGCTTAGACGCAAGACTGGTAGCATATAGCAGGTAAGTTTGAATCTCACGAGGTGCGTTTCATTTTTTTTCTTGTAAGAAAAGTTTGTTTGTGTGTTTGTTTGATTTGATTCTTCACGTCCCATCAACAATCTTTCATTTATAAAGGGACGAGTCTTCCTGGGTTGAACCAGTACTAAGGTAGGACTAATGTTCTTGCTCTAGGACACAACGCAGTGACGCTGGGGATGCTCGAACCCGCGGCCCCTCGGTCTCGAGTCAAGCACTCTGCCACTGAGCCACGGCGCTCCCTGAAAAAAGTTTGTATGTGCTAAAAAATAAAGCGTGAAAATGATTTTTTTTGTATGTTTTTTGCGTGCGTGCTACTTATGTAAAGTAAATGTAAATATACGCATAATATCACTGCAGTTGCTAGTAAACCAAGAATGTCCGACAACCAATCTTGGCTCTTAGGCGAAATGAGCCTCGATTTACTTGCGACTGTACAAATGTGGTCACGTGTACACGTATACATATACACGATTGCACAAAAAATGAGCATTTTCACGTTTTTAAGAGGTTTCAGTCATGTCAGTACATAGAAACTTTTTTACTGGAAAAAATAAAACTCCATGCGAGATTCGAACTTACCTTCTCTGGATCAGGAGTTCTGGACTTAGACCACTACACCACAGCGGACATTATATTCATATTACTACCGTTATAATATATTGAATTTCAGAAAACCTAATTTATTCCCGTATATTTAGCGAAAACTATCGATCACAAGTCTGAGATAAAATTTGCATAGGTCACTACCTTTGAACTTCAGGGTCAAAAAAATACCACAATATTATAGTTAAATAGATGATTTCTGAGATGGTTGAGCACAAGGCGCATTCGACATTGATTAACGGCGGGCAAACCATGACCATGCGCGTATAGCTTTTTACTTTTGTTATGCCCGTATAACCGTTTCAATTTTTCTTTGGCTTTAACTCAGGCGTGTCTCAGAAGCGGTGCAGAGCCTTCACTGCTCGCACACATGTTTGATTTGATTCTTTACGTCATATCAATAATCTTTCAGTTGTATAAAAACGGGTCTTCCTGGGTTGAGCCAGTACTAAGCTGGGATTAATGTTCTTTCTCAAGGGCACAATGCCGGTGAGGCTCGAACCCGCGGCCCTTCGGTCTGAAGTCAAGAACTCTACCACTGAGCCACTGCGCACACGTGCCAATATTCCCATGACCTTACAGTTTAGCATTATAATGTGGGGTTACCGATCCTTATACAATGACTTAGCGTATTACAACCCACACAATTTTCATCTCTTTCCTTGCTTGTGATTTACAGTAGAACCTGTGTAAAACGGCCACTCTAAAAATACCGAAAATTGGTTTTAAGACCAATTATCGCTCAATGCAGGTCAAATGTATTGCAGAATCATTCTACAATACTTTCGACCTTCATTAAGCTACCAATTCTTTATCAAGATCTTTCATTTGTCCCATTTTTGAGTGGCCGTTTTACAAAGGTTTTACTGTATTGCCATTTGCTGATACCTTTGCAAACGGTTTGGACCCAGATCAGGACCAACAAAACTTTGATCCTAATCTGGATCCATACCGCTTGGCATTCCGAAAGTGTGCATGAACGAATTATTTTTTGTGTGTGGAAAATCAGCAGACTAACAAATATTCAAATTGTGTGCGATATGTGTGACAATTCGAATCCAACGCCTCTTTTCTAACAGTCTATTACTCCAGACTCTTTCTTTAAATGGTTGTGTACATGACTGAATTCGAAATGGACTGGACCACAGTATATACATGTATGTAGTTTGTATATTATCTTTAGACCGCTTTACCTCGGTGCGATACAACGTCAAACTTATAAAAAAGAAGTCACACCAATTGTTATCAGTCGGGAGAAACAAACATGAAAGGTAAACATTTACATTTAACTCTTAATCTGGAAATTTTCGAGGTTTCATTTTCGCAAAACTTAGCGAACGCGAAGATTCGTCGGGAAAACAACTCGCGAAGTGGCAAAATCGCTTAATGGTGTAAGTAAATGATTTCATATTCGAGAATTTGTTTACGTGGCGATGCTTGTTAGCGCTAATCGCAAAAATAAAATTCTCGCGAAAATTTCTGAATTTACACAGTGTCCCCGGGCCGTAACATTGCCTGTTTGCTGCTTGCTAAACAGTATAGACTGTATATATTTGTGATATTACACGACCTCACTAGATAGGTTCTACAATTTTTGTCAATGAACTCGTTCGCTGGATTCGAGTCTAATGGTAACAACAATATCACCATTGAAGTATGATTTCTCTGAAATGAATGTGGTCTGATATATGTACTTTGTCGCAGAAACTAATATCTTGTCCGTACTGGAATGTTCCTGGCGTTGCGCACGGTGTTGCGACCAGTCGTGATTTTGGCGTGGTAAGCAATTTCTAAACGTTATCCCCTTTTCAGTGGTGAGGAAAATGTATCTTATTTAGTATCACCTTAAAGCTGAGATGTTAAGCTATCCCTTCATATAGTTTGCATCAAAATGCTACATGTATAACTTTCATAAATCCGTTTGTTTTGTGATATGACGTTAAAAAACGCATGTCACATGTAACACTCATACTTGAGTTTGCTAGCAAAATTGCTCGCAGTAAGACATAATCGGCGTGAAACCGCCAAATATTATCAAAAATGATGTTACGCCATTATTATACATCATTTTGAGACCAATGGCCATTTTTTGATCCATTGAACTATCTGATATTGGGAACTGAAGTAAAGTTGTCTTCCTGTTACATCAATCGGAACTGTCTCAACAAATTCCGCGAAATTTCCGTGGAATCAGACAACGGATGTGTCGGGTAGAATTATTTGTCCACTACTGTGTGTCATGTAGGGACTTGTACATGTACTTGCCGTGACGTGAGGACGGACACTTTGTATAAGTGTGCGTCACTGAATATCAACTATACTGAAGGACTTAAAAAACGCACCACATGCTTAAATGCTAATCTATGTCGAAAATTGGATATTTTCATTATGTGAAATATAAAATTGACAAGTTCCGTCATTTAGCTTGCATTCAATAAGAAAATCGAAACGCTGTGACTTATGATTGCCGTGATGTCGCGATAATTCTGAGACAACTCAAATTATAAAAATCACAGAGTACCCATACCTTCCATAATGAACGAAAAAAAGTTTTCGAACCGATGTTTGTTCTTGAAAGCAAACGGAAACACAAAATCAAATCATGAAGTTTTCAGCCTCTGGCAACGTTCATTACGTCTACATGACGTCATTACATTTTGACGTAATTGGCCGTTTATACACTAAGGATCAGGAATAATCGAAAGCTGTTTGTTGCCAACAGATACCCCTCAATCAGTTGCAAAAAGACAAAAGTATCGCGGCATGCGCGGACGTCACCCGTCTGTTATTGATGTTTGTAAATTTAAGACTTACGTTAGCAAAGAAACGCTGCGAGTGGGAGTGTAATAAAACGATTATTTCTTAAAACTTTTGTGTTTTTCCATTTGTTAAGACATCTGGCTTCCACCTGCAAGTGTTTGTTTTCAAATTGAATCAAATTCACATTTGTCAGACGACAATTGTTGAAAAACACTTACGTCGATATTACGTCAGAATGAACAGCATGAGCAAATCGAAACCAAGGCAAATCATGGTCCATTTTGCAGGAGGATAAAAAAATGATAAAGAAAACATCCTCAAATCAATCATGTGGAAGAGACAGAGAATTTAAAATGGTGCGTTTTTAAAGTCCCTCAGTATAGATAATTGCAAGCAAATTGCATAAGTCATACTTTTGCATTGCTGTAACATACAACAAAATGTATCTAGCTTTAAGGAAACGTTCATTTTTTTTAATTCTACATGAAGGATCGTTGTCTCATCTTAATTGTGTTTACACACATGTCCACCATCATTTTAATATAAACTACCCCTACTTTGCAAAAATGCAAACTGAACACTGGGGGATAAATTATATAAGTTCACACGTTCACGTAAACTATACAAAACATAAGGCATACATAAAGATCTAATCTCAGTAATAGGCGGTAGTTTGTCATTTGCGTAAAAAATGGTGAATACGCATTAAAATATTGATAAAATAATAAACATGCTACCACGGAAACGTTTAAAGTAGAGCAATGGCTGAATCCATCTTTCCTCATAACGATGACTTTCCTGTCCATGGCTTCTTTCCTTAGACAATTCTTTCGCCCTGAATCGAAAATTGAGCTTTGACGTGTGGTTTCCAACAATGCGGCATTTTGACACAAATAGACTCAGACGAGCCTGTGCAACCTCCCTTTAAGCTTAGAACCTCAAAACACTGTTCAGCCAATAGCTTATCAGTCATAGAATACTCGAGCGACTAGCAAACGCTCTGATCAGACTGCGTAAATAGCTCAGGCTGATTTGAGGCTTTGTTGGTTGCAAATACAACATTGTTGGAAATCTCATGTCGCGGCTCATTTTTATTTTTTCACCTTCGAGCTACTTACAACCCCACAATTGGATAACTTCTAGCGTTGTTGAGCATATTAATCTGTGATGAAAAAAATGGCGGACATGTGTGTAAACACAATATGACAAAGGATGACGTCACATAAAACGCGCGTGTTACGGTCCGCAACACATGGTAAGCGCATGCATGCAAAACACCTGCGTTTTCCGTTGCTCATGTGAATTTTGTCATAAAAAGGATGTTAATTTTTGCTTATTTTCGTATATATCCCCTGTCTACAACAGTTGCATGATTATAACCCATTTAAACTCATTCAATAATGTAAAATTTGTTCTCCGATTGTTTTTGCCACCATGCGAAAACACTAGCATTTTCCAACCAATAAGCTCGAAAGGTAAAATTACTGTTTACTCTGAAAACACTTGTAAAACGTTGGTATTTTGATAAGAAACACTAGTAAAACACGTCTTTGAGAGATTAGTCAACTTCAGGATCCGCTCACGTCATAGCGGGGGAACGTTTTCTGGTTTAAACATATCTGATTGCCAAAATATTTACAGCAATTGGGTTGGGTCACAAGTTCTCGCAACATTAGTTTCGACTTTTCCCCTACATTCTATATATACACAATAACTTATAAACATGGCTATATATACAAACGCATATGTTAACTTAACAAGTTGTAATCAAAGCAAAACAGATAGTAACATAAACGAGACTATATCAGAATCAGAGAATAAATAAATAAATAAATAAATAAATAAATAAATAAATAAATAAAATTAATGATAAATATATAAATAAGCAAATAAATAAAAAATAACTAAATAAATAAATACATGAAGATAAAATATATATGAAAGAAGAAAAAATCGAACATCAGATTAGAGGATAAATAAATAGGTAAGTAATTAATATTGAATGATTAAAATAAAAATAGTACGACTGCCAGGAACCCCTTCAACTTGGGAATAGAACAAATTGGTCATAAGTTTACTTATTAATATACAAAATATGTTTCAAGGAAAACTTCAAACAAAGAGTCAACTGGTTTTAAAACGCTTAGTAGCATGTATATATCTGTGGATAACTCTGAACAAGACTATATTGTTTTCCATATTCAAATCATTATTGCCACATTGAATCATATCAATGCTTAACGGTTGGAAAACTCTAACTGCGCCATTAAAAACCCGCCTTTCGATTGTAAACTTTCTACAATGAAAGAAGTAGTGGATGAGGTCCTCTACCATGCCACACAAATCACATATAGGGTTATCACGGAGATTATTTCTAAAAAGGTCACTATAATTATTAAGGCTGCTGCAATTATTTCGAAGTCGTGCATGCAATATAGACATATTTCTATTTCCCATAGTAAAGTGAGAAGGAACACATGAATTATTGAATCTTAAAGGTTTGTAAGGTTGTTAGATTTTTTAAATCATCTTCAAGGGAGTTCCATAGTCTAATGAAAGAAGGAATACATGATTTATGTGAGATACTAGTTCTATTGAAGGGCATTGATATATTTTTATTATTTCTCAGAGGGTAATTTGAAATTTCACTAACTAAAGGAGGAATCAAATCTTGCATATATGAAGGTAAAATGCAATTATTTACCATATACATGAAAGAGAGTTTATGTTGCTGCCTTCTTATTGACAAAGTTGTCCATCCACATTCTTTGAACGAGGTTTCTTATGAGACATATCTAATTAATCCTGCAACAAGGCGGTCAGCTTCATTTTGGATTTTTTTTGTAAAGTCTGTGAGTTCTGTTCAGAGCACCCATCCCATACAACTGAGGCATATTCTACCACTGGTAAAAGACAGGACATTTACATTTGGTTGAGAGCATTTCTACTAATGGAGTATTTTAGCTTACGCATTATTCCCAAAAGTTTTGTCGCTGATAGGACAATATTTTCAATATGTGAATGTCACTGCCCTGTACTACTGAAGGTGACACCAAGATGTTTGTGGCTATCTACGAAATTAATTGGAATTTTATCAAAACAAGTTGTGGTAAGATATTAATTTTTTGAGTGTCGGCGAGATGCTTGATGAGCTTGAATGGCCATATCTTGAGTCCTCCTTGTTTCTCTTTCACAAGATTCATTGTGGAGCAGTGTCTATTGAAAAAAGACAAGTATATGACCCCTGCTCAAAGTTTGAAAACTACCAGGTCATCACATAGTGCTCAATACCGCAGACATCATACATACAGTGATGCCCTGAAGAATTCCTTTTCCCCCCAAACTATTCCACATTGGAATAGTCTGCCTCCTTCTGTGGCAAATACCCAGTCCACAGAGGAGTTTAGGGCACTCCTTATTAAAACAAATATTCAGCCAAAAGTTTTTTGTGTTTTTTTGTGTTGTTTTGTTTTTTGTGTTGTTTTTGGTTTTTCTTTTATCAAAATTTCCAAATTTGCACTCCCTGGTGTAATGCTCATGTATGAGCGAACCAGTAAAGATAGAAAGAGTAAATAAAACAGCTTCAGTTTTCAGTGGATTGAATGTTACTAGCCACTGTCTAGCCCAGTTTTACAACAACTGCATATCATGATTAATTATAGCAGCTATGTCATCAATGTGTGCTGCAGAATAGAAAAGTGAGATATCATCTGCAAACAGCCTTGTCAAACTAAGAAAATGTTAAGCTTTATCATTTATGTATACCAAAAATATAAGAGGTCCAAGAACAGACCCCTGCGGCATCCCCGCAAATATAGATTTTAAACATGATAGGCAAGACTTGAGACCAAATTTCTGATTTCTTTGACTTAAATAACTGTTTAATAATTCTAAAAGTTTCCCTTCAATGCCATTTACCGTAGCTTAAATAAAAGACCCTTATGCCAGACTCTATCAAATGCCTTTGACACATCACAGAACACAATGCAAGAAAACATATTATTATCAAAAGCATTGCATATATTATGAAATATATCAATTAACTGAAAAACTGTTGAGTGGTGAGGTAAGAAGCTAGATTGATACTTGTATAAAAGATTATTGTCAAGTAGAAAATTATACATGCTTTTAAAAACAATCCTTTCTTGCAGTTTCCCAATACAGCTCAATAATGCAACTGGTCGGTAGTTAGATGGTTGAGATTTATATCCCTTTTTAAATATGGGAATAACATTAGCAATCTACCAAATATCAGGGAGTAATCCCTCTTCAAAAGATCTATTCATTAACATACATAAGGGTTTTGAAACGGATTTGGAGACACCCCTGAGCATTTTATGGCTTATACCATCATCACCACTTGCTTTGTTAGGGTTGAGAAATTCAATTGTTTTTTTCTATTTCTTGTTCAGTGCAAATTATTTGAGATAGAGAGTTATCAGTAAGCTTAGTAAAAGGAGGTAACTGGGTATTTTCGTCATTGACAGTTGAGATAGAGGCAAAATAGTCATTCAAACAATTAGCTTTGTCCTGATCATAAAAATGCCATTGGTTGTCACCGGATGGAAGTGCTGAACATAAAGGAGGAATTGAAGAAGTAGAATTATTATTTTTGACAAAGTGACGAATCAATTTCCATAATTTGCATTTATCATTATTCTGAAAATCTGAAACAATTATATCGAAATTATTATAAAAGTATTCCTTAGCATGCTTTTTTATTGTTTACCTTATTTCTGTAATATTTGTATTTTTCCAGTCATTTTGATTGCCTGATTTAAATGCAGTTTTTTTTATTTAGTCTGTCTCTTTTCCTTGAATTCCTCCTTATTTCAGAATCATACCATGGTTTGTCGTCTTCTGGAACTACACTAGTTTTACTCGGTATGCACAATTTAGGAAATTCAATGAAAATATTTGTAAATGAATGAATGAACTTGCTTCATTTACAGTACCTTGATGAAGACATGACCAATTAAAATCAGATATTTTTTGTTGAGCATTTCATAATTTGCCTCTTTAACTATCCATACATTTCTAGTAAAAGTAGCAACTAGTGGGTATTCAAATGGTATATGTACATAAGATGCACAGTGATCATTTGGCACTTGGATAATCCCTTGACTCAGAGTTGACATGTCTTCATGAAACTATTATAGGGTCTAACAAAGCAAGTTGGCGTGTTGGTTCAGATATAATATTTCGGAGAGAGTTATAAAAGCAAAGCATCTTTCAAGTTGTGCATGTTGGGATTAAGTAAATCTTCATTCATATCTCCCAGAATAATTATATTATTAGTAATATCTAAAGCCTTTTTTATATTTTTGTTGAGAGAATCAAAGAAAATTGCGTCTGCTGTCCGCGGACTATAAAACAAACCGACACGATATATATTTCTATTTACTTTAATTTCTACCCATAGTGACTCATTCCAGAATGTCTCCAAACCTATTATTCGTGTATGTGCAAGTTCACAGGACAAAAACATTAATAAACCGCCACCATGATTTGTTCTATCATTACTGTGGGAATATCATATTCGCTAGACATAATCAGAGATTCTGTAGTTATGTTAGCATCAAGATGAGATTCACTGAAACACAAAATGTTAAAATCGAAAAAGTTTTCAGTTAAATATTCAAATCAATTACGTATACTTCTAATGTTACTGTGTAAAATGCAAAAAGAGTTATTAATGTTATTAGGTCCTGGGTTCATCTCTATGTCTCCAGATTTCAAAAGTAAAAAAATAAACACTATCTTAAAATATAATTAAGTTACAAACCATTTCGTTAAAAAACAAAAGATAACAATTTGAAAGTACTACTGACAGCCCATTTTAGGAAATACATCATGTAAGTAAAAAAGAAAGCCATAGAAACATTGACCTTGGCTCTTTGTTTGATAATACATTTTCTCATGATAGCTTCACTAAAAGTGCCGCTTAGTAATGAACACTCAAGATCAAGTTGAAAATAGGCTGGTGGAATACTCAAAATCAATGATATCATGTAAATGATGAATGTATACAGTCTACTCTGTTTGATATTTAAGAGGTGGCCCATTTGGTAAAGTGCTACACATGGAGTATAATACTATGAGTTTAGGCACTGCGTTGTGCGCATGAGCCAGACACGGTATCCTATGTTCGTACTGCATTAACCAAGGGAAACAGGAAATCGTCCCGATTTGATTGACAAATGTTGACTGTGACGCATATGTAGCCTTAACACAATTACACACACAAACAAGCAAGCAAGCAAACAAATAGACTTACAAAAACAAATTATTGGAGCCAGTGCATGAGATTTCCAACAGTGTGGTATGTGCGACCAGCAAAGCCTCAGATCAGTCTGCGCATATGCGCAGTCTGATCAGAGCCTTTGCTAGTCGACTGAGTATTCTATTATTTTTATGCTACTGACTGAACATCATTTGGAGTTTCTAAGCCTAAATGGAAGATGCATAGGCTTGTCTGAGTCTACACTTGTCAAAATGCCACATTGGTGGAAATCTCATGCACTGGCTCATTATTTTGTATTAATTTTCATATTAAAACGGTTGAATAGAACTGTCTTCTGTTTTTTTTTCCAATTTCAGATTGTGACCTGCTTGTGACCTTCATGCTGGTGAGCATAGGACAAATAGGTTTGTATTGGCATCACTTGATTTTCACTAGAACGCACAAAGACTCTACAACAACAAAATGGATGGACTGATCTTAAAAGTGACTGCATTTAACTGTGAATAACAATCAAAGTGTCGTCTAACCAGGCTATTCACGTTTCGCGATAAGTATTCCATTCCAAGGCGGTGCTTCTTCTGTGGATCAGTTTCGAGTTTGTCATTGTAGTCTTGTGGCCACCTGCTGGGAAAGGGCTGACCTATTAGGCCCTCTTGTATGTGAGGTTTTATTGTGTTAGGTGTGGTTCTTGATTGTATTGATTCCTGTTCTTTGCACCCTTACTTACTTGTATTGTGTTTTGTCACATCGTCAGGTGTGGTGTCATTCTCGTGTACCCAGGGGTAAAGCATTCCGTTTCACTTCTTTCATTGTGATGGATGCAGTGTAACGGAATGGGTTACACCCGAGTCATACTTGATTCACCTGTTTGGAGTACGCTCTTTACTCTGGACAGGCAGAATTTTAATCAAGTATCAGAGAACAGCTGTGCTGAAGCTGTTCCGAGTTCACCACCGTCTGAGGTGGTGTGGTGGGAGTAGAAAGGTCACGTGATCAAACAAAAATGGCGGAAAGGCTGAATGGAAAAGAAACTTCCACAAACATTAGCTTTAAAACAAGAAACTCTTACAGGTATAGTGCCAGAAAGACCATTTCCTGTTTTGAGTCGCTATCAGACTCGGAACTGCTACTTTCCTTGTTCATGAAGTAAATAGCCATTTTTGTTTATATATTTCTGCAAATGTTCTGGCGTACTTGATTCATAGAGAAACTACGGAGTACGCCCAATGTTCTGCCTCACTTGATTCACATCATCTTCTGGGAGTATTCTAAACACACAGAACAGTATGAGTCAAGTACAACCCTGGTTTACCGAGGATGGTGGTGCTTGACGGAATCGATTCATGATCGTTGCATTCGTTCTTACTTTTGTCTAAAGTAATGTTTTGAAACTTAGTAAAAAAGCAGGATGAGTGGTGCACAAATGAAATAACAAGCATGAAACTCTACGACGGTGTTGAAGAGATTATCGTACATGTGTGCGCGCCATTTCACTAAATAATGTATATATACCAATTATAATACACTACAACTCCGTTTATTCTGTACCTCGTTATACACTGTTAAAGCCAGTGTATCACTTGTCTTGAAGTAAATTTACCAATGCTTTAAACAATACATGTATGTATTTTACTTTTGTACTTATCCGAAGTTTAACACCAATACGACCAGGTAGAAATGTTTAATGTTCATTACTGGATAAATATTGGTCCCAATGTGCTTTATCAGGATAGAAAGTGTAATTTACACTTAACTGGATGATTAGTCGTCTAGTAGACTTTATTGTATTCCAACAGCCTAGCGCACAGTGGTTCGAATCCAAGCATAACCAATATCGTTTTCTTTATAATTTTCCTTTCTTTGTTATTTTCCCTGCCAATTTAAAAAATGCATAGTTAATCAAATATACCATACAGTTAAAGAGTTATGAGCTTTTCACTATCTGACCACGGATAGACAGACGGTCTAACAGTGCTTATAGTGCAGACCCAATGTTCTTGCAATAAATACTAAATATTTCTACCTGTCATGGGCTGTCCTGACTATATCAATTTTTATGGGAAATTCCATTGGTTCAAAAAGGCTTAACAGTTGTTTAATTGCAGGCTCATCGTTAAGTTATCCATTAATGAGAGACGGTACCTCGGCAAGTGAATATTTCAGCCCAGGTGACAGAGTGGTCAGAGGACCTGACTGGAAATATGGAGATCAGGTATTTACAGTCCTTAACCAAACCAAACCTAAGCCCCAGTACCAGCCAAAGAGGTCGGTCTTAAGTATGATTCTCGTCTCTTTTTATAAATGATCTGACAAAATCCAACAAATGAATATGAATGTTTGACAGATTATGATAGCAATATGATGCCCCTTTGGTTTGATGGATACTGCATGCCAAAGGTGGTAATTGCCAATGATGACCTGTCAGATTCAGAGAAGTCTTACAATGATTATGAAGAAGACACTGTGATTAATGATAAATAATACAACGTATGCTACATCCTTAATGGTCCAAATAAACTTTCAAAAATGTATGCTGCAGTATTAATTCTTTTTCTCATCAGTAATATAATGCTTTATTATGGTTTTAATAGAGTGTAGAACAATTTTTCACACCCTCATATTGGTGGCAGCAGATGGGTATTTTGACATTTTACTGTTGTGCATATGCCCATAAGTGTGCACGTTACGTCCACAACAAACATCTTACATGCCCATACCCTATTCATACATTAGGATACGAGTAAGGTTATGATACTATGATACTATGATACCTACCCGTACCTACTATACATTAATCATACACATATGGGATCATAACATCTACCAATATGCAATATTGATAATGGTAGGTATGCGTGGAGGTAAGGGTAGGGTTTGCGTTGGTGAAGGGTATGGTTACTTTAGGGCAGGATAGGCAGAATAGGAGTATGTTAATGGTAGGGTATGAGTAAATGCTTTGGCAGGGTCACTCCAATAGATGGGATATCCTACCCTTGACCCTAGCCTAGTTTCTGCCCAATATTTTTTATTATCCCTAATAGCACCATGCCCTGAGAAGATACAAGTAACTGTAAGGCAGTTTATGAGTAGGAGTAGATAAATTATGAAATTTCGTCTGGGTCAGGACTTTGGTAGGTCAGGACTAAGACTAGTGTAGCCTACTTTACCTGCATAATCATGTTTTATCCTACATATAATCTCACTCAACCCATACCCATAAACACATCCTACATGCAAATATATTCATAGTATACCCCAAATATATGGATATGGGTAGATGTGAGGAGCGGTAGGGCAGGGTATGAGTATGAGTATGGAGGTGTATGTGAGAGTTGGGTAAGTATGGCAGAATAAGCAGCACCTTACCTCTCATACCCAGGCAGGCCATACTAGCATTCTACCCATCTTGACTACTCAAAAATAGTAAATGAGTATGATCAGGAAATACCACAATCACAAACTGCAGACAACCCCGTGGCAACGCGAGGAAGAACTGCTCAACCATCACGAGACACCAGGAAGACAAATTAAGCAAAGCAATCAGCTCTCTCTTCCCCATTAAGATGATTGCAATACTAGAATGGACATAAAGTAACGTACAACAAAACATAGAACAATTACAGACTCCCACAATGGGAGTAACAATAAACAAAAAGTCAACAACAACAGAACCACCGCCTTAGAACGGACAGCAGCCTAAGCCACCGGCGGTTTAAATGCATTTTACTGGTACCAAATCTTCGCCCTAGATTCTGCTGTTGTTGTAGTACAAGAAATGTTCAGCTCGCATGTAGGCCATCTAACTAATGCAATGTATCATCATGGAAAAACACTCTAATCAAATTACTACACCATGATGAAACAAAGAAAAGGGCTCATGACTCACAGATAGTCAGAGCTAAAGAAAACCTCAAGTTGAGCCACGGTGGGTCCAGCTACAGATAAGCATCAGGCACCAACCCACCGATTAAAGCTTTACGTCAGAGCCGTCATAGAGTCTGAGGCCTGACCCACCATCGTGCAATTAAAGAGGAAACCATAGCTATAAACCGTGATTGGGTTCAAATTCAAGTTATACCCTATTCAAAATCAGTCAATCCACCCTGATGCTGCACAGTTTTTAGCACTGAATTCAGTGCGATATGATAGACTTTTTTTTTAATCTTATCATGCATACCTGAGCGTCAGAGCCTGTATCTCGTCCCTTATATTTGCATAGACGCAAACCAGTGCTAAAACATATTTCCAAACAGTATCTTCCTCTAACACTGCACCATACTGTAAATTTATATGTGCATCTACTACTACTCATATCCACACAGAATATTGACACTATTTGTTTTCAAAACATGGCGTCATTTTTCTCTTCTGAGCTGAAGAGTATGCTTTTTCTACGGTTAACTAAATTTTTTTTTTGGAATTTATTTACGGACGTTGACCGGTTCCCTTTCGGTTTTCTGAATACACAGATGTTCTTACAACCTTAAATGCTAAAAAGCAGCCTTTTATTTACAACCTTTATGTTTATTAAGATTTAAATAAAACCACAGAGTGACAAAAATGAAATAAGGCAAATATCTTTGACATGTAAATGTTTTCTTTTACCTTCCTTTTTATAATAATTGGTCTAATAATGGATCATACCCGGTCTGTTGGAAATAAAAAAATCCATCTCACTATACATTTGTTATACGTATGTAGATACTTGCAAAAATGATGACGAATTACGGATCTAACCGGGCCGCTATTTTCTAATCTGTTGACATCTAGAACTGTACCCAGTATGATATAAAAACCGTGTATGGGGAGTTCTCGATGACAATGGATTGGATCATCATTTTAGGGCATACAGGTTGATTTTTATGGTGACCTCTCTCAGCATTTGAAATTGGTTTTCTTTTAATATCTTGATGAATGTCAATGAATATAGGTAAATCTTTAACCTGGTATGCAAATTTTTCACCCGGGTTCTGTATTCTGCTGGATGTCATTGGATAGCAAATTGACTATTTTAAGACGAGAAATTCCCCCACTTTTGCTAACAGGAAATACACAGAAAAAAAAACCAAACGATTTATGCATATTAAAACATTAACATCATGCAAAATTTTAATTTTAAATCATAGTGCACTTATTTAAATGGCGCCTCAAAAACGCTGGGTACCAACTGCGTGTATTGAATTATAAGTATTTTTGCAACAGAACTTTAAAAATCAATTACTTTAACATTTTTTCACCAATTTTCTAAATTCAAACACCTAATTGTTTCTTATAGTGTCCAAAATCCACTGATAATCTTATTCAAATGATTAACCGAGTTTTTATAAAAAATCGTTGACATTTTTATAATATTTCTCAACGTTTTAATAAGTTCGTCTCATCAAAGTAAATAAGGGTGCAAATATCAGGAATCGATACAATCAAGTACCACACCTGACCCAGGATACCAATGGGAAAGTAACAAGCTCACAGTACACCACAAATACGAGGGCCAAGAGGTCAGCCCTTTCCCAGCAGGTGACCACAGGGCACATATGAACAGACGCATACAAAGGCACAGCAAACACAAGACAGAAAAAAACGTAAAAGATCCACAAAAGAAGTACCGCCTTGGAACGGTCAGAAAAATATTTTACTGGAGGGCTTAAACCTGCCTAAACCAGTTTCAACATCAGAAATTTATTTCAAAAGCAACAGCACCCCATAGCTCGTGAAAATCATGCAAAATGGCTGCGATGAGCGGGAAACCCATAAACAGAACATAATGTTACAGATTGCAGTGATCGTGTCTCAAAAACAAAGTCAACGGTAACATATCTATAACTTTGTTTATGTATGTAAAACATATGAATTTGTCTAAATGGTCGGAATGTCACCTGAAACGAGGTTTTCCAAATTAAAAAGGGACTCCATGACTGGTCAAGTTGGAGCACAAGTCCACTGCGACTTTAGATTCAGCCAGATCTTAAAAAATCTAAAGTCGCAGTTCTGCAACTACACAGTGCTTAAACCTACCTTTACTAAAACCTTTCCTGACCCTATCCATAACCCTCTCCTTGCTTGTCCTATCAGGCCCTACCACATTCTCCCTATCAATACTGGTTTGAGATGGGTTAATGTATGGTAGAGTGGGGTGGGGTATGGTTACATAATAATTATGAGCTAGTTACCGGTATGTTACATGTATTGTATGATATAAGTTAAGGTGGGATAAACAAAGGGGGAGGTTAGGAGTTGGATTGGTTATGTAGAGTTGGTGATTCCTATGGGTATGATATGGTATTATGGGTAAGGTGAGGTAGCGTAGGATAGATATTTAGCACAATGATAAATAGAACATCCATACAGTAGGGTTGTTTAGGGAAGGGAAGTGCAGGATCGGTTAAGCTAGGAGAACGGAGGATATGGTAGTGTGGAATGGAGAAGAGCAGTGAGCAATCAACCAGAGACATAGACGTTTGGAATCAAGTAAATATCGCTCTGCCATTTGTCTCTTCTTTTCAAAGAAGATAAAGTGGAGCTACAGTTTTCTTTGAATATCTGGTTAGTACTAGCTACTAAAATCGTCTACTTAACTTGTTGCTTCTAGGTTTTGCCTAAATACTTATGTTAGGTTCAAAAATATAAACTGTTGATAGGACTCTAAAATAATAGATATTTATTAAACATAACAATACATTGATCAAAGTCTATTTTAAGGAAAATAAATTCACATCAATTTCAAGCAGAAGTCATATGCTACTGCATGTTATGTACTTTACATATTTTACAATTAGGAAATAAAATACATTCAAATGAAAGCTTGAGTCATATTCATTATTGTGTTTATGTGGCTATTAACACAGAAGGGAGCAGAAGTTAATAATTTAAATCAAACATTCAGAATATATGAATATATTAAAAAATATATTACTTACTTTGTTTTCTATGTACAATTATACTTTAATATCTGGGGGAAAATCTACATAAGTTGGATAAAGCAGCAATTTGACAAGGCTTCTGTGTAAGTTTTTTAAGATTCTAAAAATTGACGAAGAGTCCCATGCAAAAGTTATTGAATTAAAAAAATGTGTTGGTGTTATATACAGGTATGTCACTAAGGTTATATGCACACTCCTTATATTACTACATGTCTCAGCTGATTGTGCTTTTAGCATTTTTAAATGTTTGGGACCTGAAGAAGTTACAAACATTTATCATTTTTGCTACAATTTGTAGCTGAATTCCATGTTTTATTAAAGTGGCCTTTCTGGTGTGCACTTTACAGTGTGCCACTAGGTCTAAAGTTCAAATACTGGCACATTGTACAAAAAAAGAAAAATACACCTTGCATTTTGTGAATGACAAATCAATTTTCTATTAAGTACCTGCAAAGTATAGACCCAATTGAATATAAATCATCGTACCTATTCTGAAGAGGATATCTTATACTGAGTCTCATTGTTCTTATTTTTTGAATTTATGTATAATGTAACGTATACTACACTTAAAGGACCCAAATTTGCATCAAAACGTGCGCTACAATAAGTGATGATTCTGTGGATGAAAAAGTATAATTCATTTCAATATCAGCGAGATAGATGCATACAGAAGTATAGTTTATATGTTTACTTACAGGACAATGTGTCTACTAATAAAATGGGTGGGATAACTTTGTGTGCAGCCTATACATTATTATGAAGATGATGACTTTGTGAAAAATAAAATACTCTAAGACTTAAGAAATGCTGACAGTATATTAATCTACTAGATTAATAAAGACTGAAACTTGTTACATATGTAAATTGTATAGTAAAAATCCACAGACTTTTTTTAAGGTTAACAAAAATATTCGAAGTTTTAAGTTGGTCGCCATGTTGAATAAAGTATGTTAAGATCTGATGTTAAACTTACTATATCATAAATGGAGGTAAGGATCTTAAATATAGCTAGTCCGCTCATAAAACTAAGCATTGCAGATGGAAGGAGACTGCTATTACACTATATGGACATTTTGTCTTTTTTCACCGTGGCCATCTTGATAACATCCAAAATGGCAGATGGGACCAAAGATATCGAATGTTAACATACCGATTCTTAATAAGGGATGTCCAATGCACAGTATTATACCACAACACTCCCAGAGAGCCCTTGAAGGTGCATGGTGAACCCTCCTGGCCCTTGGACTATTTTACTCTTTGCCAATATCAATACTTTATTATTTTACATTCATCGAATGCAACAACATATTTTTATTACGTTGCATATTTTTTACTTTTGTCAGGACGGTGACGGCCCTGGAACTGTACTTTCTCACAACACGGTGTCCGGATGGGTTGAAGTTAAATAGGATAATGGTCTCGTTGCTTTCTATATCATGAAAACGCATGGAGTAAGAGTATCTGAACTGACCAAAATAGGTGTTGGAACGACACCGCTACCAACGTATTCATTTAATTACAAAATAATTGAAACAGCACTTCCACCTTATTGGCTTACTACGACCAAGATGACAAGTAAGTAAACTGATTATAACGTAAAGACTCGAACTTTTGAACTTCTCGCTAATTCGAAATAAATATGAGACATACTGGATTCAAAGAGTAGGGCCTATTCATCATGTCCATGATCTGTTTTAATAACTGTCGATAATAACATATGTTTTGGTGCGTAAAAGAAACGTCTCATTTTTCTAAGAAAAAACACCTGTCAATAATCATTATTTGGCCCTACATTAATTTATGTCAACATCCATATAATTTGAACTATTGGTAATTCGGAATAAAGCATCTAGTCACGGGACTTGAACTCCGAATTTAGAATTCGACTGTAAAGCATAGTTATTGTAGGCTGAAGAATCATTGGTGAGCTAATGATGACTTGTAACTTCAGTTTCTTTCCTGAAATCACTGGGCCAATTGATTGAGTTCAAATTCCGTATAAAGACTCCTTAGGATGATGAGCACAATTTGGTTTAAATAACAAATATGACCGCCAGATCCCCAAATGTTGATAAGAACCCTTTTAACCATATTCTTCTCCAGAACCAGAAGGCATTTGGGATGTAGTTCCTACCGAATTTGTTTAAATGGTGGTCCTAGGTTGACACTGACTTACTTTATGTCCAAGTCAAATGTACTTCCTAATGCAAAGTAGATGGGGAGAAAAATTGAGGGGTGGAAAGGAAAAATGTTTGACAACTTTTAAAACCAAATGCATTAGCCACACTAGATATTTTGAACATAATGTGACAATACCTAAATATAAGTCCCAGAGTTTAAGATTGACCTTTTCCCTTTTAGATAGGTCGCTTAAATTGGATTAACATTAATATTATTAAAAAAACTATTATGCCAATCAAACCTCAAATTTCACTTAAAGGCTTTTTAGGATATATATATTAAGAGACAAAGTTATACAAATGGTTTGGTAAAATGACCAACAATGACTGCCACAGCAATACGTCTTTATTTTTTTTAATCTTCTCCACTAGAAGGCTGACCTGGAGACCTGATAGAAGGCAGTTGGGATGTACATTCTACCAAAAATAGTAAGTGAGTATGATCAGGAAATACAACAATCACAAACCGCAGACAACCCCGTGGCACCGCGAGGAAGAGCCGCTCAACGATCACAAGACACCAGGTAGTCAAATTAAGTAAAGCAACCAGCTCTCTCTCTCAAGTTTGGTCAACGTTGACCTTGACTTATTCCATGGCAAGGTCAATTTCATAAATCATTTTAATGGGAATTATTTTAAATAATTTTTAATTGTTGTTGAAGCCAAAGTATATTATATTGCATATATATAGTTAATCTAATTTGACAATTACTAAAGATGAGTACCTAAAACTTTAACCTTTCAGTATGGGACTACCATCAGTATACCTGGGATGCATGCGCAGGTTCATCTAAGGTTCCGCTGCTTGTCGATGCGAAATGTGGATGACCCAGCGTATATTTTCTATGGTTAGATATCCAATATAACTGGTATCACTTAAGGACCTTTATTTTGAAAGTGAAAATGACCTTCGTTTTTAAAAGGAAGATTCAATTCGTGAGAGATATTTGAAACCGCAGACTAGCACTTGCTAAAGCTGCGTTTCGAATCCAGATTCCCACAGGAACAGAATCGTATTATGATACAAATATGTATTGATAAATAGAGCGAGTATTTGCAGACCTCATGTGATGCATTGAAAGCTGTTATGATCTCCTAATCACTTTGGCAACATCTCTTTAAACATTTAAACGATGGCTTCTAATGGCGTAATGCTGCCGGGCTGATATTGGCCGAAAATTGTATGCTGTACGCAAAAACTGGGCATATTATGCATTGAGTTCCATTGTTGTTCTTTTGAACAGTGACAATTAATATTGGCGACATTGTTGGTCGTGGCCCGGATTGGAAGTGGGATAACCAAGTAAGTACATGTAAAAAGAGAATACTAGGTGAGTGTCTTTTGAGGCAAGGCTTTGAGAATGCGTGTAGACATCGCGAGGCTTGCCGTGCGATTCAACATGCGTTCTCAAAGTCGAGCCTGGTCAACTTGATGTCAAAAGAGACGAACCTGGTACAATGTATTCTATTTATCCGTTTACCCGTTGTCTCACTCTTAAAACTAGCGATTATGACGTAATTTTCTATTTTTGTGTTCATTCAGCGTCATTAGCGACGTCGTTCAAAAGGTGCAACGTCATCACGACCTGATAAAGACACATGCCGTGAGACAGGCAACGTTTATCAGGTCAACGTGCAGCAATGCAGGTAATATGAGAGGTAACTGATAAATGACAAACTCGAACTGAAAAACATTGCCTATCAACCCACGATTTCTTATGTGTTGCCTGTCTCTTCCTTATTTTAGTTATGGAAAACTTTTAGAAGATGTCCGCCAGCTAATCTGACCCCTTCTTTCAGAAGCTAAAACAAAATATAAAAATGTCAGATTTGCTGCGAAAACTAACCTTAACTATAATACAGATCAAATATTGTAAATTACTACATTGTAATGTAGGCTCAAGCACATTCACCCAATGGCCGCAGCAAATATTGGCTGAGCGATTCTAAAGTCCAGCACAATTATTATATGAGCACCGACGCGAGAAAACCTGTCTTCTGAGGTTTGCGAACAGCACAGACGCAGACCAGCCTGCGCATACGCGCAGTCTGATCAGCGCCTTTGTTATTCGCTTATTGAAAAGTATTATATCTAGATTTGCTAGGGGCGAAATCTCAATTTTCTAGCAAGTCTCTGTAGCTGAAGAGACTGGTTTGAAACTCGCTTTGTCGGAAACCCCGAAGACAGGTTTTCTCGCAACGAGGCCCATATGGAACAGTGCACGAGATTTAGGTATTATTTAACAATAAGGTCACTGTATTGCCACATGGTACATATATACGCAATTTCCCATTATCTTGAAAGGCTAATGAAGACAAGAACCAGGTTGGACGTGACTAGACAGCGACCGTATTGTTGAAAAATATAACATACATAGGCGCACTGACTGATCTTGGTTATTTGGTGGCATATTCTTATGAATTAACCTACACTACCCAGGCCTACCGTACCCATACTATGATGAAACGGACATATATTGCTTGGTTATTCCCAATAATCTTATCGTTTACGATATACAGAAACATGATCGAACTTCAGAGTAATCATACACGAGTGTGCGTGTGTGTGTGTGTTATATACATTTATAAATCTTCCATAAATACGCTGCTGTACCCACTCTCTTGATCCGCGCAATCTATGAGGAAACAGCGTTCATCACATGACGTCGCGTCTGGGAGTGAATTAAAGAAATGCAATAAAATCGACAAACCACTTGTGGTTTACAGATTAAGTAGCGTTACGAAATTACGTACATTTTAAAATTGCGTAAAGGTGGTAAAACCTTAACGTTTTTCACGCCAAATATGCGATTTTAGGTTGTTTTATTAAATGTCGTGTGTAAATAGAATCTCACATGTATGCTCCTGTATTACTGAATTAATAAACTCGTTGCGAAAAGGAGATAAAATGCTCGACAAGCCCTACATTTTTATCTCTTTTCCTAAACTCGTTAAATGAATTCGATAAAATATGAACACTCATGCAAGATCCTCTATGTACACAACTCATAAAGGTGAACAACCACAACATTTTTATAAGTTGTACATTACAGCACATTAATGTTATTTTTGTTAAATTAGGGAGCGCAGTGGCTCAGTGGTAGAGTGCTTGACTCGAGACCGAAGGGCCGCGGGTTCGAACCTCACCTGCGTCACTGCGTTGTGGTCTTTGAGCAATACACATTTATCCTAGCTTAGTACTGGTTCGACCCAGGAAGACCCGTCCATTTATAACTGAAAGATTGTTGATGGGTCGTAAAGAATCAAATCAAACAAAAAAAAATGTTAAAATTTCTAAGCCATGAGCGTAGCCTGAACGCTGACATAGATACGCACGAAAAGAGGAGACTACTGATACGAGCAATGATTAGTTTCAATTGCGTCCCTTTTGATGAATATAATATTCATCACGCAAGTGCGTACCCAGTACATGTAAACATAGGAAAGCGGGTCATCATCGGCCCGCCAGCGAAACGCCATTTGAATGGCGTTTCGCTGGCGGGCCGATGGTGGCCCGAAATTGAATGCTGGCTGGGTATCTGCGTAATGGGAGCTACATGAATTGAAAAGTGAATAATGATTTTCACTGCAAACTATTTATAAAAAGCAATACGGATACCGGATAATTTGGCAATTTTAAACATATTGTTTTCATTGCAATTTCGGTGGGAATCTCCACTCCAGTTTTAACAGTAAGCACGGTCGCGATGGGTCAATTATAATTTATGCATGTCTCAATGATATTAAATAAGGAAGAGGCTATTTACAGTTGACTGTCAATAGCCAAAAAACGTTAAAATGGCTATTTACAGTTGACTGTCAATAGCCAAAAAACGTTAAAGTGGCTATTTACAGTCAACTGTCATTAGCCAAAAAACGTTGAAATGGCTATTGACAGTCAACTGTAAATAGCCATTTTAACGTTTTTTGGCTATTTACAGATAAATCAGATATTTTCATTGATGTTGACTTTATTTTCGAACATTTGGTGGACAATTTCAAGTACAGATGAATATTAAAGTCAAACGAATGTGTTTCTTCCATAATTAGTGCATGCCGTAAATCGTTTTTGAGCCTGGCATGTGAGTTTTGGGTATTTGACGCATGCAAAAAGTTAAGAAACACGCAAGCTTGTGCATCTACACAGACGCTCCATTGGCATCGTTGTTCGTACGCATAAGTAGAAAATGATTCATATAAGAGCCAAACATCTCAAAAAATGTACAAGTATGTATTGGCAGTCAGGTGAAAGGCAATTATTATGTGATTGTGACATTTCCTGATCAAGATTATAGAGCTCAGACTTCTTCCGTGTAACATATATTCCAAGGTTTCCTGATCAGACACCACATTCTGCGAAATCTGATTTGAATCTCGACTGTTTGTCTAAATCCCATGGATGTATATATAACTACTTTGACTTGTTTATAGCACAAGTTGTTTTTGTTCCTCGGAGTTACACGTACATGTACTGAAATAAGGTCTGATTATGTCTGAAATAAGCAACGCATTTGAACATTTTATTGTTTTATTAATGAAATCCGATTCACATTTTCTAAATAAAGGCGATTCATGTATATCAACAAACAGTACATGTATGTACATTTTAACCATTGTGCCCATTTATATAGCTCAGTTAATTCAACGCCTGGAAATTTAACACCGAAATAGCCCTCAGAGTTTCTCTAATCAGTTTCTAGTCATATGCCGTGGTTACTTAAGAGAAACATCTCAGTGATACGATTCATTTAAGTAACCACAGCATATGCTTTTTGCTGTCGTCTTCTCGTCGAAACCATTAAGCTTTAGTGAGAGGCGACGATTCGGTTAGCAAAAGTTATAGAACGACCAACTGTACTAATAAAACTATGCTGTTGCTGAATAAAGGAACGTCTCGATGAGACGGACCCTCTGAGTAACTCCAGCATATCCTGTCGGCAGAGTTTGAGTCTGGATATGCATCTAATATGACACCATTGCAACGCAGAGTACATTGATACTGTAAACCAGTGTCCCGAAATCATACTTCCGCGATGTAGAATTTGCAATATGTAATCTCTCTGACTGATACTGTATTTGCGGTTGATTATAGTTGGGGGGGGGGGGGGTGTTCGAGGGACATCTGTATTACACGCTTAAGTTATTTGTGTACGGTCTTTAAATACCTTAAATGAGACAGCGGTACACTTGTAAGAGTTATTCTTGATTAGATCATTTTTATTGTAGATAGCTGTTCCAAGCTTTTTGAAACTCTGGTATCATTTTTTTCGAAAAAAAAGTAAATTGTGGAAAAACCTTTGATATGAGTTTAGACAATGTAGTAAACAATTGTCCAATAATTAGGCTTAGTCGTGAGAAAACCGGATTTTGTTGCATGCAGTCTCTTATTTTAAAACTCTACTCTCTTTATAGTAAAAGGGGATCTTTTTTCGTGTCTAGATTTATTTTAAAACGTTATTTCAACAAAAACCTGTACAACCAGCAAATATCTTTTATAGGACAAAGGAGGTTGGGGTACAATCATCAATTACTACAGTTCTCCTGGTTGGTTGAGAGTAAAATGGCAGGATAACTCCACTAATGTATATCGCGATGGTGCTGATGGAGCTCGAGATCTTGTAAGAATACAACTTTAGAAATGATCGAGTAAATGTATTTCAGATATAATAAATTATGTGACTGTGATGGTTTGAAGGCCGTACTTTGTACTATACTCAGAAAAAAGAATTGAAGGGTACTTATATTCATTTCTATCTCTGACATCCAATACAATAAAAACTAATCTTAATATACATGTATTCCATATTTCCAGATATCTGCAATCAAAATTGATATTTAATTTAAGCCACGCTCCAATGATTTAAGTACAGTACAGTTCCAAATGGAACTGTACTGTACTTAAATCATTGATTTGGAATTGTACTGTACTTAAATCATTGGAGCATTGCTTAAATTAAATTAAATATCCCTCTATGCTGAAAAGCAACAAACACTCAAAAATGATTAAACCCCAGTTCCATACTTGGCGTTCCTTAATGACTGGCTCTAAAATCTTTGCTGGTTATCAGTCAAAAGTACAACAACTAATTTTGTAGTCGTTGTCAATGTTTTACTGCCTATTTGTTGCCATATTGGCTTGGCTATGCAATGTCTGCTCGTTTTGGCTGAAGAAATGGTCGCGTTATAAGGCGCATGAACTGATAAATAGGCGTAAAACCTTTTCTGAGGTCTGAGTTAGAATATAAGCAAAGATCAGATCATGTTTTCAGCAAAAAATGTCAAAGCAATGATTATAGCCTGTGAACTTTTGGTAAAGAGGATTGGTACATTTTGCGTGGTACTGTAACGTACTCAACGACCTGTTAATTTTATTTTTCAGTTTGATGTATCGTATATTGGCATTTCTATCAAATACAAAAAACTTTATTGGAAATTAATTTCTCAAAAGTAATTATAGCCAAAATTATTTTAGTATCCTTCAATTATTTTTCTGAGTATATTTCAACGTTTAAGGTAGTACCTGACTCACCGGCATATGTCCAAAAGTGTTTTATCTTTTAATATATTATAATATAGACTTATACTTATAATCTAAGACAAAAAAATACCTCACCGTTCTTTTTAAAAAGTTATTTGATGTCAAAAATTGCAAAATCGCAGGTTTTTGAAATAAACAAACACAGATTTTGTTAACAAATTAACAAGAAACGCAATACAGTTTTTTCAGAACAAATCCTACTCACACCAGAGATATAAATAAAAACAAAAAATAGTGAAATAACATGTATTTACACAATTTATTAAGCAAAATCCTAATAAAGTCAAACGAATAAATGCCAAAAAAAACATTGATATTCAAAATAAACATATCAGAGAATGTAACTGGAACAACAAAAAACATATTTTTACAAAGATATTTTCATGAAGAATCTAATGATTGAATAAAAAATATGTGTCACCGTGCTTGTTTTTTTTGTTTTGGTGACTTTTCTGAAAAATCCTGAAAAAAAAATAAAGACTAAAATAAGTGTTGTCTCCCCTTGCAGCCAATTTTTTTGTTTGTCTACGCCCTATTGTATATCACTGGGCGGAGACATAGCTATTATTGATTAAGCACTGACAAATGGGCGTAGAAAATGACAAAAAAGATTTTGACCTAGCATATGTTACCCAGCACATTACATTATGATTCTCATTAAAGCATGGCTATAGCATGTCTTGAGACTTTGATGCTTTCTTACACGTAGGATTTATGTAGATAAAAGCTAAAAATTATAGCTTTATTCCTGATGCATAGATCTAAATGTCATTTAAAGAATAAACTTACAAATATGCAATAAGAGGATAAAACATTCTTTTCCTTGTATTAATGTTTGGCAAGCCTGAATGTGATGTGTTGCAACCAGAACCACACAGCGGTGAGGCCTGCAACACATTATCGCACAAGGGCTTAACAAACGTTAATATACAGAAAGGAATGTTATATTGTCATTGTAATATATTATAGGACTTTTTGGGTACTGTAAAGGTTGCAACTTTAATTTTCATATCTGGGCGTGGTTCGGTTATTTCAACTGCTCAAGAGTGGAAATCAGGTTCTATCCATTGGTTATGCGTTTAAACGTTGCTTGAGCCGCGCAGGTCTGCGTGCATTTCATGAAAGTCCTGTCCGTTAATGCACTGAACCCACATTTATTAACCCTTAACACAATCGTATGTTTTTTATCGTCTATTGAAATATTATGAAGCCTCTTAAACAAACAGTGTAGATCTAGAGCAGACTGCTCGTCCGGTCCCATACTTTCGTGGAGATTGATCATGAAATGATTTCTACGATCATTCTCCTCCCTTCTGCTGATTCATTCAAGAAGGGTTGTTGTCAGTTACAAGCGAAAGTATGTGCACGAATTACTGGTTAACCCCTTGTTCAAGCCTGCCCAGGAAAAAGTGTGGTTAGGTGAACTGACCGTCCCGCAATGACCAAAGCTGTTGACTTGGGACGTAAAGCAACAAAACAAACAAACAAACAAAACCTAGAGCAGTCTGATCTGGGTCCACACTGTTTGCCTCTATACTAATGTTAAACAATAAACAAACACTTTCGAATGTAGTTATAACGCCTCTTTTTCAGATTTTACCTGTGTCTAAAGTAGACTAATAAGGCAGTCATGAGGTGCCGCCTTTACAGTATCCAAAAAGTTCTAGAATACTTTCCTTTCAAGCAAAAGCATTTCCAAAAAAATGTCCAATGTAACAATGTGAAGCATACAACAAAACCACACCTTATAGGCGCAATCGAAAACATCAATACTATTGACGATTATAGACCAAAAATAGTTAGAATCATAGGTTTTTTTTACTACCATCACTCATCGAACAGGCGACACTTTGCAATCAAAATACTGTTTCTAGCGAGTTTTGATCCGCGTTCGTCAATGGTTAACAGTGTTTTCGATTGCTCACTATCCGGTGTGGAAACAAACTTTTTTTCAACAGAAACATGACTGAAAAATGTAGATAACTCCTAGCTCTTGTTTCAGATTGTTTTGGTTACGTATTCATTGTATCAATACACATACCGGATAGGTGACAATCGAAAACGTTGATGCTATCGACGAACGTAGATCAAATACCGTCAGAAACAGACTTTTTGGATTGCAGTTTGTTTGCCTGACTGGCGACAAATGGAAAATTCTAGCGATTTGCGATCCACGTTCATCGATTGTTCAGAGCCTTCTCGATTGTCGCCTATCCGATGTAATAAAGTAGCGTATCTTATGATAATTGAATATTTTGGTCATTTCTCAATAAAGCATAAGCGACGGTATCTTAACTGGCAGAGGATATGCATGAGCAGGTTGAAATGGCAATTAAGCCCTCTGCAGTCATGTTTTATCGGAAATAAAGCCCGCGGTCAGTGATTGGTCAACGATCATCCAAAATATGACATATTATTAAATAAAATGTACAATTGTCAGCGATTGAAACACCTCAAGTTTCTATAGTAAACACTTATTATAAGGTATATAACAATAAAAGGATGATACATTCTTCTGTCTATTAACGTTTGCCAAGCCCAAATGTGATAATGTATAGTAGCCTTAACCATGAAACTGTGATGGCTGCACCAAGTGCGGATCCAGAGGGGGGGTGTGGGCAGGGGGTCCGGACCCCCTCTGGAAAATCACAAATTAAATGGGTTTCTATAGGGAATAAGCAATTGGACACCTCCTGGAAAATGTTGGACCCCCTGGAAAAAAATGGACCCCATCTGGAGCCTTGAAAAACGATAGATTTCTTTGAAATTGACCATTTGACTTCTGTAAAATAAGCTGAGGACTAAAAAAGTCATTGTCAGAGCTTTTTTGTCAGACTGACCTAGACCCTCCTCCCCCCTGATAAAAATTCCTGGATCCGCGCATCTGTACCATGCTTGCCAACCGTTAATATACAGAAAAGAATGTTATATTGTCACATATATTCCTTTCAGGCACATGCAGTTCCAATTAATTTTATTAAAATGTATGCAGAAATGTCCATTTTATCATCATGAAACATGCAACGAAACAAACTAATTTTTTCAACAGAAACATTAAATAACTCCTAGCCCTTATATCAGATTGTTTTGGCTACGTCTTCAGTATATCAAAAACACACTAGATAGGCGGCAATCGAAAACGTTAATGCTATCGACGAACGTAGTTAAATATTGTAAGTAACAGAATTTTGGATTGTTGTTTGTAGTCCGATAGGCAACAAATGGCAAACACAAACACTGTTTCTAGCAATTTGTTATCAGCATTCATCGATTGTTTAGACTGTTTTTATTGCTGCCTATCCGGTGTGATAAGGTAGTTGAAATAGTTACGTCATTTCTCCATAAAACATTAGTGACCATGTACCTCCATGGGACCTAAAACATGAGAATGTCACATACAAGGCATGTGCACGTCTACAACCCCCCCCCCTTTTTGGGGTGGGGTGGGTCTTAGGTTAGTGGCAGCATGCAGAAATAGCAACTGAGACATGTATATAGTATGTATATTTATACGGTCCACAACTTTTAACCATCAAAATACTGAATGACTTATACTCTGGGTGATGTTTTTAAAAGCTAATACTTGCATTCCTTCTTTTTGTGAAAGCAAAATACTTACATAATTACGTTTCAAGCATCAAAGAGTTGTCAGGGGAGAAAAATATCTACCGTCTTAGAAAATAAGTATTCTCTTTTAAAAACAAGATTCAGGAACGATAACTCTTACACTCTTACTTTTAAGTAAAAGTAAGGTTATCTTTTGACATGGGTCCCGCACTACCTTAAAAACAATTACTTAGCCGCGTTAGAATCTATAATAATAAATTGGCGAAATATGAGGTATGTTTCTGATAGGCATTGGTGCCATAATATTATGGCTGCTAAGTTTGGTGTGCTTGTTGATGAGGATAATGACAAGCTGCATGCGTTTATATTGCTTATGTTTACTTTATAAAAGTCCAGGATATAGGATACCCTATATCACGTTTTATTGCAAATTATGTTGCTACTGCGCTGTATAAAGTGTTAGCCTTTCACCTCACTATACTTAAAAAACAAGCTATAAGGGGTTGATATATTTAAAAGATTCAGATGAGGTTCTTAACAGGTAAAAAAGGTTTTCTAGCATAGTAGTACATAAACTAGACTTATCAATGGAATGTGACTTATAGGGTTGTTCAGTAACAAGTATAATTGTTTCCTATTTAACGGTGTAACATGTATGTTGTTTATCTATTTTGTTTACTTAGTTTCTTTTGACCCAGCTATTGGAGAAATTGATGGTAAATAAGTTATTGTAAACAAGGTATTTTATTTGTTTATAAGAATTTTCTAGAATGATGACTAATCATCTAGAACTTAAAAAGGCATTGTCATAGAAGATACTGGAACCTTGGAGAAAAGACCAGAACTTACTAGAATTTTCTTTTCCATGCAAATAGAAACTTTGAGTAGGTTCTGGAATTCAGTAGAAGTTTGTGGAATTTTCCAGAATAAACAAATATAGCATATGATATAATAGTCTTTCTTGACCGTTCTAGAACTTTCTTAAAGGGTATATATAAGAGTAAATTTTTCATAAAGGCATCTTTGAAATAATTTCACCATTTAAAAGTCTAAACCTTTTGTATTGAAATTCTATAGTGGAATACTGTGTTTAATTTATTCATTCTGGATTACTTTGGATTATTCAGTTTTGGATTCAGACTTAGTGAACATTTGGATTGAACTTCAAAATCTGGGAATCAGAAACTGCTGAAAGACTTGTGTTGATAAATATTCTGAGGGACAGTTTGGACAAACAAGGTATTGTAAATTAGACTTTCTTTGATTGTATAACTATTTTCCATTGCTTATTGTGAATGATAATTTTGTTTTTAATAAATTTTGTTAAATTTTAAAATTGCTTTTTGCTGACTTTCCAAATAGCAAAAATTTTGGTTTCCTGAATTTGTTTCTAGTTACGCCTGGCACGTAACAACGGATACCTCAAACTTAGCAGCCAAATGAAATCGATGCATATCAACAACAGACCTTTCATCAAGGAAGTTATGCTCATAGGTTATTATCAGTGCATATTTTTGCTTTAGAACGTTAATGTAGTGTATCATATGACGCCACGTCTCTGAGTAAAATAACGCCATGCGAAAAAAACCTAGTAGTTTACATATTTTCGGGAAACGTTATGACGTCCATAACAACGTTGTGTACATAATGACAAAATTATAACGTTTTTACGTCAGAAATGAGACTTCAAAGTTTTCTTTCTTAATTTCAAAGTAATTTTAATACCATATGATAAATAAAATCTAACATTCGTGCTCTTGTATAATTGAGTTTATTAAACTCGTTGCGAAAAAGAGATAAACTGATAGGCAAGCCTCGCATTTTATCTCTTTTCCCCAACTCGTTTAATAAAATTCAATAAAACATAATAGGTAAGAAAGTAAGTAAAAACTTTATATAGAGAGGGTTACAACATTTAGCAAACAATGTAACTAATCTTCCATGAGACACTCATGTAAGATCCTCTATATAATTTTACAACGACCACAACATTCGTAGAAGCCTTATCTGCAGGTTTTCCAAAAAAACTCTATGGACACCTTCATTCAACTTTCTAAAAGTTAAATGAATTAAGGCGGAGCAAGATCACCAGGGTTTTAAAAGGCGTAGGAAACCTGCATTTAGATCCTTAACAATGTATATATTATAAACCGATTTTGGAATCTGTAATATTTATCATATCCCTAGCGTCTGATAGACCCGTAGGTTAATAACAATATTTAGTGTCGTTAAGTCTCAATAATCAGGAATACACTACCGCCCGCGTATTTGTCCTGCGAATTCGCGTTTTATGTGCGTTTCCAACGCGTTGTACGTGCGTTGAGTTTAAATTGCGTATGAAACGCGAATCAACGTATTTCGAAACTCATGAATATTCATTAGCAGCCATCCAACGCGTTTCAACGATAAAATATGCGTTTCTTCCTTTAGCCAATCAAATGGTTTTGTTACAACGCAGTGATGCGTAAACCAATCAAAATTTAGTTGACCTTGCTCAATGTTTACATTGTTATTGTTTAACTTCGGTTTGAATATTTCTGATAAGATTTGTCTTGCAAATCTCAATTTCCGTTTCCTTTGACCTTTAAAAGCCTAGTTTGAATTAAATATCTCACTCCATTCATTTATCAATATTTTGAGCCGACTATCACGACTTTTCAGTGGAGAAATAAATGGAGTTACTCAAGGCCGAAAAATGAATGTATAACAGTAAAATCACATCGATCATCATCAGATATAAATCTATAATTTGTCTCTTTTAGTGCCCAATGTAAAATATTTTTCTTAAAACAACGACATGAAGCAGATGAATTAAAAACATGTCTTACTGCATTCAATTTTGTTTCTGGGGATTCGCATCAAACAATTTCGAACTTTAAGATTGTGTCAACTGAGATTAGATGCAAAATCTCCTTGTTGCATGAATTAAATAATCGAACTCACTTGTTGATATTTTAACTATATAGATCTCTCTCCAAAGAAATAAGAAGGCACTCCTAAGCAAAAGCAATTGCATGTGCCCAGGCTTCACCTGATCAGTCCTAAAATAAAAGTAGAACAGTATCCAGTTCTGCCCCTCTAACCTGCTGATGAAGTAGGAACTGACACCGCTTAAACATCCTGCACCCCTGCCCCAAAGTGCCGGGGAGGTAGGTTCAAACACTACTTAAACAGCCTGCTCCCCAGCCCCATAGTGCCCAGGAGGAAGGTTCCGACACCACTTAACCAGCCTGCACCCCTGCAAACCAGTGCCGGCAGGTAACTTCCAAAACCCTTAAAACAGCCTGCACCCCTGCAAAACAGTACCCAGCAGGTTGGTTTGGACACCACTTAATCAGCCTGCATCCCTGCAACACAGTGCCCGGCAGGAAGGTTCTGACACCGCTTCAACAGTCTGCACCACTGTAACACAGCGCCCGGCAGGTAGAATCAGACACCGCTTAAACAGCCTGCATCACTGTAACACAGTGCCCTTCAGGTAGACTCCGACATTGCTAAAACAGCTTTCACCACTGTAACACAGTGCCCAGCAGGAAGGTTCTGACATTGCTTAAACAGCCTGCAACACAGTGCCCGGCAGGTAGACTCCGACATTGCTAAAACAGCTTTCACCACTGTAACACAGTGCCCGGCAGGTAGACTCGGACATTGCTTAAACAGCCTGCACCACTGTAACTCAGTGCCCGGTAGGTAGGTCTGACATTGTTTCAACAGCTTTCACCACTGTAACACAGTGCCCGGCAGGTAGGTTCTGACATTGCTTAAACAGCCTGCACCACTGTAACACAGTGCCCGGCCGTCATGTTTTGACATTGCTTAAACAGCCTGTACCACTGCAACACAGTGCTAGGCAGGTAGGTTCTGACATTGCTAAAACAGCTTTCACCACTGTCACTCAGTGCCCGGCAGGTAGGTTCCAACACCGCTTAAACAGTCTGCATCACTGTAACACAGTGCCCGGCAGGTAGGTTCCATCATCGCTTAAACAGTCTGCATCACTGTAACATAGTGCCCGGCAGGTAGGTTCTGACACCGCTTAAACGGTCTGCAACACTGTAACACAGTGCCCGGCAGGCAGGTTTTGACACCGCTTAAACAGTCTGCACCACTGTAACACAGTGCCTGGCAGGTAGACTCAGACATTGCTAAAACAGCTTTCACCACTGTAACACAGTGCCCTGCAGGTAGTTTCTGACACTTCTTTAACAGTCTGCATCCCTGCAACACAGTTCCCGGAAGGTAGATTCTGACACTTCTTAAACAGCTTGCACCACTGTAACACAGTGCCCGGCAGGTAGGTTCCACCACCGCTTAAACAGCCTGCACCACTGTAACACAGTGCCTGGCAGGTAGGTTCTGACACGGCTTAAACAGCCTGCACCACTGTATCACAGTGCCCGGAAGGTAGGGTTCGTCACCGCTTTAACAGCATGCACCACTGTATCACAGTGCCCAACAGGTAGGTCGAGACACCGCTTAAACAGCCTGCATCACTGAAACACAGTGCCTGGTAGGTAGGTTCCATCACTACTTTAACAGCCTGCACCCCTGTAACACAGTGCCCGGCAGGTAGGTACTGACACCTCTTAAACAGTCTGCACCACTGTAACACAGTGCTCAGCAGGTAGGTTCGGACACCGCTTAAACAGCCTGCACCACTGAAACACAGTGCCCACCTGGTAGGTTCCGACACTACTTAAACAGTCTGCACTCCTGCAACACAGTGCCCGGCAGGTAGGTTCTGACATTGCTAAAACAGCCTTCACCACTGTAACACATTGCACGGCAGGTAGGTTCCGACATCGCTTAAACAGTCTGCACCCCTGCAACACAGTGCCTGGCAGGTAGGTTTTGACACAGCTTAAACAGCCTGCACCACAGTGCCCGGCAGGTAGGTTCCGACAACGCTTATACAGTCTGCACCCCTGCAACACAGTGCATAGCAGGTAGGTTCTGACATTGCTAAAGCAGCCTTCACCACTGTAACACAGTGCCCGGCAGGTAGGTTCTGACACCGCTTAAACAGTCTGCACCCCTGCATCACAGTGCCCGGCAGGTAATTTCTGACATTGCTCAAACAGCCTGCATCACTGTAACACAGTGCCCCGCAGGTAGGTTCTGACATTGCTAAAGCAGCCTTCACCACTGTAACACAGTGCCCGGCAGGTAGGTTGTGACACCGCTTAATCAGTCTGCACCCCTGCATCACAGTGCCCGGCAGGTAATTTCTGACATTGCTCAAACAGCCTGCATCACTGTAACACAGTGTCCGGCAGGTAGACTCCGACATTGCTAAAACAGCTTTCACCACTGTAACACAGTGCCCGGCAGGTAGGTTCTGACACCGCTTAAACAGTCTGCACCACTGTAACACAGTGCCAGGCAGGTAGACTCTGACATTACTAATACAGCCTTCACCACTGTAACACTGTGTCTGGTAGGTAGGTTCTGACACCGCTTAAACAGCCTGCACCCCTGCAACACAGTGCCCGGTAGGTAGGTTCTGACACAGCTTAAACAGTCTTTACCACTGTAACACAGTGCACGGCAGGTAGACTCTGACATTGCTAAAACAGCCTTCACCACTGTAACACAGTGCCCGGCAGGTAGGTTCTGACACCGCTTAAACAGTCTGCAACACTGTAACGAAGTGCCCATCAGGTAGGTTCTGACACCGCTTAAACAGCCTTTACCACTATAACACAGTGCCTAGCAGGTAGGTTCTGACACTGCTTAAACAGTCTTCACCACTGTAACACAGTGCCCACCTGGTAGGTTCCGACACTACCTCAACAGTCTGCACCCCTGCAACACAGTGCCCGGCAGGTAGGTTCGGACATTGCTAAAGCAGCCTTCACCACTGTAACACAGTGCCCGGCAGGTAGGTTCGGACACCGCTTAAACAGTCTGCACCACTGTAACACATGGCCAGGCAGGTAGACTCTGACATTGCTAATACAGCCTTCACCACTGTAACACTGTGCCCGGCAGGTAGGTTCCAACACTGCTAAAACAGCCTGCACCAATGTTACACAGTGCCTGGTAGGTAGGTTCTGACACCGCTTAAACAGCTGAACCACTGTAACACAGTGCCTTGCAGGTAGGTTCCGACACAGTTTATACAGTCTGCACCCCTTTAACACAGTGCCCGGCAGGTAGGTTCTGACTATGCTTAATCAGCCTGCACCAATATAACACAGTGCCCGGCAGGTAGGTATCAACACCGCATAAACAGTCTGCACAACTGTAACACAGTGCCCCGTAGGTAGGTTCAGACACCGCTTAAACAGTCTGCACCCCTGTAACACAGTGCCCGGCAGGTAGGTTCTGACACCGCTTAAACAGTCTGCACCACTGTAACACAGTGCCCGGCAGGTAGGTTCTGACACCGCTTAAACAGTCAGCACCGCTGTAACACAGTGCCCGGCAGTTAGGTTCTGACACTGCTTAAACAGTCTGCATCACTGTAACACAGTGCTCGGCAGGTAGACTCTGACATTGCTAAAACAGGCTTCACCACTCTGCCCGGCAGGTAAGTTCAGACACCACTTAAACAGTCTGCACCACTTTAACACAGTGCCCAGTAGGTAGGTTCTGACATTGCTTAAACAGTCTGCACCACTGTAACACAGTGCCCGGCAGGTAGGTTCTGACACCACTGAAACAGCCTGCACCACTGTTGCACAGTGCCCGGCAGGTAGGTTCCGACACCGCTTATACAGTCTGCACCCCTGCAACACAGTGCATGGCAGGTAGGTTCTGACTATGCATAAACAGCCTGCACAACTGTAACACAGTGCCCGACAGGTAGGTTCCGACACTACTTAAACAGCCTGCACCACTGCAACACAGTGCCAGGCAGGTAGGTTCAGACATTGCTGAAACAGTCTGCACCCCTGCAACACAGTGCACGGCAGGTAGACTCCGACATTGCTTAAACAGTCTGCATCCCTGCTACACAGTGCCCGGCAGGTAGGTTCTGATATTACTTAAACAGCCTGCATCACTGTAACACAGTGCCTGGCAGGTAGGTTCTGACACCCCTTATACAGCCTGCACCCCTGTAACACGGTGCCCGGCAGGTAGGTTCCGATATTGCTAGAACAGCCTGCACTCCTGCAACACGGTGACGGGCAGGTAGGTTTCGACACAGTTTAAACAGCCTTCTTTCTCTTTCCCCCCCTCTCTCTCTCTCTCTCTCTCTCTCTCTCTCTCCAAACACAGTGTCTCCTGTGAGGCTTGGACTGGGAGCCTATCCATCTGAAGACCTAAATTTAATCGAGCCAGTAAGAAGAGATAGATCGATAAAGACTTCAAGCCAGTTATTTGATCAAAATGCAGCAGGTTCAGGTTCTGAAACCTGATCCCTATGCCTGATAACAAAGATCCACGGACCTGTTTGATGGACTGAACACGATGCACTGGTCCACATAGTGAAATTGTAACTGATGTTAAACAAATGCAATGGGATGTGAGGTCAGCTGACATGAAATGTCTCGCAACGATGGCCAAAAATGAGGGAGTGCCATTGACACAAAAAAGAAAAAGAAACGATAAACAAAGCGTTTTGTGGGATAATGTTTTCGCTGTTGTCTTGGTTTCAATAATGAAATAAACATTGATTTACGTAATAGATCTGGCAACGCACTTGAACCTTTCTGATTGGCTGTTCAACCATGCGTTTCAACGCGAAGTGTACGTTGAACTGCGTTGCTATACTTGAGTTATTGATTGGTTAACAGGTAACTGCGTTGCACTGCAGTTCAACGCGTATCGATAGTGGGCTTTGATTGGATTTTCGAAATTCGCGTTGGAAAACTAATGCGTTTTACGTGCGTTTTCAATGCGTTTTCAACGCGAATTCGACAAGGACAAATAAATGGGCGGTAGTGTAGTACCTTCAAAATCAATCACTGATTTGTATAACACAGTACTACGAATAGATTTATTTAACTTATAACAGATAATAGGTGATTCCTTATTTTCAAGTAAATAGGAATAGAAGAAATATCACATAAGGCCAGTTAAGCAATGTTAGCGTAAAATTGCGATTATTTTCTTACCCATCCGTTGAAACATGTGTTTTGGGTGCTCCAAAGAACCGTTTCGGTGAGATACATATGTTTTGGTTGAGAAATAAGAAAAATAATTTTCTGTTACTCACCCTTATTTAGGGGTCTGAATTATCAGACAACATATTTATCCTTTGCACCCTTACTTACTTTAACATATTGGGTTAGTCCCTTGTTGACAAATTGAGTGTTGATACAATTGCTTATATGATTTCAGAACGATACTTAAATCAGTCAGTGTTTAAATATGTCTTTTTTGAGTTTTAGGCAGATTTAAATCAGGAAATAAATAAATAAAATGGTAAATATTATCATTGAAACCGAGTGGATGTAGCGTTTGTAATAAGTTTATCCATTTCAATTCTAACTCAATTCTGAGAATATTCCTATAGCTTTTAGATAAATCTTCTTCATATACAATCTTTTCAACGGGCCGAATAGAAATATTGCAAGGAGAGTGATAACTGTGTTTAAAATGTCTATAAAGTTAATTAACTGGCAGTAAAATGCATGAGCCACGTTGAATTTTTGCTTATTAAAATGACACTCCAGGTATTTAAACTGAAAACAATGTTCAGGTAGCCAAACTGAGTGTTTCAACATATCTATCAAGGTAGACGGAAAACCACGACACAGGAGTAGCTTTTTAAAAACAAACTAGACGTTTAGATACTAGGAAGTTTTTTGTCATACAAAACCAAAATTTACAGATTTTGCCGTTAATTATGACTAAGTAGGATCAGATCTGTTGATGGTAACCTGAATATACTACACAACAAAGTCACATACTTAAACGCAAAAGTTTCGCAACCGTTTAATATCTGTATTTTCTTCAGTATGGTTCATGTTAGAATATTAATATAATCATATGTTATGCTCCTGCACAATGCGGAATGATTTACCATTAATCGGTTTTGATCATACTCTTCATTCTGACGTTATAATGACGTCAGTGTTTTTTAACAATTTACGTCTAGCATATAGATTTGCATCTCGATTTGAAAACAAACGGTGCTATGTGATAGCCAGATGTCGTATCTGACGGAAAACATTTTAAGGTTTACCAATTAACGTTTATCAACGCTCAAAGTCGCTGTTTTTCTTTGTTAACGTCAACCAATTTATCAAAATTGTTCATGTTATTCCGTTATGTCGCGCGATACTTCTGTCTTCTATGCAATGTGTTGAAGGTTTTCACTTGTGACATTAAAAACTCGATTATTGATATTCAGTTGTGCTTAAACGGCCAATTACGTCAAATATTGAAGGCTTTACGTTGACGTAATGAACGTTACCAAATGCATTAAATAACCTGCTTGGATTTGTCTGCCATTCTGATTTTGAAAAACAGATAACGGTTAAACATCTTTTCCGAATAAAATGTAAGGTGATGTAACACTGTGACCCAATAAAATGTAAGGTATTGTAACTCCGTGACTTTTCAAATTTGGGTTGCCTTACATTTCTTGTCGAAGATCGGCAATCGTAAGTCTCACTGGTCTGATTTTCATGTTGTTTGGACGGCAAATCATTGGACTTGTTAATCATAATATCATGGAGTAATTTTTTTGGCTCAAAAAGAAGGAAATAGCATTTTAGTAAGAGTTGCGAAACTTTTGCGTTTAAGTATATATCCTTGTAACAGAGAAGCTAATTCACTTACGTTGTACAACGTATACAAGGGTTTTGGAATTTATAGGGAAAAACATCTTGGCAAAGCCTAGTCACCGTTTTGCAGATCGGTGTCTCGATAATGTTTAAATGTGTAAGTATGCAAAATTTGATTAACATATACCATGCGTTTCAAGAGTTATGAGCTTTCTATTAGAATACCTCAACCGGCCAAAATGATGCTTGGCAAACCCTCACCACCGTTTTGCATACTAGTGGTTATAGTGCAGACCCAACGGTCGTGCAATACCAGAATACCTTGATGAATAAGGTCTCTTTCAGTCTGAGAATAAACCAGAATCTTGAGTTCATTAACATTACTCAGAGATTAATAATATACAGTAGCTTGCTGTGAATCTCCAATTACTTGCTACTACTGCATGCCCAGTGGTAGTAACGTTGGCATGGATATGAGTTATGAACATTTTCACTTACTGATAACGGACGGACGGACTGACATATTCACATGAGCCGCGACATGTGATTTCCAACCATGTGGCGTTTTGACATGAATTGACTCAGAAGAGCCTGTGCAGCCTCCTATTAGACATTTTTTACCCACAAAGCGAACTGCTGATAGCGGATAACTGACTGCGGATTAAATTTTAGGGAACATCTCAACATTCATTTTGATGCCAAAATTACAGTAAAACACCGACCATCGAACGGCGATTCAGCCGGGCTTTATACAATGATGTTCTGTATATACACACTGGGTTTGCGGCAATCATGAGCTTAAATTTTTCAACAAAACTGTTTTTATGCCCCTAAAGGAACTTTGGGAGGCGTATAGTAATCGCAATGTCCATCCCTCGGTCAGTCTGTCCGTGCGTCAGTCCGTCCGTCCTGCTTCCTGTCCTGCTTCCTGTCCAGTGCATATCTCCTATATTCTTTGAGGTAGGAATTTCAAATTTGGTGTGTGGATGCATATTGAGATAGCAAAGTGTCTCGTATTATTTTCAGGTCACTGTGACCTTGACCTTGACCTAGTTTACGAATAATCTTGTCCGGAGCATATTTCCTATATTATTTAAGGAAAGAATCCCAAATTTGGTATGTGGATGCATCTTGGGGTTTGACAAAGTGTCGCGCACCATTCTTGGGTCTCTGTGACATTGACCTTGACCTCTGACCTAGTTTCTAGAAACTGCTTTGAGTCTGGTGCATATCTCCCCTATATTTTTTGAGGCAAGAATTCTAAATTTGGTGTGTAAATGCATCTAGGGATGGCGGAGTGTCAAGTACCTTTTTCGAGTCACTGTGACCTGGACCTTGACATTTGACCTAGTTTTAAGAATTGTTGTGTCCGGAGCACATTTCTTATATTCTTTGAGGTAGGAATTCCAAATTTGGTGTGTAATGCATTTCAGATGGCAATTTGGTGTGTGAATGCATCTTGGAATGGCGGATTGTCCCGTTCCATTTTCTGGTCACTGTGACCTTAACCTCTGACCTAGTTTCTAGAATTGGCATCAGGTCTGGTGCATAACTTCTATATTCTTTGAGGTAGAAATTCCAAATTAGGTTAGTTGATGCATCTGGGGATGGTTGAGTGTCGCGTACCACTTTTTGGGTCACTATGACCTTGACCTCTGACCTAGTCTTTAGAATAATCATGTCCAGAGTATTTCACCCATATTATTTGAACTAGGGATCCCAAATTTAGTGTGTGGTTGCATCATGGGATGGCAGAGTGTCATGTGGTAAATGTGTTTTAGGTGCGTACTTCTTTCGTTATCACAAGTCAATCACCATCAAAGTAAGCTGGGCTGGCCAGGACCTTGCTTGTTCGCCAGAAACAGTGGGAGGTAGCCTATATATTGAAAGTGTATTGCCACTGCACTGGAGGTCAGCAATTGAATACATTGCGACAGTCAGTAGGCCTGGTAGAAAACCAAATCACGGTTTAGCTATGGTTTCCACTTTAATTGCATCACGATGGAGCAGACCTCAGTCTCAGAAACTTTCGTCTCTATGCTGGCCCCTTATGCTTGTTTTCAGCTGGGCCCACCGTAGCTCAACTTGAGGTACTCTTTAGTTCTAACTCTCTGTGAGGCAATATCTTTGTTTCACCAAATCATTGATAGTTTGTTTCTCTGTGAGAATGTTTTGCATAAGTTAAAAATCCCCTATTCGAGCTTAACACTTTTGTGTTTTAAAAGAAACCCAGCAGAATCCAGAGTAAAGATTTGGCGCCATAACGCATTTAAGCCACCAGTAGCTTCCGCTGCTGTCTATTCTTTGGCGGTGGTTCTGTCGTTGTTGATTGCTCCTAATTTTATAATCAGATGGTATAGTTTGATCAAAGTTTGCATACGTATACATGTAAACATTGAGCTTAACACTTTTGTGTTTTAAAAGAAACCCATCAGAATCCAGAGCAAAGATTTGGCGCCATAACGCATTTAAGCCACCAGTAGCTTCCGCTGCTGTCCATTCTTTGGCGGTGGTTCTGTCGTTGTTGATTGCTTCTTACTTTATAACCTGGTATAGTTTGATCAAAATTTGCATACGTATACATGTAAACATTGTCCAAACACTGCATCAGTCAGGCGGGTAATGGTCATTTAGTATAAACGCTCATAAATCTTAAACCACATGGTATATTTCGATCAAATTTTGCAGACTTATTGCTTATTCATTTTAGCATTGTTCAGACACTGGTATGCAAAACGGTGACGACACTTTGTCAAGCATCATTTTGGCCGGTCGAGGTATTTTAGTGAAAATGCTCATAACTTTGAACGGCATGTTATACATGTTTTTTGATCAAATTTTTCATACTTATCCTTGACACTGGTATAATATAATTATGCTAAATCTTGAAAAATAGCTGAGAATCTGATATTGTGTAAAGTGGTGTTCTTGTTTTAACTCTGATAGTCATTTTGTTCGGCTGATCAGAACAGATTGAGAAATTTTACCAGATGACCTTATAATAAACCTTCGTGTGATTTGGTTTTGAATTGGCACAAGTGGCTCGAGAGAATATGCTATTTAAAGATATTTCTTATCTACAGCTCTGGTGGCCAGCTTGTTTGGCGGAGCAAAATTATTAAAAGTAAGTAAGGGCGCAATGATCAGGAGTCGATACAATCAAGTACCACACCCGACCAAGGATACCAATGGGAAAGTTACAAACTCACAGTTAGACACCACAAACGAGAACCAAGAGGTCAGCCCATTCTCAGCAGGTGACCACAAAGCACATATAAACAGACGCGCACAAAGACATAGCAAACATAAGACAGAACAAAAACATAAAAGATCCACAAAAGAAGCACCGCCTTGGAACGGTCAGTAAAATATTTTATAAGGAGATTGTACACACAATCCTGAGGATTGGAAAAATAAGAGCATTGAATGAAAGTGCGGGGAGACTTTTTAGGGCCGCCACGCAGCACAGACAAAACAACTCTGATAATCAAAGTAAGTAAGGGAAGGTGATTGTACACACAATCCTGAGGATTGGAAAAATAAGAGCATTAAATGAAGACAAATTTGTATGACAGCATTATAAGGAATATTTCTGCGAAATTATTTGGCATTTGTACCAGTGCTGTTTGGTATAATCTTAGTTTCGAATTTCATTTCAACTTGTAGAAATACCCACCCTACAAGTCTCTTTAGCTGTAATTTACTCATTTATCATGATTTTAAACTCAAATATGATATTTTGGACCCCTTTACTAGAATATCTTTAAATTATTTCACTCCCAAATTCAACACTATCCCCTTCTCAACTAGTCACAGCAAGAAAGAAAACTAATACGAATCTCAGACGAAATGTATGTGAACCGCAACTGCAATATATCCCTAATAGTGCTCTTGCTTTCTTCAATCTCGGCGTAGTCAGAGCAGTAAAAACTGATTTAACTTTAAAATGTTGTTTCTAAGAATACGTTTACCAAGGGTCGTGCACATTAAGCTCAGTTGATTTTATAGTTTATTGTTGCTCTCATTGTGTGTGGGAGTTTTGTGTTTGGTCCTTGTTTTGCTATGCAGTACTTAGTATCAATTCTAGTTTTGCAATCATTCCGCCAGGGAACAGAGAGCTGGTTGCTTTATTTTAATCGTCTACTTGCTGTCATGGGACTGTAAGTGTTCCGTGTCTCTTCCTCACGGTGTGGTTGGTTGTTCTGCAGTATGTGATTGTGGTATTTTGTGGACTCTTAGGTTTAAGAATTGCGCTCAGCATCGCCACCTACCCGATGTTATACCTCACATTTCGTGAACAGAATAGCTTTTAGATTGTAGAAAGATGGACCAAATATCGCTTTTAAATCTTGAACTGCGCTTACAATTATATTCTATGCTAAAAAATAGTTGACGCCACAATTATGTGCTTGCTATTTCATGAGCACCACAGATCATCACATATATCTGTGAATGTTTTCACATGCCATGGAACAGTCTGATAACTTCAAAAAGATCGTAGCTGAATTTCACAACCGACTATTGACACAAAAGCACCTTAAGCCACATTGTCTACCATGTTAAAAATGGGATACTTCTAATTTAGTTAACGTATTTGCATGCTGGGTAATTTTGCATGCTTTTTTTAGTCTGCTCAGTTTCTCTAAATTAAAAAATTTAAAACATAATCCAGAATACCACCAGAATGTCAAAGTGTTACAAAGTTCATGTTGTCGGTCTGATCTGGTTTTAAGCTGTAGCCGAAGACACAACTCGCCATTCGATGCCGCCATTTCTAAAAACAAAAAGTGAATTCAGCATCCAAATTATGTACAGCTGTTCGGTACATGTACATGTAGGTTATTCCGCATGTTTTATATACAACCGCAGAGGTACATGTAGGATATTCCACATGAGAGGGAAATCATCGGTGCAGCAGTCAATGTTTAATGGAAGAATATCATATTTTAATGTGTCCTAGACCGTATGCGTGAAATTTATAAGGACAATGGAAACGACTTTCTTTACGATACAGTCATGACTGTAAAGCATGTGAAATGACGAGCAGAGATTATTGTATCAACAAGCATAGACAACGGATAGACTCTGCAATACAGTGTCCGACAACTGTAAACTGCAGACACATAGACCGTACCGATGTACATGTAAAGTTATCCTGCGTATTCTGAGAAAATCCCCAAATATCTCAACCAGAGCATGAAATATAGCGATTGTGTTTTTGTGGTCAATAATTCCTTTTATTCCGAGATGTCGTGGTTCCTCGGAGGTTGTTATATGTAACCCAGGGCAGAGTGTTGGCCTTATATATGAAGTTTTCTAGTCGCTTAAAGCAGATGAAAATAGTAACTGAAATATGTGTAATTCCCAGAAACATGTCATCTGCAGTTTTGCGGTCATCACTCTCAATTCACATTAGGTTCAGTAACGATATATATAGCAGAACATTCTATAGATACAGCCTTTTCATAATGCCCTAAAGCATATAAGACAACACATCTGCATATAAGTTTGCTTGGTAAAAATTAAAAAGTTGACCGCAAATGCACAATACACTGCACCCATAAAGTCAGTGTAAGGTGGACGCGTAAGCTGTCAGCCTGTGGGTAAAAATATCTATTAAGCTTAAGAACACCAAATGTTGTGCGGTATAGTAAGTAACTCGACAGTCATGGAATATTCAAGTGACTAGCAAAGGCTCTGATCAGTCTGCGAGTATGCGCAGGCTGCTCTGAGCCTTTGCTGGTATTTCATACGATATTGTTGGAAATCTCATGTCGTGGCTCACATAGTGATTATAGTGCTGACACAAGGGTTGTGCAATTTTCAATTTTGGCAAGACTTTTTCATACGACGATAGTGCTCAGTTAACCTAGTATTTATAAATCTACGATTTTGACCAACATATTGAATGCCACAATCCTTCTTCTCTCAAGAAAATACAGAAATAAGTATAGGTTATTCATTGTTTTGTGTTGGTTATGGAATATATACGAGGGAGCAAAGCTCCCAAGTGTATATTTCACAACCAGCACAAAACATTGTATAACCTATTTAGCCCTGACCCAGCTGTCTCCTGTGTTGCTGACAAGCAGGTGTTACATCGTGAAATTTACATATTATGTTGTATTTAGCTGCATTTCGTTTAGGAGTTTGTCATTTCTGGCTTTGCCATTAATGCGTTCATATGGGACAAATGGATTTTATAAGCAGCATTTGTTAGATTTTTTTAATTATCTGTTAAGCTTTTCATTGATCACACGTTACAGATGCATATGCTGATCAGTTCACACTGTTTGCGCATTCTAGCCTGATGGACAGACAGTGGAGACACGCTGACTCAAATCAGCGTATATATCCATGTGCCGTTTGATCATGCTGTCTTTATCAGATAGCATTTTGGGACAAGCAGTGTAATTTCTGACAAGGCTGCAATGTACATATACAGCCTGTTCAGCGTTTTCTGTTTTCGCCGTTGTTCTGTGAAACAGCTAAAATTTGAAATTTACATCATTTTGTGTCAATATTCTTATCACAGTTTTATCAAGGGTTCTAAAAATGAAAATAAATTTGGTAATATTAACATTTTGGACTGCAATTCCCTCTCATCAGGTTATGGGAATGAGTTTCAAAAAGTGTGGGTTATGCATAATATACCACACCGAATATGGTCCTTTTCTTGCATCTACTTGGCTGAAAACAAAAGGAAGTGGGCGGGTCATGGGCTAACATCAGTTAATCTTCAATTACGATCAGAGGCAATAACAGCAGAAAATTTTATACCATTAACATTATTTTAATAGTAGATTTACAACATGAATGTTTGCAATAGCTACACCTCTTGGCATCGCAGTTGAAAATAGGAGGATACGAAACTGTTTTATCCAATTATGATAAAAAACAGGTTTGATCTCGTTGTGATTATATCATTAAGTTACATTATAGTACAAAAAAAGACAGTATAATGTTTTGAATATTATGCAAATATTAATGAAGAATAAAAGCTAGAACGTACATAGTTAAGCCTTTTGCTATATTTAAGCCTTTTGCTATATTTGTTTTACAAATTAATTTATATGACCAGGAAATATTCCAATCACAAATCAGAACAACCTATGTCACCAACAGAAATAATGGGATATCAATAAGAAAGTGAACATATACGTGGCAGTTGCAATCTCGACTTAAAGTATAAAAGCGATATTAACACAAAGGGACTTTATCCTGTACATATTGATACAATTATCATGGAAGTGTCCATTTTTAATTTTAAGGGACTGTTGGTAATAATTTCTGTATATGTATTTATTTCTGTAAATCCTGATCATGCTCACTTACTTTTTTCTGTCCCTGAAGATTGCTTTTCATCATAGAAAACATTGCAGACCCTGGTTTGTATTTTTGTCCGAGTCTTCACTGTTGGCCAAACTCGCTGTTTACCTTTATCATTAGATGTTTTTTTATTGACACTACGCGACAAAAACACAAGTCAGAGCATGGACATGCTAGTCCCATCGCAAGGAAATACAAAAATCTCAGATCAAAGAACAGTCTACTGTACAGGGGTGGGGGTACGAAGACACTGATAAGTAAGCACATGTAAATATGATTTAAGTCTGTAGGTGAATAAATCTATAATGGTCTGCACGCTAAGAAATGGTCCCGACCAGCCTGATCATCTGCAAAGTCTGAGTAGAGTATTTGCTGCGCAAGAATAAATACGTATATTCTCAGCTACCAAATACATTTGACAACAAAGGGCCTTATCATACTGTGCGAAGGACCATGCTAGTATGAGCATTTTCTGGTTGCAAAACCTAGTTTTTGTCACACACAGACTTATAAGAAAATCATTATTGGCTCTATGTAAAAACCTTTTGAGTCACTGCCAGAAACTAACGTAAAAGGTGCTATCCCAGAGAGAGAGAGAGAGAGAGAGAGAGAGAGAGAGCAATAGTCCAGAAATAGCACGTGCAGAAATCACAGTACAACTGTGGCACCAAGTAGAAGTGAAGTGATTTTCTTATTTTGCCTATACACACTGGTGACCAGATCCGTCACAACGATTTTTGGATTTTCGCCTACAGGTCGTCGCGAAACAATTCTGACAACGGAAGGACTATGTAATTTACTTGAAATGATTTTTGCCTATATGTGCATTTTAATGGGCAAATGGTAAGCAGTGTTTTTGAACAGTTTTCTTTTACTTCAATTTTTTTGGGGTAAAAATGCAAAAATTGACTCTTTTAACGAAAAAATGGTTTTGAGAGTGTTTTTTTTATAAAATTGACGTTTAGGTAAGTAAGTAAGTAAGTAAGTAAGTAAGTATTCTTTATTTAACGAGGGTGACCCAATTGGCAGAACCAATCTTCCCTGGAGCCCTCTTTAACAAGTTAACACAATTTATATACATTAATTAAATAGAACAGAAACTCGAAACATGTAGGCATGAAGTAATGAAGTAGGTGGTTACAAACTGGTCTGTTGGACTGGAAAAACACCAAACAATTGAAATTTCGCGTATGATTGACTTTTTACGCATTTTTAAAATGGTGCATTTTTTTAATTTTTTTCGAGATTTTTGAAATTCACCAATATTTTCTGGTAAAATTGTTAAATGCACTTAATTTGATTTGAACACTGTAGGCCAAACACAGTAGAACTTGACTAGTCCGTTTTTGGCAATTATTGTTTTACCACTACTGTACACTTCCGGTTTCAATGTGAGAGTTTAAAAATCGATTTGATAGCATAATATTTTTTTTTCAATTCTCAAAAAAGGATGGTAACGTCTGGTGATAAAGAATAATCGATGAAAATTTCAATGCTGTGTCGCTGATAATAAAGCGTACAGAGCAGTGCAAAGTCTCCATGTAAATTGCAAGCTTAAAGCTGAATTTTAAAGATTAATCTGCTAAAAGCGCTTGTCTTATGTTGTTGAGTAGCAAAAACGACGAGTCTGATGGAATTAAAACTTTTGGGGTTTATTTTTCTTATATCATGCCAGCCAGTAACATCTTCAAACAACCAATAACATTATTTGTGTTATGGTTTATATCACAGAAAAAGTGTGACTTTTTGAAATGAGGGTACCGTTTCTCTAGCTTTGTCCATGCAAGAAGTACACATCATTTTTAAATGAAATAATTTGCAGAGTCACAGCTAAGTATTGCTTTACTTAAAAAACATGAATTTTGTATACCCTATGTTTCACTTTCTGAACTAGCGTAAAAATTCAAGGTGACCAATTAGCAGTTTGTTTTAGTATATGTGCTTTTATTGTTTGAAAACTACCAGATGTGTTTACCTCTTTGAGTTTCTAAGTTGTTTATCGTTTCTAACTGAAAAAAGCAACATAATCATAATCACTGCAGATGCACAGAATTGTGTCGGTTTTGACAGCGATCAGAGTTTGGGTGTCACAGTCTGTTTAAGACAATGTCACAGTTTGGACTTGATAGAGTCACGATCTGGTTGAGACGGGTAAAATGCCAAGTAAATGCATGTTTTCACCACATAAGCTTTATATTGCTCTTTAACATATAATTTTGAGTTCAATAGCCCAAGATTATGAGTAAATAAATGATATTGCATAAAAGCTATGTCGCATGATATAACAAAAGTAACGCCCTAATAAGCATTAACTAATGCATCAAACAAAGCAGGTCACATGCTGTTGATGAACATTTTTTTTGATATTTTTGGAAGTTTAATTATCATGTGGTTTCTGTGCCATCACAAAAAGACGCATCAAAAGCAACGTGCATAGAGGTAAACATAACTAAGTTACATAAATTGGCGTAAATTTTTGCTCTGGGTTAGCGTTTTTCACATGCTTTTTTGCTTATACACAAAATGAAAATTTCAAAACGCTTTTGTTCAAAAAGTCCTAGCAAAAACTGGCTTTTTTCAATAATCTGATAATAACAATGAAACGTGCTTTACTTCTACATTAGCATCTTCTAGGCCCCTGGGGGTTGTCAAAACCATCAATGTTCATGCACAGGTTTCAACGACACTCTTGGGACCCAACAGATGTTAGTGTATAGAAAATCCTGTTTGATCTCTATATCATTATACCTCTCGTGAAATCCCATACAAACTTCCTCATCAAATACTGCACCCTCATCATCCTGACGAAAATTTCTGGATCCATGCATGTGAGAGATACCTTTTGATTCATTTATAGAAATATTTCAATTTGAAAATATAGGAAAAAGCCATGGCAGTTACACCTTTTGCGGGGATCTAAACTCATGAAGACAAACCAAAGAGAACCAACAAAAATACTGCTCTGCATGTCCAACTTTCAGACTTCATGCACAGCTATATACCTTATGGGGTTAATTATTAGTCTGAACCTCCATCTACTTTCATGCAACACGTTCGCTTCATCTATAGTAGTGCAGTTCAGCTGCCACCATATTGAATGTAAAGTAACACTTATTTCACAGTGAATTTTGTAAAATGAGATAATATACTGGCTCTAGCTAGCCTGCACGTTTTTGGCTGACTCATCTGATCCTTCGCTTCTCACAGATATACGCTAAGTACCTATTTCTCACAAAAAAAGTTTTTGTCTGATTTCAAATACTTGCAGGTGATGATATTGCCAGGATTTGAGATTCAAAGGTTTGTGAAAAATAAATTAACCATTTAAACTCCAATTATAACAAATGGTGTCTGCTCTTGGTGTTTAAAATTATTTTGATCAAGCAGGGTTGACTAAGATCATACTGCGCCTACAACTTGTATTAGTCGTTCATGTTAGTAGAAGTTAGTAGATATATGCAGCAGATAACATTTTCAGATGCATTTTTGCAGGCGCTTTAAGGGTTAACTTACTCAGGCTGAATGACAATTAAATCTTTCAGTCTTGGTAATTAGCCGATAATGGAACATTGAACATGGTGGAATGTTTTAGTTTTGGAAATAATTGTACAAACGATTATCCAAATATAACCTAATAAGAAAGCAAAGCTAGGGCGGCATCATTTAAAACATTTCTGCCTATTATTTTTGTAGTTATCTCTGGACCAGAAGGATCGAACAGAACATAGATTTTAAAGCAGTGGAAAGGTTACACCAGTAGCACTGGCAGTTCAGCTTCCGAAATATTGGATGTAAAGTCTCACTATTTTTACAATGTATGGGGATATTTCATTATTTAATCCACTGTCAAAAAAGTCAGATGATATATTGGATTGTGGCCTCCATCCGTCAGTACATTTCGACCATCTTTGGCTGCATCTCTTTGAACTGTTACTAAGAATTTCATGAGACTTTATGAGATTCTTTGTGATGACAATGAAAAGTCTGCCTCAACTGCCACTTCATCATATGGAGTGTACTACCTCATATAACATTTGTTATGGAGTGTCCCACTTGTCCTCTCTGGAGCCTATCTGATCAACTTGAGTTCACTTGAATATTTCGAGATTTAAAACTTTAGCTTTGCACTGAAATGATTTATTTCGCTTTTGGATTTGTACAGATATTGGTGCATGTGTGTTTGAGTTTTTAATGTCCCACCAATAGCTAAGGTCATATAGAGACGAGGTCATGGCTGAAAGTCTCATTAGACATGCTGCAAAAGCCAGGGATTTTACCCCCAGCCCCTGGTTAACAAGGCTAATGGTTAATCACTACATTAAAATGGTTCATTGTCATTTCCACCCATAAAAAAATCGGCCCATGTCAATTTTGGCCTATATCAATTTCGGCCCATAGCAATTTCGGACCATCAATTATGTCAACCCAGATTTTAACACAGAGACTAGCTAGAAAATTGAAATTATGCTTGTAGATAACCTAGACATGATACTTTCCAATAAGCAAAATACGAATGCTCTGATCAGACTGCGCAGATGTGCATGCCTGTCTGCGCCTTTGTTGTTCACTACCAACAATTCCAATCTTAGTTTTCTTGGGTGTTTTTATCTTTCAGTTTATTCAAAATTAAAAGAAACTTCTGTTTGCAAACAGCAGGGAACCTGATCGGACGTTGCATTATGCAGCATCTGATCTGGTTTTGCACTGTATGCGGATGCTCCTCATATGGGTTAACACTTTATATAGACTAGTGACGCCTTTATGTGTAGTTCTGCGATCATTGAGTACATATCATGCACTATTTCCTTGGGGTCTACACTGTTTCTCGTGGGTCCAAACATCAAGACAATGATCCGTCCAATCTGGATAAACTATTGGTTTTCCTTATCTCAAACTGTCATTGAATTATGTGTCCTTTAGTCAGTTTAATCGTGGACCAAACAGTGTTGATTTTAATGTTATTTTGATACGATTACAAGAAAAATCAATATCAAGGAGTTTTAAAATAACTTAAATAAACCGTGACATTTCCATTAGAATCATTTTCAAAACCGTGACATTGTTTCAACCAAACTGTGACATACCATTTTTTTTCTTTGTTATTTTATGCGATTTCACAACAATAAACACAATGATATTGCAATAGCTGAGTAAATAGCTATGAACATTATTGGTGTGCTGTCCGTTATCACGTTTTAAAAGATATCGACGATAAGGGAAAAAAACAAATGCCTAACCATAATTATTTCGACCTTATGCGTGTCCTGGCATATTTTCGCTTAAAGTCTGCGATGTTGTCTTAAAAGTTTTGTCACAGTTGTCAGTGAAAATTCGTGACGGATCAGTAAAAATCCGAAAATCGTTGTGACGAAGTTGGGCACCAGTGATACATATAATAATTACAATAAAAATGTAAGTGAGTATACTAAAACCAAGTTCTAATTGGTCCCTTTTTAAACTCATTATTTCTGACCAAACGCTAATAAAAATGAAATTATTTTTTGCCTATATATGTGTATTTTAATTGGCAAACGTTTAGCAGTGTTTTGAACAGTTTTCTATTACTTCAAAGTATTTTGGGTTAAAAATGCAAAATCGGCTTTTTTTAAAAGAAAAAATGGTTTTGAGAGTAGTTTTTATTTAATTGACGTTTAGATGGTTACAAACTGGTCTGTCCGACTTGAAAAACACCAAACAATTGAAATGTTGCTTATGGTAGATTTTTTACGCATTTTTAAAATGTTCCATTTTTCAAAAATTTTCGAGAATTTTGAAATTCACCAGTAATTCCTCGTTAAATTGTAAAATGCACTTAATTTTATATGAACACTGTATGCCAAGCACAGTAGAGCTTGATTAGTCCATTTTTGGCGTTTATTGTTTTACGACTACTGCACACTTCCGGTTTCAATGTGAGAGTTTAAAATCGATTTGGTAGCATTATATTTTTTTTAAATTTTCAAAAAAGGACGGTGACGTCTGGTAATAATGAATAATCGCTGAAAATTTCAATGCTCTTTCGCTGATAATAAAGCGTGCAGAGCAGTTCAAAGTCGCCATGTAAATCGCAAAATTAAAGCTGAATTTCAATGATTATTTGCTAAAAGTGTTTGTTTTATGTTGTTGAGTAGCAAAAACGACGAGTCCGATGGAATCAAAACTTTTGAGCTTTATTCTTCTTATATCACGCTTGCCAGTAAATCTTCAAACAAACAAAAAAAGTTAATTTGTGTTATGGCTTATATCGTAGAAAAAGTGTGACTTTTTGAAATGAGGGTACCTTTTCTCTAACATCGTCCGTGCAAGAAGTACACGTCATTTTTAAATGAAATAACTTGCAGTCTCGACATTGTATTGCTTCACTTAAAAAACATGAATTTTGTATACCCTACGTTTCACTTTCTAAATAAGAGTAAAAATGTAAGGTGACCAATTAGCAGTTGGTTTTAGTATAATATTAGGAAATATACCACAATCACACACTGCAGACCAACCAACAGCACCGTGTAAGACTGTGACAGTCACTATGCGACATGAGCAGAAGAGACGTACATTTATTATCAAAATGCAAGTATTAAATGTATGCACACATGCAGACAAAGATATTAATCCCTAAAAGTCAGATTAAAATGAGCAAAAATTAGCTCTCTTTCCTTTCTCTTTTACTCATGAAAGTGTTTGACACAGTGAACGAGGCAAAACACGAAACATAATTTAGTATGACCAGGAAATGCACAATCACACACTGCAGACCAACCAACGGCACCGTGGGGAATAGCAGTCAGATGACATCTCAGGGCGATAACCCTCACTACACACAATGTGCGGAACAACTGACAAAGGACATAAACAGACCAGTCAACACTATAGAACGGACAGCAATTGCAGTTACTGTTAATTCGGAATTTTTTGCGAGAATTATAATTTTGCGAAAAGCGTTAAAAGAATATTTGTGACGTTAAAAAATCGCGATTATGGTATGATTTACCTTCATCAGTAATAGACAAAGTGATTTCGCCATTTCGCGAGGATAAACCCCTCGCGAAAATTTCCGAATTTACAGTACGATTGTGGGTGACAGGGGTCTTAATTCAGCGGCAGCTGTCTATAATCAAATTTACTCTAAATTATCCACCAATCAGAAACAATCTTACATCTGCAAGTCTGCTATCTATGCTCATTGAAACGGACTATCTAAATTATCCACCAATCAGAAACAATCTTCCATCTGCAAGTCTGCCATTGTCGTGCGCAGGCGCGATACTGAAGCTACTAAACAGTATTTGATAAAATGCTTTCGGTCGATGATAATGGCAAGTCGGCTATCTATGCTCTTTGAAACGGACTATAATTTCAAGAAAATCACAGCCTTGTTTAAAAGAATTCCATTCTGTCTGGAATTGCCTGTTTATAAAACAAAACGCAAAACTTTTTCAACATAATCACCTTTTGTTTGAAATATGTTGGGGTACGTGTTTTGTAGTATCCGGCTCAGCCGGGTTGCCCATTTCGCCCGGTTGTGTCTAAAAGCTGTAACCGAACCGAATTCGGCCGAACCTACCGAACTTACCGAATATTTATTGTTTTAACCTTTTGATTATAGGTATGTGATTTTCTTTATATCCCTTTTTAAGTTTTTGGCCAATATCTCTGTATCCTTTAAACCCCTTCCAGTGCCTCACTAAGAATAAAGGTGTCGTCGAGTTGACTCATAAAGTGTCGCCGAATTGTCTCAAAACCTGTCGCCGAGTTGTCTCAAAAAACGTGTGGCCTTCAGCGATATTCCGGTATATTTCGGTATGTTCTGCCACCAAGTTTCTTTGTAGTAACTATAAATAGCCTCCGCATGTAGATAAATACAACCCCAGATTAATATCATTACAAGGTTAGCTTTTAAAAAAGCTTAGAACCATCGCATGGAGTTTTACAGTTATTAAAGAAGAACGTTTATAGGGGAGACCGGGGCTAGTTCGGCCTCGGGGCTAGTTCGGCCTCGGGGCATGTTCGGCAGTGACTATTTTTAGCATGTAAACTAAGATATTGGACCAGGAAATTTGTGACGAGTTTGTCTACATGAGTAGGCCTACACAATGGCGGCATTGTTGAAGGGTAGATTGATATTGTACCAGAAAACTCGTTTTCTTACATGATTAGTAAATTTTTCATAGTAATTTCTGCTTTTAATTCCTTTCTTTCTATCTTTACTGGTTTCGCTCATACTTGAGCATTACACCAGAGATTGCGAATTTGGAAATTTTGATAAAATAAAAAACAAAAACAACTCAAAAACAAAACAAAAACAACACAAAAAGCACAAAAACTTTCGGCTGAATTTTTGTTTAAGTAAGGAGTGCCCTAAACTCCTCTGTGGACTGGGTATTGACCACAGAAGGAGACAGACTATTCCAATGTGGAATAGTTCGGGGGAAAAGTAAAATTCTTCAGGACATCATTGTATGTCTGGTGTCTGCGGTATTGAGCACTATTTGATGATCTCGTAGTTTTCAAACGGTGAGCAGGGGTCCTATACTTGTCTTTTTCAATAAACACAGCTCCACAATGAATCTTGTGAAAGAGAAACAAGGAGGACTGGTCCCTCCGGGCCTCAAGAGATGGTCATTCAAGCTCATCAAGCATTACGCCGACACTACTCGTGTTTCGACATCTCCTGCAGGTCCAGTGGGCTGCTGTCCTCTGAACTTTCTCAATCTGATTGTTCTGAAGTTTCGAATGATGGCTCCAAATGGGTGCTGCATACTCTAGTTTAGGCCGAACCAAAGTTTTGTATGCAACTTCCTTAGTACTCCTAGGTGCAAAAGCCAAGTTCCTGCGAAGGAAACCAAGTGTCTTAGTTGCTTTGGAAGAGATTTCTGAGACACGTTGACCCCAATCCATGTTATCAGTAATGGTGATACCAAGGTATTTTGCCGACTGAACATTTTCCAAAGTTTGATTGTGTAGTGAGTAGTCGAAGAGAATTTGTTTGTGATGCTGATGCCGAGTCACTCTCATTGAGTGACATTTAGCTACATTAAATTTCATTTGCCAATCGGCTTCCCACTGTCCTAAGCTGGTGAGGTCTTCTTGCAAAGCCAAACAATCCTGAAGTGAATGTATATTCCTATACAGGACACAATCGCCTGCGAACAGGCGATCAGAACACCTGATGTTATCCAGCAGATCATTTATGAAGATGAGGAACAGGACCGGACCTAGGACCGATCCCTGGGGCACACCGGATAGCACTGGGACTGGATCTGAGGCTTGGCCATCTAAAACAACTTGTTGAGTGCGCCCAGAGAGCCACGAGTTGATCTACTTGTGGCTGGATCCTCTAATTCCATAATATTCCAATTTGTGAAATAGCCTCCTGTGTGGAACCTTGTCAAAGGCCTTAGCGAAATCCATTATGATTAAATCTCTCTGTTTGTGCCCACGATTCACAGCCCTATCCAGGTTGCTGATGATGTTGTGCGCAAACTGGCCCAACTGGGTTTCGCAAGACCTCTGACTTCGGAAAGATGTGTTACGATTTTGATTTAAATTCTATATTTTTTATTACGAAAGGATTATGTGCTTTGATATAAAACAATGTTAATTTCTTCTCCTGCATCTTAAAAGGAGCTGTCACTTGATATTTGGAAATAGTCTGTCAGGGGCAAGTTCGGCCATTTCAGTCAGAGCAAGTTCGGTCCATAGCCAAACTTGCTCCACACTTACAAAAAATACATGCCATTATTATTATTACTATTTTCTATTTTATTTTGTTTTTACACTAAAACGAGATGTATTCAAAGATTGGAAAGAAATAAGTTAAAAAAAACTCTAAACCAATACAAACCTAGCGCCTTCCTCTGGGCCATTGGTACACAGTAAAGACCCAGATCAGACACAACAGAGTGAGGAGTCTGATCATGGTCTCCACTGATTGTTTACAGATTATAAAATTTGATGAAAGTTACTACCCAATAGCCCTTTAATTTCAAACTGGTTCGTCCGATTGATAAAGGTGGAACATTTTATTTCGCATAAATGGGTTAGGCAGGCCCAAGAGCAATTCAACGAATAAATTGGCCCAAAAAGCAAGACGATAACTCGGACAATTTTATACGACATTTTAAGCCAAATTTTTGTTCAATTTGTATTCCGAAGAACCAACTTGGATAGTCCATATGTTAGGTTAATGTCGTTACATATTCTTGGCCCTGTGCAATTCCAACTACAGTAGTTTGACTATAATATTGGCCTTTGTCGAACTTGCCCGAGGGGTGGCCGAACTTACCCCATTACAGGGCAAGTTCGGCCACCATGACCTGATCTCCTTAAATGAAGATTACCCTTTATCGTATAGAGACACATGTTGTGGGTTACCGGGACTGGTGCCTTACTTAAATATATAGGTTTCATAGACGTAGATTTAATAGTCTTTCGAAAACTGTACATTTTCTTAAATGGGGCCGAACTAACCACGGTCTCCCCTGGTGTTTTTATATTGCATTTGCCGAAGCCACTATATTCAGTGTTTCATGTGTTTCAAGCTCTGAGTATTTTTGTTTTAGTTAACGATTTGTACATAGGTGATCCATTGGAAGCAAATTAAACTCAGGAAATATGCATATTCCAGTAAGACTCTGCCCATAAACACACTGAATAGTGGTAGAGTTAACCTCCGCCCCAACCGTATTCCTCAATTGAAGTAAATGCACATAATGCCTAGGGGGCATATTGTAACTGACCCATCTACATTAAGTTATTTCATTACTTTAGCCTAGAAAATCCGAAAGCTCCACGTTTGATCTGGATTCAAGCTCAGTAGTAAGGCAGTGATTCATTTACAATTTTGGGCTTATGGGTCCTGGGACTCGCTGTTTCCCATATCAATGAGTCCCAACTGCAAACTTATGAGTCCAGAACACTATTTTTAATGGCAAGTCTGCTATACTATTGGATCCTGGGACTCACTGAAATAAAAACTTTGCATCCCAGAGACGAAATTATGCACAAAAGATACAGGATGCGCAGGTAACAAAATCACTGGTCAGGTCTCTAATTGGCCTTTTCGTTTTTAGAAGCAATCCGGATTCCAAAGTTTATCAACATCGCTCACGCAATGGTGGAATTTTGGAAGTAGCTTGATCGACGGGGAGTTTGAGAAAGAACAGTAAAAGACACTGCTGCTGGGGAGTAATCAACTTGCTTATGGAAATGGCCCGAATCGAACACTTTTAATCCCTTTATTTAATATTAAACATGAAATATACAAAATATACCATAACTCCAAACATTCTTAGTTATGAACTACTTATTATACTGCAATAGTGTAACAGGGGCTTTGAAACCTGTGCAGCCAGATCAATGCTTAAACTTACACTTCTCTTTTACAATGCAACTCCTCCACCAACTGACTTTCCAGACTAATTACAAATTTTCACCATGTCCCTACAACAGGCTTACAATACACATTATCCCTTTGATCTGCAAAAGACATCGTTCACATACTCTGAGTCAAAATTTCACGTTGGCAACCTTCAATTTTTCACCTCATCCAATCAATCAACATCTAACACCAGACCAGTCTTTTGTGCATAAAAAAAATCTTCCAATTACAGCAGGACTTTTAATGTATGTTCTCCTTTGAATGCCGCTGAATATCTTTTTTAAAAATATTTCTTGTTTAGATATACTTAAAAAATCTTGGCCTAGATTCTGTTGATGTGTTATCACATATTTTAGCTCATGCACACATGTACATTGACTCATTTAAACTGAACAGGACTTCATACTCTTCTCAATTAGATGCTGACATCCATATGGAATTTAAAGCTGCATAGTCTGGAACTTTTGATCTTTTAATTTTAGAACTAATCTTTCTATTTTACAAGAACACAGTAAAAACTTAAATTCAGGTATACATTTTACCAATTTCGTAAATCTTAACAAATTATCAGTATCAAAACAACAGCATTTATGTTAAAATTAACTGTCTATAATTATTGGAGGGACGCAAATAATTACCAAAAAGAGAAAAACACACCTGTTTTATAAGATAATTCACTTTTCCGTGCAGTTTTCAGCTATAGTGAACAGATTTATTGTGAAAACATAACTTAATTCTACTTTTACAAATGATTTAAAAAGAAAATAGAAAAATTACGGGTTGCTGGGTTTTGTAAAATACTTATATTTGACGGGTAGTGTACGCTTTTGGTAGCTAAATCATTCACCCATTGTATGTTGGTTCATGCATCCATAGCTGTATCGATAAATCAACTACTAAACAGTGGCTATTTTTCAACATAAAGGAAACCCGTCTTAAAAGGGGGAAATTACATTTTATTTTCTTTAAACGCAGCCCCAATGAGAAGAGAAAATATCTTTAAAAGTGCATCTAAATAAAAACTGCAAGAATTAAATCACGCCAATATGCCAGTCTTTTAAAATCGCCAAATTTTGATGTAGCGAACATTAAGCGTTTTACAGTAGTCCATGGTCTAAAATTTTATTCAAATTTAAAAATGTACATTCTGTAAGCACAACATGCAGAGCCTAATCAGACCTCGCGTTTTGTTGTGTCTGATCTGATTCTACACTGTTTGCATTTGACCAGTAAAAGGACGCTAGCGTTACATGGGTTAATGATGTAATGTAACAAACAACTGGTTTGAAACACACAGACAATAGAGCTAAAGCAAACCACAACTTAAGCTGCGGCGGGCACAACAAAGGACATGCACTAGGCACCAATCCGCTGATGAATATTTTGAGTTAAAGGTTCAATCAAGACAGACAGTTACTTCTTAAGTGTGTCTATTATTTATAGAGCCTTTATAGTCCTTATGGTGATGTAAATCAATGTAAAACATTCGATCCCCAGGATGGGTCTTTTTTGACTACAGAAGCACAATTTAAACAAACTTGGTAGAATACCTACATGTGATGTTACATACATTAAATCAAAACTCAATGCCCTGTATTTCCTGACAAGAATTTGATTGTTTTGTTCTCTCTATATTAATCTACATATAACACGTGTGACCACTGAGGTGAGATCATTTATTAAACAAGGTCGCACATACCACATTGTTGGAAATCTCATGTCACGGCTCATATATTGACAGACTTGGTAGAGGCCTACTAGGTGATGCTGCATACCAAATATCAAGACCACGACTCTAGGCAAAGACGATTTACTTTAATGTGTTCCCTATATACATGTAAGCATATGTAACACATGTGACCTGACAGGGTGAGCCATTTTTTGACCAGGGGCCATATGTGATTAAAGATACTGAAGTCGCCCATTTGGATTTGGACTATCCAGGCAAACATCTACAAGCGGGCCGTCAACGACCCTCTAGCGAAACGTTTCGCTGGCGGGCTGATGGTGGCCCGACACTGTGTGCTGGCTGGGATGTCAATACGATAGGAATTCAAATGATCCTTTTATTATTCCTGAAAATAACTACCAAATACATTTCCCGCATTCAGGCTAAACATTAGTTAAATTTATAAAAAATAGTTTATTATGTAAAGCAATAAATACGAGGTAAAGGAATTTTATTTTTAAAAATCGTTAACAGCGAAAATGGCGATACATGTACGCTGACTTTCGATGCTTATGTATGAGTGTTGAGTACATGTAACAAACAAAGTGTCATTTTCCTATGTTGGGGCTGCAAAAATCAATTCTTATATTTTCGTACAGCTGATGATAAAACTATTTACGTAAGTTGATAAATTTATTACTATTATCATTAATGTGTTTTTTTTATTATTTATTTTTGCTATTCATTAATTTAAGAACAACCTGTTTTCGACAACTCAAACCCTAATTATGCCATGCATTTGAACGAGACTTGTTTCTGACTGGAATTTCATACAACTTATCCGACGGTACAACAATCAGCCTTCTCGCTGAGACGACTTTATCAACACATTTATGCCGAATGTATTTTCCCAATCTTATCAATTGGACCAGGCCATTTTCGTGTTAAGGGTTCTTGGGTGGTATGTATCTTTTTATTTAAATTTTGAAGGAACCTTCTGTTTGCAAACAGTAGTGAACCTGATCAGACGCCACGTTTTGTGGCGTCTGATCTGGTTTTGCACTGTTTGCCGAGGTCCCACAAAAGGACGCTAGGCTTATATGGGTTAATACTCAAGGTATATCTTGCAATGAGAAACCATCATGGAAACGAATATTTTGTTTCTTTGCGGAATAAACACTTTTAACCCTTGCAAGCCTAGCGTCAGTAACGTTGTGGACATCGACAAACAGGTTCTGCACTGGTCGGTTACATATGTGCGTGTACGTTTGAAATTAGAATGAAATTGTAAATTGCTACTTTATCCCCAAGGCACTTAACTTAAAAATGGACTAGTCCAATTGATATAGGCGGAACATTCCATAAGGCCGTAAATGGGTTTAGACCTAAGGTTACGCGGCATTTAAACCGCCCCCTGAGATTTCGGTATTCATTCCATATGCGGAAAGTCATTAAGAAAACATCAAACAAAAATAAAGGGAAAAAAGAAAGAAAGAAAAAAACAATAAAAATGTCTCAAGGCTCGCTCTGCTACATATTTTCCGAGATTGTCTCCAAAATCAGCTAAGAAATTGTCTAAAAATGTCTTTTATACCATGAATCGGCTTCAAGTAAATTATCCAATAATGGTGAAAGAAACATTTGCTACCATTTTTACCTACCCTTATGTTGAAAAAAAGCTGTTTAATGTCGGCAGCTTAGCTTTTATCAAACCAAGTGTCACATGTTTTTGCTGTTGTTGTTTTTTTAAAGCGAAATGAATTTGCCTGCACGAGTCTGCCCGAACCGTCAGAGCCTTCGTTGCTTGCATATCATAAAGTTTGTAATTCGATGAACGCCCAGGCGAAATATAAGTATATAAGTAATTCTAGGCCCTGGTCTATTCATAAAGCTCGAACATGTAGCCTAATGTGGCTTGAAAATAACCCATAGAGTGGCGGATCCAGAGGGGGTTCGCTTGGCACCCCTTCACTTTGTTATTTAATATTCTATGAAAATGAAATGATTTGGTCCTTTTTAATGGGCTATTAAGAATAATGTGATAAAATAAGTTAATCGAACCCCCACATCTTTATACATATGAACCCCCTTTCCAGAAACCTAGATCCGCCCCATCACATCCGCATCGAGGATCAGCAAATGCGCAAAAACTGTACAGACACGAGTCTTTGTGGCGCGCATGTCCAAAGTAACAAATTAGAAATCATTTAAGATGTCTTGTTTTTACTCTTCACGTCCCAGACAACAATTTTTCAGTTATGTTGGTCCAGGTCAATACATTTTACCATCTTCAGCCATGACTTAGTAAGAAATAGATCGAATTTCATGATACTTATAATGGGTATATATGACCATAGTGTGATGATCATGTATAGTTTCTTGGAGATGTATAAGGTTGTGGAGGAGTTTTTACCCTTATCGCCTTACAATCAATGAATTTGTTCATTCGGAGCCATAACCTAGTAGCCAATGGATGGAATTTCATGAAACGTATAGTTATAATATATCTGGTACATGCAATGGTATGGTGAGGCACACCAATGTGTGTCACAATGGTTTCAGATAAACAGAGTTAATGCCCTTTTATTGCCTACATTTCAATGAAGTGGTCCCTACAGAGCCATTACTTGGTAAGGAATAGATTAATTTTCATGAAGCTTACATGCAACTGAATGTAAAGTGGGCTGATGACGTTTCATTAGAATGTTCCTGTATACAGGAGTTACTGAGTTTTGATTGTCTTTATTTTATTGAATGGATTTTCATGAAAATTATGCTAAATATGTATCACCATAGTGTGGTGGTACTTGAGCAGTTTCGCCAGTAAATCCTCAAAAATGGAGGAATCATTGCCATTTATTTACTTAGATTATGATGAATATGTGTTTTTCAGAGCCATAACACATAATGAATATTTATTGCAAGTGTGTGATGATGTTTGAAGTTTTGTCAGAAAGTTCTTCCTGAAACATTAGTTATTGCCCCTGGTTTGCTTATATATTAGAGAATTCAGACTTGAAACGGCCAAAATAACAAACACTTACATGTATGACAAACATAGAAAATAGGCGGGGGGTATTAGTTCGTTGTCGAACTTGCTTGTTCTTGTAGTTATTCTTCGGATCAATGCACTCGAACAGCATCAGCTTTTAAAGCAAATGAAAGATTAACTCAAGACCGATGGCGGTTCAGCTGCCACCAAGGTTATCATAAAATTACAGGTGTCTTTACAGCGTAGGTTCATATGAGCCGCGTCGCGAGAAAACCTGTCTTCGAGGTTTCCGACAAAGGGGCTTCAAACCAGTCTCTCAGCTTGAGAGACTAGCTAGAAAATTGAAATTTGACCTGTAGCAAGCTTACATATGATACTTTCCAAAAAGCGAATAACAAAGGTGCTGACCAGACTGCGTGGATGCGCAGGCTGGTCTGCGCCTGTGGTGTTCGCAAACCAGCGAAAGCAGGCTTTCTCGAGTCGAGGCCCATATGAGTTAAGCAGACAGGTTCACATCAAGCTACCAAAAGGAAATCGTATTAATTATTCCATCTATCCGCCTTTAGTATTATTCCAGATACGATGCCCAGATGCAACCTTAAATCACTGATGCTAGTCGAAATGTGTTGTATTGTTCTATATATCTTCACCTTGAACACGCACCTTGAAAACGAGAAATATAGACAGAGACTTAGCTTATTACGTCACCTCAACTCAAATGATGATTATGGACGGAACCTCACATTGTCATCAATATCAAAGAACCAGTCTGGCCGTAAAAACGAAACAACTTTGCATCCAATTCCTGATGTCACTGATAAACACTGGAATGGAAGTTATACCACACTCTGGAATATGCTTGACAGTTTTATCAGCAACGCGAGTATGTATCCTACGGATTTCGACACGGATATAGCTGTGAATGCTTTGAAGCATGCCAAGGTGGTGGAGGTTGATATTTTCCCTGTTAGAACTTCTCTTAAATGGGTGATGACGTTAGAAGGCGGACAGACAGTGTTATTTAAACCATCTCTTATGTAAGTCATCAGCAATATAAGCCGTTATCATATGACGTAAATAAGCACTGCCGCTGACAGTTGCGTACATGTAGCAAGAACGAAGAAAACGTTCTGCACATCAAAGGGAGACTGCTGGATCAAGCAGTGATTCTCTTCAATTGCGTCTCTTTTCTAAATGGGAACTTCTCTTAAAGGAAAGAATTTGCCCCCAGAGGAAGCGAATTCTTTCCTTTAAGAGCAGTTCCTTATGGTATGGGAAATCACTGTTACCACATTAGGTGACCGCCCCTGATTGTTACTTTTTTATTACGTGCGTAACTGCGTGCTGCATGGTTTTCCGGAAGTGACGTTTCAAACCTCACAGCATGAAATAATATCACATACGTGGCTTTCATACAGGTAGGAAACCTCATAAACAGCGGTTCTGTATATGGAGGCTAAAAAAAATCACATAAAACTAAAAATATTTGTTATGTACTCGATACACAACTTAACAAAGTTGGTTCTAGCTCTGAACTAATTTATTTCTACAAACAGCAGAATATTATACGAGGCAATTATGATAAGCAGGGTGTGCTATTGTTTTAGGCTATCAAGAGTTTCATACAGTCTTTACTGTAATAAGCTGTCAGTACACAACATTTCCCCTCCTCTAGATTGGAAGTCCTCATTGTTATTGACTTTGCTTTCAGTATACGTCTCTGAGTGTCATGTATGTTATTTAATCCAAGTCAGAATGTCTACTTGTGTTAGACGCATGTTGTTAAATCCAACTGTCTTTGGAATAGTATTTCCATTGTGGAACATAAGATTACATTGCATATACGTAAAAGCATGTACGATAAACAATACATTTACTTTATTTAGCCTGGACTCAATGAGACAAGCCGTTATCACTTGAAAACTATTTCATTCAAGCTAAACATAATATTCATTAATGAATTTCTGATAAAAAGCCATTAATGAAAATAATACATTCTCAAAGCTGATAAGCCCAATTGATGAAAGTCGCTTGCCTGAGAGAAACCAGACTTTACACAAATGCATCCGAGATAAGAAGGTGATCATTACTTCTTAACTCATCATATCATTACAGTAAGGGATTATTATGCCCTTGTTCACTGCAATGAGCATTAAGCACAATATTTACACGTTTATTTCACTTATATTCCAAAGACTAATAAGTGAGCCTGTCCGGAGGCTTCCTGTTGCGTTGTAGGTATCGCCTAACAGGTTGTGTTTCCGCGGGTTGCTGGTTGCTATTATCCGAGGATTCACATGAAATATTTGGAGCACTCATATCCAAATTAACGTCTGATGTGTTCTCCGACGGTCGTGTAGGTTCAACCGATGTTCGAACCATCTGATCTGCATGTCGACGCCATTTTCCCTGATCTCCGGTGGTAACCTTGTACGAAAGCGGTCCGGATTTCTCAGTAATTTTAGCGTCTGTCCATTTATTCGTATTTTCTCTGTAGTCTCGCACCATAACCTTTTCCCCTACAGAAAACTGAGAGCGTTTAGGTTCTGTGAATGGTTCATATTGCTTTTTCTCAACAGTGTCCCTGGTGTTTGGTTTGGTCAAATCTAAACGAGAGCGCAACTGTCTGCTTAGTAAAAGTTTTGCAGGACTTTCATTTGTGGTCGCGTGTACTGCATTGCGATATTGCAGTAAGAAACATGTAATTTTCTGATTTAATGAACCACCGTCCGTTAATGCTGATTTCATAGCTTGCTTGAATGTTTGTACGAAGCGCTCAACTAGTCCTTGAGTAGCAGGGTGCCACGGTGCTGAAGTTTTGTGAATGATCCCATTGTTTTTCACAAAGTTCTGGAATTCTGCACTTGTAAATGTCCTACCATTATCTGAAATGATCTGCTTTACTACTCCAAACTGGGCAAATATTTGCCGTAAAACATCAATTGTTTTTGAAGCAGTTATGGTATTCATTACATGTACTTCTGGCCATTTCGAATGTGCGTCTACCGCGATGAGAAACATATGTCCCAAGAATGGGCCAGCGAAATCAATGTGTATTCGTTCCCAGGGTGCCGAGGGCCATTTCCATGGATGTAGTGAAGCTTTTGGTGGCGCCTTTTGATGAATCTGGCATCCTGAACATTTTCTAGCTAACTGTTCAATGTCACAATCTAGTTTTGGCCACCAGAAGAAACTTCTGCTAAGTTCTTTCATTTTCACGATACCTATTTGTCCAACATGTAGTTCATCAAGCAATTTATTCCGTAATTTGACAGGAATTATGACGCGTATTCCCCACATAAGACATCCATTTTGAACTGATAGTTCATGTCTACGCATGTAGAATGGTTTCAGTATCTCGTCTTAAGGTTTGTAAGTCCACCCATTCATTGTAAAGTCCAGGACTCTCGACAGGGTAGGGTCGCGACGCGTTTCACGTTTAACGTCATTGGCACAAACAGGCAGGCTGTCCAATTGTGACAAGGTATATATCTCCGCTGAGTCACTATCTGGTAGTTCCTCGCCGTGTGAATACGGAAGTCGCGAAAGTCCATCGCAATTTGCATGCGATTTAGAGCTTTTATACTCAATATCGTAATCATATCCCTGTAGGAATAATGCGTAACGTTGCATACGTGATGCTGCTGTTGCAGGTATCCCTTTCTTTGGACCGAAGATTGATATCAGTGGCTGATGATCCGTTAAAAGTGTGAATTTCCGTCCAAAGAGATAGCAGAAGAATTTCTTTACTCCCCACACGATAGCTAAGGCCTCTTTCTGAATCTGTGCATAGTTTTTCTCTGCAGAGTTTAGCGTTCGTGAAGCAAATGCAATTGGTCTTTCTTCACCATTTCCCATGACGTGGGAAATCACGGCTCCCAATCCATATGATGATGAATCACAAGCTAGCTTTACTGGTAAATCTGGATCGTAATGTGTCAAAACAATGTCAGATGTTATTATTTCTTTTACTTTCTGAAATGCTTTATGTGCAGTTTCTGTCCAGATAAACTTTACATTTTGCTTTAAGAGCTGATACAGGGGATGTAACACACTTGCCAAATTCGGTAGAAAGTGAGAATAGTAATTTACTAGTCCCAGAAAAGCACGTAGTTGTGTCACATTTTCAGGCTTTGGCGCGTTGATCACCGCTTCAATCTTCTCTTGTGTTTTATGTGATCCATTTGCGTCTATTTTGTGCCCGCAATATGTAATTTCTTCCTGGAAAAATTTACATTTGGCTTCATTTACGCGCAAGTTATAGTCCATAAGTCTCTGAAGTACTGCTTCCAGAGTTTTCAAATGTTCATCTTCCGTTTTTCCTGTGATGATGATGTCATCCAGAATACAACTGGTGTTTGGTATTCCTTTCAATACCTGATCCATTGTACGTTGCCAAATACTAGGCGAGGCTGAAATTCCAAATACAAGCCGGTTGTACGAATATAGGCCTTTGTGCGTATTAATGGTGAGATAACTCTTGGAATTATCATTCATTTCCAGTTGATTATAAGCTTGGCGCCAATCTATTTTCGTGAATCGCTGTCCGCCTGCTAGGGATGCGAATATGTCTTGAATTTTCGGCAATGGATATTGATCCACTTGAAGTTGAGGGTTTACAGTTGTCTTGTAGTCACCGCATATTCTGACTGTGTTGTCTCCCTTTGGAACAGCTACGATCGGGGTAGCCCAGTCGCTGTGGTCTACTTTCTGTATAATCCCTTCATTTTCAAGACGTTCTAATTCCTTTTCAACCTTGTCCTTTAAAGCGTAAGGTACTGGCCTTGCTTTGCAAAATTTGGGTTGAGCATTTTCTTTCAAAGTTAAGGTAGCTTGCACATCTTTAACTTTTCCTGATTGTTCTGTGAAAACTGACTTGTACTTTTTCAAAATATCCTGAAGGTTTTCATCTGTAGTTTTGCCCGTTTGCAAAAACTTAATTGAGTTCCAGTCAAGTTTAAGGTACTTTAACCATGCTCTGCCAAATAAAGATGGGCTATCATTTTTCACAACAAATAAATCCAGATTATGTTCTTGACCTTCATAGTTCATACTAACATTAATTATTCCTGCTGGAGTAATTGTTTGCCCTGAATAAGTCTTAAGCCTGGTATTTGTCACTGATAGCGGTTTGTGATGAAACAGTTCCTTGTAAATCCTAATTGGGATAACAGAGATAGCAGAGCCAGTATCTAGTTCCATTTTCAAGTACTTTCCTTTTATCTTGGGTGTGACACTGATAATATCAGATCTCTCTACCGTATTTATGCTAACAGTTAAAAGTTCTTCCTCGTCAACAGTTTTCACAGGTTTGAATTTCTTTTTCTTGGACTGATTTTTCTGCTGAGCTTTCTTGCTCAAGCAAGCTCTCTCGATGTGTCCTTTCTTGGAGCATAAACGACATATGTCTTCCTTGAAACGGCACTCATCAGGTGTGTGATTGAACCGGTCACAGCGAAAACATGCCTTATTTCTCTCCTTTGGCTTAGTGTTTGAAGTAGGCTTCTTGCTAAGCTGGTGTACAGAATTTGGTCTGTGTTGTTGCTGCAGCTCCACAGCGTCCTTGGCCGCTGTTTCCATGGCTGTTGCAATGTCTATTGCTTTTTGCAATGTCAAGTCTGACTCTGAGAGTAGCTTTTTCTGAATGTTTCCATGTATAATTCCGCAAACTAGTCTGTCCCGCAGAGCGTCATTTAAGTTAGCTTTGAAATCGCAATGTTCTGAAAGCTTTCTCAATTCGGCCACATACACAGGAATCGATTCACTGTCTTTCTGGTCACGTTTGTGGAAGCGAAAACGTTCTGCAATCACTAGTGGCTTAGGTGAAAGGTGATTATCCAACAGTTTTACTATGGCATCGAATCCTTTGGATGCTGGATCATCTGGCGATGTCAAATTCCGTAGGAGACTGTATGTTTTTCCTCCCATCAAAGCTAGCAAAGCTGGAACTTTCCTGTCATCAGATATTTCATTTGCCATAAAGTACTGTTTCACGCGTTCCGTATAAGATTTCCATGTTTCTGTTAATTCACTGAATTCACCAATATTTCCTATTGCAAAATTAGCCATTTTAGTGATGTAAATCCAAGAATTCTAAACCCAAAATTTGAGTTCAGGCACAAAAAATCTCGTCGCCAAACAACTTGTTATGTATTCGATACACAACTTAACAAAGTGGGTTCTAGCTCTGAACTAATTTATTTCTACAAACAGCAGAATATTCTACGAGGCTATTATGATAAGCAGGGTGTGCTATTGTTTTAGGCTATCAAGAGTTTCATACAGTCTTTACTGTAATAAGCTGTCAGTACACAACAATATTTCTTTTATCGTGTAAAATAGCGATAAAATAATGTAGCACTCCGCTCAAGTCTCTCAACATCTAATCCAAGCTTGTGTGAGCTGCGAATTGTGAACGGTTTATCTGAACTTTTTTTAGTGAGGTAAACGGCCTTCATGTACCTCACGACAAAAAAAAGATTCATACAAAACTGTACAAAGTTTGAAGCAAGAAGTTAAAAGACCAGAACGAAGCACTACATGTTCCTTTTCCCTCGCTACAATAGGATGCAACTTTAAAACATTCGAGCTAATGAAAATCTATTGCTTTTACAACAGCAGAATTTGGGGCGCGGATTAAGCCAGTAAAGTATACATTTCAGATCCCGTCCAATCCCCACGCGTGGCTGCTGCGATTGCAGTCAGGCCCCGAGGTTATAAAACTTTTTTCCAATGCTCAACTCGACTGAGCACGTTTATCTTGCTAATAAATGTTAAATTACCAACAATTGTTGGCATTTAAAACATTTATTAGCATGATAAATACAACATTTGAGAGACTCAAAGCAAGAAACTCCTTCATTTGTCAGTATTTTAGTTTTTATGAGCAGTTGAAATTTCGTGCTCAGTTGAGTTGAGTATGAAAAAAACCTCAAGGCCTGTTCTTATGCGGTTGTAGTCAGTTCTTAGGCGGTTATTCCGTTAGCTTAACATAGGTTTAGATAAACAAATATTTTCAGCGTAAAATTGTCAATATATTTTCTTACCCATAATTTTTTGCATATGCACATGTATTGGGTGCTCTAAAGAACCGTCGTATTGAGACGGCTCTTTTGAGTACCCACGACATATGTTTTGGCTGAGAAATAAGAAAATTATTATTCTGGTACGCACGCTTAGCTAAAAGCCTGGCTAAATGTTTACTATAGATCTAAGTGTTTGTGTGTGCTTTATATTTTTTCCTGATATTTTGTATAACAGAGTTTTTAGTGGCTTTGCTAGTTTTCCAAGTTTCTCGCCGAGGAAGAGATGTTGCTTTGCATTAATTGCTATCTTGCTCTTTATACGTTTGCCTTTGTTTGTCTGTCTATGTGTTTTAACAACAGAATCTAATTTAAGCCCATCCCCAACCACCATCCCGATGTCAGAACTTCATATTGGCCCCCCTAAGTACAGGTACATGAAGCGACACATTAATTTGCTTTTCTCTGAGAGGCGATTTACACGGGGATTTACTAGAATTGTATGCCTTTAATTGTAGGCCAAAGTTTACGTCTTTCTCACAGTGCAATGCTGGGTGTGAACAGCCGGAGAGTGAGGTGGCAGGATTCTTAATCAACAAGTAGGTCATGTTTGTTTGATTTGATTCTTTACGTCCCATCTACAATCTTTCAGTTATATAGGGACGGTTCTTCCTGGGTTGAACTAGTACTAAGCTAGGATAAATGTGACTTGCTCAAGTACCACAACGCAGTGACGCCGGTGAGGCTCGAGCCCGCGGTTCTTCGGTCTCGAGTCAAATACTCTACCACTGAGCCACTACGCTCCCTATACAAGTAGGTCATACGTTGCTGGGTAGTGAATACCAGTGGTGGATCCATAGGGGGCTCAGTTGGGGTCGCTTGAACACCCATCCCCAACCCCAGTTTTTGAATATCCCATAAAAATTAATTAACTTGGTCTCACAGAGACCAAATTATTACATTTTCATAGGATATTTAAGAAAAAATAAGACAAATCAGCAAAGCAAACCCCCACACCTTTGTACATATGAACCCCCTTTCCAGAAATCCTGGATCCGCCCCTGAATGCATATGCGTTTCTTAACCCTTATCATGCTGAACATGTTCATGTACTCCACTCCTCTCTAACCTGTATCCTTTTGACCAGTAGCATCCCAGGTGTTAGGATGTATTTTCAATCAGGGTGGAAAAAGAGCGGATCCTGCTCAGATGTCTTCGCCAGAATCCTGCTGGTCTTAATCTAACGGATAAATCCCGATAGGACCTCGATAAATCGCAAATAGTAAATTAGTATGATCAGAAAATACCACAATCACAAACTGCAGACAACCCCGTGGCATCATTAGGAAGAGCCACACAACAATCACGAGATACGGAAGACAAACAAAACATTTGACAACTAGCATCAAGATGATTGCCTGATTACTCGCAGGAGTGATTACATGTAGTCGAAATTTTCGAAATATTGGATGGCAAAATGTTGGACTAGATCAGAGCACGAATTTTTGAATATGTGCCATTTTCATGTTTTATGTAGTGGCGGGTTCAGTAAGTATCGACCATTCATATACACTGAACCGAAGTTATAAGTAGCCACCATACAATTTTTGCTCCTGTTCAGAAAGTAAAAATCGCTCTCGCAAAATTTAAATTCTATAAGAAGGTCCAAGGCTTTGTTGAGACTCTGCAAATTATGTCATTTTAAAATGTCTGGTAGACCTTGCACAGACGAGGTTCGAGTAAAGGTACCATCATTTCAAAAAGTCACACTTTTTAGTGTGATATAAACTATTCATCAGATACGTTATCCATTTATATTTTAATTAGTTTGAAGATGTTTATAACAGCTGTGATATAAGATGAAAAGAATCAACATTTTTCTGACAATTGAACACTCCATTTCTCTTCTACGTTAACATGAAGACAGCCACGGTCAACAACTTAATGCAAGAATTTTTAGCTTTACCATGCAGTTTGCATACACACTTTGCATTGCTCTGTACCCTTTATTATCTGTGGCTCAATAGTGCAATATTTAGGGGTTCTTTATTATGAATTGGCGCCACTGTTCTGCTTGAACATTAAAAGAAATCTTTAACAAATGCCATTTAAATGACCTTTAACGTTTCACGTTAAAAGCGGAAGTGGATACCAAATTAGTAAAAAAAATATCATTAGAAAATGTGCTCATCAAGTTGCATGGTGTTTTGTCAAACATATTAACGTACAATAAAACACATAAAATGATTTTAGTATGTGCAGCTGATGATTTCCGAAAATTTTGGAAAATTCGGAAATTTATCAATTTTTAAAAATTCATAAAAAATCTGTCAATGTTTGAAATGTCAAGTGTTTGATGTTTTTCAAGTCGACTAGGCAGGTTTGCAACCACCTGTACTTGAATTTGATAAAAACTGCACTCAAAACGCTTATTTTCTTCAAAAAATTGATTTTTTGCATTTTGAACCCAAAAATCGTGAAGTGATAGAAAACTCTTTCAAAAAACCGCTTAACTTTAGTTCATTACAATACACATACTTTGGCAAAAATTCATTTCAATATCTCTAGGGCTTAGTCAGAAAAAAAAAAGAAATTGAAAAGTGGCTACTTAGAATATATGTTATATTAATAGCAAACCGATGATGACACAATTTTGTATGGCCACATGTACATGTGCATATTATATGCGGACACAGATATCTACTGACATCTTATTTTGTATGCTTCTAGTTTCCCAGAGCCACCGACTTCAATATACAGGTCTACAGATATGAGCCACAGCATGAGTTTTCCAACAATGTGGTATGTGCGACCAGCGAAGCCTCAGATCAGCCTGCGCATACGCGCAGTCTGGTCAGAGCCTTTGTTAGTCGCTTAAATATTCTATGTCTATTAAAATACTAACCGAACACCATTTGAAAAGGAGGCTGCACATGTCAAAATGCCACGTTGTTGGAAATTACATGGCACGGCTCATATGATTGCTGATCCAGAGGTGGTGAGCTGGAACCTAACTCAGTCCAATACTTTCGTGGAGATTGATCATTAAATATTTACTACGGTCATTCTCCCCCTTCCGCTGTTTTAAGAAGGACTTTTGTCAGTTTGAAGCAAAATTATGTGCACTGAGTACTGGCCAAGCGCTTAGTCTAAGCTTGCCCAGGAAAACTGTGGTGAGATAAACTGACCGTTTCGACACATGATCATAGCTGTTGTCTGGGACGTTAAACCACAAACCAAACATTGTTTCTTCACTTCTCAACCAAAAAATACAGTATGGGTACTCAAAAGAAACGTCTCAATGCGATGCTTCTTTTTTATCATCCAAAGTATATGTTCAATATGACCGATAAAATTTCGCTAAAAAGTTCCATTAGATGGATAAGATATCGGATTAAAAAAAATGGATGCACATGCCGCGTTGCTGTTTTTGCAGGTGGAGTCACAAATGTATAGTGGGTTACCAACTATACTGACGTCAAGAAAAAACGCCTTATCTATAAAATAATCGTGAATATCTCTTCGAATGATCAAACCAAAATTATGAATTTTAGTGCATTATAACATCTTATCAGTCAAGCGTATCTCATGATAACAAAATTGCTGAACTAATTATTGAAGCTGCGAAAACGACCTCGGTTTGAGAAAGGGGTCACCATTTCGTGCGACACAAGATTTTAGCCACATTTGCTTTGTTTCCAGACACAATCCGTTGACAGGAAAAACGTGTTTTACCATTGTAAAACAGTCTCTATTTTACCAATAATGCGTTTATAATGTTCAGACAATGTTTGTATACGTCTGCTGAAAGAAACAACTTACCCCACCCACCTTTTCGCTATGCATTTCAGTTAAAGCTTAAATGTCGTGAATCTGCGAAGTGGGTAAAAGTCTTCAGTCTTTAACCAGCGACGATTGCGGAGGAAACACAATCTGGCACGTGTTCCAGATGGCCGTTTTGAATGACGTTAACGTAGACCAACGACTGGCCAATTCGGCGTTACAGCTCATCTTAAATAACGTAATTTTATATAGACATATTCTGTGTACATTACCTAATATACCCCCTTATCATTTTTCCAATACTTAAAGCAAAACGATAATGTTGGTAAGTTTCGTAAACGGACCTTACATTTTGTCTTTAATATGACGTCATAATTTCATAAAGTTATTACTCGCAAGCACAACTGTTCGAAAACATGATCCAAAATTTGTTCATATATTAGCAAAACATTAACGGCACAAACTGGGTGCAAATTGAAATTGAAATCATAAGCGCTCGATGCACAATGCCATCATGAGTACGTTGAGCCTGTGTGACAACATCGGAATAACGCGTCACCTACATATCAAATTAAAGTCATTTTCCAACATCGCCCAATCTCTACATAAACAAGCAGTACGTGGCTGTTCATTTTTATATATCATCGCTAAGAAAATCAATGATAACGAGTGAGGCGTTTTTAGTTGACGTCAGTATATATGGTATAATTTATCAAATGTATAGGGGGTTTCAAATAGATAGGATGGTGGGTTATCACATGCATGGTAGGATATCTAATTTATTGCATGGCAAAGCCAGCTCAGATGCGACCAGACATGTTGTTGATATTATTTTAGGATGCTAGGAATAAGAAATTTTCCATACACATCTGGTCGAAAGTTAAACTGGTTTACCGAACTAAAGGACGTGGCTACAGATCGCCTTAAAGAGCAGATAATTATAAATGAAGGTAACTGCATTTTTTGTAACGATGACTATTTCTCAGTTCTTAAAGCAAGAGAAAGTGTGAGATTTTGGTACTTATCCCTTGTATGCAAATACCATTTTAGTTTCAAATAACCATGCTGACCAATCCAGCGGGGCTTAATTTCTTTAGTTTGGTCTGAGTAATTGTGAGTAAGTGTCTATATCCATACGTAAAAAGGGTATTTAAGGTTTGTGGTTAGACATAGCGATAGTACCATGATCTAAAGAGGTAGTCGTAATATTTCTCTCTAATTTTACAACTGTTTTCACGATATACACGTATTTCAATAATATGAAATACAGGTATCATCATCATCATCATCATCATCAGCATAATCATCATCATCATCATCATCATCATCATCATCATCATCATCATCATCATCAAAGAGATCAACACTATGCCTGGATTTTATTAATTGTACAGTCGGCCCTTATTTACTCAAAGTTTGCGGCACACGCATGTTCTAGATTTCGGTATTTCGAGCTAAAACTATGATCTGATCAAAATGTGGTCCTTAAAATTACAAAAAAATGCTTTAGAGAATGAAAAGAATCGTCTCAATGAGTCACGTATTTTAATTATCGACAGCATATTTTGATAAGTAATAAGGACACTATTTCATATATATACAACCTTTGGTCAAAATCTGGCGTTTTCCAAATCAAGCGAATTATCCACTAATTTAATCTTCGGAGAAAACAAATATATCAAACCTTTTTAATCTAGCAAGTAGGTTAAGTTATCAGGGGTAGTAGAGCTCAGTGGCTAAGTGGTAGTGTACACAACTTGCGATCTAGGACTCCTAGTACTTTATCCTCTGTTTAGTTCTGATTGAAAATACATACTTTAAAGTATTTATACTACATGTATATGTATTTACTTTATACTATATGTATTAAAGTGAAATATCATACTTTTAAAGTAAAACATTATACTATTAAAGTGAAAAACTCTGCCATTAAAGTGAAACATTATACTATTAAAGTGATTAATTTACTGTTAAAGAGAAACATTTAACTATTAAATTGAAACTTTCTTACATTAATTAGATGTACGATTATACTTTTAAATTGAAACATTATACTATTAAAGCGAAATATTTTACTATCAAAATCATTATGATAGTATTTAAGGGAACCATTCTTCCAGCAAAGCGAAACGGCATACTGTTAAAAAGAAACACTATACTATTAAAGTAAAACGTATTACTGTTAAAGTGAAACACTATACTATTTAAGTGAATGATTATACTAGTTACGTGAAAGATAATATACCATTAAAGTTAAATATTATACCATTCAAGTGAAACATTATACTATTAAAGTAAAACACTATTATAATAATATTTAAGTGAAATATTATACTTTTCAAGTGATACGTTTAAATGAAACAGTATACTATTAAAGTGAAACACTATACTATTAAAGTTAAACACTAAACTATTGAAATGAAACACTATACTATTAAAGTGAAACACTATACTATTGAAATGAAATACTATACTATTAAAGTGAAACACTATACAATTGAAATGAAAACTATACTATTGAAATGAAACACTATACTATTAAAGTGAAACACTATACTATTAAAGTGAAACACTATACTATTGAAATGAAACACTATACTATTAAGGTAAAACATTATCATAATAATATTTTAGTGAAAAAGCATACGTTTAAAGTGAAATATTAAAGTGAAGCATTATACTATTTAAGAGAAACAGTCTACTAATAAAGTGAAACATTATTCTATTAATGTAAAACATTATACTATTAAAGTGAAAGATTATATTAATAAAGTGGAGCCGTGCACCTTTAAAAGGAAACATTATACTAATAAAGTGATATTTTCAGATGGGGATGTTTGTTTTCCACCAATCACGTGTCTACGAGTACCAAAACCAGTGGTAAAATGTTTTAGAGGTGGCATTATTGAGGGAGCTATGATATATTTCTTTAGAAAGACTGTAAAATCAGTTACAGACAACGGACGAGAATTCCATCCATATTACCCTAGGCCACGGTATTATGAACAGCCTAAAGTGTATGTAGCTTATGTACATTTTGTCCACAAGACTGGGAACACATTTGAGTCGTGACATGTGATTTCCAACAATGAGGCATTTTGACAAGTGTAGACTCAGACGAGCCTGTGCATCCTCCTTTTAAGCTTAGAAACCTCAAATGATGTTCAATCAGTAGCTTAACACGCAGAGAATATTCAAGCGGCGAGCAAAGGCTCTGATCAGACTGCGCGTATGCGCAGGCTAATCTGAGGTTTTGCTGGTCGCGCATACCACATTGTTGGAAATCTCATGTCACGGCTCATTTATCAATCCATCTACTTCGGAGCATAAATCAATACTGTGTTATAAAGAAGAGGGGCGTGTTTCCTATGAATGTTAAGGACCTAAAATTAAATTAAATAGTTATTATTTCTGTCAATTTACTTTAGAATTCTGCAAATGCTATTTGATAGTTATGACATTTACTGTCAACTTACTTTAAATATTTTGCATACAGACATAGAGTAATCTATAAAATAAGCAAAGTTGAAGGAATAAAGGCAAAGAGGAAGAAAAAGATCAGGAATCGATACAATCTAGTACCATAACTGACCTGGAACACCATATGGGAAAGAGACAAAAACACAAGAAAACACATTACGCAAGAGAGCAAAAAGATCAGCCCATTCCCATCAAGTGATCACAAGGCTGTAAGGAACAAACATAACAAAGATAAGTATGAAACATAAATGACGAAAATGATCCACAAAAGAACAGGCTTAAACATGTTGTTAAGCGGAATACCGGAGCTAATTACATCTGAAAGTTGAACCCCTGTGGCATGATCAATGACCGGGCAACCCCCAACTCTCTCCTCTATAGATAAGGATTCAAGTCAGAACTAACATAGAGTCTGAACAAATGCAAATGTTGTCTTTTTAAACTATTTTTAACTATAAAGCAGAGTATCCTTTTAACAACGATATCAGGTTACAAAAGTGACTTAGTGACAAAAGTGATCTCTGCCTTCTTCCTTACTTTTATTAAGATAACTTGGGCACATACAGACGGGGGACAAGGGAAACGACCCACTGGAAATATACAAGTGGCTAAAGGTTTCCTTAGAAACACGGGTACGACCCCCCACCCCCTTTGAAGCAACTGCATCCCCTTGGGTCCAACTGCTTCTCTATGGAGGTCCACATGGCTCACATTACAATACGTAGATGACTAAAACAAAAGTTGTCAGGCCACCCCCTGGTGGTATTTGCTAGATCCGCGTATGACAGGCCATAAACAAAAACAGTTTTTCCATATCTGAACAGATACACAAGTATTTGGAATAGATAAACCCTTTCCTTCATGAAAATTCATGCTAGGCTCCACCCACTATGAATACGTATATATATTAACTTTCATGTTGGTACATAGAACAAAGACATTACATGCCAGGTCCACAAATGTAGGATCATATAATGTTTCCATAGATAAACAGAGTGGACCCTGTCTATTCGAAAATAGTAAGTGAGCATGATCAGGAAATACCACGATCACAAACCGCAGACAACCCAATGGCACCGCGAGGAAGAGCCGCTCAACCATCACAAGACACCAGGAAGACACATTAAACAAAGCAACCAGCTCCCTCCTCCCCATCAAGATGATTGCAATACTAGAATGGACATACAGTAACGTACAACAAAACATAAAACAATTGCAGACTCCCACAATGGGAGTAACAATAAACAAAAAGTCAACAACAACAGAACCACCGCCTTAGAACGGACAGCAGCCTAAGCCACCGCAAAATGCATTTTACTGGTACCAAATCTTCGCCCTAGATTCTGCTGTTGTTAAAGTACAAGAAATGTTCAGCTCGCATGTAGTCCGCTCTGTTTACAAAAGTGTTAAAGCTGTCACTATGAGGTAAAGGGTTAAGCGTAAAAAAGTTTCATGGACTATACTGTTCTTTGTATGTTTTTAATTCCAGGGAGTTCCTTAGAATGCCCTCGAACGATTCCTATTGCAAGACATTTCGGCAGTTAGATATCTATAAAGAACCGTCAATGTTTGAGTACATACTAGATTTTACAATCTTGAGTTTTATTACGAATCACAGAGACCAGAAGGTCGCCATTGTACACAATGAAACGACAAGTCTTCCAATAATTATTGATTTTGGTTTATCGTGAGTATACACTGTGTTTATCTGAAATAGTTGGTCCCAACAATCTTTACTATCATGAGGTAGTTCGATCATTCAACTGCAGGTACTGCAGTTAGACAAAAGTTGATCAAACTCACTCTGGTTTAGTGTCACGTGATCACTTATCTATCTTCCTGTTCCTGTTTAGCCCTTGTCTGCGCATGTCCAGTTCCTGCTGGCCAACCATACCTTTTACTTTGGTCGATAATGGTTCTCCGCATTTGCCAAACCCTTAAAAATTAAGAAACCAGTATTTTGTTTCGATGGCAGTGATTGGCTGCCGATTAAATGTTTAACACGTGACGGGAACCAGACTTACCCGGACTAAAGTTCTGTTGAATGATCGAACTACCTCCATATTGATAATAGAATTTTACATTACACAATATACTAACTTTTCGTTAAGCATCTAATAGTGGATCATTATCGGCCTGCGACCTATGCCGGTTGGCAGGGTGACGAGGTCTGTTACAAACTATGATAATGTAAAATCATGATGACTAGGGTGAAATCTGATCACAATGTTTAAGTAGCTGAAACAGTTTAATCTGGGTTTACATTAAAAGGTTTGGCGTATATCAGATAATTTGGTGTTTATATTGTAGACCACATGCTTTCAGGGCTAATGCAAAAACATCTAAATGTACCCAGTAAATGTCACGGGCATGAAACCTGATCAGGTGACTTTATACCTAAAAAGTAACTGAGTATGATCAGGAATTACCACAATCACACACTGAAGACCCACCCACGGCAACGCGAGGAAGGGCCACAGAACATTTACAGTAACAAGGCATCCGTAAGACAATAAAAGCAAAACAGCCAGCTCTCTCTTTCTCTTCGAGATGATTGCAAAACTGGAAAGGGCACAAAGTAATGCATATCAAAGCAAAGACAAACACAGAACCCCCATATACAATGGAAAGTACATTAAACAAAAGATAAACAACAGCATTACCGCCGCCATAGAACGGACAGCAGCCTAAGCTACGAGGGGCTTAAATGCATTTTACTGGCACCCAATCGTCACCTTAAAATTTGTTGTTGTTGTTAAAAAAAATTTTTTAGCTCGCATGGAGGCTTCCTAAATAATGCAGAGAAACAATTGAATCAAATTAACACACTATAATGAAACGAAGAAAAAGGCTCATGACTCACAGAAAGCCAGAGCTGAGGAAAACCTCAAGTTGGGATACGATTGGCCCAGTCAACGACAATCATCAGGCACCTACCAACGGATTAAAGCTTTTACGCCAGGGCCGTCATTGAGTATGAGGCCTGACCCACCGTCGTGCAATTAAAGAGGAATTCATAGCTATAAACCGCGATTGGGTTTACAACCAGACATGCAGACTGTCGCACGGTATCCATGTTGTATCCCACTCTTTTATAACATTTAATAATCTTTTAAAGAACTTCTAGCGATAAGGCTATTTTTTTCCTAGTTGACATGATTACAAACACCAAGATACCCTTTGGACAACGACATGTCGCTATAAACATTTACAACATATGTAAAGGGCATTTTGGGTCTAGGGGGGGAAGCATCTTAAAACAAACTGAAAAACACCAATTTCATCTTTCAAAAGACAAACGACACAATTTTAGGTGCATTTCGTACGCATGCGCAGAAGGAATACGGTAACGTTTTGGAAATGAAGAGGGCTCCTATCCTTAACATTTAAGCACTTTTACTTTAAAACTAGCAATGCATTTTCTCAAAGTTTGGCCTAAACGGAGCCCAGTATTAAGACGTAAAATGAGGGCTGGGAGTAGAAAGTGCACTTTTTCACGGTATTGTAAATGGTGAATCACTTTGAAACGTATTTTGTTGCCTGCTGTGCATATTTTACTGCCAAACTACACCAATTTTAAAAACATTAGGGCATTTTGAAAATTTGGCGTTTGTAATCATGTCAACTAGGGAAAATATACGCCTTATCGCTAGAAGTTCTTTGATCACTAAATTAGACTTTCCAACAATCCATAACAATTTCTACACCACTTCCAAATGATAACCACATTCAAACACAAACAAGATGATAGTCAGACTAGAAAGAGCACAATGCCTCTCATCATAGCACGAGGTCTCCCGACAGGAAATAAAAATAAACAACCGAATTCTATCCAAGGTCAATTAGATTAGTTAAGCTGAATAGATAAGGGTCAGGTTGGTACAAATGTACCGGAAAACATGTTTAAGCCCTCCAGTGTTTTTCTTCCTGACCGTTCCAAGGCAGTACTTCATTTGTGGATCATTTTTGTGTTATTTGTATTTCGTGTTTGTCATAGTGTCCTGTCTGTTCCTTACAGCCTTGTGGTAACCTGTTGTGAAAGGGCTGATCTCTTGGCTTTCTTGTATGTGATGTTTTCTTGTGTTATTGTCACTTTCACTTGATTGTATCATTCCTGAGCTTTGCCTTCTTCCTTACTTTGTTGAACTTTCAACTCATTTTGAAACAATGATAGTTATTTCATCACCGTCAAACTATGACAAAATCCTGCCTATTAATAGTCAATGCTCGCATGAACAGAACAAGGAAGAAAACGGAAGCTGCATTCACAGACCGAAGCAAAGAAATATGAGCCGTGACACGTGAATTCCAACAATGTGGTATTTTGACAAGTGTAGACTCAGACGAGCCTTTGCAGCCTCTTTTTAAGCTTAGTAAACTCAAATGAGGTTCGGTGGGTAGCTTATCACTCATATAATATTCAAGCGACTAGCAATGGCTCTGATCAGACTGCGCGTATGCGCAGTCTGGTCTGAGCCTTGCTGGTCGCACATACCACATTGTTGGAAATCTCATGTCACGGCTCAATTATGATCCCCCTGTCTAGTTCAACATGCCTTTTGACTTATAACAGTTTTTTTTTATTAAAGTCATTTTTATATTATTAATTGTTTTTTGCAGGTTTTGTACACCAGCAGACTTCGATATTATACTGGCAGCACCACTTTATCAATGTTGCAAGTAAGACATTTATAGCTATTCATTCATTAAGTGCGCATATGCTTTCCTTAAAGCTGCATACTCTGTAACTATGAACATTTTTCGAAAAATTGTATTTTCTTTTTAAATCATTTGTAAAAGTAGAATTAAACTAAGTTTTCACAATAAAAATGTTCAGTACAGCTGAAAACTGCATGGAAAAGTGAATTATCTTATCAAATAGGTGTATTTTTCTCTTGTTGGTAATTATTTGCGTCCCTCCAATAATTATAGACCGTTGAATTTTAACATAAATGCAGTTGTTTTGATAGTGATAACTTGTTAAGATTTACGAAAATTGTAAAATGTTTACCTGAGTTTGAGTATTTTTACTGCGTTCTTGAAAAATAAAAACATTATTTTTAAAATTAGAAGATCAAAAGTTACAGACTATGCAGCTTTAACAATTACATAGCTATAGTAGATTTAAAGATATATGAGAATCGTTGTAAACAAGCACTGGTAAGTTTACCATGATTTTGGGCGTGTAGGTAGTCTCAGTTTACAGTTATATTAAACCTACCACAGATTATTGCATATGCGAGTAGCAGTGAAAAATCATGCTTAACCTGTTTATAAGAAAAATAGAAAAGCCTCATTACTATGCATCTTTGAAACTACTATAGTGTACTAAGAATGAACCGCAAAATGCTGGATGCTTCTTTTTTTCTCTTAGATTTTTGAATTAAGATTTAAAGATGTGTTTTAAATACAAAAAGTTTACAGTAGTTCTCAGTAACAATCAGACCCAACATATTAAGAAACTCTTTCTCGCTTCATCTTCCCTGCGGGATAGCCTAAGGCGACCTTATAAGGGAAAGGCCTATCAAATTGCCAACGTTCTTGGCTCATACATGTTTGCAAATATGATGATAATGATTAAAATAGACAGAAAAGGTATTGATAAGAAGATCGCATTAAAAACAATATGCTCCGCTATTTGTGGAGCGCTATGACAAAGTGCGTAGAGCATTAGACTGCCCAGAGAACCTTTTGACGTCATCTGAACGTGACGATGACGTTCCCAGGTAAAACGTGTTTAAGACGTGATCGTCACCCCAAAAGCGTTACATTTTGAAAACGTCCAGAACCTTTCAATTTCATTTTCAACACGTGCAGAAGACTAAATAGAAACCCTACATGAACACGTTTTTGTAACGTTGTGTTTAGTGTTCAAGACGTTTTTGTAACCCCATACCTGCCGTGGAACATTGCAAATCTGTAAGGAAAACGTTTTAAAAGTTTTAACTGTCTTTCTATATACGTACCCTGAACACGATCGAGACGTTTCCAATAACACTATTGAAGACGTTTCCATATAACACGTGTTCGTCACTTACAAAATGTTACAAATCAAAGACGTCAAATACGTTCGCATTTAGTTTTTAAAACGTGTTGGAGACCTAGCGAAACCCTTGCACGAGGACGATGACGCTTTTATATCGTTTTGATTCGTGTTTAAGACGTAAAAAAATCCCAAAACAATGACGTCGTCGTTATGTGTTCAAACTGTGTTCACAACTGCATCAAAATGTTATAAATTTGCAGTGAACTCGTTTTAAAAACGTGATTCCTAACGTGACTGTGACGTTTTATTATCCAAGACGTGTGCGTCACTCCAAAAACGGACGTCAAACACGTTTGCATCTAGTTTTCAAATCGTGATGAAGATCTCACGAAACCCTTGCATTGGGATGTTTTTACGAGGGGCGTTCAATATGTAATGAAATCAGCACAGTATATACCAAAGTTTTATATTTACACACTTCGTATTTACTTTAATTTTTAAGCCTGTTTCTTGGCTAAATACATGTAAAATTGCAGTTGTCCAGCTCATTATCTAATTTACACAGGCCACTTTCAAGATAGGGTGCTGAAGTACACTGCGATATGAAATAAAACAATGTTTTCAAAAGCAGATAACTATATGAACGAGGGATGTTTTCAGTCTGTTACTTCGTGTGGTAAATATCCATATATTGTAGATTTATGCCTGCAAAAATATTTGATGTTGCCTCATAATCTATGAAATACTGAGGCTGTCATTTTGGTTAAAATCCTCCTTGATGCTACATTTTCTGGGATTCCATTGACACAGCTGTTTTTGCGTGAACGAATACATAGCGAAAATTCATACGAAAATCATTTGTAACATTTTTTTCTGGTCGCTTTTATGTTCATTTGCAGGCAATAAAGCCAATTTTGAAAATTCCATATTTAATCTCACTCATAAAGTACCCCCAAGTACGTCACTTGAAATAAGAAGATCACTTAAAAATGCTATCATTGGCTAACACTAAAACGGATCAGACAAAATACCGCGTTTCATCAATGTTTGCACCCGGATGCATTATTTGGACATTATTACACGTATTTACATGTACATAATCTGGCTGGCTAATTTCAGACAGTAAAATTATAGGAAACGAAAATGGTATACCAATCAGATGAGATACCCCTAGATATTGGTTTCAGTTCAGCTGGTCTGCTGCCTATGCACTGTACTTACTGAAACTTCGATACAATCAAAATTATCCGTTCCTGGTACAAAGCCACATTTCCAATTTTCAAGAACAGTGCGAATTTTTATGTTACGTCCATTCCTTTAAACGACGTCAACGTAAGATGGGGTAACGCACTAAAACCGTTTGCACGAGACATCAGTACCGGTCAAAAGTTTGTATCATTATAGCAGATAAAGGGACAATGAGTCAGAAAACTATGGATATGCGAGTCATGCATGTTAAAGGTTTGTTTTAGAAAATACAGCATGCCTTTCTACCTTTGTTAAAATGAGTCTTTACAATTCAGAGGAAAATATATGCAGTGTATATTAGAGTGCTTTTTAAAAAGCCTGTAACATATTAAATTTGGAAAGATAAAATAATGTTTCATGCACCATTATAACAGCGACGCTTTGTTCTTTCGTTTGGCATATGGCATTAAATCCTAACGCGTTTGTGGATGGAGTTATGAATGGATTTTCATTACATATTGAACCCCCCTCGTATAACGTTTTAATTCGTGTTTAAGACGTGATTGTAATCCCCAAATAATGCCGTCTTTGTTTGGTGTTCAAACTGTGTTTAAAACTATATCAAAACATTATAAATCTGCTGTGAACTCGTTTATAAAACGTGTGCTAGTGATTCCTGAATGTGATCGAGACGTTCTTTACACAAGACGTGTGCGTCACTCCAAAAGCGTTACAAATTAAAGACATCAAACACGTTTGCATTTAGTTTTCAAAACGTTTTTGAGATGTCCTGCAGACGTCAGTTTTGCTGATAAACGTCTGGAACACTTGTCTCAGACATCTTCGTCACTAAACATACAAAAGACGTCTTCGTCACCAAAACGTATGGTTCACTGGGTGGGAATCGAAGGGTTGATACTTGAAACTAACCGCTGGCGGTTTCACTGTGTTGTGTCCTTGAGCAAGACACTGTATCGCCTTCTTAGTATTTGGTTAAACCCAGTACCCGCTATGACTTACAAATGGTTGACTGGGACGTAAGACACTAAAATAAAAGAAGCAGCGCTATTTTAAATATAATATGAGATGCTACTGAGAGGCATTAAATGTTAGTATGATACATACAGTTTTTTAAAATTAGTTCATGCAATTTCTATCATAAATGAGCTATAAAAATATAAATTGTAAATACAGCGCGACGTGACATGTACGTCAATACTTAGATTAACTTTCCCACCCATTCAGTCTGATTAAAGTATACTCAGAAAAACAATTGAAGGATATTAAAATTCTTTTGACTATATAACATTTCAGAAAATAATTTCAAAACAAAATATTTTAGTATCTGAAAGAACTACCAATATGCAATTCGGCGAAATGCAAAATAAAATTTAACGGGTCATTGGTTATGATACAGTACCACACCAAATGTACCAACCCTCTTTACCCAAAGTTCACATGCAAAAAAATTGCTTATGATCTAATTCTGACCATAGACAAGTGTTCTCATCCATTTATCAGCAATTGCACCTAATAACGTGAAAGCTTCTTCAACAAAAATGTACAGATATGGCATGCCCCAGCCAATATGACAACAAATTTGAAGTAAAACACTGACAACAACTACAAAAGTAGGTGTATACTTTTGACCGAAATCAAGCAATGATTTTGGAGCCAGTCATTATGGAATACAAACAATTAAAATGAGGTTCAATCATTTTTTAATGTTTGTGACTTTTCAGTATAGAGGGTTGCACCATTTGGACATGTACTGTACTTTATTCACTGAAGCGTGACTTAAATCGAACAATCATTTTTATTGCAGATATCTGGAACTATGAAATGCATGCATAATTAATTTAGTTTTTATTGTATTTAATGTTAGAGCTGAAACTGAATCTAAATATCCTTTAATTGTTTTTCTGAGTATATTTGCTGTCTACCAGAATATACAATGAATACTTAGTTACGCAAAGAGTGTACAGCGGACACTGTTGAGACTCTCGGGGTGGAATGTCATGCTTATCTGAGCAATCGCTGGCACACGTGCTACTTTATTGATTTTGTCATGTTTATATGCTTGACTCATTATTATTACAATATTCATTCAATCTTTTCTGGAATCCTTCTCAATTTACATTATTATGACATCTATATTTATAGCTTATAATCAGAACGCAATGACAGCGAGAAAACTGCATCAATTGTTATTATTATAATATTAACGAAAAGAAATAAGTGATTATCACCAGGCAATATCACAATCATGGACAACAGACCAATACACAGAACAGCGAGGAAGAGGCACAGAACAGACACAGTGACATCACAATTAAAATCACATCACCAGCTATCTCTTCCTCAGCAAGAGTAATGCTAAACAAGAAACATATCAAGGGTGTTAAGTGAGTTAAGACTGAGAAAAAAGTGTAAGTGCCTGGGTCGTGACTTTTCTTCTTTATCACTTCATGTCACATCTGGGAGTGATATAACGTCATGTACTAAAATCTATAAAAGTAAGAAAGGCGACAAAGGTCAGGAATCGATACAACCAAGTACCACACCTGGCCCACGATACCACATGGGAAAGTGACAAAAACAAATAAAACATCACAATACGAGCTAAGAGGTCAGCTCTATCACAGCAGGTGACCACAAGGCAGCAATTATAAGACGCAAAGGCATAAAAATACAAGACATAAATATCACAAACGATCCACAAAGAAGTACCGCCTTGGAACGGTCAGTAAATTTCACTGGAGGGCTTAAACCGATTTCACGTCGCCAACCTCACCCTTAGTGCCGATGTGGATCGAGACACATCGGTGTTTGGTTTGCATGAAAGACCCCTAACTTGTCCACGCATCATCTCCTAGAGCATATATATCAAGATATAAAAAGGAGATAAAGCAAAGATAAGGACTCAACAGTACATACAACTGAATACTAGAGCAAAAGATATCTAACATTTAAATCCTGGTATAAATCATAAGCTGTAAGCTGTTTACAGATTTTCATAGCGCTGAGAAATTACACCCATAATAGCATCGTGTATACATTTGACAAAATCGTGACGTTTTTCCTCCAAAAAAGCGATTACAAAATAATTTAACCATCATATGACAAGTAGAATCTAACATTATGCTCATTTATAATTGAACTCATTAAACTCATATTGCAAAAAAGTCATTGCATAAAGCTAATAAAATGTTGGACGAGTCGAACATTGTATCACTCTTTTGCAATGAATTAAATTTGTGAAACTTATTGTGAAAGTGTTAGAACGAGCGACAAGCCTTCTGCTTTATTCCCTTTCAGCAACTCGTTTAATAAATGCAATTGCGCCAGTGCATGAGATTTCCAACAATGTGGTATGTTCGGCCAGCAAAGCCTCAGATCTGCCTGCTCATACGCGCAGTCTGATCAGAGCCTTTGCTAGTCGCTTGAATACTCTATGAGCGTTAAGCTACTGACTGAACAACATTTGGAGTTTCTAAGCTTAAGAGGAGGCTGCAGATGCTCGTCTGAGTCTACACGTGTCAAAATGCCACATTGTTCGAAATCACATGCCACGGCTCAAATTCAATTGTAAATGGAACGTTCATGTAAGAGCCTTAGACTGGCTCCAGTCCTTAAAACAATTTTCATCAATGTGTCATATCATATACTTGTAGACAGTCTAACTCTGATTGCTCTGTTTTAAAACAGAGCCATCAGAGCTAGACTGGCTACAAGTATATGACATGTATGACACATTGATGATAACTTGTTTTAAGGACTGGAGCCAGTCTAGTAAGATCCTCTTTTTGTATTTCAGCGTAAGAAGAAGTACATACGAGCGTTTATTGACGCTACGAGATACGTTTTTATCAGAGTTTGAAGAAGTATCTAAGAAGGACCCTTTGTATCCCCTGTTACCAACCCACCAGTTAATGGATATTGTCCGTCGAATAAAAATTATATTAGCTTTACTTGAATTTTGTACCAATATCAAAGGTTTTAATAATGTTGTTAAAGATACTTTTGATAATGTTTAGCCTTATAAAAACAAAAACTATGTCTGTCTTGCTGTTTCCTATTTATCTACCTAAAATGCCAGCTAAATGCTGAAGGGTCTAAGTTGGCGCAGCCTTAAGCCGTGTGAATAGATTACTTGTTCATATGTTCACATATACTTATGATCGTGTAGGCTTTCCTGCAAAAGACTACCCTATATCGAACACTAAATGGTATTAGTATAGATACTATCAAAGAAATTCCAAAAGTCAAATACTTTTACACATTTTCTGTCTTCTCCGGTCTATTGTTGTGTAGTCAGCCAACAATTCACCAATATGATATATTCATGGTCGAGCGAATCTTTGACAGACAAGCAGGAAGTGAGCGGCAAGCTCAATTTCAACACACTTGCATTTAGGTCTGGCACAGTTTCTTATTGGGCCTTTTTCGCGATACAGTTCATTGTGCCAATTTTTGATCAGCATTAATCTCGCTGAGCCTGAGAGAGAGCGTGTTATTTAAAACTGCCCTCGCCGCCCCATTCTCTCTCTCTCTCTCTCTCTCTCTCTCTCTCTCTCTCTCTCTCTCTCTCATTCTCTCTCTCTCTCTGTGGTTAATTCGATTGATTGTGTTTAGTGTCATCTAGCTTATTGTCAGTTGTAGGAGAAACTATGCACTTATTTAAATATGGGAGTCCCATTTCGAAAAAGGTACTTCAGTATCAAAGGATTTAGCCTTATATAACTGATGTTCAGTGGGATATATCTGGCATTCCATTTTTTCGAAAGAAGGATTAACTAATCTTGAGCAAGTTTTAGATATCTTTTGCACTGCTAAAACCAATGAACATAATGTGTTGGATTAGAGGTAAGTCTTCCATAGGCATCGTTGACTGCTAAATTTGGCTTGTTAGCTGATGGAGCTTATAGCAAGTTTCCTATGATATTGTAACGTAGCTTCAGCTACAGAATTTTAACCGAACTCGTAAAATGTTTATTCGCGATGAGTTTTATTAAAATCAAGCTAACAAGTAAGTGTATATGATCAGAAAATACCACAATCACACACTGCAGACAAACCCACGGCTTCGTGAGAAAGAGCCACCGACCATGTATAGTAACAATACATCTGTAAGACAACAATAACAAATCAACAAGCTTTCCTTTCCTCTACAAGATAATTGCAAAACTAGAATGCACACAAAGTAATGCATAACAAAACAAACACAAACACATAACTCCTACAAACAATGGGAAGAACATTAAACAATATATCAACAACAACAGAACCACCGCCAAAGTCATTTCTATGATTTAATACGACATAATCACGACAACCCAATCAGGTTGAGCATCACTGCTCAAACCTTGCAGATCCAGGGGTCGCGAGTTTGATCCCGGCCCGGTCCCATACTTTCGTGGAGATTGATCATGAAATAATTTCTACGGTCATTCTCCTCCCTTCCGCTGATTCATTCAAGAAGGGTTGTTGTCAGTTACAAGCGAAAGTATGTGCACAAATTACTGGTTACAGTAACCGCTTGTTCAAGCCTACCCAGGAAAAAGTGTGATTAGGTGAACTGACCGTCCCGCAATGACCATAGCTGTTGACTTGGGACGTAAAGCAACAAAACAAACAAACAAACAAAACTGCTCAAACCTGACAACAAAACTACTGTACTCTGAGTCTTACTCTCAACAGTGCGAAGCAGAGACTGTCTGAAGACTAACTGACTTCGACTAACTCACTCAAGTATATCATATGGCCTACCCCGGCGTTTATATGCTGTTTCTAGATTTTATAATTTTTCCCCTAACCTTTCGATAGCATCTTCGGTTGAAAAGGCACGCCTATTTTGCTTACACACATGGCAAAGTTTTATGGCTAATCCTAATACATGAGTTCGTCCACTATTGGCCTACTATTTAGTTTTGAGTCCATATCCCGGCAACAACTTGTTATTGTGAGGACTGAGCCTCAACTTGAAACATCATCCATCCGCTTGTGAAGCTAGTTGATTGAACATATGACCACTCGCTTCCCAGTCCCACGGATTATCATTTATTGAGCTGCACATGCATGTCTAATTGCATGTCGCATAAGTTGCTGTTTTTAAAGTCACAGGTAAACCCATTTATGCCTAAAGGAATTTCCCGCCCCTATCAATTGGACCAGTCCATTTCCGTCTGAAGGGTTGTTGAGTGGCATTTTTCATTTTAATTCCAATTTTAAAAGATCATCCTATAAGCAAACAGTGGAGACCCTAATCAGACGCTGCGGTCAGCGACGTCTGATCTGGGTCTGCACTGTTTACCTATGTCCCACGAAAAGGACGCTAGGCTGAAAATAAGGAATCCCTCAATCATTTGTTATTACTCGTAGTACTGTTTTTAACTAAATCAAATGAGTAACAGAACTTGATATTGAAATTCTATTCCTGACTCTTGAGAGTGTAAAGACTCTAAGTATTGCTATCAACCCGCTGGTCATATAGTCACAGGGGATTCAAAAATCATAACTGATTCAAGAATTCAGTCTAGTATACGTATGGGACCTAAATATAGGTTTCCTTTGTCAATATTCTTCAAATCATGTCGTGAGGAAATCGCACGATCCTTACAAGAATTTTGTAATCGCTGGTGTAAACGAGAGCATGTTGATTCTAATGCCTTAAATAGTTGGAAACTAAATATTTTTAAGATTATTGATGATAGAATTTCATTTTCTTGCAACAATTCAGATCTTCTACCACCTAAATCTAAATTCGCTTTTAGACATTTGAAGAAAGGGATCCAGGAATTTCATAGGAGATTTGTTTTGACTCCCCCCCCCAGATAAGGCTGCTAACAATGTTGTGGTCGTTTATAAAGGTACTTTATTATGTAACACCCTAAAGAAAGAACTAAGGACTGCAAAAAGATATGAGCATAACAGGCTTGATAATACGTCTATCGTTGATAGGCATCGATGCCATATGGCAGCTAAGTTTGGGTGGATTGTTGATGAGGACCATAGCAAGCTTCTACGTTATACTGGTTACCTAAACTTCATAAACGACCCTATAAGTCGCCTTTTATTGCTAATTCTAGGGCATGTACAACTACTGAGCTGTTTTTTCTTTTGCCTTCTTGCCTCACTGCGATTAAAAACCATATCACTAAATATTGCATAACAGTTTATGAAAGAAATTGTAAAAAATATTTTGTTCTATTAAACATTCAGGTGAAATTCTAGACATTCATTGAAGTCTAGAGGTTTTCTAGCATCTGGTCTGTCTACATATGATTTCTCTACTCTCTATACTACATTGCCTCATAATCTTATCAAAGAAAAACTCACAGAATGAATTGAACAAACATTTAACAGAGAGGGCTCACTTTAATTGGCTTGTAATGATAAAACTGCCTTTTTCACTTCTGAACAACCTAAACGATATAAATTATGGTCACGTCAGAAAATGTGTGATGCTCTCCATTATCTTTTGGACAATATATTTATAAGATTTGGCTCGTCATTATATAGTTAAATTGTAGGTATTCCAGCGGGTACTTATTGTGCTCCTCTTGTTGCAGATTTGTTTGTTTTTTTTGTTATGAGAGAGACTTTATTTTGCCTCTGTCAGACAAGAATCAAACTGATATTATTGAAGCTTTTTACTTAACCTCCAGATATTTAGATGACTTTCTCAATATTGATAATCATTATTTTGAACAAATGGTAGGTCAGATATATCCTACTGAACTTCAGTTAAATAAGGCGAATTCTTCTGATACTGAAGCTACGTTTTTGGACTTGAACTTGTCAATAACAAATGACATAGTTTCTTCTAAACATTATGATAAATGGGAAAAGTTTAATTTTGAAATAGTAAAGATGGAGATGTTCCTCGCTCCCCTTCCTATGGTGTATATATTTCTCAGCTTATTAGTTTTGCTAGAGTTTGTTCTAATGGTGATGCCTTCAAATACAGAAACTTATTTTTAACTGCTAAGTTATTGAAACAAGGCAATAGATATCATAAAATTCGAAAAGCATGTTCTAAATTCTACCACAGACACTCAGATTTAATTGTTAAATACAACATTAAGTTAAAACTCTTCTGCAACAAGCCATATCAGAACCTATATTTTATGGTGATTTAGTTTATAAATTCAAACGAATTTTTGTAAAGCCTAATTTTAGTGATCAATTCAAAACAATTGTAAAACGTTATATATAAGCGTTGGATATAACTTAGATGTCATGCGACAGTCTACATACCTGGTTTTAAGCCCAATCACGGTTTATAGCTTTAATTTCCTCTTTAATTGCACGACGATGGGTCAGGCCTCAGACTCTATGACGGCTCTGACGTAAAGCTTTAATCGGTGGGTTGGTGCCTAATGCTTATCTGTAGCTGGACCCACCGTGCCTCAACTTGAGGTTTTCTTTGCAACAAAACATAGAACAATTACAGACTCCCACAATGGAGTAACAATAAACAAAAAAGTCAACAACAACAGAACCACTGCCTTAGAACAGACAGCAGCCTAAGCCACCGGGGGCTTAAATGCATTTTACTGTTAACGAATCTTCGCCCTAGATTCTGCTTTTGTTGAAGTACAAGAAATGTTCAGCTCGCATGGAAGCCGTCTGCAATGTATCATCATGGAGAAACACTAATCAAATTAAAACATCATGATGAAACAAAGAAAAGAGCTCATGACTCTCAGATAGTCAAAGCTAAAGAAACCTCAAGTTGAGCTACGGTGGGTCCGGCTACAGATAAGCATCAGACATTTTTTGTGGATCATTTGTGTTTTTGTTTCTTGTGCTTCTCATGTTGTCGAGTCCGCTCAGTGCTACCTAGTGGACACCAGGTGAGAAAGGGCTGACCTCTTGGCTCTTGTAGGTGATGTTCATTGTATTTTTGCTACTTTCCATTGTGGTATCCTGGGGAAGGTGTGGTACTTGATTGATCGTTTCCTGATCTTTGCCGTCTTTCTAACTTTACAAGAAAGTGTCTTAGACCGCTTTGTTATCGCATATAACTTACACATTAGAGCAATTTACCTATATATCCTTTACATGTACTTGATAGATTAAAATTGCATGACCCTTGGGTCTGTACTATATTGCACGACCCTTGGTTTGCTCTTCAGATAAAAATTACACGACCCTTTGATCTAAACTATATTGCGCGATCCTCGGATCTGCACTATAATCACTATGCGACTCTTGAAAGAGCCTTGGGTCTGCACTATAATCTTGCACGACCCTTATGATATACACACTAGACCAATTTACATATTACATACATTAAAATAGCATGACCATTGATTTGCTCGATATATTAAAATTGCACAACTCTATAGTCTACACTATGTTGCATGGCCTTTGGGTCTGCACTTTACTCTTGCCGAACCCTTGAGTCTGCACTATGGTCACTGTGTAAGTCCGTCCGTCAATCCGTCAGTATGTGGTCAGTAACCAAAATGCTGATATCTCTTGAACAACATGGTATATTTTGTTATAATTTTGCATACAAATGCATGTCAACATTATCTAACCACTTGCATTTGTATGATGGTTTGCTGAGCATCGTTTTAGGCGGCTAATAAATTGGACCGCATGGTATATTTGGATCAAATTTTGCATACTAATTAATTTTAGCTTTGTCCAGACACTGGTATGCAAAGTGGTGACGAATAGGCCACTGGCTGGATATGGTTAACCTCCCCCCCCAGGGGGAATTTTGTAGACTATACTATTTCTTGAAGCCCAATGTCTTTCAAGGATTTTGCAACATGTTAGCCCTCTGACAATGGCAGAGTTTAGCTGTAACAGCCTGTTACATACGTTACCCTACAAAAGATTTGATAATTAACTTTCTTTTTAAGACTTCAGAAAAGTGCAAAAGATAAGGCAAGAATTCAAAATTGGTTATATCTTCTAACTAAGCTATTACTGGGCCACAGATATTGACATTTGAAAACAAATATAGTCACCGCCGATGTAGTGTATGTTACATTTTTTCATTGAACCCCCTTTTAAATGATAAATGAATCAAATATAGTTTGTCTTAAATGTTATTATAACCAGTTTATATGTTCATTAATTAGGCATTATATTAAAGAATTTTTATATACCTTTTCAGAACTGCAAACATTACGTTCCTATCTCTGTATACTTTTTGAGTTTTTAGATGTTGAACATAGTAGCCCATATCACACAAAAATGTAAAATGTAATTATCTAGGCCTTGCGCTGGCTATAGTAGCACATCCCCCAGGGGGAATTTAGTACACTATGATTTCCAAATACTGCATTATATAAGCCAAAAGTTGAAATATTTAAGTACTCTGAGAGTGGCAGCGTTAGCGTGTAACATCATGTTACATACGTACACGCAAATTACATTAAATTTTCATGATAATGTCTCCAACATGGCATATTCACACTTTTTTAAGTCAGGCACATGTTTAAGCACTTCTTATAACACAGTTACATAATTTTATCATTTATTTTATAAATGTCTTCAGTTTTTGCAGTTGTTTATGTTACTTAGGGATTCATAGTATCAGTATGGCAGTTATTGAATATACACGTATTACATCTGTCAGTGAATATAGCAAATCTTCTAAGGCTGCTATTCAAATGAATTGAAGTTCCTTATTGATGTGTCTTACACTATTTTACATCCTAGGTTACATACGTTACTATCTGAATACCACTAAACGTTCAAGATAAGGTCTCCAACACGACCTTGCTTGTACTTATTTGCATGCTGACACAGGTCTGTGTAGTTCTTTTACTCTGGCTCATTTGCTGAGGAAGTAACTCAAAACATAAACTACCATAAACCCTCTTTTCTTTTATAGAGACATGATAGTTTTATATTTTTTTTAAAATGTGAATGTGCTTAATAATACATTTTGTAGTAAAGAATATTTATGTACCTTTTGGAAACTGCAAATATTATGTTTCTAGTTGGTGAGTTTTAAACATGGTAGCCCCATATCACACAAAATGTAAAATATAATTCTGTGGCTCTTTTGTAAGGGTATAATCAAGTTTTCTTCCACCCAGAGGTACTGGATTTCCTTCCCATTTATTTTCCAACCATTTTGTCTAAATCAGGAAAGCCATGGGAAATACTTAATAGTTCAATCTTTGTCTGTACATCTTAAGCACAGAGAAGCAGTGTGGAAGTAAGCTCATGTTCATGCCATTTGAAATACATGTATTCAGTTTATGTGTATGGCTTTGGTACTTTTTTCAGAAACGTGTCATACTGCATCTTATTCACTTTTACATAAATAGCACAATTTAGGGCTTTATGTCACTGATGAGTGCCTAGAGCAATTCTTTGTTTGTTTTCATACCCTGCTTAGAATGTAGATGAACTAGTGTGAAGGGGTTCTCTATCACGGTGCTAACACATTGGCACATTGGTAGTGTCACAATCTGTTAAACAGTGTATGGCTGTAGATCTCTTCCCCCATACCCTGGCCAATGTTGTTGACATTCAGAAGGAGCACCTTTTTTTGCATAGACCACTGTTGAACAAAACATCCAGGTTATCCTCTGCGAGAATGTTTGTAGGATTTTATAGACTGCTGTTTATACATAGTATATATGTATCAGTGACAAAACCAACATGCCCTGCCTTTAGTGCCTGGTTGAATACTGGTTCCATCAGACTCTTGAAAGTGAAAGGAAAAGCTATTATGCTCTGTAGTATTGCATTACCATCACAGCTATGTGCATGTCACCGCTGCACCCCTTGCTCGCTGGAATAAAACCAAGTACCTCCAACGGCTATGTATAATCTGGGCGTGGGTTCCTTAACTAAGAAGAACGAGCCTGTAACAAATATATTATAATAATATATTTTAATGATCCATATCCAATATAATAAATGACAAGTAAATACAAAGTCTTATTGTGTAATACAAAACTATAAATGTGTGTTGTGCCATGGCTATAGGGATAAGCTGCCGTGTTTGAAATCAACAGGTGTACATATAAGAACCACCTGAAAACTTTACCCTATCGCCATTACATACATCGCATACAACAAAACACGAACTATACAAAAATAGACAATTTCTAATACAACATGAATAATGAGGTTGTGATAAAATGATGATAAAACATTAAACTTTACATACCTGTAACAAATAAATTAAAATAATAAATTTTAATGATCCATATCCAATATGATAATTGACAAGTAAATACAGTCTTACTGTGTAATACAATAATATGAATGTGAGTTGTGAGGCTACAATACCTGTATAAAGATAAATAACTACAGTTTCCTGCCTAAATTGGGTCACTCACAACTAACATAACGAATTAGGGCCAATATTGGATATAGGTATGAAGCATTATATGGGAATGTATAGGAATGTACAAAGTAGCTATGACATATTTCCCCCCTTTAGGAAATGGCGTCCCGGCATTTATAAATTAGACAGGTATGTAATTCAACAAGCATATACAAGTAAATTTCAGTCTCAGCTTCAGGTCATAACATAAGGAAAACAAATAATGTCATTATAATTTGACAATACAGAACATCACCAGCCTAACGGAAAAAAAAGAAGCATCAATTTCTAAATATATGCTAAATGTAAACAATATATTCTATGCTCTTTCTGGCTGTAAACTCCTATGTTCTGTCAAAGAAAAATTGTTTTCATTAAATAAAGTTATAACCTGGAATGGCTGAAATTATGCTGAAACATCAATCAATGAATGTTTAATGAGCTTGTACAAACCTGAAACACATAAATACAATACAGAATCTTCCCCTAAAATATTGACTCTATCACTGAATTTACTCATGACATGATGATTCTTCCACGTAAATCTGGAACATACTTTATGTGTCTGAAATCGACCAAAAATAAATAAATCAATTAGTATTTAAAGATACACATAGTTTTCACCTGAATATGAAGTATGTTGAAGCTATCATGTCATGAGTGATAAAATCTTTCAGTCCTGGTCTTAACATTTATCTCTCCAAGAAACCAACATAAACTCTGTGAAAAAAAATATGAAAGATGTACAAAGGCAAATTGTATGATGAAGACTTCTTGACTGAATATTGCTCCATAAACTGCATCTGAAAATTGACAAAATGCTTCAATCAAAGAACCCATGTAAATAGTATACACCATTTACATTATCAATTCCAGAATGAATGATATTCAGTCATGTAAATAGTATTCAGTCATATGATTGAGATTTATCCAATTTATCCATATTAAATATCTTACTGAACACTATTAGCAGTAATAAAGTTAATGTGAGCATTATATGTATGACCGAAAATTGCATGGTCACAATTCTAATTCCATTTCCCAGACGCACAAAATTTTTGATGTCCAGAAATGGAGGTATGATAAAAGTGGTCTAATATTATGTTTATAACCACAATGATTACAACATCCTTCTGCTGTAATATTAAAACAAAGCAATTTGGGAAAGTTTAAAAAGTGATTAGGATGAAAATCACAACATATATACAAATCTAAAACAAAACTGTCTATAGAGTTTCAGCGTGAGGACAACTAGCCCAGAAACCAATCATTAGATCACATCCAGTTAGGTTTCCTCCTAGCTCTAACTGGGCGCAAGTTTCTGTTTTCTTCACTTTTTTTCACTTGAAGAAGAACAGGTCACTGATTGGGTATCTGAGACGCTGTTTGACTTTTAAGTGAGGTTGGCGCCGTTAAACCGGTTTAAGCCCTCCAGTAAAATATTTTACTGACCGTTCCAAGGCGGTACTTCTTTTGTGGATCTTTTATGTTTTTGTTCTGTCTTGTGTTTGCTATGTTTTGTGCACGTCTGTTTATATGTGCTTTGTGGTCACCTGCTGGGAAAGGGCTGACCTCTTGGCTCTCGTTTGTGGTGTCTTATGTGAGTTTGTCACTTTCCCATTGGTATCCTGGGTCAGGTGTGGTACTTGATTGTATCGATTCCTGATCTTTGCACCATTACTTACTTTTACAGTGCGAGGCAGAACACCTGATTCTCCCGGCTTTCGCCGCATTGGAATTTTATACCTCCTGACCTTCTCAGGTGAAGAGCAATGACTGTTGTCGGAAATACCTCCATCATAGGCTGCCTCCAAGTCCGGATCTGACAACAAATCCAAATTGGCATTGATAGATCGTATTTCGTCTAACTCATTGACTTCTTCAACTGATTCTGAAGAAACAACTGGCTCCAGTTGTTTATCTTCCTCATAAGTCGGAAGACCAATGAAGGGCAGCAGGAAGTTCCTGTGGAGAAACCTGGTTTTCGAAATCGCACCCTCACGCTTAACTCTATAAACTAGTATCTCATCATTTGGCTGGGCGATAACTATATATGGATTCTTCTCTCATGGATCTGCAAGCTTACATCTGCCTCTAATGCCAGCGTTGTAGGCATGGACCAATGTAGGGACATGTGCCTTCCAGTCACTTTTCTGGTTTTCTTGAAGAGTCCCAAGCATTTGGAGTAGGGTTTGGTTAAACCTTTCCACCTGTCCATTTCCCATAGGATGATAAGGTGTTGTTTGTGATTTCTCAACCCCTGCAATCTTGCACAGCTCTTTGATCAGGTTTGATTCAAAGTTGGCACCTTGATCGCTATGAATACGGGCTGGGAAACCATAATGGACAATGTAGTTGTCGAACAACACCCTCGCTGTTGTTTGAGCGGTTTCATTTCTAGTGGGAATAGCTTGGGCATACCTAGAAAAGTGATCTGTGATTACCAAGATTTTATCAAATCCCCCTTTGGATATTTCAAGGGTGAGGTAATCAAGACACACAGTCTCCATAGGTGTAGTAGAAGTAATGTTGACAAGCTTACTTCTATCTGGACCAGCTTTCCTTCTGATGCAGCGCTCACATGATGCAACCTTGTTCTTGATATAGGTATCCATGCCAGGCCAGAAAAACCTCTGTTTTGTAAGTGACATGGTCCTACCTCTGCCTTGATGCCCAAGGTCATCATGCAGCGCTCAAAAAAACATCTTCGCGAAAAGCTGGTGGGAGGACAAGCTGCAGAAAGTTCTGTCCATTCAATGTGACCTTTCTGTGAAGGACTCCATTAGAGAGAAGCATCTTATCCCTCTCCTTGAGATATTTTACATCAACCGCTTGATCAAGGCTACACCTTGATGGAGCAGGTAAACCTGCTTCAAGACACTTGATAACAAAACTCAAAGATAGGTCTTGTAGCAGTGCTTTTCTCCAGTCCTTAGCAGTAAGGCCATGCATCTGAAGCAATTGTTCTGAAATGTCTTCAGTAAAGGGTGGAGTTGAATCTGAAGCTTCAGAAAAATAGACACTGTCAATGAATGGACATTCCGTTGCAGTCACTGACATTGCGACAGCCTTTATCACGTCTGGTAAAACTGTGCATTCCCCTGTATTGCCTTCCTGGCGACATAATAATCCATCGGCATCTGCATTTTTCTTAACACTCCTGTATTTGATTGTGAAGTTATAATCACTCAGAGAAGCTACCCAGCGTTGTCCCGTGGCATCAAGCTTTGCTGTGGTGAGAATGTACGTAAGAGGATTATTATCAGTAATAACCTCAAACGAACTACAATAGAGATAGTCGTGAATTTTCTCAGTCACAGACCACTTCAATGCCAGAAACTCTAGCTTATGCGCAGGATAGTTTTTCTCTGAGGGTTTCAAACTTCGACTGTAGTCTGCACATGCTAGGACAGGAGGATTGGTAAGTGTGTCAATAACTGCCTCGAAACTACTTTGCTGCTCTGGACCCCATTTAAATGGAACCCGCTTCCGCACTGACTTCCTCTTGACCTTTGGATTTGTTTCATGACCCACAAGGAGGTCATTGAGGGGTCTTGCAATTGCAGCAAATCCCTGGATGAATTTCCTGTAATTACAAGTGAAGCCGAGGAAGCGGCGGACATCCTGAATACTTTTGGGCATCGGTCATGATTTGACTGCTTCAATTTAGTCAGGATCAGTATGGATGGCCTCATCAGAAACTACATGCCCCAGGTAGAACACTCGGCCTTTAAAGAGTTCACACTTGAAAGGCTTAAGTTTAAGATTGTGTTCCTGTAGGCGATCAAACACTGCCTGCAGTCACCCAATGTGCTCGTCAAAGGTTGATGAGAATTATAATAATATCATCAAGGTATATGAGACAATTCCGAAGATTTAAGTCCCCCATACACCTCTCCATCAACCTCTGAAATGTAGCAGGAGCATTACACAATACAAGCGCATCCGGTTACACTCATAGAAGCCAAGTGACCCAGCTTGGAATGCTGTCTTAGCCTTATCAGCCTCCTTCATCTCCACATGTCAGTTACCACTTTTTAGATCTAATGTAGAAAAGTATTTGGCTCCAGCAAGTAAGTGAAGGGTATCATCAATACGTGGGATGGCATGAGCATCTTTGACTGTTCTCTGATTCAGCTTTCTGTAATCAATACAGAACCGAATTGTGCCATCTTTTTTTCGAACAATCACCACGTTTGAGCTTAAAGGGCTTTTTGAGTTTCTGATAGCGCCAATCTCAATCATTTCTTTGAGATGCTCTCTAACTTCCTGAATTAGAGATGGCGGGACACGGCTGTAAGGTTCCTTAAATGGAGTCTCATCTGAGCAGGTTGAATATTTGATTTCAGTGCATTGAAGAGTTGTTTCAATATATTGAGCTCTGATGTGATAAGTGTTACACCTTTCCATCTGTAGTACGAATCACAGTTCTAGCTGCTGTAGCCTATAATGCCTCCTTTGACTTGGCACGGGGTTTATTGTTTGCCTTATAGTTATGTCAAAAGCACTTCTAAAGCAAAAAAAACAATGATTGTAACACAATAAACCGATTTTGTTCTAGAAGTTCTTTGCATCTGCAATGTGTATCAGACAAATGTTTGAGTGTAATCGGTTACACAGGTACATATTGTGCATAGTTGTTGTGATTGTATGCAATGAACATTTGAGAACATGGCATACAGATAGAGTTGACATGCAATTAAAAAATGTTTTCCTTGTAGCCCTAATCAGTGTCAACACCATCTGAATTATATACATATGCCTTGCCCGGAACTGAGCTTTATCACTGTGACTGCCTTTCAGAACTCAAGCTTTGAATGCATGGTATCTACTGTTTATGTGAGCAAACAGCGAAGGTTGATATATACTTAAAGCCAAAAGTAACTTTACACTTTGAACTATCGAATATATCTTTACTGTTTTTGAGTTTAACCAAATTAAATATTGCAATGAGTTGCTGGTACCCGCACTAACCTAATTCATGAAAAACAACTTAGGTTAAATAATCTTCTTTCTAGTTATCTGTGCTTTCATTTAAAGCACAAAATCAGCATTTCCTAACAAAATCCAAAATAAACCTAGAATTTGAACGCGCTATTTTAAGGGCCATTGATTGCACATTAAAAATACTGCAAGACATTTTGTCTCTGACGCATACTTTGTTTTTGGCAGCATTTTAAAGTTGGATCACTTTGAAATTATCTCCCTCAAAACAATAGTATACTTTAGTCCCTGCTAAAAGCATTATCTCAGCTGGTATTTGGATTTTTTATCAGCAATTTGTGGGACTTCTGTCCTGAGCATGTGACGAGATAATCTTATAAAAAAATCCCATCGGTTTGGAAGAAAAACGGCAAACAATTTCTTATGGGAAATTCCATTGAAAGCATTGTAAAGTTCACAAAAAGGAGTATGTACGTAAAAACACAACTCTAATTTGTGTTACTCAAAGGGTGATCCAGGCTGATTTGAACTTTAAACAACAATTCAATAGCCTGTATTTCAGACTGGTTATTTAAAATTAAAAATTGTCCAATTGCAAAGCTACAGTAACACATCAAAAGTAATGCGCTTTAAAAAAAGTTTATTTTGCCCCTTGCTTCTTTCATTAGGGCATTGTGGTTGCACTTATTACAGCAAAAACATCATATTTAAAAGGTCATATGAATAATTGATTGAGCTTTAATATGAATTAACCATTTTTAAAATAACACTCACCCATACCCATAAAAGGTATATATAATAACAGTGTAAAGTTACTTTTGGTCTTAAGCATATATTATATTATAATATTAGTTTAAATCACCATAAATTAAAAAGGAACCTCAATTTATTTCAGCCTTACACGTTTTCAAAATTCTCTGACAGACTTTATTCATGATTAGTCAACAACTGCTATACAGATACTCAGAATAACTTCTGTCTCATTTGGTTACATACATAACAGTTAAAGCTCAAGGCATTTATTAAATGATTACTTAAAATAGGTAAACCTTGTTTTTTGGAGTACATAAACCTGTGCCAGCATGCAAATAAGTATAAATAGGGCTTGTTAGAGACATTAACTTGAATGTTTAATGTTATTTTGAGGGTAGCATACGTAACATGGGCCTGAAAAATAGTGTAAGCGACCATAGTAAAGAACTTTAAAACATTAAAGTAGCAGCCTTATAGATTTACTATATTCTGTGACAGATGTAATACACGTATAGTCATTAAATATCATACTGATACTCAGAAATTACCTAGAAAAAACTAAGTAACATATACAACGGTATTAACTCAAGATATTTATAAAAATAATACTAAAACTATGTAACTGAGTTATAATAAGTTCATAAACCTGTGTCAGCATGCAAATATGTACGAACATTTCATGGTTGTGACATTATAAGGGACGTTTAATGATATTTCGGGGGGTAACGTAAATAACGTGATGCTGCACGTTAACGCTGCTACTCTCAGAGGGCTAACATCTTTTATTTTGTGTCTTATATAATGTAGTTTCAGGAAATCATAGTGTACAAAATTCCCCCTGGGGGGAGGGGGTCTATAGCCAGCTCAAGGCTTAGAAGCTTCGGCACCACATGTTGTATACAGCACTAGAGCAAATCACCCATATACCCATCACATGACATGTGCTGGTCAGATTACAATTGCACGACTTTGGTACTGGATACTGATTAATCTACGTTCACCATGGGTCGTGACCATTACAGTCATTTGATATTTTGATTTTTATTTCTCTAATTATGTGTGGGGTTTTGTGTTTGATCGTTGCTTTGTAATGCATTACTAATTGTCCTTTCAGTTTATGTATGTAATCATCTTGCTTAGGAAGAGCGAGTTGGTTGCTTTGCTTAAAATAGGCTTGCTTCTTTGTGGCTGTACCCCTTCCTTGCAGTGTCAATGGTAGACAAGCGTTTCCGGGTGATACAATTTTTTGTTTTGGTCCTCATATAAAAATAGTTATATCTATTAGCTGGTTTTGACAAGCATGTTATAAAACATTTTTTCTGAGGTTCTTATAATAACCCGTTCTATAGCTACAGTTTACAGAGCTTAGAACAAAATACCCCAATGTCAATCTTAATAAAAATGAAATTTAATAGTAAAGTCATCCAGACCTTAACTTTTCTCATTTTTCTCATTGTTCATAACTTTATTTCAACATGTGTTATTCCCCTTATAATGTTTCTGCCGAAAAGTGACATTTTCTAAATTATATCAGGAACTGAACGACAAAAAAAAACATGCTAAATTTCACAGTATGCAAAGAGTAAAAGAGAAACACCATTAACATTGTGAATTTTTAGTTCTGGAAGTAAGAATTTGCTAAACAAAAACAACATCAACAACACTAGACACTAAAGTGGTTGACAGGATATGAGATTGTTTGAGTCTGTTAATGAGATTTTGATGTTTATCGCATTCATTAAACGTGCATGCACAGCTATCTAGTGGGACCAATGAAAAAAGTTGGCCCTAGTATTCATGTGTTTACATGCTATGAAGGGTCTGACTAGACTGTACGTATGCACAGACTGTTCTATGCATTCATTTGTCACCTGCGCGATGCGTATCAAAAAATCTTGCACTTTTTCAGTTGTTTATTATCATAATGTTTCTTTCTGCGTTTTTTCGTTTGATTTGATTCTTTACGTCCCATCAACAATCTTTCAGTTAAACAGGTACGGGTCTTCCTGGGTTGAACCAGTACTAAACTAGGATAAATGTGTCTAACCACAACGCATTGAGACCGATGAGGCTCGAACCCATGGCCCCTCGGTCTCGAGTCAAGCACTGCGCTCCCTTTTATTTATGCATGAATGCATATAAAATGAACCGTGACATGATATTTCCAACAATGTGGTATGCGCCACTAGCAAAGACTCAGATCAGCCTACGCATAGGCGCAGTCTGATCAGAGCCTATCCTAGTCGCTTGAATATTATATGACTGTTTAGCTACTGACCAGACATCATTTGGCGTTTATAACCTTAAAAGAAGGCTGCACAGGCTCGTCTGAGTCTACAACATTGTTGGAAATCACATGTCACGGCTAAAATTATACGGTGTCCAGCAAAAAAGTAACAAGTTGGCATGTGTACCTATCAAAGACTCAGATCATTCTGTGCTTGCGTGCAGTCTGCACAGTCTCTGATGACGCTCTCTTTAGCCAAAGGTCTAATATTTCTTCAGTCGGAAGACTAAGACACTGCTCAGATTATGCGGATACGCAGACTGGTTTGAATCTGCATGCCATCTTGTGCGGTATGCTGGATACCAGATCAAATAATCTCTGGCACATTGAACAATTGCAAGGCATAAGCCAACTCATCAGAAATGGTCATGTATGCCACATAACACAGCGACCAGCGAAGGCTAGCAGCTATATACGACGCAGGCACAGACATAAAGCAGTCTACAATGTACGCCTTTTCGTGCAGGCAAAGTATGGAAGTAGTCGCATGTTTTAAAAGACCAAACAAGATCAGACCTGCGAACGCATAATGTAAAGAACGCCTAAATATAGAACAAAACGATTAAAAGAGCTGTTCAAGTCAAGCCCGTGTATATCAGCTCCTACATGTATACATGGAGACATTTTTGTTATTTTCTTCGAATAACAGCGAAAATACTTAAACAAACATCTGTTACTTAAACTATTTACAAGTCCACAGGCTCGTTTAATTCATATAAACGCAAATCAATAGACGAAATAAAAAAGGGCATAGAAAAAATCATAAAATATACGGATCACAGATGTTTTACATGTACATGTATGCCTTCTAATTAGCGGGTCCCGTGGAAGCTCTTTGAACACGGGAACACCAGGCGGAGTGTTCAGCAATTTTGGAGGGACTGGAAGGTATGGTATAGTCAGTGCAGCAACTGGAAATGCATCAAGATACAAAATGTATACGAGCAAGACTTCGCATACATCTTGTCATTGGCATAGTTTGCTTGTGTGTGTGCGAAAGTGTGTTAGTAAGAATGTGTGTGTTCATCAATGCAGTTAGTATAAAAACGGCCTGTGTTCCTCAATCAGCCCAGATATGCCAACACATCACAATTTCTGGTCCAATAAATTGAACTGGACAATTGTGCACACTAAAGCTACTATTAATCCTTAACTGTTTGGGTGGTTGCTACTTGTAGCAATACATCAGTATTTGCTATATATTGTGTCGGCATTGGTGGGCCTCAATATATGTATATTTTTTGTATTACCTCATATTACATGTTTACCATGTACTGAGTGATTAGAATAAACTTTGAAACTTTAGCTCAGTGGTAAGGTCTCTAATTCGCCTTTTCGTTTTCAGGTGCAAGCCGGTATCCATTTCAGTAATAAGGTCTCTAATTGGTCTTTTCATTTTTAGAAGTAATCCGGTATCCAAAATATTTCAACATCGCTCATGCAATGTTGGAATTTTGGAATCAGCTTGCTCGACAGGGCGTTTGATGTTTGTTTGATTTGTCCCAGTCAACATTTTTTTCAATTATGTCGGGACGAGTCTTTTACTGGGTTTAACCAGTATTAAGCGAATATTAATGTGTCTTGCTCAGGGACACAACACATTGATGCCGTTCAAACTCGAACCCGCGGCCCCATGGTCTTGAGTCAAGCACTCTACCACTGAGCCACTGTGCTCCCACGGGGAGTTTGAGAAAGAACAGTAAAATGCACTGCTGCTAGGAAGTTAATACCCGTTCCATTCGTGGCCAGTATTTCCGTAACTCGCTAATGTAACAGGCCCGAATCGAACACGCGCCCATGGAAGTTAACTAACGTACCTCACCATCGCTGACGGTGAATAAGTGATAGTTTTAATCAATTCGGCGACGTTGAGATCTGGGGGCATTTTGACTTTGGGGCATTTTGACGTACGGCAGAACCGGAATTACACTGCTGTGTGGAGTTTGATTTCGTCATATCCGAATTTAATAAGAAGCCGAGAATGTCCGAAGTAGCTCCATTGGGGAATATGGGTTCAGGTCCCTTTACGCCCTTTTATTTTCAGAAACAAGCTGGTATCCACGGAAGACTACTAACGTGAGGGAGAAATACAAATGAGTTTGGATAAAACAGCATTGTCAAAAAATAAAATATTTCAGTAATATCTCAAAGTGCATGCTTTTTGGCAGCCATTTTGAAAATATGCAAATTAGGTCATAAAGGCGTCATTTCTCAGCTTGCCAACATTCATCGTTGGATTCAGCATACCAAATTACCCCTAATCAAGGTGTCAAACTCTTTTCTTCACAAGATGCCTGTACGTGGGTCATCCAATAAGTTCTGATAATGGTCCCATATCTCAGAAACTGTTATTCTAATCAGAATTTTATTACCCATAACATGTGGCCATGGGTGTTCCTACTCATGTTTGTAATATGGAGTTTTTATCATAACCTGATCCGATGCTATACACATTTGTAAACAACACCGTGAGAGCCCATGGCCGCGAAAATTCACGTTTTTCACTATTTTTGCTGGGGGTAGAGTTAGTTAAATATGTAGTATGTTTCTTTGGAAAGTTTTATTAGTGGTTGGTGATGTTGTCTGAATACACATTTGACCCATACTGCTTATTTAGTTCTACGGATAATGGGTTATTTACGCGTTTCATGCCTACCAAGTACCATCATTTTGCCTGCTTCCGCCTGCCTACCAAATTGTATGTTTTGTTCATGTGTCTGTATGTGCGAGCGTACAACTAGAAATGCACATGCAGGCCTGAAAATACGAATAAGATCACAGATGTACGCGCACTAACATGTAAGCAGCAAATACCACAATGACATTAACGTAGTTGCTTTGAACGTCCTTGGTTGCTAGGCAACAACAGAAAATTAAAGTTTTGCCATACTTTAAGCTTTAATTAGAAAATACTATATTTTGAACACTTATATAAGCCATTGCAATCAATTTGCGTATTAATAGACACATATTTTGATAAATCTGTTCTATAGTCTTTTTAATTCATAGAAAATAATAACTTTCAATAAATGCTTTATACCAAAGATAAGACACTATTAGTACAACCCATTTTCAATGTAAATATTTCTTGCAAAATCTGTGATATATCATAATCAAAACCCTGCTAACACCACAGTCGCAACCTAAACGATTATCTAAGCCGTTCAAAATCAACAAACATAACGTCTTTATTTATCTATATAAACAAATTTAAAAGTGAGATTGTAATTTCTTAGAAATTTGGGCATGTATATTGCATATGGTGTCCCGTCCATAGCTCTTTACCTTGTGTTCTTTGGTTGCCTAGCAACCATCGCGATGGCAACATGGAAAATAGTTGAACCTGTGATCTTATCCCCTATATTCTATATAACATGTGAAGATTATTGAAACGCATCCAAGAGAAAAAGGTTTTGTTTTATGGGGTCATTGTCAGAACATATTGGATGACCCTCGTACTTTTTAACTTTTCCGGGTTTTTTTCCTGGCTATTATTGTAACAATTATCTTTCTAGTTCCTGTTTTTGAGAGCAAAATTTAGAAATCGGTCAACTCTACACGATGAGGCACTCAGTGTACTTTTAGACACAGATGTCGTTTATAAACGCATATTATTCTGGTTATTCTAAAATGTGTTGTAATTACACCGGGTAGGCGGCAATCGAAAACACTCTTAACAATCGACGAACACGGACCCAAAATCGATAGAAACAGTGTTCTCGATTGCCCCGACTGGCGACAAATTACAATCGAAAACTCTGTTTCTAATGATTTTTTTATCTAAGTTCGTCGATAGTATTAACGTTTTCGATTGTCTCCTATCCGGTGTACTAATGAAGATCAGGTCTTACAGGTGCATATAAACTACTCTCTACTTATATCAAAGATGCGGATGAAACATCAAATATGTTCTTAAAAGGGTATCCTTTAGAAGCAAAGACTGCACGAAAGAACTGAAACTAGGGTTTGCATATTTCCAGGGTCAGACTAGCTAGTTTCTGCCATTTAGGCGTCATCAGTGACCCTCTAATAGTTTTAAAGTTCCACAATGAAACCTATGATCCAAAAGGACATGAAAATAAAATCTGCATTATAGTGAAGGGCAGGGAGACGTTCTACCGCCGCCACACAGTCACAGTCACTAGCTGTAGTGAAGTCAAATATGTTCATAAAAGGGTATCCTTTGGAAGCAAAGACTGCACCAATGAACTGAAATTAGAGTGTGCATTTTTCCTGGGCCAGACTAGCTAGTTTCTGCCATTTAGGCGTCATCAGTGACACTCTAATAGTTTCAAAGTTCCATAATGAAACCCATGATCCCAAAGGACAAGGAAATAAAATCTACACTATAGTGAAGGACGGGGAGACGTTCTACCGCCGCCACACAGTCCAAGTCACAAGCTGTAGTGAAGTCAAATATTTTCTTAAAAAGGGTATCTATTGGAAGCAAAGACTGCACCAAAGAGCTAAAATTAGAGTGTGCATTTTTCCTGGGCCAGACTAGCTAGTTTCTGCCATTTAGGCGGCATCAGTGACCCACGTATGACATTCAGCCAGCAAACGTTGATTCACTGGAATGTTCAACGTATCCTGTCAAATTGAATTGCAAATGCATTGGCCAATCCTGTTGTCAAATGTAACCAATATATCAAATATAACTACCATTTTGTCAAAAATTATAAAATTAAATATATAGATATAAGCAGCCGTGTTTATGCCTTCGTCGGAATCAATTGAAAATGAACCTTAAGCGGACCAGTCATAATTATAGTGCAGTCACGCATTCAGGTCGTGGTTATAGCTGTTCTTCATGAGAAGCATTATAAATAATTTTCGAAACTAATAAAATAAAATGCCAATGCATTCTGCCTTTGAGTATAAGTAAGCGTTACGCAGCTGAACTATCGCTTTTGATAAAAAGAAAGTTTAAAGAGCATAAGTACAGTTCACGTGATTGCTCTATTGATTAATCCTTAAAGCGCTTCTAACAATTTTCATCAGTCGACATTTTGAAGAGTTTTAGTTTCTGTAAACTCTAAATAAGTCCTTATATTTCTTGTGAATTGTTTGCTTATGAAATATCACAGACGATTCAAATGAAATTTCAAATCTTATTTTCGCTGAAAACTTAAAGACAAATGCTACAAAATTTGCATTCTGCTGGGATCACGGCCTGCCATTTAAAGGTTAGGGTAACAGCTCTTTGAAGAAGTATACTAGAAATTTATACCATATTTTATTGTCGGACCCAAGTCTACATGATGATTCTTGGTAGAAGATACCGCTCAGTGCCCTGTTACTATCTTGTCGCTGTTTTATGTTTTATTCTGGTTCTTTACCGCAATCTACAGACATTGGGGAATCTTACGCTGGAAAAAGTAAGTAGCTGTTTAAGATATTAAAATACTTTTCGCTTACTGTAAAGGCGGTAACTTTAATATTCATATCTGGGCGTGGTTCGGCTATTTCATCTGCTAAACAAGGGAAATCAGGTTCTATTTATAATTTGGTGAAGAATAAATACGTTCTTTGAGCCGCGCAAACGTGCGTGCATTTCATGAAAATACTAACCGTATACACACTGAACTTACATTTATTAATCCAAAAAGTGCATACTCGCAAAATGTATGTTTTTTGTCGTCCACTAAAATATTTGAAGCCTCATAGACAAACAGTGTGAACTCCTGTAGGAGCAGTCTGATCTGGATCCACAATGTTTGCCTCTATGCTTATGTTAAATAGACATTTTCAGTGGCAGTTATTTTGTTGGCGTTTTAAGGAATAGATAATGTTTTTTCGTCTATACTGAGATAATGGCGCGAGATGAAACAGTTACTTTTGAATTAAACCACGCCTCATTTTCAACTTTTACTCATGTCTAATGTTGACCAGTCCGAATTACGCATTCATGAGGCGCCGCCTTTACAGTAAGCGAAAAGTCGAATAATACATTTAGCAGTGCCTAAACGTTGCTATGTTAAAATAAACAAAATGTGAAACCTGTGAACAAAATGGTCAGGTGTCATACTTTGTGCATTCCGTGATTGTACACTGTACGCCTTTTAGAACAGTATTTGGTATTCGAGCGATAATAATTGAGCCGTGACATGATATTTCCAACAATGTGGTATGTGCGACCAGCAAAGCCTCAGATCAGCCTGCGCATACGCACAGTCAGCCTGTGCATACGCGCAGTTTGATCAGAGCCTTTGCTAGTCGCTTGAATATTCTACGAGTGTTAAGCTACTGCCCGACAGCATTTTGAACAGCATGTGGAGTTTCTAAGCTTAAAGGGAGGCTGAGTCTACACTTGTCAAAGGCCACATTGTTGGAAATTACATGTTACAGCGAAGCAAGTCTATAATGACTCTTTAGATTTTCACATAGATTTAAAACATCATGAACAACAGACATATAAGAGACAGCTAAATAAGCTCAATTGCACGTGGAATATGTTTCAAACAGCCAGTTGTGACACTGTAACTATGATTGATGGCGATTAAACGCCCTTTAAGCACGTGAAAACCTAACCTCGTGTCTGTTTCTTCACAGTGGCTGCTCCGCCATTCCGTTTTGCAAAACCCTTTAATGTGATTAATTATTGATATTGAAATGTTACGCTTCCTAATTATAAGCACATGTACATTCTGTATTTAGATCAATATTTAAAAAAAACGGTAATATAAGAGATGGGTTCCTTGTTTCCGAAGGTTCATGAAAGAATGTATGCCATAGCGTGCACGGATCTAGAGGGAATACAGGGGGTCCGAACCACCCCTAGAAAATACAAAGCTATAGGGTTCCTTGGCAATACTGGTCCGGATCCCCTGGACAATCACACAAAGCTACCAAGCCAGTATTCGATGCTGGGTCATCATCGGCCCGCCAGCGAAACGCAATTTAAATGGCGGGCCAGCCAATGATGGCCCGGGTTTAGTGGTAATTGGATCCTCTCTCACCACATAAACTAAAAGAATGTCAGAGTTGAGTTGGACACCCTCTGACAATACTTTCTGGATCCGCGCATGCGGCATAGGTTCGGTTCAAAGAATGGTTGTCATGTTTACTTTTAACTAAACCCATTGCATTAAACCTGTCATAAACCTCCGAAAATGAAATTTATTTTGTTACCCCTTTAACGTCTGAAACCCGCTATATAGGTACTTCTTGAACAGTGAATACCCAGTTGAAATGCCGTGTTACAGGTAAGCGGCATTACACCAGGGCCTACACTATTTGCAAAGCCAAATACATGTACGATCTTCTTCAGAAATATACTGAACGAAACTTCCAAACCGCCACTCGATATTTTCTCATAAATATTAACATATATGATACATACATGGCAACAATTTACACTCAATATGGAAAAATCAATAAAACAGAACCTGTCAAAATTTCATTTTCATAACTTGAAATTAACATGCTCAATTGATAGACTTTATAAAGGCACCATCGCATTTCTTTTTCACACAAACGCTAAAATTGTGAATTCATCGCTCAAAAGCGAGTATTTCCGGGACCTAAAGTGAAAAACACCAACTTTATGGTGTTATAAATGAACAATATTGAACATTGTGGGGTTTCTCTTTTATTAAGTAGGATTTTTTTAGATAATCCTCAATGTTCCTATGGAAGCCCATATGACATAAAGCAACACAAGAATGCTTTATGGAAATGACATGTTTTTTGTCCACAATATTATTGAAACTTTCTGTTGCTGTAAATGGACATTATTGGACACTATCGTGTTTATTGTGTAATAAAGTAGCAATTTTCTGCAACTCAGTGCTCCTATGGAGGCCCATATGGCGTAAAAGGACACAGAAATGTGTTTATGGTGATGAAATGTTTTCGTCTACAATATTATTGAAACATCCGTCAGCTATTAACCGTGTACTGCACATCAATCTCGACACTTTCGACGTTCCAATGCAGCATTTGTGCATCACCGCACCAAAGTCTGGTGGACTATACAGGACATTTTAGGACATACCTAAAACTCAGTTTTTGTCGATTTTTCTCGTCATACGAGTGCAAAAATGAAAAATGGCCGACAGGTTGAGGTGTAAACTTCTGGCTCTACCAAAACATGTCAAACTTTATGATAAATTATGAATCAGTCTCACTGAGGCCCCGTTTTTGATTGAACCCACAGCCTGACCACTCTACTTTATACTCATACAACCCAAATGTTGGCATTTTTGTTATAAGATAAAATTGTTGGATAGTTGTCGATGAAAATACGAGTATACACAAGGCGAAAAACATTTAGCATCGTGTGCCACGTGCAAAACCGGTATTAGTACTCTATCGTTACGCATAAATGAACATCCTTATTGAATCAAACTTTGCTATGTTCAATCGACGGATACATGTGCCAAAATATACCGTGTCAAATATCATTTCAAACAGTTTAATAATAACTGAGCTATATTGAAAAAATGTGTTTTGTTAACTGGCGGTTTAGAAGTTTCGTTCAGTATATAACCTGTGACCTCTCCATATATTCAATGGGTAATCCAAAGTTTATTGTATCAAACCAGATGGAAGAATCAATTAATGCATAAAGGGTTAAATCTTGTTTTTATTTCAGAGGCATGATATCGCTGCACCAATCATTATTCCACCAGTTGCGCCGAGAGACGACATATTTCTCCAAAGAAAAGCTCATCTTTCCGAACAATGTGTTAGAATACGTTTATCTTACGAATCTCATCAAGCCAAAATTGATGTGGCTGGGCAATTGAACATCGATAATAAGCACAAACTAGTGTACTGCGCTGTTCAAAAAGTAGGGTGCACCTTCTGGCATAGGGTATTTCAAGTTCTCGGTAATTCAAAGAACGTTACCAATCCATTTAAAATAAAGACGAAGGACGCATACGGTGGGTTTCTCACCGGTAAAGATGTACAGTTTGAACAACTACATAAGATGTTGAATTCATATCGCAAGTTTATGTTTGCCAGAGAACCGTACGGCCGCCTTCTGTCATTTTATGTTGATAAACTGTATGCCCCGAACACCTTATTTTGGAAGATTATTGGGAAGAAAGCAGTTGTGCGCTATCGGGATAACCCAACAGATAAAAGTAAATTATGTGGACACGATGTAACTTTTGAGGAGACAGTACGGTATTTTCTCGATGCAGACAGAGACCAAACGGGCATGGATTCCCACTTTCTTCCCATATTTCAACAGTGTAGGCCATGCGATATTGACTATGATTTTATCGGAAAATTGGAAACGTTTGAAGATGATACATTTTACTTACTTAACAAATTAGATTTAAAATCTCACATAGAGTTTGATAACTTTGAAAACGAGTCAGAGCTTGACGCTATAAATGAAACTGTGTCATGGGCATACAGCATGTCCAAACGATTAGACACGTGCATCACAAAGCGTGATGCACTGTTTCGAGCCTACCGGAAGTTACAAATACGCGGTGTGCTCAGCACAAAGATAGCATTTCCTCTTCAAGAGGGCACAGATATCACTCGCGAAGAATGTCTAGCACTTTTCCGCGATGTTCACATGCGATCTGGAAGCCCGGATGAAAGACGAGCCAATAGAAAAGAAGCGCTAATCGAGGCCTACAGGACTATTCCACCAGATTTATTCAATAGACTTCAAGATGTTCTAAGTATTGACGCCACACTATTCGGATACGAGACCTTCCCAAGTAGCCTCAGAAATGTCACAGACCAGTCATCTTCGTACTTTTTATATTTCAAACTTACAGCAGATTAACTCACTTAAGTCCTATGGAATTTCCCCTTATTATCAACTGGACCACTCAATTTTACATGTATATTTAAGGGTTGTTGGGTGGCATTTTTGAATTTTGTTAAAAGTTTCCGTAAGCAAACAGTGGAGAACCTGATCAAACTAGGTGATGTCTGACCTATGTTTGCATCGTTTGCATATGTCCCACAAAAACACGATATACTTTAATGGGGTAAATGGTCGTACTAACAAAAAAGTTTAAAGAGCAAAGGTCTATGGGGGAGAGAGAGTGAGGAGATCATCGACACCAGAACAACAGCATTACAAAGTATTTGTCAAACTGTATTCAAATACCAACACATGTATTGTATATAGTAAAGGCAGTGTTATTAACTGAATCGTTTAGTATCTAGTATGCACTTTTGAATCATCTGGAAAGTAATATGATGACATTAGTTGCATATGAAAGTGAAGCAATCCCATAAAGTAACACATTGAAAAATTGGTTGATATTGACTTACATCATTAAGAAGGGATATTCATTTGGCATTATAAAAAAGGACAGTTAAGAAAAAAGTGTGAAGCATTTCTACTGCATCACAGTTGCATAGGGGTGAATCATTTATTTTTTTAAAAAAATAGGTCCTTATTTAATGATCTGCATCTCTGAATCTCTGAACCGTACAGTTATTCCAGTAAACCTCTTTTTCATTATAGTGTATGGATATTGATACAACTAACAAATGTGTGTAAAAATTATTATTTTATGGATTTTTTCCACATATTTTGTTTTTATTCTCTTCGCTACAACAACCATCTAAACTCATATTATCATCTCCACTGCAGGCCAGCTGACCTGCATTGATGAGCAGCTTCCTTTGCACTTTTGTTGGACCTGTTATACATTCAACATTATGCTTGTCAAACATTTCTACCTATACATGTAGTTAACAGCTTACTGTTTTGTTCTGTCTTGTGTTTGCTATGTCTTTGTGCGCGTCTGTTTATATGTGCTTTGTGGTTACCTGCTGGGAAAGGGCTGACCTCTTGACTCTCGTTAGTGGTGTCTATCTGTAAGTTTGTCCCTTTTTATTGGTATCATGGGTCAGGTGTGGTACTTGATTGTATCGATTCCTGATCTTTGCACCCTTACTTACTTTGATAAGAGTGGTTTATAGCAGTATTGTTACGCGGCAGTCTGCATGCCTGGTTATAAACCAAATCATTGTTTATAGCTATGGTTTTCTCTTTAATTGTATGACTGTGGGCCAGACCTCAAACTCAATGACAGCATTGACTTTAATCTTTGAGCATAGGGTCGTTGCCTTATGTTTGTCTAAGGTTGGGCCCACTCTGGCTCAACTTGGAGATTTCTGTCGCTTTGACAGACTGTGTGTTGACAGTCATTTTCTCTGTTTCATCACAGTTTGTTAATTGATTTGGTTATTTCCCAGTGATGATATATTGCATAAGTAAGGAGCTGCAAGCTTAACGTAGTTTTTGTTTTTACAACAACATAATCTAGGGTGAATTGCCATTCAAATAATTTATAGCCCCTTAGTGGCTTCGGCTGCGGTTTGTTATAAGATCGTGGCTCTGTTGTTGTTTATTCATTGTTTGTTTCTGCTCCTATTATTTGTGTGTGTTTCTTTGTTTTGTAGTTTGTGTTAGGTCGATATTTGGTTTTGTAGTAATTTGTGTCATTTCTGGTGTTGCAATCATTTCATTAGGGAAGAGAGAGCTGATTACTTTTGTAGTGTTACGTCATGTTGCTAAATGACATGTCGCTGTTATTGTTCTTTGTCTCTTCCTCGTTGTGCCCTGTGTTGGTCTGTAGTTTGTGATCGTGGCATTTCCTGGTTATACTCATTTATTTTTACATTCAATGGTAACAACGCGTATATGAATTAGACGATAATTTCTATGTATTTCTTTTTTTTTGTCATGTGTCTTCTAATACATTCGTTTTTAAACGAAATCATATTTCTGTCTCATAAATCTCAAATATTCATATAGCAGTGTTTCTATTGTCATTTGTGTTACATGATATGGTATAGTATTTCAATAAATTGAATCCTTTTGTCAGAGTTCAGTAAAAAAAAAGTATGAAATTTATTGCGTTCAGATAAACACAAAATTGTTGATCTCATTTATTGTTGTTTTATAAAGTGCTCAGAGGAAGTTTTGACTAGCATTTGAGATTTTGGTAATTATCACATATAAGCCAATGCCTCAATTAGTTACTATACTAGCCGTCTAAATACTGGTCCGAGTCTTCATCTACGTCCATACCTTGTGTATACATGCAGCAAACGCTCTGGAGGGGTATACACATTTACGCAGTACTCACTTGACATTGCCTAAAGTCTATCATATAACACTATTGATACTAAATACAGTGCCCTAAATACAGTACATTTGATCCGCGACAGGAGATTTCCAACAATGTGGTATGTGCGACCAGCAAAGGCTCAGACCAGACTGCGCATACGCGCAGTCTGATCAGAGCCTTTGCGTGTCGCTTGAATATTCTATGAGTGTTGAGCTACTGACTGAACATCATTTGAGTTTCTAAGCTTAAAAGGAGGCTGCACAGGCTCGTCTGAGTCTACACTTGTCAAAATGCCACATTATTGGAAATCACATGTCGCCGCTCATTTGATATACCATGGTGTGTTTGCAAATAGAAGTTACATTCGCCTTGTTAAACCTGGCTCTGAGATCATTTAAATAAAACACATGCTCAACTGATATTTTCCTGGCCCTGAATGTTTGAATGCCAAACAATGTGGCAAGTTAACAACAGGAAATGTACAACACATGACAGTTTCAATTATTTGCCTACTTGGTAATTGTTCATGCTTTGTCGTTTGCCGTTTTTTTTAAACCACCTTTTCCGAAAAATTCATTCATGAGTTGCCATCAGAGTGTCAAACAATTTGGATCCAGATCAGGACCGACATTTTGTCGGTATTGATCTGGGTTCAAACTGTTTGCAAATACAATCAGCAGCCGACCACGTGATAAATTTATGAATACAAACCACAAGTGGTTAAAGAGGACAGCAACCTTATGATAAGTACATGTATGTATTATCAGGAAGAACTCTATGAACCATGAATTTTGAAAAAAGTGTTATCAAAATCGGTTCAAGAATGGGGAAGTTTAGAGCATTTAAAGAATTCAATATGGCCAACCTTTAGCCGCCATTTTGAATATTTAATTAGTTTTAGGAATACTTTCAACTGCTTAATTTTTAGTTATAAATACTATCACAGCGCCGAATTTCAGCAGATATGCAGCTTTATACATAAGGAAAATGTTTTATTAAAGAGAGTTCCGAGTAATCCATTGGTTTGTCTTTTATTTTGATAACGCATATTCAATTAGGCTGTGTGACGTCACTAAACCCACAAAATGGCCGCTTCCATTACAGTCCATTTGCAAATATTCAAACGCCCACAACTTCTACGTTTTTTATCCGATTTAGATGAAACTGGTATCAAAATCCATGGTTTATTAGAATCTTTCATATAAAACATAGTAATCATCCGGGTTGCCGTCCCCTTTAACATACCCACTCATTCAATTTGACAATTACATTTCGGTTTTAAGGGCGTTCTTCGATGGTATTTTTTTTTTCATTTTTAAGTAAATTTCAATGGAATATTCTGTAACTAAATGGAACACTCTGTATGCAAAAAGTGGAGAGCCTTTTTAGCCCACACAGAACTTAAGCAAACAGTGATGAGCCTGATCAGGCGTCGCGTAATGCGGCGACAGATCTTGGTCTACACTGCTTGCATACGTCCAATAAAACGGACACTAGGTTTATATTGGTTAATATGTGTGATATTTCTTTCTGATGTTACCATGGTTACAGAAGCAATAAATGATAATAAAAGAAACCTACGAAGAAATGCAAAGGTAACATGTTTTGTAAAGAAAGTTTCTGTGGATAAATACCGTTTATATTCTATGATGTATTTTTTCTACATGTAAGAGCGAACAGCTGTCAACTTTTTCTGGGTAGATCCTTCCCGTTTGCATATACTATCAGTAGACAACATATCCAAACTATTTGCAAAGGATGCACAGTTTACAATCATGGGGTCTTTCTGATAAGAACCTTCGTCATCATGAGGGCAAAACATATTTCCCAACAACGACACCTCTAGTGCAACACTGGCACGTTTGGCTTCGTGACCTCAACCGGTTTTATAGTAAAACTTATTCAAATCAAAATACCATACACATAGCTAACGAACGCCTCATGTTTCCTGATTGACCGTTTACCATTAAATGCTTTTATTTTTATTTTCATTGTTCTCTCAAACTAACTTGTAAAGCAGGTATGTCCGTACATGTTACATTTGAAATGTTAGACCAGATATAGAACATTCTATGACAAAACCGAATTTAATTAGTTTCCGTGATGCATGGCAATATTTTGTCAAATTCAGTGTATATTCGCCAAATGATACTTTAAATTCAGAAGCGATAAAACATTTCAAATCTAAAGCAAAAATCTCAAGTGCGACTTACATTTGTCACCCTCTAATACCAGTTAATTAAGGCGATAAGACGAAACGGGTCGGAGTTTCGATTAACCACATTGTATGGTTCTGCACGGACCAACAATGGTCGCATTTAGCATCTATGAACACCGTTTTCATTTGACCTGGCTTTTGCATTTGTTTCAGCAGATGTGCATAATGCTAAAAAGCAACTGCAGTGCGGGCTGTTCTGCATTGCAACGCAGGCCGAAGCATGGGACTATTGGGAAAAATAAAACTAACAGTTTTGTTTCTTATCGCATTAAGTATCGTTGTTTATATGTATTTGAATGTAATATGGGAAGGAAATAGATATCCAGGTAACAAATTCTGATATTTACTATAAATACTGTCTGCTTCACAATGACGGATTTATACTAATATTCCAACCTCCCTAGAAAAAAAACTTGGTCAGTAAACGAATTTTATGTGCTTTTACATGCATTTATCATATAACGTCGCGTATGGGAGTGAAATAACGTCATGCATTAAACTCGATAACCTACTAGTGGTTTGCAGATGTTTGTAACGTTATGAAATGTCGTTCTACATAATGACAAACCTTTTATACTCCAGAAATGAGATTTCAAAGTAATCTTAATGGCATATGATAAATATAATCTAACATTCGTGCCCATTTATGAACTGTTGAATTTATTAAACTCGTTGCGAAAATGCGATAATATGCCCCTTGAGCATTTTTTATTTTCAAACCTTTGTCTCAATATCTTGACGATTCAGAAAATGAGCAAAGTGCAGAGTGTGCCTATACATGGTGGTCATTTAAATAAGTTGTTAACGGTAAGGCAAGATTCTTTGTGAGAAAACTTACATACAGCTGTATTTTGTACAAACTAATATTGACGATAATTATATAAATCAGAACTAGCTTCTTAACCGTGTAGCATGTATATACATGTAATATATTGCATGTGGTTGTTACGTGTTTGGTCTTGATTATTTTCTTTTTCCATATTTTGCTTATATGCAATAACACACCAACTGTCCAAGCATTCGTTGGTCATTAAATAGACTCTTCCTTCTGGTTTGATACTATAAACTTTAGATGTTTTATTATATACATGTATATCGAGTGGTCACGTGCTATAGTTTCAAAGTAACATGATATTTCTCTTTCTGAAGATAGTTTGTTTCTTAGCAAACAGCGTAGACCACGATGAACTTCCCTATTATGCCTCTGTTTGCCAACATACTTATTTAGGAGTCACCTGTTTATAGATAGATTTAATCTGTCCCTTTCTGAAGGGCGCTACATCAAAAATCAATTGCAGTCCAAATAGAAAATATGTCGCTTTTTAGTATCGTAAACAATCGTTTAAGTTAAACGATTTTGCCTAAGTAGTAAAAAAAGTGAGACAGCGACAGCTTGCTTGCGTTTCTAATAATAGATAGATAGATAGATAGATAGATAGATAGATAGATAGATAGATAGATAGATAGATAGATAGATAGATATACATTATTTCCTCCAAGTAGGAGAGTTTGAAATACATAATCATACATATAGGAACAACATAAATGGAATGAATAATAAATTTTAAGGAAATATAAATATTATGAAAACACGGTACTAGATACAGATTTACAAGTATTGTCCTACTGATACTCCTACCCCACTGTCCTTATCGAAACGAAATATAAGGATGAGTGAAAGGTAATGAGGGAATAACTTAAGGCAATATAACGTAGCTATGAGATATAGCAAGGACCACCTCCAGTGACGAAAAGTATGCCACTGGTCTGATCTCTGCTATGTTTCATAAAAGCATACCATCGATCGCTTCATAAAGGAAAATTCCTTCCAAGAGTCCAATGGAAGGAAAGAAAAGAGCGAACAGTTTCCATTCTCAAACAGAATACGCTTAATTCATTAAGCATACAAACATAATAGATCAGTATAATATCGCAGAATATAGTTTCACCACTCAAAAGAGTAGTGCTACTATATTCTTATACTTACGCCACATTTTGTGAAGGTTAACGATGCAGCATATCTTAAACTGCTCACTTTTATCACCCAAAATGCGAGCAAACTCTGCAATTTCCATGCCTAGTAGAACATCAGTCACACGACTTCCGTCTGTATTGCAGAGAAATATATAGGCCTGGATACTAATTTCTAGGATTTCGAGCCATAGGTTTGTTCTTTCTATTTCCAAATAGGCGCAAGTATTAATGCAATGGTCAACAATATTGTTATAGTGCACATTACAATACATGCAGAATTTGCTATCCATTGGCATCTCAGCCAATTGAGAAATCATTTGAATAAATGAAATGCTAGGGAGAAGAAGCGTTCTTCTCTCTTTTGACAAATACCATGCCCAGTGTGGTGTATATTCAGAATGTATTGTTCTAAACCGATTGAAGTCGTGTGTCAATGTTCTGCTGTCCCAAGTGGTAATTGTTTGTTTGTTTGTTTGTTTGTTTTGTTGCTTTACGTCCCATGTCAACAGCTATGGTCATTGCGGGACGGTCAGTTCACCTAACCACACTTATTTCCTGGGCAAGCTTGAACAAGCAGTTAACCAGTAATCGTGCACATACTTTCGCTTGTAACTGACAACAACCCTTTATGAATGATTCAGCGGAAGGGAAGAGAATGACCGTAGAAATCATTTCATGATCAATCTCCACGAAAGTATGGGACCGGGCCGGGAAAGTGGAAATTGCACTTTCGTAAAGTTTACTCTTAAGTAGACGTTTCCATGCATACGATGTTGGGAATGTACCATTTTCAACATATGTTGATAAAATATCGCTGAGCTAATTATTTTCCAGCAATCTTACAATATCTGGTACAAAACCTTCTTGTCTATGATTAAACTCGGCAATATACGATGTTAATCTGTGGAGAAACATTCTTTTAACCCAAAAATCTGAATTTAATCTGCAAAACTGTCCAAAGAGAGTTAGTTTTCTGAAGTCTATATCAGTTTCAATTGGAAATACACCCAAAAGACTTAATGCCGTGTCTGTTCGTGTACGTGTACTAAGTGATTGCATATGTTTTACACAAAACCTGTGGGCACGTTCCAATGTAAGTAAATCTGTATCAGATAGATTATCCCAATTTTCACAGCCATAGAGAGCTTTCGGTAAAACTATATATTTATAAATTGTTTTACACGTGAGGGGATGTAAAGCACCATGATTAAAAATACCACTATTTACAAGACTGAGGAAAGTACCTTTTAGCTTGTGGCTTGCATCTTGAATGCTTATTTTCTTGCTAAGATATTTATTATTATTTACCCCAAGGTGCTTATAATTTTCACTTTCTGCTATGATACTGTTACCTAGATACCAAACTCGGTTCGACTTTTGATAGTTGTTTTTGGTTTCGTTGTACACAATAACTGAGCTTATAGGGGCTGAATAGTCATATCGCCACTTACAAGAGTATGCATAGCATATGCACAGAAGGATAGCAAGGCCAGCTATAGACAATGCCATGAGAACCATGCCATCTGCAACGGTAGGGCAACATGCATTCATATTTAACATTTTAAAACCTACATGACATTTGACCAATTGCTCGAGCAGGTCATCGTTAAAACACAAGAACATTAAAGGAGAAATAACACCACCCTGACGAGAACCTTGTAGGATTTTAAACCAAGCAGATTTATGCCCCTTGAACAACACACAACTCCTCATATCAGTATGCAGATCAATAATGATACCAAGTAATTTTGACCTAATACCCAGGTCATATAGCTTCACGAACAGGCCATCATGCCACATACGATCAAATGCCTTCTGAATATCCAGATAACAGACAAAGAGCTTACTGTGATTTTCCTTAGCATAGGAGATACTTTCTCTGACCATTAAGGAGGTCATATTACAGCCAATATTTGCTCTAAAACCACCTTGTAAACCATTTAAGGGCTTTGAAAGACTAGCTTCGACCATTTCTAATATAATTCTTTCAAATAACTTCAATAAAACAGAAGAAAGTGTTATAGCTCTGTAATTATTTGGGTCGGTTTTGGATTTTCTACCACCTTTGTGTAGTGTTATAATGATGCCTTGCTTAAGACTGGGTGGGATATAACTGTTATTGTACATATCAGTATAAAATTTGGCAAGTTGTTCGTATAACACATCTCCTCCATTTATCAGATGCTCGTTGTAAATGCAATCGTGCCCACAAGCTTTCTTCTTTTTTAGTACCTTAACAGCTTTTTTAACATCGTATATTGATATATATGTAGAATTACTGTTCCGATCTGACGCAATTTCCTCTTTTATGCCCTTTACCCTCATCTCAACTTCCCGTTTAAAACTCGAATCGTAGTGGGGCCTATCTGAGTCGGTATATAACTCTTGAAAATAGTCGCCGCGACCGGAGGCAATGCTTTCTGGATCGCGACATATAATATTTCCAAATATAATTTCAGAGCCTGCATTTGTGCATGAAAAATTTCTTCTGCTATTTACCTTTTTCCAAAACACTGCACTGTCTAGTTCAGCTGCCTGGTCTATATCGCTGTCTAATTCAGTCAAAAACTGTTCTGCACACTTGCGATGATAAGCCCGAAACAAGCATTTAGTAGCTTTATATTCTCTATATGAAATATGATTATGCCCCCTCAGCCGCCCATCCCTAATCCAATTTCGCCTCTTCCCCCTCATTGCAGCATGTAGATCTTTGAAAGTTGAGTCCCAGTAAGGTTTTAAGTATGGGTTGAATTGGGATTTAGGTAACACCGAGTCTGAAACTTCAATTATGCTATTAACGATGTGAGTGTATTTCTGTTCTAGCTTCTGTTTAGGATCTAGATCAGCTGTACAAGAATACGATAAAAGAGAATTACTGACCTCTGATTTATACAAATGAAGGACACTTTCATCTAATTTTTCCCTTTTAACGTGAGACGAGAAGGATTGTGATTGATTCTCGAAATTTATGAGTGGAACAGTAATGCTACATATGACTGGCCTATGCCTAGATACATTTAAAACATGGTCATCTAATAGTTTGCACGACATAACAGTATCTAACCTTTCCACAGGAAAAAGGATGTGGTCAATAAGTGACTCATATTTCCCGTCATAGGAAACAAAACTGGCAGCAACACCAGAACACAATGGCAATGTGTTAAGGCTAACTAGATTGCGATAATTCATGAAGTCAAGCAAGTATGCACCACGGTCATCAGTAGGCTTCATATACCGCTCTCCCTGCAAATGAGCATTACAATTGCCTAATACTACCACTAACCCATTAAAACAGTACATACTGATAATTGCGTGAAGATGGTCAGAAAAATCTCGGTACGTTTGTACCGGGTGGTTGCTTGATGGTGCATATACTTGTAAAATGTAAAAATGCAACTGACGACTTATCCTAAACTGTTTTCCACAAATGCGGTCACTATCTATATCCAGTGATGTCACTTGATTATCTAGGGACCTGTGCCATAAGATTGCCACACCGCCCTTACCAACCTTTCTATTGCTCGGATTATCTAAATCGTGATCACAAATACCAAAGCAATTATAATTGCTATTAATGGCTTGCAAAAAATGTAAATTGTGTCGATATAGCCAATGCTCGGACAACCCTAAGATGTGTATATTCTCATTCATAAGCAAGTCACTGGCATATGACGCACTTGACATAATGCCAGTAGCATTCCATGTTGCCATATTTAGAGTACCCATTGTGAATATATGAAGAGCTCACTAGTGGAATAACAGGCGCTTACATGTAAACCCCAGGGACTCCGCTTGGCATGCGATCGCACATGACCAATCTGGGGTCCCTGCTGTTTAACAGGGCAGCGCACTAGTCTTAAAATAAGTGTGTAATAATCATCAGCAAACTCGTGCGAGTACAAATAACAAGACTCCAATAAGTTCCCTTTTACATGGGTCATGCTATTATCATGTTTGCATCTCACTAGTGACATGACTGCCGTTGAACCGGACGAGACGTGGAATATTTTCTGCTCATTTCTATGTAATAGTATTCTAAAATTCAGACCGACAGTACACTCAAACGGACACAGAGTGCGTAGATCCGGGCTCAGTGCACCTGTGTGTCTCAACCAGGACCTAAGCCATCTAACCTGTCCATGCATCAACTTATTATGCAAAAGCTGGACAGCGCTGCTGCAAACAAAACCTGCATCAATCAGAAGTGTTAAAGCGTTGCAAAACCAATCCGGGAGACAAGGCAAAAAACAAGTGTATACTAAATTAACACGCTGAGTACAAATACATGTAGTCATATGATCTGTATCTAGTACCATATCTACCGTGCATTTTACCAAATCTTCAATAATTAAGCAACAACAATCAAAAGAAAATCGTAACCAGTGCACACAGAGGTAAGCGCATTGTCTAGTGAGCGAACAGAGGAGACCCCGGTCAACTGTACAGTCTGACCAGTGTCTCGCCTGTACGATCTCGCAATATGAGGCATATAGTGAGTTAACACGGTGAATTAACCCAAAGCTAACCAAGTTGTATAAATATAGATACTGGACAGGTCCATCTCCGTGCGCACACGAGACGACTGAGGAGCCAATAAAGAGATAGCATAATATTCGTCGCATAGCATAAGCTCTCTCGACTGTATTTGCTTTAAGTTCGTACATGAAATGTGATATTTCGTGAAGCGAGTCGAGCTTGCGAGTGGGGGAACAATCTACCAGTTGCAAACAGCGAAGGCACAGATCAGCCTGCTCAGTGGCAGAGCTCAACAAATGCCCTAGCTGCATGACCAGGCCACACAAGTCCCTTACATGTATGATATATATGTTTTGAAATGAAATATTCCATTTAAAAGTGCGTAGATCAGGACTCGTGTCGGTCGTATTTGGGAGAGAGGGTTCCAATCGTGCATCGCACATAGGTGCATGAAATCACCAAGCAGGTTGACACATATCTCGATTTTGTCTATTGTCATATTTATTGTATACGTTGTCATTTTATTCATGTTTGGAAGAGAGTTCCAATTACGTATTACACAGAGATGCATGAAAGCATAAAACCAATTAATACCAATCCTGATTATATCTGATTATATACATATTTCCCAACAACGACACCTCTAGTGCAACACTGGCACGTTTGGCTTCGTGACCTCAACCGGTTTTATAGTGAAACTTATTCAAATCAAAATACCATACACATAGCTAACGAACGCCTCATGTTTCCTGATTGACCGTTTACCATTAAATACTTTTATTTTTATTTTCATTGTTCTCTCAAACTAACTTGTAAAGCAGGTATGTCCGTACATGTAACATTTGAAATGTTAGACCAGATATAGAACATTCTATGACAAAACCGAATTTAATTAGCTTCCGTGATGCATGACAATATTTTGTCAAATTCAGTGTATATTCGCCAAATGATACTTTAAATTCAGAAGCGATAAAACATTTCAAATCTAAAGCAAAAATCTCAAGTGCGACTTACATTTGTCACCCTCTAATACCAGTTAATTAAGGCGATAAGATGAAACGGGTCGGAGTTTCGATTAACCACATTGTATGGTTCTGCACGGACCAACAATGGTCGCATTTAGCATCTATGAACACCGTTTTCATTTGACCTGGCTTTTGCATTGGTTTCAGCAGATGTGCATAATGCTAAAAAGCAACTGCAGTGCGGGCTGTTCTGCATTGCAACGCAGGCCGAAGCATGGGACTATTGGGAAAAATAAAACTAACAGTTTTGTTTCTTATCGCATTAAGTATCGTTGTTTATATGTATTTGAATGTAATATGGGAAGGAAATAGATATCCAGGTAACAAATTCTGATATTTACTATAAATACTGTCTGCTTCACAATGACGGATTTATACTAATATTCCAACCTCCCTAGAAAAAAAACTGGGTCAGTAAACGAATTTTCGGTGCTTTTACATGCATTTATCATATCACGTCGCGTATGGGAGTGAAATAACGTCATGCATTAAACTCGATAAACTACTAGTGGTTTGCAGATGTTTGTAACGTTATGAAATGCCGTTCTAAATAATGACAAACCTTTTTTTACTCCAGAAATGAGATTTCAAAGTAATCTTAATAGCATATGATACATATTATCTAAAATTTGTGCCCATTCATGAACTATTGAATTTATTAAACTCGTTGCGAAAATGCGATAAAATGCCCCTTGAGCATTATTTATTTTCAAACCTTTGTCTAAATATCTTGACGATTCAGAAAATGAGCAAAATGCAGAGTGTGCCTATACATGGAGGTCATTTAAATAAGTTGTTAACGGTAAGGCAAGATTCTTTGTGAGAAACTTATATACAGCTGTATTTTGTACAAACTAATATTGACGATAATTATATAAATCAGAGCTAGCTTCTTAACAGTGTAGCATGTATATACATGTAATATATTGCATGTGGTTGTTACGTGTTTGGTCTTGATTATTTTCTTTTCTATATTTTGCTTATATGCAATAACACACCAACTGTCCAAGCATTCATTGGTCATTAAATAGACTCTTCCTTCTGGTTTGATACAATAAACTTTAGATGTTTTATTATATACATGTATATCGAGTGGTCACAGGCTATAGTTTCAAAGTAACATGGTATTTCTCTTTCTGATGATAGTCTGTTTCCTAGCAAACAGCGTAGATCATGATGAACTTCCCTATTATGCCTCTGTTTACCAACATACTTATTTAGGAGTCACCTGTATATAGATAGATTTAAACAGTCCCTTCTTGAATGGCGCTACATCAAAATCAATGGCAGTCCAAATAGAAAATATGTTGCTTTTTAGTACCGTAAACAATCGTTCAAGTTAAACGATTTTGCCTAAGTAGTAAAAAAAGTGAGACAGCTTGCTTGCGTTTCTAATAATATAGATTGGCTCCAGTCCTTAAAACCTATTTCCACCAATGTGTCTTAGTACAAAAATAGTAAGTGAGTATGATCAGGAAATACCACCATCACAAATCGCAGAAAACCCCATGACACCGCGAGGAAGAGCCGCTCAACCATCACGAGACACCAGCAAAGCAACCAGCTCTCTCTTCCCCATCAAGATAGAACATAAAGTAACGTACGACATATATTTCATATACTTCCAGCTAGTCAAATTCTGATGGCTCAAATGTGAGTGTAACATCTAGAAGAAGCTATAATTTATTGATAAAAGACAAATTTCATTATGATTGCGAATTTCTTTAAAACATAACAATGTGTCAGACTGTAGGCAGTCTAATAATAATATAAAATAACGAAATAAGGCGCCCAGAAATGTCCCAGTGAAGCGAGAGTGCGTATCTAAGTGTCACTAGTATTGAAAGGGTTGATTGGTATATAAAACAATTTAGATGAATTACCAAAAGAAGTAATCTTTGACTTTGCTTACTTTCCGCTACAAAACGAAGCACATAAAAGTGTCGTCTGCTTACATCGAGGCTAAATTTAGCATAGTGACAAGCAGTGTTGACCCTGGTCAGACTCTGTTCTCAGTCTTCACTGTTTGCTACGGACGTTTTAAAAGGACACGAAGACGACACACACCAGACTACATTATATTGCCCTTTTAGCTAATCTGAGCCATAAGGCTGGCGCGGTGAACTAATATAATATGGCTATACCCTGTCGTGCGTAAGTCGTCCGCCCGTACACCATTGCCAAAGATGTTCTCCATTGGTCTTTTATGTTTTATATGAAGACAACGTGTCAGCAAATATTCAATAGATTTCTGTTGATATCAAAATTTAACCAGGGGATTGCCTACCTCAACCTTTTTGGCAATATACATGCATTCAAATATTGTTAGACCAGATGTGAGATGAACTTTTATCATAATGCTACGTTGCTTTATGTGTTGCATTTACATGAGTGTAAGTTTTACATGACCACGATGGTCGTGTACTGATGTTTCAAAGATGCATAGTAATAGGACTATACTAGTTTTCATTGAAACAGGTAAATAACGTGCCTGTATTGCTGCAATTTGAGGCAGTTAATGGTATATACATGTACCTGTATAAAATGTCTATTATTATACCTGGATTAGTTCATGGTTTTTGTTTACAGCGATTCTCAACTATCTTTAAATCAACAGTTCTTACTAAACAGAGTTTGGTTAATTTATTGTTTTGCGTCTATGGTAATCAACTGAGGTCATGACAAACTTAACCCATAGGCGATGATCAAGAACTCTATGTTCATCCAGTAACTTCTAACTGATGAAAGAATGTGCCAAACCCGGGAATCAAACCTGCTTACTTCCGAACTATATGCTGCCTGCTAACCGGGCCAGCTAGACAGTTTAATGAAGGTACTGCATACAGCAATGCAGCATTTACATATTATGAAATGATAAGTAAATGCACATTTCTTAACCAGAGGGCCGTTGCTTCTGTAAACGCTCATGTGACATCTGGCACTCTTATATTTGAATACTTCATTTATTGCTAAAGGTTAGGGGTTTTATTTTGAAACCACAAGGAATCCCTTGGCAATTGCCGTAAAAACATTGAAAATGTTGTACGGACGGGCGGCAGGATACACATGAATATTATTAGCTCCCAATGTAAACTTTATGGCACAGGTGAGCTAAAATGGCAATATATTACCATACAAAAGGCGTAATTACGCGAAGAAGGGGATAATTACACGTTTCAAAAGGTGCACTAACGCCTTTAAAAAGGCGCCCAGTCTGTTCATAGCCTTTGCTGCGCTCACTAAGATAACATTAGTCACCCAATAAGCACAGATTGCAGAGTCCAATCTGACTAAGTTAATATCCAGGCAGGTGTAAGTATTCGCTAGGACCACAGTTAATTTTGTCTGTTTGAATGATAAAATCAACACTATGATATACCTAACAAAAACTCAATTCAGCGATTGTATTCACCTCATCTGACCATAGCCTTGGCTGTGCACACGAAAAAACATAGTAACTTAGCCCCTCAATGAGCAGAGATTTAGGAATTTGATCTGGCTAGGTTAATGTCAGGCTGGATAAGTCTTTGCTGGGTACACAGGTCATATGGTTGATTTCAATGATAAAACCAACACAATGATATACCTAATAAAGACTCCATTCAGCATTCTCATTCACCCCATGTGATCGTAGCATTTGCTATGCATATAAGGTTCCTTAGCCCCCCCCCCCCCCCTCCGCATAAGAAAGATCTGGCTATGTTAATCTTAAGGCGGTTTTAAGTCTTTGAATGGAATTATAAAACAAACAAAACGGTATGCCTAACACAGACTCAATTCTGCGATGGTCATAGCCTTGACTTCACACATGAAGAAACGTGGTAGCTTAGCCCCTAAATGAGCAGAGATTAAGAAATTTTACCTGGCTAGGTTAATGTCAAGGCTGGTCGTCACAGGTAATATGATTGATTTTAATGAAAAGACCAACAATATGATATGCCTAGCACAGACTCAATTCAGCGTTGTCAATCACCCTGTCTGATCGTAGCATTTGCTATGCACACAAGTTCCTATCCCTTCAATGAGCAAATATCTGGCTCGGTAAACGTCAAGGCTGTTATAAGTCTTTGACTTGAATGATAAAAGCAAAACTACTCAGCGTTTCATTATTGTCTTACAGATGTATTGTTACTATAAATGTTCTGTGGCTCTTCCTCATGGTGCCGTGGGTTGGTCTGCAGCGTGTAATTTTGGTATTTCCTGATCATACTCACTTATTTTTTTTGTCATTAACCACATCTGAACTAGCCTTGGCTGTACACACGAAGAAACATGGTTCCTTTGTCCCTCAATGTGCAGAGATTTAGGAATTTTATCTGGCTAGGTTATTATCAAGTGTGGTCGTGTTTGCATGGCACACGGTTCCTATTGCTGTATTTAAACAAAGTGATCTTTTAACTTTTTTTAGGAACTGTCCATCGTGTACTTTAAGGGGTCACAGGAAAAAAATTCTAAATTATGATGCATTTTTGTCTCTGAATGTTGTTTTAATCCTAGTAAACAGTGCAGACCCTGATGAAATGCAGCATTAAATTGCATTTCATATGGGTATTCACTGTTGGCAAAAGTACACATTTAGGGGTTTCCAGTATACAAAGGGTTAACTAAGTTCAGCCGATCTTTAACAATTTCACGAGCCTTATTTCAATTTTAGGGTTGGGATTGTAATTGTCATTTTGTCCAAAATTAACCAACGCACTGTAGGCAACCAGTGGAGACCCAGTGAGTCTGCGTTGTATGTCAGTGTCCCATAAAAAAGGAAATTAAACTAAAAGTGGTTGTAAAAGCAAGTTAGAATAGTCATCTATTTGTATTGTAATTTCTTATAGAATCATGGCTTCATCATCCGAAAAAACTTCGCTTTACCAAGATGCCATTTGGTCCAGCTTATATCCTTGGAGTTTCAGTGGGTAACAGCTCAACAGACTTTACGTGGGATATTGTCAAAGTTTATGGAACGGTAGGAAGGCTGAAGAAAGCTAAGTTCTGCTGTGTAAGATTTGGGAATTTGCTAAATTATGATTATTACAAACAACCAACTATTTCTATTAAAATGCAGTCCCCCAAAACGGCATTGACAGCTAGTCATTTTACCTGTGAAAACCCTAAGCCCGGGAGAATCCCAGAGGGAATAGGTTTTACCCATGATCAAAATACGTGTGGAGAGGAAGATGTCACCTACCTTGAACCCATTGTGCCGCTGGTAGAGGTGGGACCAAAACTAGCGCTTAGTACCAAGGTAGCATATGGGAACCAGAGTCCTGAACTAATTATAGAATGGATGGAAACGTACCTGTTTCTTGGCGTGGACAAGGTTGTGACGTATTATCTGGATGATCTTAATCAGGCAGCTAGAAAAGTTTTAGAATATTATGCATCTGTGGGCTTGTTAGAAGTGCATAATATCGAACTAGCGGCAGAAGGTAAGTGTTACAAAGGGGTTTCATAATAAGCAAATTACAAGAGGTTTTAAGAGTATAATAGAAACTTCTGTGGCATTTTAAGCATTTTATTTTAGCCCCGACACTCAGAGCTCAACGTGAGCTTTGTGCGTCGTCAACATTTTGCTTTAATTGACAACTAATCGTTAACCACCGACGCCCATCTTTACCAAACTTCGCACAATTGTTTCCTGGACGATCGTCTATACATCTAGTTGAAATAATAGTATCCGTTAAATTCATTGGGGCGTGGCATAGGCTGATCTTTGCACCATTACTTACTTTTACCATGGTAACGTCTGCTTGACCCCGAATGGTGTGCAAGGTCTACACAGATGTAGGTAGTTTAAAATAATTATACCATTATTGTCAACCTGTACGTAAGATAATCCACTCGCTAAAGCTCGTGTACTATATCTACGTACAGGCGGACAACCCATGGTATAACTATTACTTATCATCTGCTGGACCCCGAGGGGTCTAGCAGATGTTAGTGTATCAGAAAACGATGTTTGATCACTATTATTGCATAAATAGAGAATACTAGGCGAGTGTCTTTTGATATCAAGTTTACCAGGAAAGGCTTTATTCGTGAGGCTTGCCGAGATATAGAGAATACTAGGTGAGCGTCTTTTGATATCAATTTTACCATGCAAGGCTTTGAGAATGCTTGTTGACATCGCGAGGCTTGCCGAGATATAGAGAATACAAGGTGAGTGTCTTTTGATATATAATTTACCAGGCAAGGCTTTGAGAATGCTTGTTGACATCGCGAGGCTTGCCGAGCGATTCAACTTGCGTTCTCAAAGCCGAGCCTGGTAAACTTGATATCAAAAGACGCGAACCTGGTATTCCTAATTGTTTCACTCTTCAAACTAGCGATTATGACGTGATTTCGATTGTTGTGTTGATTCATCGTCATTAGCGGCATCATTCAAAAAATGCAACGTCTTCATGACCTGATAAAGGCACATGCCGTGAGACAGACAACGTTTATCAGGCAACGTGCAACATTGCAGTTAATATGCGAGGTAACTGATAAGTCATTTTATCATGTTAAAACTTTGGAAAAACGCTTCGAGAAAAGACCATGTTTGTATTACCTATAATGACGCGCAAAAGCCTGCAGGATTCGTAGATTTTAAAAATGCCTGTTCCTGAGCAAAGACAAACGTCATCCTGACGTCACTAACTTAAGTTAACTTCTTTGCACGTTACTGTTGATGACGTCGATTTTCGTGACGACCTAGAATGGGTATAATATATTATGTAAAGTAAAAAAGACGTGCATCGGCAGCACGTGAATTGCCTGATAATTACATGGGTTTTTGCCGATTAAAACATGACTGCTAATGGCGTGCGACACGGCTTTTTATGAAATAAAAAGGGACACATCCGGGTTGGTTTAAACATATTTTAGTCATTCTGTAGAATACAGTAACAAAGCAAAATGCTATAATAAGGCATGTTGACAGTAAACATAAGCTCCTGAACATCCGGGTTCATCACTAAAAGGGTTAAATTAATGAACAAAAATGAAAACTATCTACTTTTTGACAAACACTTGCTGATTCGTAAGGATATGGATATATTTTTGAATGAAGCCAACTGTTTCTTTTATTTCCATCTTATAGGAGAAGTAAACAGAAGTTTTAGCCCTCCAGACTACCAGTGTTGGAGCGACGAGACAGCCATAGTGTTCGATGTGTTTGAGAGGTTGATTGGTTACAAATACTTCGGAATAATTGACCATGATGAGTTTTTGATTCCAGCAAGAAATAGGTCATTAAAACAATTTATGGTAAGAGGATACCCAACACAGGCTTCATTAAACAAATTGTAGGTATTCCAATGGGTACTAATTGTGCTCCTCTTGTTGCAGATTTGTTTTTGTTTTGTTATGAGAGAGACTTTATCTTGTCTCTGTCTTACAATAATCAAACTGATATAATTGAACCTCAAGATATTTAGATGACTTACTTAATATTGATAATCCTTATTTTGAACAAATGGCAGGTCAGATATATCCCACTGAACTGCAGTTAAATTAAAGGCGAATTCTTCTGATACTGAAGCTCCGTTTTTGGACTTGAACTTGTCAATAACAAAATGGCATAGTTTCTTATAAAATTTATGATAAACGGGATGATTTTAATTTTGAAATAGTAAATGTCTCCTTTCTTGATGGAGATGTTCCTCGCTCTCCTCCCTATGGTGTGTATATTTCTCAACTTATTCGTTTTGCTAGAGTGTGTTCTAATGTTGATGACTTCAACAACAGAAACTTATTTTTAACTGCTAAGTTATTAAAACAAGGTTATAGATATCATAAAATTCGAAAAGCTTTTTCTAAATTCTACCACAGACACTCAGAGTTAATTGTTAAATACAACATTGGTATAAACTCTTCTGCAACAAGGCATATCAAACCTATATTTTATGGTGATTTAGTCTATGAATTTCAACGAATTGTTGGAAAACCTAATTTTAGTGATCAATTCAAAAAGATAGTAAAACGTTATATAAGGGTTGGATATAACTTGGATATCATGTGACAGTCTGCATGCCTAGTTTTAAACCAAATCACGGTTTATAGCTATGGTTTCCTCTTTAATTGCATGACGGTGGGTCAGGCCTCAGACTCTATGATGGCTCTGACGTTAAGCTTTAACCGGTGGGTTGGTGCCTGATGCTTATCTGTAGCTAGACCCACCGTGGCTCAACTTGAAGTTTTCTTTAGCTCTGACTATCTGTGAGTCATGAGCCCTTTTCTTTGTTTCATCATGGTGTGTTAATTTGATAAGAGTGTTTCTCCATGATGATACATTGCATTGGTTAGATGGCCTCCATGCGAGCTGAACAATTCTTGTACTTCAACATTAGCAGAATCTAGGGCGAAGATTTGGTACCAGTAAAATGAATTTTAGCCCCCCGGTGGCTTAGGCTGCTGTCCGTTCTAAGGCGGTGGTTCTGTTGTTGTTGACTCTTTTATTGTTACTCCCATTGTGGGAGTCTGTAATTGCTCTATGTTTTGTTGCACGTTACTTTATGTCAATTCTAGTATTGCAATTATCTTGATGGGGAAGAGAGAGCTGGTTGCTTCGCTTAATTTGTCTTCCTGGTGTCTCGTGATGGTTGAGCGGCTCTTCCTCGCAGTGCCACGGGGTTGTCTGCGGTTTGTGATTGTGGTATTTCCTGATCATACTCACTATTTTCATGGCAGATTGTATGATTTTACAAGGAATTGTCGTTCATTTTAAATAAACAATATATACTGCTCAAAATATGTGATCCTTTAAGCGTCAATCACAATAATAGTTGTCCGCTTTTGCCACCTGAGAAATTTTCCGCAGACGTTTTGACAAACAGTGTCAGACCAGAATGTTCCTATAGCATCAGTCAGATCTGGGTCCACACTGTTTGCCTCTATATCTAAATTAGTTAAATAATGTTAGGAAAAACTGAACAACAGATGACTTTAGCAGACATCATTTATTTCAGACGCTTTAAGGGTTTAAGCCCTCCAGTAGAATATTTAACTGACCGTTCCAAGGCGGTACTTCTTTTGTGGATCTTTTATGTTTTTGTTCTGTCTTGTGTTTGCTATGTCTTTGTGCGCGTCTCTTTATATGTGCTTTGTGGTCACCTGCTGGGAAAGGGCTGACCTCTTGGCTCTCGTTTGTGGTGTCTACTGTGAGTTTTTCACTTTCCCATTGGTATCCTGGGTCAGGTGTGGTACTTGATTGTATCGATTCCTGATCTTTGCACCCTTACTTACTTTGAAAAATAGTAAGTGAGTATGATCAGGAAATACCACAATCACAAACTGCAGACAACCCCGTGGCACCGCGAGGAAGAGCCGCTCAACCATCACGCGACACCAGGAAGACAAATTAAGCAAATCATCCAGCTCTCTCTTCCCCATCAAGATGATTGCAATACTAGAATGGACATAAAGTAACACACAACAAAACATAGTACAATTACAGACTCCCGCAATGGGAGTAACAATAAACAAAAAGTCAACAACAACAGAACGACCGCCTTAGAACGGACAGCAGCCTAAACCACCGAAACCCGCAAATCCTGGTGCGATATGAAAATTAGGATATTTTTATGCTAAACAATTGCTTATCTCGACCAATACTTATATTTCATTAGGACGACCTGTTCACGGAATACAGTAGCGCCCCAGGGTTTACAGTGCATTCCCAGATATATTACCAAAACTGGCCAGAGCGCGGGACAGCAAATGATCTTATTATTGGGCGATCCATCACCAAAGTCAGAAAAGGACTCAACTTCCATGCTCAGAAGAACATATACAAACCAGAGTATGTTGCATACGGAGGAGCTTCAACCCATTTTCCATCTATGAAGCCAGGATTTAGAATGTAAGATAGAAACAATTATGAATTGTCAGCACATCATATTATATATTTTGACATCTCATTTTCTATACTAGGCTGGGCTAATACTGAAAATACGAGGGTCAGTCAAAATAGCTGAGAGTTGAAACATAGTAAGTAAAGGTGCAAAGATCAGGAATCGATACAATCAAGTACCACACCTGACCCAGGATACCAATGGGAAAGTAACAAACTCACAGAAGACACCCCAAACGAGAGCCAAGAGGTCAGCCCTTTCCCAGCAGGTGACCACAAAGCACATATAAACAGACGCTCACAGACATAGCAAACACAAGACAGAACAAAAACATAAAAGATCCACAAAAGAAGTACCGCCTTGGAATGGTCAGTAAAATATTTTACTGGAGGGCTTAAACCGGTTTAACGGCGCCAACCTCACCCTTAATTCAGATGTGGATCCAGACACATAGATATTTGGTTTGCATGAAAGACCCCTAACTTATCAATGCATCATATCCTAAAACATATAAATCAAGATTTAACAAGGAGATAAAGCAAGGATAAGTACTCAACAGTAAATTAAACTGAATACCGGAGCAAAAGAAATCCAACAGGTAAACCCCGGTGGGCCCAACAAACAGCCAAAGCATCAGGCCCCTACCATCTCATCAATAGATAAGTCTTTAAGTCGGAACCATCATAGAGTCTGAAGTCCGACCCACCGGGTGCAATTAAAGAGGAAAGCAAAGTTGCCAACCGTGATTGGGTTGACTACCAAGCATGCAGTCTGTTGCAATACATTAATGTTATAGCCATTTTTTTATAATGAAAAATTATTTTAATGAACTGCGCTGAAAAATTATTAGAGCCAACAATCTTCTTCAATTTATACACCAAGTCACCATAGAAATCAGGTTCCGAAAATCCTTGGCGCAAGAGAGATTTAAGTCCAACTTGGAATTTAGAAATCAAATCATAGTATCGTCTATAAAATTTAGAAAATGTTTTGCGAAGTTTATGATACCGATAGCCTTGTTTAAGAAGTTTCTTAGTTAACAATTTATTGCGAGTGTTGAAGTCAGCAACATAGCTAGATGCTCTAGCAAAACGAATGAGTTGAGAGATATAGACTCCATAGGATGTAGAACGAGGAACATCACCATCTAAAAATGGGAAATTGACAATTTCAAAATCAAAGTCGTCACGTTTATCATAAATTTTGGTAGAAACAATATCATTAGAAATTGACAAATGCAAGTCTAAAAATGCGGCTTCGGTATCAGAGGCATTGGCTTTATTAAGTTGGAGCTCTGAAGGGTATATTTGACTAACCATATTATCAAAATAAACATTATTAATATTTAAAATATCGTCCAAATATCTGGAAGTAGTGTTAAACGCATCAATTACATCAGCCTGCTTATCATCAGAAAGAGACATCATAAAGTCCCTCTCATAACAAAACAGGAATAAATCTGCAACCAGGGGAGCACAATTAGTGCCCATAGGAATCCCAACTACTTGTCTATAGAGCTTGGTGCCAAATCGAATAAAAATGTTGTCCAACAAAAAGGTCAGCGCATCACATACATTTTGACACGACCATGCATGATATTTCTTAGGTTTTTCTGAAGTAAAAAATGCATTTCTGTCATTACATGCAAGGTAAGGAGAGCCTTCTCTCTGGAAGGTTCATTCAATAAGATCAATAAGTTTATCTTTAATTAAATTATGAGGTAAAGTAGTGTAAAGAGTAGAAAAAGCATAAGTAGACAAACTGGTCGCATTGAAATCTCTAGCTTTAAGTTTATCTAAAATTTCACCTGAATTTTTAATAGACCAAAATAGGTTTTTACCGGATCTCTCATATACCTTTTCACAATATTTGATAACATGTTTTTTAACAGCTGTAAGACACGAGGTTAACAATTTAGAAAGTTCTGTTGTCGTACAAGAACTAGAATTAGCAATAAATCTTGCTTTATAGGGTTTTTTATGGAGTTTCGGTAACCAGTACAACGTAAAAACTTTGTCTTGATTTTCTTTAGCTTTGACACCAAAATGTAGGGCTGTATGACAACCATGCCCATCAACAATCACCCTTTCACTTAAAGAAGGCTGCAGTTTATAGGCATTAGTGTAAACAAGCTCACGCTTAAGAGTATTAATATAATACAGTCGTCAAACAACTTCAACATTGTTAGCAGCTTTATCTGCTGGAACCAAAACATAGTTCATATGAAAATCCTGGATACCTCGTTTAAGATGACGAAAAGAAGATTTAGGTTTAGGGGGCAAAAGATGTGTATTACGAGAGTAAAATGAAATACGAGTATCAATAATTTTAAAAATGTTAATCTTCCATTCCTTCAAGGCATCAGGTTCAACATTTTCCCGTTTGCACCAACGATTACTAAAGTCATTTAAAGAAGCAGCGATCTCTCTACGACATTTAGAGAAATCAATATTATCTTCTACGCAAGCTAACGTACACTAGCCAAAGTTGGCACATGTATGTAATGAATAGTACTGCCTCAGAATATGCAATATAAAAATGATGCAAAGTACAGATTGTTGTTGCCAAGGAACCAAACATGTGACCTAAATCTATGCGTAAGCATTGCCATGGAAACATTATACACATTTTAAGTTACATCAACTTGTGCATTTGCTGCAAATAAAGTGTTTGAATATATTTTGTTAAATGCATCAAATTTAATTGAGACATTTCAATTTTATTCCACAAAATGAAATTAGATACATTTTCGGGTAAAAATACCCAAAAATATACCCCACCCACTAAGTACGTTTCATTTCAGAAAATAAATAATCAACCAAGTATCATGTCATATGACTATTCAATTGTGCTTAGTAATTGCATTAAATATCTGAATGCATATATTGAATGTTCCAAGGAATTTACGGTTGCCATAGCAACAACATCTGGCGATATTTATCAAAATATAATTTTTATCGCTTTTTGCTGGCTACGCAACGAACATTAAATGTGTCTAGTCTGGGAGAGATATAAAACCATGTTAAAAATAATTAATAATACACCAGTGGTGTGAAAAAGGACCTCGGACATTATCATATTCAATCTACCCAAATTTTTGATAGTCTACTGCTAGGGTAACGCATGATTGACAACTATATTTTTTGTGCTTAAATCAAACTCTTCCAATTAGTGCACCTAGCAAAATAAAACTATTTTGAAAAAAATGCTTATTTTGCCATTGTGTATTCTAGTATTCACCTAAACACCTAAAAATATTATGTTTGCGGCATAAAACAGTAGAGGAAAATGATGCGTTTACAAAAAAATTCAGGTCTAGAAAATTTCATTGCTCCTTCTAAATAAGCATTCTGTCCTTAACTTCCGACTATTACCTGTAATGTTTAAATACTGTATATATCAGAGTCTAGATGAAAAGATTTTTGAGCGTAAAATTGTATTTTTTCCCGACTCATCAGATTTCAATCATAATTTGATGCTATAAGAATCGTCTCCTTTCGACTGTTCTTTTGAGTACCCACAACATATGTTTTGGTTGAAAAATAAGACTATTAATCACTTGATGCTCAATTATAGCTAAAGCCCTGATACATGTCATTGTAAGTTAATATTAACTACAGGTTTGTACACAATTATTTTTATGATAAATTGTTTTTGAGCATTTTGACAGCGCCCCCCTCCCCTGTGCCCAATCATGTCGTTTTCATATAATGTGTGAAATGTAAAATTACAACTGTATGCAAAAGGATTAGTTCGGGCTCTTCAGTAAAACGTTTTCTATTTTCTATAATTATGTTGAATAGCAGAGACAGAGTTTTTAACCCATATTTTTAAATCGGTACTTGTCCAATGAGAAAAACATTTTTGCGGATGATTTGAGGGCTGAAACTACTAATCATCCATGGAAAAATAGCATTGTCTTAGAAACTTTTCTCTTGCCATTTTATGGACAACTCTTCATTAAGACTGTCCCAGGTACTTTACATGTAGTAGTAACGTTATGAAATGAAGCTTACTAGCATATATATTGGAATATATTGCATATATTGAAATATTTTGGATGTTTGCTCTTAAAATGATATTTCAACAGCATTTTTTTCATGTTTGGACATTTTGGCTGAATTTTGTTTTGCGGATTTTCAATTTTAAAATATTTGTGATTTTTATGCAATGCTGTGTAGTTTTTGCATTTTAAAATTAAAATCATCTCGATTATCATAACCTGTTTTTTGAAACCATGTCATTAGAAATGAAACCTAAGGGTTTTATATAGAAAACCCCTTGCAATTTATGTGAACATACGTCATTATACTTACTAGCCTATAGTTAACCTAATAAGAAAATGACTATACATAAGTGCAAAAAACAAATAAGAATGTTATATGGTCTCTCATATGGCATGGCAAACGCGCAATATTGTATATGGATATTTATCAGTTCTATATTAAAATAGTTATCATGGTATGAAATATATATTTATGAACTAAAATGTATTTATTGTGTGAAAATGTATTTAATGTGTAAAAAATATGGTTTATAAAAACATTTGCTGTAAAATAAATATTTATGGACTAAAATATATTTATTGTGTTACAAATATTTGTCTAAAATTTGTATTTATTGTCTTAAAATATATTTATGCTCTAAAATAAATTTATTGTCTAATATAAAGTTATTCATTGGATAAAAAAATATTTGTTGGGTAAAATTAGCATTGTGGGATACTAGCTATTTCCTTAAAGGTCGTGTGACTGTTTCACTGGCGACCGTGCCATATTGGTACTTCTACTCATCAGGTTACAGACCTGTACTTGTAAAAAGGGCAGTGATAGCCTCCAAAGGTGGTTGGAAGCTCAGCACAATAAATAAGCTGAAAAGTGCTTCGTGATTGGTCAATGATAAAATTACTGGACACAAATCATATTTTATTAGACGGATATTTGCTGCACTATTTAAATCAACATCTGACTGCTTAAGTTGATTAAGTTTTCTGGTGCTGCTTAGAAAGAAATATCTTGCATTTTGGTATTTTTTCAATGAAATTTTCCTCTCATGCAGGGTGCGCACCTTCAGGGGCAAAAAGTGGTTAAAAAGGGCGGTCACCAGGGTTTCTCATTCTTTTTTATAGATTGAACTAGGTCCAATCTCCAATTCTATGGCAGCCACATTGCTCTTTAAGAGTTGTGAGAACCACAGCTTACTTAAAGGCTATAATGGAGGTCTATGGAAAACAGTTACAGTTCTAGGCCTATCATATTGATTCCCTTTACGAGCCAGCACATGAGATTACGGTATTTATCGGATTGTCATGCAATGAAGGCTCAGGTGAGCCTGCGAAAATGCACATTCTTGTCAAGACCTTTACAGCTCGTTACTTGGATGTGTTGGTTTTGTTTTGATGTCCCACCAAAAGGGCCAGCGTGGAGTGAAGTAAGAGGAAAACTTTAGAAAGTGTATCAAATCACTAAGGAAAATCGCATTTGTAACTCTGGCATACCTTTGCCCTTATATTGAGAATAATGGTCTGGTAAAAGTATAGTTTTTAATGTACAGTGCTATGGTATCTAGTGGGACGAGAGATAGCACCTTTGTGTTTGTAGGCAGCGAAGGCTCTGACTAGACCGAAAAACATTTTGTGGCTTTCCCTGGGAAGTAGCCAGTACTGCGCCGTGAAGGTTTATGTTATGACGGATGCACCCAAAGGCTAGACGGGAAAAGGTTCTGGAGATGCCAGCAATTGAACCTGCGACCCCTGAGCTTATCCCCTCCACCAAAAACATTTTTGCGGATTTTCATTGGGTAGTAACCAGTACTGGTCGGGAAGGGTTTATGATTTGGTGTATTTTATGACGGCAGCACCCAAAGGCTCAACAGAAAGTGGTTTATCCGAGTACCCAGAAATTGAATCTGAGACCCCTGGTTTACAAGGCAAAAACTTTTTGTGGCTTATCCATGGGTAGTAACAAGTACTGGTCCGGGAGGGTTTATGGTTGCCGGGAGCACCCGAAAGGCTCTACCTAAAGTGGTCTTTGAGAAGCTGGGTATCAAACCTGCGACCCCTGGTTTACAAGGCATATTCTTATTTATCCCCTTTACATTTTTTTTGTGGCTGTTCTGGGTATTAACCCGTTCCACCGGGTTTGTTTATGATTTGTGTGTTGGTTTTATGCAGAAAACACCCAAAGGCTCACTGAAAGTGGTTTTATGGAGAAACTGGTAATCAAATTTGCGACCCCTGATTTACAAGACATAGGTTTATCCCCTACACCATGGCGGATTTTATTGTTTGTGGCCGTGTTCCTTGGCTGTACCAGTACTAGCTGGGTGGGTTTATGATTTTTGTGGTTCTATGTCCAGGAACTCCCGAAGCTCAACCGGCAGTGGTTCTGGTTTTAAAGCGTCTCAGAAGACGGGGCAACGGCTTAAAGTCTCATCTGACAGACTGGGAGAAGCCGGGAATCGAACCTGCGACCCCTGGTTTACAAGACATAGGTTTATCCCCTACAACACGGTGGCTTCCCTCAATTGAACCATCGTAAATAAGTTTATATTCTTGCGAAAAAAGTGTACATAATGTTTTAATCTTAAAAAATATGGGTAGGTATTTATTGATAGTTTTTTGCGTTAAAAATAATTAGAGATTATTTTTTCAAATTGTAGTGAAATTCAAATTAGGAAACCAAGTAATATTAATTCATCTGTCAACGAATTTTAAAACGGATCTTATCTGCTATAATGTTTAAAGGGAGACAACTAAAATTTTATAAGCTGGAGTTCTATACATGTATAAGCTTATCGCTAACACAACCTATCTTATACTTTGAGCATGATTACATCGGATGTTCTAGCGCGATTATGGCCAAACATAGAACGCCCAGCGAAGGCTCCACTAAACACACGCATCTGCCCAGTTTCGCTTCAGCCTTCAATATGCTCACTTTATATGTCGCATTTGAAATATTATATTTCAGCATCACAACCTTCGCTGCCTCCAAACACAAAGATGCTACCTTTAGTCCCACTAGATAGCATAGCATTGTTCGTAATCTCATGTGCTGGTGGAAATAGCTAGTATCCCACAATGCTGATTATACCTAACAAATATTTTTATAGAGAATGAAGATTTTATATAGACAATAAATATATTTTCAGAACATAAAAACAAAACAAATATTTTTTTTACAAAAAAAAACATTTTTATAGACCATAAATATTTTTACACAATAAAGTAGTTTTAGTCCATAAATATATAGACCATAAATATTTTCTTAAATATATATCCAGATACAATATTGCAACGTTTGACATTCCTTACTCTCCCATTGGAATATTATACGCCATTTGATGTAAAATTTTCATATGTAGTCATGTGAAACAAATGACGGATGTTTCCTACCATCCCACCCTGATTTTGTTGGCATGCTAGTATAAACACTACTTTTGTTACACGTTGCCGCCAACACAGGCCAAGTGGAGACTCTGCATGGCGCCGTATGTCATATACCTAACAGTGTATCAACATCCAATTAAAACAAAGTCAATGTACTGCATGTATATGAAATAACCAGTTTCTGACACTATCCAAAGGTTCACTGGTATGTCAATCGAACTGTCTCAGCCAATTTCGTGGCATCAGACCTAGGATGTACATCGATGATCTACTTTGATAACGTGACGCTGACGTTACATAACGTGACGCTGACGCCACATAAACCATATCAAGACAATAACAAGTGTGACTGAAGCAAAACAAATGGTTAAAGATGTAGTTGTATGTTTTTCAGCGATATTTTATTGAAAAATACATAAAGTTCATTTATTCTGCTGATTAAACTTTTCGGGTAATAAGAAAATAAATTTTGAAACAGCTGAACACACATGCTACAGAACCAATTTTTCTGACGCCAGTTCTGGCTAGCAAAATGGAGTTTTTTTATGGAATAAAATTTCCGCCGATACTCTATGCATACAAGTTTGTTTTTGTATGTTGGTAATCTCAGTTTACTTTGTAAATTGTGTCATTATATCATGCAAATTGTCATTTAGTAGTCGTTTCATTCGTATTTAGATTCAGATTATGTCATTTCTCGGGTTTCAAAAGGCACAACTAGGTTGTAAATAGGCAGAACTAGGTTGTCATGAGGCAGGACTGGATTGTCATAATACAAAGGTGAAATGCTAAGTTTTTTGACGCCAGAGGGCGCACCGAATTATCGGAAATTAATAATTTCTCCCAAACAAGTACCACTCGTTGCAAACGGTGTTATGGATGATTTCTTTTACCTAGAAATTACCTCTATACTGGTGTTACTGATTACCGTTGTACTAATTGTTTAAGACAGGGTATATAACAAACTATTTAACAGAAACCAATGAATGACATCTTGTTAAACTGATCATTCATTCTTTCAGTGAATACAATTGATATATGCTTCAAAATAAAGTTTAACTTGCTGAAAATTTAATTTATTTTGGACTACCCTAGGTGATATTTAAAATGTCTGTTGTTACTAATTACCGGTGTATGAGTAAACCAATGCTCTAGAAAATTATCTGGGTAGAAAACTCTTCGTGTGATGGGTTTCTATTCTGAACTAATTAGTGGCCGTCAAAGTGATAGCAGTAAAGGACCTGTTTGAAAGTTTATTATATTTCATTTGCCTGATTTTGAGAGGTATACCACTTTTCTTTAATGTAGATGAAAAAAATAGGTAAACAATACAATGTTTGTACAAAGTTAATACTTGTTGTCTTTCATTCATGGTCACTAATATCATCACAAGTATGTTCCATAATCATAAACAGATCACATAGTCAATATTGGGGATATGCCCAACCAGAGATAGCACCAAAAGAGCGTAAAAAATAAAAATAAAATAGAGGTGGGATTTTTTATGTCTACACCTTTCAGCCATATTTGGGCATAATGTGACCCATGTGCTGAAACAAAGTTTGACGTCATTTTCAGTCTTTACGCAGGGAACCAGTCTGCCAAAGCCTTACACAACCAGTAGACACACTTTTCCAAAGGCAATTTCTTATTTTTTTCAATGAAACATATTTTTGATAATATATAATGGCAAATCCGCATCATGATTTTGTGCTATACAAACAAGAAGTAAGTCAATTACCCTCAGAAACTATATTTCTGCATTTTTTTCTTTAATGACAAGAGGAAAATGTATCGTAAACAATGATGGTTGGAAAATTCCAAACGATAATTACTCACATGATAGTCATTTGGAGGAAAGGGAATGCATCGGTAATTAGTATACACCGGTAATTATTGAACGAGGGAGATGTATTTTTTTTGTTTGATTTGATTCTTTACGCCCCAGTCAACAATCTTTAAGTTACGTTTGGACGGGTCTTCCCGAGATGAAGGATAAATGGGTCTTTTTCAAGGACACAACGCTGTGACACCGGTGATGCTTAAGAAAAACTTCGTACCGTCCCACCAAGCTCGGACACAAACAACATATGTAGATCTACTACTGTGTCATTCATTCATTCCCGCCTCACATCCGGACAAGCTTCGACACAACAATATATGAGTCGCAACACGTGATTTCCAACAATGTGGCATTTTGACATGAATAGACTGAGATGAGCTTGTGTAGTCTCATTTTAAGCTTAAGCAGTTCATGTGAATATTCAATCAGCTGTCAAAGGCTCTGACCAGACTGCGCAGGCTGGTCTGAGCCTCTCTGATCGCACATATCACATTGTTGGAAATATCATGTCACAGCTGGGAGCGCAGTGGCTCAATGGAAGAGTGCTTGACTCGAGACCGAGGGGCCACGGGTTAGAGCCTCACCGGAGTCACTGTGTTGTGTCCTTGAGCAAGACACATTAATCCTAGCTTAGAACTGGTTCAACCCAGGAAGATCGGTCCCTTTTTAACTGAAAGATTGTTGATGGGACGTAAAGAATCAAATCAAACAAACAAAAATCTTGTCATAGCTCATTTTATGTATTTACTGGGTCAGGATACCACAATATACATATATATATATATATATATATATATATATATATATATATATATATATATATATATATATATATATATATATATATATATACTTGTCTTGACGAACTTTACCTCCCTTTATTTTTCAAGCTGACATACACAATGTATATCGTATATCTATTTTTTCATGTTGTAGAGCTGATGCATTTATAAAGTATATTTTTCTACACCTAAATTGACTGTTTATCTATATGAAAAAAAAAATAAATTTCACTCGAAATGAGAATAAAAGGCGTCATCTCAGTTAACTCATATATATTTGAAAAATCATAGTTATAAATAATATACTAGGTTAATTTTTTTAATGTAGCCACCGCGGTATAGTGAATAGTGAACCACAAAAAGCATAAACCCACCAGCCAGTACTGGTACAGCCAAGGAACATGGCCACAAAAACATATAGTGAATAGTTTTCCTTGTCTGTCGGATCATACTTTAAGCCAAGGCCGTGTGTTCCAAGAGGCTTTAAACCCAGAAAGAATGCCAGTTGAGCCTGGCAGTCGGGTGTTCCTGGGATATTAAATGAAAAACATAAACCAACCCAGACCAATGCTGGTTACACCCAAGGAGTAGCCAAAAAAACAGTATCATCCAGAGAGGTGGGTTCGACAGAGACTCCTGACATGGAAAATCATAAGATGTATAGGTTTCCATAGGAATAAGCAAATGGACCCCTACCCCCAGGAAAAAATGAACCGGCCCATATAATTTTTTTAGCTTCATTTAAAATAGACAAATTGGACCCCGCCCCACCCCCATCCATTGTAAAAAAAGTTAGACATAATTAATAAAAGAAATAACAACACCAAATGAACAGATTTGTACCTGGTGAGACTGTGTCTTTGGTGGTCTTAAATGCGACAAGTACAAAATGAGGGTGTCAATAGGGTTTATTGATTAGCAAATAATGACCATGAATTAATAGTGGAATGGGGCGTTTCAACGGTTAGCGAATTTGATGGAAAAAAATATTCCATGTCGTTCTACAGTAACCTGTGTTAATGATCTATCCACAGTTGTCCGATTGCCCTTCAAGGTCCATCAATTAATATGAAGTATGGAAACTTTATAGACGATACATGTACCATTGAGCACACAGCGAAAACTGGTCAGACTTGGTTGATACAGATCCAGGCTGATCTACTGGGTGAAAGTTTCTCTGATTCATAGATCACTTAACCCTGAAGCCATTGATTGATGTGTCAGTTCGTGGCTTAGTTGGCCATTAGTGCTGAAAAAAATAAGTCGAACTACCGTTCAAGCACGTTCATGTAACAGTAACATACTTTTAATAATTTGGCAAAGCAATTAACCCTTTGTATACGAGAAACCCCTAAATGGATACTTTTATAAACAGTGAAGACCCAGAAGAAATGCCACATTATGTGGCATTTCATCAAGGTCTATACTGTTTGTTAAGTAAAAAAGATCTTCAGACAAAAAAAACAAAAACTACTTTTAAAAACTATAACCTCACACCCCAAGGTATGTACAGTGGCCTATCCAAAGTGAATTGCATCAAACCAGAAGGAAAGATCCATTTGTATACACAGTAAACTGTTGGAGGTAAGAAGTGGCCGGCTAGTTATTTATTGGTGACCATGGAGCAAATATATCTGCTAAAGTTATCTGCTGCATATAAGCATACATGCAGATCGTGTGGACCCAGATTAGACTGTCATTTGCATCAAGTAGTCTTAAAAATAGTTTTTATCGCCCAAATGGCATGTCTTCTAAGATATTTTACAGATTTTGTCAAATTTTTGCTGATTACTGATTTTGGGGTCATCTTTCACTGTTAAGCGATTTTGGTCCTAAATTTTACTGATTGCTGATTTTTGGGCCAAAACTGTATTGATTAGCGATCTGTGGGCCTAAATTTTACTGCTTAGCGATTTTAGAGGTACCCGATTAAGACCCTCCAAAACCCCTTGTGCTGGCTTATTAGGCTTCAGAAACAGGTCAATTCTCGATTATTCGAGGCATGGGTGGATCCGTTGGGGGGGATATTGGGTAGGGGAGATGGGTCTGAACCCCCTGGAAGATCAGACAGTTATAGGGCTCCTTAGCGATACTGGTCACCCCTGGATATCATAAAACTTCCAAGCCAGCATTGTTGATGTTCGTCCATCATTAATCCATCTAAATGGCGTTTTGCTGGCAATTTAAATGGCGCTTCGCTGGCGAGCCAATGATGACACACTTTTATGGTATTTGGATCATCTCTCTCCTCATCAACTATAAAAACAAAGTTGTCAGAGTTGGACCCCTCTGAAAAAAAGCTTGATCTGCGCATGCGGGATTTTTTCTTCAAATAGTCAATAGTTTGAATTAAAGTCATAACAGTTTGAATTAAAGTCAAACCTGTTTATAGTATATGACCATCTTCATCTTAGGGATTAACCATCTACAATATTTAGTTTGTCTAGATGCCAAAATTCTGAGCTTTCATCGACGTCTGTTCGGTGAGAAGGCTCTATCGAGATTCCACATGTGCACAGACTCATTTCAGCCTTCTTCACTCGCTATTGTGCTAAGTTCGAAATTTCATGATATCAGATCCTGGTGTTGGGATGTAAATAAATGCTAAGAAGAAGTTCCCTTTTTTACATGTAGAAAGGTTTAGTTTCATTGTTTTAAGACAGATCATATGGCATACAAGCCGTCTTCTAAATATGTTGTGGGTACCTCTTCCATGCGCGCATCCAGTAAGGGGGTGTCAAACGGCTCCAACTCTGTCAACTTTTTTCAGTTGGTGAGGGGAGAGAGAGAATCCAAATACCTTTTTTCAGTGGGCCATCATCGACCCGCCAGCAAAACGCCATTTAAATGGCGTTATGTCCTTTCGCTGGCGGTTTGATCATGGTTGCTGGAATAGTCTCCTTTCATCATTCATATATGTAATTGTGTCCGCCTTTATATGGAGATAATCCACAAGCTTTAGCGAGTGAATTATCTTACATATATTGTACTATTAAAAGTTGGTATAATGGGCTCATTTCTAATCTTTTCTTAAAATTTTAACTTGTATTTCCACTAGGTTGCTTCCCTTTAAACTTAAGACATTTTCATTTTTGTAATGTTTTCGTTGATATTCATTTTTGTTACGGTTTATTTCATGAGCAAAAAGTAAGAAAGAGGGCAAAGATCAGGAATCGATACAATTTTTGGATAAATCATTCAGTCAAAATGACTCCTGGCACCGTTTTCCGAAATAAATCGATGAGTTCCGAAAAAGGGATATACTATAAATTATAAAGTGCGCCCTCTGGCGTCAAAATATATAGCATAGAAAGAAGCGCGGTATTACCGACAATATTCAATGCTTCAAATGCTTGTTTCATGCCACTTTATAATGTTGTTGATGCTATTGATAGTTTACTTTGTACTATTTTTTAATTCTTAAGCAACATCCATTGACCAAAGCTGTTATAATAAGGCAATTTACATGATACACTGACATAATTTGAGAAATAAAATTGCAATCTTAAAAAAACTAAATTGGACACAAAGAATTTCGTCGGATAATCCCTTCCATATTTTTTGTTCATAGTACTACGCACAATGCGCCTTAATTACGTACACCCGAGGCTTGATTCAATTCTCGAATGGTGCCAGACTTTCCCGATTGAATGTTATGTGTCAGATTCTGTAAATTTACACAACTATTATGATCTATTGTAGGCAAAGGATCCATGCAACAGAAGGATACATCCATCATTTTCGACAGTGTCACACACAGAACTGTTTGGAGGATCAGAAACGTGAAGATGACACTTGGCTATCAGAATGGTCACGGCAGATAGAGAAAAATGTTCATAAAGTCCGAAGGAAAGTTTTACAAAAGTGATACTTCAGATTGTGTCTGTGAACATAAAAATATATACCTCAATTTCCTCCGACATGTATTATGTACAATATGATGAATGGAACCAAACATCACACAATCAAACAAACAAATATGTATTTATGATATTTAACCCGTTTACGCCTAACATCCTTTGTATTGGGTATAGGCAAACAGTGAAAACCTAGATCAGGCACCGCTTTATACGGTGTCTGATCAGAATCTTCACTATATGCTTACATAATGTTCTGTTATTTTTTTTAAAAAAAGTACCACCAACAACCCTTCAAATTGGAAATGTGCTAATCTTACTGATAAGTTGGTAAGTCCATTCAGCTAAAATGGGTTGACATGAAATTAAATAATAGTAGTTGCTCATGGCTCGTATTAAACTTATTTTTGTTGGTATCCTGTGCCTGGATGTAATATGTTGAACCAAGGAATTTGTCACCTGGCATTATACATTGTATATTAAGTTTGGAAGCCTCCTAGCGAACTAAACACATTTTGAATTTTGACAACAGCAGAATATAAAGCGAAAATTTAAGTACCACTATTGACTTAGGTTATTGTCCGTTCTAAGGCGGTGGTTCTGTTATTGTTGATTCATTGTATATTGTGGCTCCCATTGCTTTTGGGGTTTGTGTGTTTGGTCGTTGTTTTGACATGCATTGCATGCGCGGATCCAGGAATTTTCTTCAGGATGTCCAGATCAAACTGTAAAAAATGTTCTGACAACATAGTTATTATTTTCGTTTTTTCATACCTCAACTTTAGTTTTCAAAGGGATGTGGGTCTAACATTTTCCAAGGAGGGGGGCGTGTCTTACTTTTTCCAGGAGGGGTACAAGTGCGTTTGCGTCTAAAAACCTATACAACGTGTGTTTCACCAGAGGGGCGGCTCTGGATCAGTGCATGCATTGCGCAGTGTCCTTTCTAGTTTTTAAAAAAAATCACGCTAAGGAAGAGAGAGCTGGTTGCTTTATTTTAATGGCTTCTTCATGTTATGTGGCTGTGTCACAGTGCACGTTTTCTGTTGCTCGTCCTCATGCTGGCATGGGTCGGTATGTAGTGTATGATTGTTACATTTACCTGGTCAAACTCATTATTAACATAATTACTGTTATAATGAATTTTTAAATTTTAAATTTATGCACATAGAATAGAGTGAGCTGAGCTATGTCTAATCTGTGTGGAAGTTGTCGCCTACGACAATACCTTTTTGTAAGGATATAGTCACGACTAACAGGGTTGGTTGCATATTCTTTAAGATTCAAAAAGTGTGACTTGTATGGATCATGAACGTACAGGAATGTATATTAAGTAAACCACATCTTGAAATGTCCCATCCATACCATTTCAATCATAGGTGTTGCCCAGGGGCCAATTAAGGTTATCATGCACCCCAGGACAATTTCGCATGGGTGCTCAATTGTTCATTAGGAGAGCCAAAATGCGAAACAACGTATTCCTCAAAATAAATCTGTTTGGGCTATGTGAAAAAGCATGGTTTCCATGGCAACCAAAATCGAATTCTAGAATAAAGATGTGTCTACAAATTCAAGAATAGGGTGTACCTTGAGAAACAATAATATATCAGCTGCTACTTATCATAGACTACTGAATTTTATACCAAATCTGATCTTTTATTTTGTGGGCAACTATACAAGTTATTATATTTGCACAATTTATGTATTCAATGATATAACTAAAAACGTTGAAAAACAAAGGAAAGAAGGGATAAAAATTATCTCCATATTATCATTGTTGCATGTTGTTATATCATCATTCAAGTCCATTCACCCAAGGGTCCTATTTGAACTTTATTACATTTGTGTATTCATGAAATTACATGAAAAGTTAAAGCAAAACAAGACAAAATGATGTATAAACTATAAATCGGGGGAGGGGGTCTTTGCACCCTCACTTACTTTGCTTTGTAAATAAACATATCTAAATCAAGAACATTAACTAGGCTACAATACTTTTTTATTGACTGTTCCAAGGCAGTGCTTCATTTGTGAATCCTTTTTTTGTTATTTCTGCTTCGTGTTTGTCTTTGTCATAATGTCTTGTCTGTTCCTTGTAGCCTTTCGGTCACCTTCTGGGAAATGGCTGATTTCTTGACTGGCTTGTGTGTGTTGTTTTCCTGTGTTTTTGTCACTTTCCCCTAATATGGTTTCCTGTGTCAGGTGAGGTACTTGATTGTATCGATTCCCAATTTTTGCCTTATTTCTTACTTTGATTAGGTACACAGTTTTAAAGAGTGTTATAAATGACAGCTGAGATATAAGTAGTTTTTAGGTACGTTTTTTATCTTTGTCCCCAATTTCTAATGTTTTATTAATACATGAATATGATAATTGGATGATTTGAATTTCTTATTATTTGATAAAACATGTCGATCATAGCATTTACTTGAAACCAAGTTTGGTACTCTTGGGTAATTAGCAACCTTATAAGAAAGTTGGTGGGCACATCCCTTTTTTCTACGATTTCCCTAATTACTCATTTTTTATATTTATGAATAGTAGAATTGGATTATTTGCATATCAGACCCTTAAATAAATGAACTAAAATTTGTTATAGCATTAATTTAGTGCCAAGTTTAGTACTGTAAGAATAATCAGCTGAAATGGTAATAATTTTATTGGTTCACCACATTATTTTCTGCAATTTTCTTTTCAATTCTAATGTTTTCATTATTATGCATGAATATTTGAATTAGATTAGTTCCTGATCATTGCCTTCTTCCATACTTCCAAATAACGGTACAAGTAAACTATCTAGGCTTTGAATACGAGGGTTGTCCAAGAAAGTCGTAGACTTTCTATGTTACAAGAAAACTATACAGTGTATTGCAATCGAATTTTACTTGCGAACTCTTCCATTATTTCTGCATTATCATGCAGACTTTGAAGGACAAATAACTGATAATGAAGTTCGTGCACTCATTTTACCAGCTATAGGTCTTGCCCACTGGCGCACGCCATTTGAACTACTAAGGACGTCGGAAAGTTTACATTTATATCTAGCATGGTTGTGTGCGCAATCATCTTCCAATAACAAATGTGGAATGCATCTTGCAGGTGTCTGTGCCATGTTCAGGTCTTATTTTAATATCATATGCACCGTAGGGTTTCCTCAACCTGTCCTTTCAGCTAGGTAGCACACATTTTGTCTTATTCTTTGCTGACCACTGATTCGACTTCCGTACCTTTGCCAGTATTTTTAAGTGGTGGTCTTCTCATACGTTCGTCTGCCGGTTTCCCTCGCGAAATCTCGAAAATAATTTGTATACTAAAGCCTGTGATACATTCAGGTGAGATTCGTCTTGTTTCACTTAGTTTAAGTATAGATTGGTGTCATTCAGGAGTCAAACAAAACTGTTCTACTGTCCACTGCTCCGCCCTTACGTCAGACGTCGCCATTCTTTCACCGCTCGAGCTCACCCCTACTTGTTTTGATCGTATGCCGTCAGTTTGTAAATTATGCAATTGCTTTGAAAATTAGTGACAATACGCGCAATTATATAACATTTCGTGCAATATAAATGATAAATGGGTATAATTTCGAGTTTCAATACAATCAATGATCAAAAATGAAATATACCATTTTAATCCTTTCACTTTTTGCGTGCGCCGGTGATGCGTACCTTACCGAGATAGAATGACCATAAAAATGATTCCTTTTAATTTTGGTTGTCATTAATACACTCAAAATGTTAGAAAATAGACATTTTAATATTCCTACTAAATATAAAAATGCTCACACGTCAACTTTTCTTGCTATTTGAAATGTCTACGACTTTCTAGGACAACCCTCGTAGATACAAAATTTTGAAGTATGTGATAAATAGCAGCTGTTGTATGCGTAGTTGTTTTGGCTAACCCCCCAATATTTTTTTCTAGGATTGCCTCTCAATTCTAATATATTTTTATTAATATGTATGGATATGATCATTATTTGCATATCGTATCATTAAGCAAACAGGTTAAATCCTAGCAATAATTTTGCACCAAATACGGTACTCTAGGCCATTGAGCAACTGAAATATGAGAAATTTTGTAAAGCCTACCCATACTTTTCCCCCCAATTTCTCATGTTTTCATTTATATTCTCGAATATTAAGAATACGACAATTTGCGTATCAGACCACTGTATATTTTTTACAATAAGCTGGCAATAATTTGGTCCCAAGTGTAATATTCTAGGACAATAAGCAACTGAGAAATGAAGTTTGTACATGCACTTCTTTCTATTTTTCCCTCATTTCAAATGTGTTTTTATTAATATTTACAGTAGACATGTTCTGTTTAGGATAAATAGCGGCTGATATATAGTTACTTTTCCAAAAGTCGTTTATAACAGTCACTTAAGATAAATACCAAAATAGTTATAACTTTCAATAACTGTAAGATCTGCTGATAACTTAAATTTAGTACAAAACATATTATGACCTCACTGTCAGAATATCTTTGCTTAATAGTAAAAAAGTAAGTAAGTATGATCAGGAAATACCACAATCACACATTGCAGACCAACCCACTACACCGTGAGGAATCGCCACAGATCATTTATAGTAACACTACATCTGTAAGACAATAATAGCAAAGCAACCAGCTTTCTATTCCTCTTCAAGATGATTGCAAAACTAGAATAGACACAAAGTAATGCATATCAAAACAAAGACAGACACAGAACTCCCAAAAACAATGGGAAGCAAATTAAACAATATATCTTCAACAACAGAACCACCGCCTTAGAATGGACAGCAGCCTAAGCCACCGGGGGGGGCTTAAATGCATTTTACTAGCTCTAAATCCTCGCCCTAGATTCGGTTGTTGTTTCAACACAAACTTGTTTAGTTTGCATGAAGACTTCATAACTAATGCAATGTATCATCACAGAGAAACAAAATCAAATCAACACATTATGATGATACATAGAAAAGAGCTCATGACTCACAGATAGTCAGAGCTAAAGATAACCTCAAGTTGGGCCTGACCAACCGTTGTGCAATTAAAGAGGAAACCATAGCTATCAACCGTGATTGAGTTCACAACCAGGCATGCAGACTGTCACATGATAGCCATGCTGTATCCCCCTTTTTTATAACGTTTAATAATCTTTTTAAATTGATCACTTGAATTAGGCTTTCCAACAATTGTTTTAAATAAATAAACTAAGTCCCCATAAAATACAAGGTCTTATATGCCTTGTTGCAGAAGAGACTTTAAGCAAATGTTGTATTTAATAATCAACTCTGAGTGTCGGAAATAAAATTTAGAAAAAAGCTTTATGGATTTTATGGTATCGATAACCTTGTTTTAGTAACTTAGAAGTCAAAAATTTGTTTCTATTGTTGAAGTCATCGACATGAGAACATACTCTTACAAAACGAATAAGTTGCGAAATGTATACACCATAGGAATGGGAGCGAGGAACATCTCCATGAGGAAACGGAAAATTAACTATTTCAAAATTAAAGTTGTCCCGTTTATTATATATATCGGTTGAAACTATGTCATTTGTAATGGATATATTTATTTCCAAAAAAGGGGCTTCAGTATCTGAAGGATTTGCCTTATTTAACTGAAATGCAGTGGGATATATCTGACTTACCATTTGTGCAAAATAAGGATTATCAATATTGAGCAAATCATTTAGATATCTTGAGGTAGAGTTAAATTCGTCAACAAAATCTGCTTAATTATTGTCAGAGACAACATGAAGCCTCCTCCATAACAAAATAACAAAAGATCTGCGACAAGAGGAGCACAATAAGTACCCATAGGAATACCTAAAATTGTACATACAATTTTGAGCCAAATCTTATAAATACATTGTCCAAAAGATAATAGAGAGCGTCACAAACTTTCTGACATGGCCACAATTTAAATCTTTTAGGTTGTTCAGAAGTGAAAAATGCGCGTTTCTCATTACAAGCTAACTAAAGTGAGCACTCCCTGTTAAAAGTTTGTTCAATTAACTAAGTTAGTTTTCTTTTATAAGATTATAAGATAATGTAGTATAGAAAGGTAGAAAAACATATGTAGACACACTAGATGCTAGAAAACCTTTAGATTTTAATTTGTTAAGAATCTTGCCTGAGTTTTTAACAGACCAAAATAGATTTTTACCATTTCTCTCAACAACAGTTTCACAATATTTTATAACATGTTTGTTAATCGCAGTAAGGCAAGAAGTCAATATTATCGACAACTCAGTAGTAGTTCATGAGCTAGAGTAAGCAATAAAACGTGACTTATAGGGTCTTTTACGAAGTTTTGGTAAGCAGTATAACGTAGGAAGCTTTCTTTGATCCTCATCAACAAATACACCTAACTAAGCATCCATATGACATCGATGTCTATCATTGAAAGACTTCTCGTCAAGCAAAAATAGTAAGTGAGTATGATCAGGCAATACCACAATCACAAACCGCAGACAACCCTGTGGCACCGCGAGGAAGAGCAGCTCAACCATCACGAGACACCAGGAAGACAATTTAAGCAAAGCAACCAGCTCTCTCTACCCCACCAAGATGATTGCAATACTAGAATAGACAGAGAGTACCGTACAACAAAACACAAAACAATTACAGACTCCCACAATGGGAGTAACAATAAACAAAAAGTCAACAACAACAGAACCACCGCCTTAGAACGAACATCAGCCTAAGCCATCGGGGGGCTTAAATGCATTTTACTGGTACCAAATATTCGCCCTAGATTCTGCTGTTTTTGGAGTACAAGAAATGTTCAGCTCGCATGGAGGCCATCTAACTAATGCAATGCATCATCATGGAGAAACACTCTAATCAAATTAACACACCATGATGAAACAAAAAAAGGGCTCATGACTCACAGATAGTCAGAGCTAAAGAAAACCTCAAGTTGAGCCACGGTGGGTCCAGCTACAGATAAGCATCATGCACCAACCCACCCATTAAAGCTTTACGTCAGAGCGGTCATAGAGTCTGAGGTCTGACCCACCGTCGTGCAATTAAAGAGTAAATTGTGCTCATAGGCAGTGCCAAGTTCTTGATTTAGGGTGTTAATGTAGTGCATTTTCTCATATGACCATAACGTGTTAGCAACCTTATCTGCAGATGCTAAAACAGCTTACTATGGAATCCCTGAACCCCTTTCTTCAAATTTCTAAATCTGAATGTAGGTTTAGGTGGAAGAAGATCTTAATTATTGCAATAAAATGAAATTCTACAATCAATGATTTTAAAAATGTTTATTTTCCAAGTCTTTAAGGCATTATATTCAACATGCTCTCGCCTGCACCATCGATTACAACACTCTTGTAATGAAACAGCAATTTCTTCACCGCAGTTTATTATGACAGCTATTTCTTTAAGCAGTTTATTAGGACAATACCCCAAGTGTAAATGTCTGGTATTAATTTGACTTTTATCACTATGGTAACAAAAATGGCCGTTTGGAACAAATTTGAGACATTTGACAGAGAAATTAACATAGAGCCAAAGCAAATACCAAAATATATTTAAACAGTTGATTCGCATCATCACGACACACAACATATTAAAAGTTGTTTTTTTTTTTTTTGTATTTAGCTGTGCTGATATCTAATTCTTAAAAATCGGTCTCCCAACGCCTAAAAGTTGGTCCAAAAGCCTATTATGGCGGCGATTTTTGTTACTATGGTAACTGTAAAGTTGAATAATGCCAGACTTTTACACATGGGTTATTCTTCTAAACAACAAATCAGAAAACATTGGTGAAAAGCAACTTTCAGTTTTTTTTTTTGCATTTATGTACACTGGTTGTCTTTGGTGTATAGGTTTCAAAAGGCGTTTTGGGCTACTGATATGACTTTGATTCAAAGGTTACGTTCAGAATAAAATCTGTCTTTGTGGCGTTTAATGTCAACATCTGTTAATATTTGGGACACGGAGTGTCGATTGTTTGTAGCCATGGTGACAGCATAAGGTAATGCCTTGGAGATAAAAATTATTGTCAATAAATCCAGCCTAAGCGGAATTAAATGTAAGTGTGGATATTTGCGATGGACACATCCCTGTCTACACCATTACTACTTTGGATGATTTCCAAACGTTATTATCATATTTAAAAAAATGCTGAGCCTTGCAACCACATACTCATATTTAGCAGAAAACGTGCCATTAACGTCAGAAAATGTGGTGGTTTAAATAACCAGTTATAGCCAGATGCAAATGGCACTGTACGTAAAAAGCTGCTGAGGTGTCTAAAACTTCTTTCAATCTCTGCTAAGATTACAGACATGTTTCAAAACAAGATCTGTCTGCTGTCTGGATCTTTCAATCAAACGAACAGGACTTCCAACTATGTTTATCATTTTAATTTTATTGAAACTATTCATTCAGCCAGACTTCGGAGAGAAGCACACTATTTTGCCGTCCTCGCACACATTTTTCCCATTAGATGGTTGAGCAACATGCGCGGATCCAGATTTTTTTCAGAGAGGATCCAACTCTGACAACAGTTTTTTTTCCATTTTTTTCAGTTGATTAGGGGATGACAGAGGACTTATATAACACTGAAAGTGGACCATCATCGTCCCACCAGAGAAACGCCATTTAGATGGCGTTTCACTGGCTGGCCGATGATGACCTAACATTGAATCCATGCTTAGTAGCTTTGTGGTTTTTCAGAGGATCTGGACAGTATTGCTAAAAAGCATAATCATAGGGGGTCCGGAGCCCATGTCCCAAACCCCCTTTGGATCCGCGCGTGAGCAGCTTAGTTTCCAGCCACAAAGGTGAGCATTTAGTTAATACAACTGGACATTTAACTTATTTGTACGAATTGTCATTCCCATCCTTAGCAAAAAGAGACATAAATACAATAAAAACGTTACCGCGTTACCGCGCTACTGCAAACTTCCCAATATTGTATCATAACGTCAATTTTTTTTTATCTTACTGCGCTACTGCTATCTTTACTGACGTTATATATATATTAAATGCACAGGGAAAAGTCGTATCACTGTTCTTCTATTTTATATTGTATTGCTGGGGTGTCGGTCCGTTTTCATTTCAAACCATTTTTGCTCCAGCTACGATTACCCAGACGGCGGCACTGATTTCTAACCCTTAAAGCGCCAAGTAAAATGCATCTGAAAAATGACGTTGATGTATATTATTGCAAATAATTGACAATACCGACAAATTTAGGGGGACATCTTTAACTTAGGCTTCCTAGCAGGGGGTCATGTTTAAATTGTTCCAAAAAACATTTTTTCCTCGTTCCTTTCGCTCGCTCGGTTATTCTATTTAGGTGGGTTTATTGTAAAAACTTCTATCATGATAGTTTTGATAGATAAAAAATTGATTAATCAGGCTTTCAAGTGGGCCCTACTTTTCCTTACTTTTTGTTGACTTGTGCTCCTACTTTTCCCTACTTATTTCTTGAAAATGTCCTATCCCTTCTCTTTACTCTTAAGTATAATTTACGAGATAAAAATACAGGAATTTTTCCTCGCTCGCTTCGCTCGCTGGACTTTTATAAAATATACTCAACAAAAGAAGTTAAGGAAATCTCAGAAAACCATCCACCATAAGAACACTAAAGCAAAAAAATATTCAATTTTTATTTATTTGTTTAGATACATGTCATCGGTTGAGAAAAATGTTTACTTTAGTTTGCTAGCACCAATACTTTTGTTGTGGCACAGTGTCAAGTAACACAGGGGTCAAAGTCATTTTTCGCAAAAATGACTACAGAGTATTTCCTCATAAACACATGCAAAAACAAGTAAGTTTTCAAAACTTGAAATGTAATTCTTTTAAATGTCACATGAAATTAATTTGATAGCCTTAAACATCACATTTCGAAGATGAGAATGTCTTCGTCAGTAACAAGTGTGTCCCCAGTAAGCGACAAATTAGGACTAGCACCAGTTTCCCATACTCTGAATACTGGTGATTTGGTGCTGTGGGATCATAATCAATATCTCCTGCAACACTGCATCGAAAAGCTGGGGGTTTCTTGATGCCATTATTATGCGTTGGACCCTCTGTCAAGAGATGTCATAAACATGTTGAAATTGTAGACATGTCTTATAAGCGAACTGACCAGTCAATGCGCACAACATTGGTTTTTGCTGATTCTAGGGAGGTGTGTTCTGGCATGTCATCCTAGGCATGGTACTGTCACTGGTTTTCGCACAAAAAGGCAGGACAACAGACCTCAACACCTTATTTATGTACACGACTGATCAAGTGTCCCTCTATAACCGCCAGATCTGTCGTCCTATGTTTTAAATATCTCCCCAGGGAACTGGCGAACGTAAATGTATGAAAGCCTATGTCTGCTCCATAAATTGAATTTTTGCGAAAAATGGTGTGAAGACCAGTCAACTTTGACATAGATTTACTAAGCTGCTATCGGCGCTACAGACCCAGATAAAGTGTCATTATAAAGAAAAATGGTCCCATTATACTGTTGTGAAATTCAAAAGTCTTTAAATGTTTTAGATCTTTTGTCATAACCCCTCAAACACGATTTCCTTAACTTTTTTGTTGAGTATATTATAAACTATCTGGAAGCAATTTTGAGATTTTAACAAAGAACCTATCTTTTTTTTGCTAAAATTATTATCACAGCTTTTATCTTGATAAAATTTCTTATTTAATGTTATTCTAACAACTTATTGTAATGATTTTGTACTTGGAACAGCCATACTTTAAACCCTACTTTTTAGAAAGTGTAAAATGGGGGTGAGGTTGGGGGGGGGGTCAGGTCATATTCCTTGTGGTATCCAAGGTGGGGGTCATTGTATTTACATTTTGTTAAAATGGGGGATGGATCGGAATTTCAGCCGGCCCCCCGACACTTAAATAATGACCGGTCCCTTAGATGGATCAAATATTGGACGGGTTTACGCAGTAGCACGTGAAAGGTCACTCAGCCTCGGACTGTAACAGTTATAAGTTCTTTACCAAATATCTACTGTTCATACTATCGACGTATAACTGAAAACTTTTATGATTTTATGCCACATATCTGTATTGTAAAACGGACAGGGATTGGAACAAATGGTGGGTGTAACCTTAGCACAATGTTGTAAGGTGTTTCGTTCTTGGTCAATAATAAAATTACGGGAAAGAAAAAAACATTAATTAGACGGGTATATATTTGCTGCAATTTTTGATACAACATATCACTGCTTTTGTTGATTAAGTTTACTGGACGACCTTGCATTTAGGTATTTTTTTTAAATGAAATCAGTTTTCCTCTCATGGGAATTTTTCCTTACATTTTCAGGGGACACAATTGAGAATACAAGGCGGTCACCAGGCTGCCTTATTCTCAATTATTGATTAAACTAGGTCCAATTTGTAATTATATGGCAGCCTCCTTTTGATTTAAGAGGACCACATCTTACTTTAAAGCTACAATAGAGGTCTATGGGAAAACATTTACAGGCCTTGGGCCCTAAAGAAGAATATCAGGTCTGTTTTGTTGGATACCTTGACTGCTATGTATTTGATCTGAATTGAGGGTGAGGTTGGCGCCGTTAAACCGGTTTAAGCCCTCCAGTAAAATATTATACTGACCGTTCCAAGGCGGTACTTCTTTTGTGGATCTTTTTTATGTTTTTGTTCTGTCTTGTGTTTGCTATGTCCTTGTGCGCGTCTGTTTATATATGCTTTGTGGTCACCTGCTGGGAAAGGGCTGACCTCTTGGCTCTCGTTTGTGGTGTCTAACTGTGAGTTTGTTACTTTCTCATTGGTATCCTGGGTCAGGTGTGGTACTTGATTGTATCGATTCCTGATCTTTGCACCATTACTTACTCTGTAATATGTTTTTGATGCATTGTTTTAATTTATAATTCGTTTAATGATTTCAGCTTTTAAAAGGTCCATCCTGCTAAGACAAAACCCTTAAGACTGCAGAAAAAGAACCTTATTAGTAGGTAGGGGGGGTGATGGTTGGCTCAGTTTTGCACTACATATTGGGCATGTGAGTTGCACTTCTGCGCTATGAGGCTATACTGTATTAAAGCATCATTTCATTTATCTAAAAAATCATTGGCTCCCATATAAGAGCATTTGTTTTTATTGTTAAGCGGACGTATGATTTTAGTATTTGTTTTTGTGGTAAAAAGGCCCTTTCGCAAGTTTCCATAAACCTCAGTAGTGGTCACTTTATTGTGTTAAATGCATCTGAATTGAAATGTATTACAACTTGTTAACCCACATTTGCATGCCCATTTATTGCCATGTGCCTTTGTTGAGATATCACAGAAGACTGTCATATGACCCAATATAAGCGTGACCTTTGACATATTGACCTTTCAACTGAGCATCAGTGAACAACAACTTGGAAACCTTTCTGGTGTTGCACTGTCCACTTTGTTTAGTAATCCATTTGTGTCATTTTGGGTAATTTGCTGTCCAAATTAACCCTTGACCTTATTGATGACCTTGACCTTAGTAAGAGGAGCCAATTCAGATGGATATATGTATGCGTATTAGCCCGTTTTAATATTTACTATACAATCTGGCAATATAAAATACACTTGGAAAATGGCATAATGAAACGGCAGCAACATACCAATTCAAAGGCATGCTTTTACAAGATGTATAGCCTGTCGTTTGTAAAAATGAGTATTTTTGGCTAGTAATTTTTAAATTTTGTCAGCAATTTGACGCATTACTCGAACCATTTTACCTCAATATAATTTAAGACAAATAAGTCATAAATTTTGGAAATTGTACATTTCTGACCAATAAAATTACAGAGTGATATTTACCTTTGACCTGTATGACCTTGATATTTCCCTTTCAATGACCTTGACCTTGCAGCATCCTGGTTGCTGTAGTTTTGTTTACCATCTAGGCCTTCAAAACAATGTAAGTGGTCAAAATATCATGTCTGTGATCATAGCCCTACTGCATGGAAATTCGCTCTTCACCACCTCTGGCTGTTACATAATATTAGCTTGTGTCACCTAAATAGGCAGAAATTGTTCCATTTTGCGCAACAAACCTGTATATTTGGTTAGAAGTTGATTCATTGTGTAAAGAAAAGAATCTATGTCCCACAGCTAGGAGCAGGTAAGTTTGGCCTTGTCAATGTGGGTGGGTGAGGTAACTCAATATTAGACTATTGATGGTAAATCACATGCATCTTCTTGGTATAGTATATTGTTAAGTGGTGTAGTAGACTTTTATGAGTGAAATTTAAGGCATTTTTGATATACAGATATAATAAAAGAGATATAAGACAATGAATATGTTATTTTGCTTCATTATTTTGCTGTAATATGATTTTAACAGTAATATGTGTAGGGGGTAGAGTTGTTGAATAACTTTGGGGTAAATAATGCAAACAAACAATATAAATGTGCTTTAAAATGTGTATTGGTTCCCATTGGTACCTAGGTCAGGTGAGGTGCTTGATTGTATCGATCCCTAGTCTTTGCCCTCTTTCTTACTTTGTAAACAAAATATTACGTCACTGTCAGTCTTGGTTGGCACTACAGTACCCGAGGCGAGTTTTATAAGGCTAGGGAAAGAAGCCGCTATCTGGCAAAAAACAAACAACACTAACAGCCTACCCGTTTCATTGAGGTAGGAAAATAGCCGCGAGCTTAGCGAAGGTAGATCCTCGAAATGGTGCTATCTTCCCTACCTAATCACACCGATTTTAACGTGCTAGCTTTCCTACCGTTAAGTTGTCTATTATTTGACTTTTTGGTTACTGTAAAGGCGGCACCTCATGAATACGAAATTAGGACTGGTCAACTGGTAGACATAGGTAAACGCTGAAAATGAGGCGTGTTTTTTTTTAAAAAAATAACTGTATCATCTTGCACCATTGCCTCATTATAGACGCAAACAAATTATTAAGTCCTTAAAACGCCAGCAAAATAACTGCATCTGAAAATGTCTATTAAACATAAGCATAGAGGCAAACATTGTGGACCCAGATAAGACTGCTCCTACAGGAGCAGTCTGAAATGGGTCCACACCGTTTGTCTATGAGGCTTCAAATATTTTAGTGGACGACATAAACATACATTTTGTGGTTATCTGGTTTAAGGGTTAAATGACAGATTGAACAAGACTTACCTTGGTAAGGTGAAGATTAATCCTAATTTTTCATCGACTGCAATTTCCCCCAAGGGCTTACACAGAGATGACCCAGCATCTAGCATTGTCCCAGTTTATCATTATTTAGATATTTAGAGCAGAGCAAACTGCGGAAAATTTACGAAGCAGTTTGCGATCAAAGAAGAATTATGAAGAATTTAAATATGGGTAGGTTGCGGGAGGGTGTGCAAGCCCTTGGGGGAAATTGCAGTCGATGAAATTTGGATTAAACTTCACCTTACCAAGGTAAGTCTTGTTCAATCTGTCAATTTCATCTCCTGCATATTTCCCCCTAAGGGCCTCACAGAGATTTTAGAGACAATTCTTCATAATTTTCTTAGCAAAATATATATAGCACGCATATTAATATGATACAGGAGCAAAAGCAAATTGGCATAAAGTCTTTGTACTTGCAATGAGATTTAACACTAAAATGTGATGCAATAATATCATCAACAAACTTGTGTATACTATTGATTGCCCCTCCCCTTTTTGAAGCAACTATCAATAAGTTTTAATGAAGGTTAATTTTTTCTTAATCCTTGACAATACTTAAATTCATGTTGTTAAACTTCTCAGAAAGCAGACTGCTAAACAGTGTCAACTTTTATCTCACAGTGCCTTCTTTTCACCCAAGATAGTTCAAAATAGCTTTTGGAAATACATTAGCCAGGCCAAACAAATTGTGTCCAGTCCATCTTTGAGAATATACTGGCTGTATGATTGTGTAATCTGAATCCACATCCAGCCTGCAGAATTTGAAATGTCCAAACAACAACAAATAATACCACGCACATGGCTGAACTTCCTGAAGTCATTGAGAGAAAGAGAGAGCTGTAGCAATTGTTTTTGAAAATTGATTCATTTCATCACAACTTCGCTTGAATAAACATGAATCTTGGTCAAAAGGGGTTTCAAAGTGTTAGATGATGCATTTACACTTAACACTAGCTCTGACAGAAAGAGACCTGAATAAAGGTCAAACATTGGCAGGAAATAAGGTGTGACTGAAATGTAGGGTAACACAACAGACTATGAGGTCATACATGTACTGCCAAAACACTTTGTAAACATTGTGAAATTTCAAAGATAATTCAATCAGGCAAATATATAGGAGGACACTGTTCTACAAATTGAAATGCAATTCATACCCAAATCTAGGACAAAATTCAGATCATATTCGTCTGACAATGTACACATCTCTGTTCATGTAAGCTTGAAGGTCATCCTCTGACTCAAAGTATGAATCCGAAATTGGATGCTCCTGAGTATGTCTTTGGTTTGACATAGAAGTGGTTGGCGGCGACATATAGTTCGCCATTCGCCATAAAAGTGGAATGGTTGGGGTGACTCAATGTTTCCTACGATAAAAGTGGTTAGCTAGGGTGATGATGAGCGAGTTCTTTTGGGAAATGTTTCCTTTTGAGTGAGCTCAGCCTCTGCAAGCGTTTGACACTATATTGCAAACATTATGGATCCAGATCAGACTGCCCTTGGAAGCAGTCTAATTAAGGTTTGTATTGTTTCATTCCATGAAAAGATCTGGTCTGAAGTGTGCTTGAATGTATGCAGGCGTAGAGGGTGGACAACATTTTGGGGCGAAGTTAATAAATTCTCACTTAATTTTGAATCTACATTACCAAACTCATTTAAATATCTGTTGGTGGTTAAGCTAAATATCTGTTGTTGTTAAGCACAGTCAGTCCTCAGAAAGTATGCATCTCAGTCTGCATCGATTTAAAGACTTGTCATTACATATAAGATGCAATATTGTGGCTGTCTCAATTCATTCAAACATTATTTAACAACTCGTTTTTATACTCAATGAAAATGTAATAAAATTTTATTTGAGTAAAAACATCATTATAAGTGAAAGATCACAGCTTTCACCAAATAATCATTTGATGTAGAAACTACTGTTATGCGAACTGTTTTTTGTGGGTAAAACACCATATATATGCAAATAAGCCTGCCTCCTACGCATCACAGAAAAAGAACTCATTGTATTCGATACACCGATTAAAGCCATTCAGGCAGAGAGATGCACTTAAATGTGACTCCATATTGAGTGTATCAGGTTGAATACGTTCGCAGTGAAAATAGCTATTTGATACACAGATTGATGCCTTTCAGGCGGATAGATGCACTAAAATGTGACTATATTAAGTGTATCAGGTCGAATACGTTTGCAGCGAAAATAGCTATTTAATAAACCGATTAATGCCATTCAGGCGGAGAGATGCACTAAAATGTGACTCTATATTAGAGGTATCAGGATAAATATGTTTGCAGCGAAAATAGCTATTTAATACACCGATTAATGTCATTCAGGCGGAGAGATGCACTAAAATGTGACTCTATATTAAAGGTATCAGTTCGAATACATTTGCAGCTAAAATTGTTATTTCATACACCGATAAAAGCTTTTCCGACGGAGAGATGCCCTAAAATGTGACTATATTAAGTGTATCAGTTCGAATATGTTCGCAGCGAAAATCACTATTTGATACACCGATAAAAGCCTTGTGGCAGAGAGATGCACTAACATGTGACTCTATATTAAGTGTATCAGTTCAAATACGTTTCCAGCGAAAATAGCTATTTGATACACAGATAGATGCCTTGTGGCAGAGAGATGCACTAAAATGTGACTCTATATTAAGTGTATCAGTTCAAATACGTTTTCAGCCAAAATAGCTATTTGATACACAGATAAAAGCCTTGTGGCAGAGAGATGCACTAAAATGTGACTCTATATTAAGTGTATCAGTTCGAAATACGTTTTCAGCGAAAATAGCTATTCGATACACCGATAAAAGCCTTGTGGCAGAGAGATGCACTAAAATGTGACTTTATATTAAGTGTATCAGGCCGCTTACGTTTGCAGCCAAAATAGCTATTTGATACCCAGATTGATGCCTTACAGGCGGAGAGATGCACTAAAAAGTGACTATATTAAGTGTATCAGTTCGAATATATTTGCAGCGAAAATAGCTATTTGATACAGATTGATGCCTTTCAGGTGGAGAGATGTAATAAAATGTTACTCTATATTAAGTGTATCAGTTCCAATACGTTTGCAGCGAAAATAGCTATTCCATACACCGATTGATTAAAACCTTTCAGGCTGAGAGATGCACTAAAATGTGACTCTATATTAAATGTATCAGTTCGAATCCATTTGCAGCAAAAGCTATTAGGTACACCGATAAGCCTTTCAGGCAGAGAGATGCACTAAAATGTGACTCTATATAAAGTGTATCAGTTCTAATATGTTTGCAGCGAAAATAGCTATTGGATACACCGATAAAAGCCTTTCAGGCGGAGAGATGCACTAAAATGTGACTCTATATTAAGTTTATCTTTTCGAATTCGTTTGCAGAGAAAATAGCTGTTAGATACACAGAATTAAGCCTTTCAGGGGGAGAGATGCACTAAAAAGTGACTCTATATTAAGTGTATAAGGTCCAATACGTTTGCAGCGAAAATAGCTCGGGCCAATCCCTACGTCGCAAATATTGCCCTTTTATGGTAAACAACAATGATGGCGACAAATGATAAATTACGTTGTACAAAAGGTATTAAGAATTCTCCTTCCTTGAAGCATTTTATTCAATTTTGATAGGAGGACATGCCAAACAGACAATTATTTGACTTGTTTGCTAGTCTAGCTACTAGGATATGGTTTCAAAAAATTACTACTGAAATTTTGTTGATGAAATATAATAATTAATAATATCATTAACCTTGATGATTCAAAATACTGAACTGCATATTGATGGATTTAAGTTATTCCCTTTAAGTCCTATATTGAAAGAGCTATGTATCATAATAAGAAACTTAGGATAACACCTTTTGAAAAATCCATGTCCACTTCATAACTTGTGCTGGTTTAGGTAGGCATTCCTATTTAATTTATTCCAATGCACAGGACGTATACTATTTCTTTCGGAATTGATAACTCATGACTGAGATTTTGTGCCCGGAAGTCTTGGTAACTTAAGAGTTTTCCTATTTGTCTTTTTCCGTGGATAATTTATCGATCATTTGATATGAACCTGATAATTGTCAATTCCATGTAAAATGAACTGTTACTGGTTAAGGTATTCCCAATATGACCCGTTTCACGGAAACCTATCCTATGATAGGAAATTTTTATGTGGGAAACCAAATCCATGTCTTCTGAGCTATTTCTGTATTTTAAAGTATTCCCTATTTGAGCCGTTTCACGGAAACCTATCACGTAATAGGAAATTTATATATGGGAAACCTGTTATAAACAACTAGCTGTCATTTCCATGACCACTTAGGTGGTAACATATCATTTGATAGGAAATATTAATATGGGAAACTTGAACAAATTTGATTCAATGTCCACAGAACTGTTTATATGGGAAATCTATAAACAACCGTCAATACACCTGAATGACTGTGTAAATTTATCTTGCACATATGTCTTGAAAATGTTGTGTTATAAAGCAAAAATCATAGTAAAAGGCCATCAGATTAACCAAAATGTTATCATGCTTATATCCCACATAAAAAACTGTGGACAAAATACAAAGACTTCTGCAAAGTCCATGCAAATCAACATCAAAGTATAATCAGTTCCATAAAAGTAATCACAATGTCTTAAAAGTTGGATCAGCCAGGATTCGAACCCATGCCTTACGTATCATGGGCTATGTTGACTAACCACATGACTATATACGGTGGAAGTGCTATAAAGAGTTACATTCAATATGAACAACACAATTTACACATGCAAGATGTATGGTTTATCTCTACTGTTTCATTGAATTTCTATGAAAATGTTTCTACCTTGGTTATGATGCTAATTAAGATGTTTACAGGTAAGTAGGATTAGAAGAAGATAGATAGAATAACTTATCATTGAAGTCCAGGCTAGTCCTACTCAATCCAGTCCGATCCTATTTGATACATGTACTTGTACCTCAACACCATTAAACAGTAATATATACTTATGTTAGAAAATATAAAATAAATAAAATCCATTAAATATTAATCCATATTATTCTGTAAACACACAAATTAAGAAAAAGTGCAGTTTCTACATAAAATTAAATCAAACAATTACTGCCCTAAAACAAATGACTAATCTGGTCGCTAGACACCTCGGTTATGATAAACTGGGACAATGCTAGATGCTGGGTCATCTCTGTGAGGCCCTTAGGGGGAAATATGCAGGAGATGAAATACTGATCAGTAAATGTGTGTTCAATGTCTATATACTGTTAGGATTTTCATGAAATGCATGCACCGTTTGCGCGGCCCAAACAACTTATTAATTCTTCACCATATAATAAATAGAACGTGATTTCCCTTGTTAAGCAGATGAAATAGCAGAATCAGGCCCAGATATGAATATAAAAGTTACCGCCTTTAAAGTAAGCGATATGTCAAATAATACTTCTAGCTTAGTCGCTAGCCTTATAACTGGCTGTAATGCACAAAGCCAGGTGTTCTTGTGACGCGGTTTAAGTGGTGTTGCAGGTTCCAGCTCTGATATTGGATAATTCCTTTGCAATGGAATAAGGTAAACAGACCGCTAGAGTAAAATTGTCAGAATTGCTAGCAACAATTACGGGAGATATTGCCAGTGATTAACGCGCGCGCCTTAAAATGTAACTTGTGAGCAGTTTAGATTGACGTTTTGCACGCGAGAACCAATATTGTTAGTGTTTCAAATTAGATGTTTTGCAAACAGAGTTTGATTTTTTTTAGTTTTTGAATGAACTGTGGGTACCTGTTATATTTTGCCTGTGGATTTGGTTATAAGGCGTACCTATAAAACATAAGGACCTCGACGCGACAAAACCTGTCTTCGGGGTTTTCGACAAAGTGAGACTCAAGCCAGTCTCCTCAGCTACAGAGACTAGTTAGCAAAATAGAAATGCGCTTGTATCAAGCTGAAATATGATGCTTTCCAAAAACGAATAACAAAGCCGCTGATTAGTCTGCGCCGATACGCTGACTGGTCTGCGCGTTTGTTCGCAAACCCCGAAGACGGATTTTCTCACGTCGAGGCCCAATTTAATCTATGAAATCAGTGTATAAGCCAATACACGAGAATTCAGTTCTTTTTGCATCAGCTGATAACGAAGGACCATGCGAGTCTGCGCCTATGCGCAGATTCGTTAGAGCCTTCGCTGCTTGCATACATGACGGATGGATGTGGGTGGAAATCTCAGACCAAAATATAGACCTTTAACTTCGCCATATTAAGTCAAACGCAATTAAACATCTATACCTCGAATTCTAGAACGAAGTACTCGCTCTTGTCGAATTAAATTTGAGACACATGGATTCAAATTATACGTCGTATTTCTGAATTGTTTTTCTTATGCCTTATCGTGATTTATATAAAGAACCGTTTTACGAAGAAAAATCGTTTGAAGTACTCACACTGTATATTAGGATATGCCATAAGGATAGTCTTTGTATCAGTCAAATTTCGAGAAACCAACTCATTTTATCTCGAACAACTGATAACTCGAAATTAACTTTGAGTTGACGAGAGTCTACCATAATTGACAACAAACGGTTGTAGTTAGACACATGTACTGCCGTACAAATATGGTTTTCAAAAGTGAGTCAGGGGTATCTCAAGATATTTAACACGACTTTAGCAGGTATTTCGAGCTAGTAGAATTCAAGTTATTGAGCGCGAGTCGTTTTTCGGGGCGGTTACGCCTTTTCATAATCATACTTTACGTAACGATGTGGGTACTTTTCGCATGAATATGATTGTCAATGTAACGTAACAAAATGCAATTGCGCCAGATCAATGTGAAAATATTACTATTCGCATAAGTTGGGCCTTGTAGCGAGGAAAAACCTGCCTTCGGGGTTTCCGAAAAAGTGAGATTCAAACCAGCCTGCTAAGCTACAGAGATTAGCTAGATATATGAAATTTCGCTCGTAGTAAGTCTAGATATTATATTTTCCAATAAACGAATAATAAAGGCGCTGATCAGACTGCGCGGATGCACAGGCTGGTCTGCGCTTTTGTTATTCGCAAACCCCCGAAGACAGGTTGTCTCGCGACGTGGCCCAGTTAATATCGAATGCTCAAACAAGACTGCGTTCAGCTATGACTTTGGCGTGCCTGTGCATCCATACACTGCACTGGATGTTCGCTGCCCGCACATACACAGTAGATTTAGACATCGAGCACCAATAGCCAGTCTGCTTCAAGTTTTTTAATATCTTTTTTCTAAAAACTAATAGAATATCATAAGTAAGTTTTAAAGATAGACGCTAGTAAAAAACGAAATAATCGCTTCCATTCTTACTGAATATCAATTAAAGGCGGTAAATAAATAAGGAGTTCGTGCGAATTTTAGTCATTCTAGTAAAAACTAAGCTCACATTTCCATCCTCACACCAGGATCACGTTTTCCAAGAAAAATGAATTTTTTGAACAATTACAAATTCAATTTTCAAAAAAAAGCCCACTCACTTATATCCATTATAGTTGTAACTAAGAATTGCTATCACTTTGTCAGTACTTTCAAAAATAATTGACACCAATTTTAAGGATTATTATCATCTTTTATTGCAGTTGTTAGTCTCCATTTTGCTGTTACAATCGCAGGATATGTGCAACCTTCCAATGGTTTCCCAGGGATCAAATTTAAGATTTTGAATCACTTGCTAAAAATAGCAAGTGGCTATTTTTCTCACTTGCTAGATGTGCTTTTTCACTGAAAATGAAATACTTTTTTGTTTCACTTGCATCGCAAATTAGAATATTTAAGAAATCCAAAAGCAGCCAGATCACTTGCTAAAAATAGCAAGTGGCTATTTTTCTCACTTGCTAAATGTGCTTTTTCACTGAAAATGAAATACTTTTTTGTTTCACTTGCATCGCAAATTAGAATATTTAAGAAATTCAAAAGCAGCCAGATATATACGATTACTGTATAAATTGATAGACAAAACCTATTTAGCATTTTCATCTTTTTGAACAGATACTCAGATTTCCTTGCAAACAGTGTGGATACAGATCAGCCAGCTTCTTCTGAAGCTGGCTGATCAGGATCTACACTGTTTGCCGTGGATCTTAACTGTTTGCCATGCAACTAATCATAGTGTTGTGTTGCATAATATAGTTGATATAAGAGTGGGTGGTTTCCACTTGCTAAAATAAGCAAGTGATGGCAATTTCTACTTGCTTTTTGGAGCAAACTACAAGCATTTAGCAATATAACAAGTGTTAAATTTGATCCCTGTTTCCTACAGTAAAACCTCAAAAAACTCTAACTCCTATTGGTTGAAATACTCGCTTATTCGAATTAAATATCGGACGAAATGGATTCAAAGAATAAGGCCTATCTATGAACTGTTTTAATAACTGTACACTGTATAGAAATATATGTTTTGGGTGCGTAAAAGATACGCCTCCCTGAGACGTGTCTTTTACACACACAAAACCTACGTTTGATAGGGGAAACCCCGATTGTAATCAGCGCAAGGGATTATTTACTATTATATATCTTTCTCGCTATAATTCGAATTAATGATACTTCGAAATAAACATATAGTCAAAATTAGCCTGATGTCGTATCTCTTTAAAATCGCTTTACCAAGGACCATACTCGAGTCTTCTCACTTTACTGCTAAAAACAGGCAACCCGATTTACCATTAAAAGCTCTTGACTTAAGAAACATTGTACAAGATGGGTGAAAAATCAACATTTTCACAATCCTGAATTTTCAAATCCCCGATCTTAAAACTTGCAATATGCCCACTAAATATTCACAATTTGAAACGTATACATGTATTGATACTTGTCTTACTACAGACTGAATATAAATCAGAAAACGTATAACAATCTGCTGAATTCAGCATTTTGAGGCTGCCTTTCTATGGAGTCTCAAAATCCTGAATTCAGGAATAATCATGAAAACTTTTACCCATGGTAAAGTAATATTGCTTTCAAAACGACTCGAAGCAGTCTTTATTTATTTGTTGTCTGACTTAACGTCAATGCGATACGTTTTATTTTCACATTGGCTAGTCTATTTAAAGGGTAACATTCATAAGATGACCAGTGAAACAGTTAGAACCCGATCTGTGACTAAGCAGTTGGACAGTTTGAGAGTACCTGGGATGTTTTTGTTGACAAAATTCAACAGCTATAAGCGCCAGCAGGAGGAAGTCCGCCGGAAGGTAGCCACTGAAAAGGAATTAAACACCTTGCACAAGAAAATTGTGAGTATCCATACGTGTCCATGACCTTTGTATATGTTTGTAATAACGTTTTATCATTTGGTTAATGATGTACAACCGCCTGATAATGTTAATAGAAATATTTAATATTTTTGTACATTTTCTTAGAATGAGGCATTATAAAGAAGGTATATTAACCACAATCATTATTAAGAACATTTATCGGCGTATTCTTGAATTAGTAAATGGAAACGCACCGGATGTTACTACATCGACCTGGTGGAGGCTAAATTCTGAACTGGAGTAGGCTTAACTTTATTTTATTTGTGATGACATCTGATTCCTATTCCGTCGATAAAACTGTTCTTTATAGCTCTGCCACGCAATCGTTGATTTATTTCTTGGTTTGGAAAGTCAATCAGACACACCTCTGGAGTTTGGAAATTTCAGGTGTTTGCGCTGGACGTCCGTCAAGCCTTATATGACATCCTTTAATTTTGTTTAAAGGGCTTCAGCCCGTCGCACATCTAGGTTACAAGGGCTAAAAATGATTTGCGAGATAAAATCTTAAAATATATCTTCTTGTCTTGACATTTGTATATTGCATCATCTAGTAGCCGTCTACCAAGTGTGTTCAAATTATGGCCCTTGAAAGAATAAAGGCCCTGCTCTGAGGGGTCACAAATGTCAAGTGCTTTACATAGGCTTAGCCTATATAGGGACATCATTTAAAAGTCTTAAGTAGGCTGATATTATTGACGCTTTTAACACTACATCCAGATATTTGGATTATAATTTAAATATAAATAATATATATGTTCTGGGCCCAAAGTGTTGTACACTCAGAGTGTATTTTCTAACTCGCTATTGATCATTATTGAGGTCTGTCGAAAACATCCTAAACGGGTTGAACCCCGATCAGGCCCGACTTTTCTAGGCCTAATCCGGGCCCAAACCGTTTGCTGCTTCGGTGGCACTTGCAGTAGGGCTCCTTGAAAAAATGGATCATAATAACAGAAAGGATATATATTTCAAGTAAAAGTGAAGTGCCACATATTGTGTATAGAACATATTATATACTGTATATCTACACACTGGATACGGCGTGAAAATTTGGATACATGTATTGTGTGACTACAAACCGACGTTGTGTCAGCCCACAGATAGGGTGCTATCCGGCGGCGTCGGGCCTGATCTGGGCGCAAGATGTGTGTATTGTTTTTTTAGCAGATAATCAAAGGCGCAACCAGCGAGTAGGGTAAACTAATCTTAAAACATCCACGCTGAGTAATGCCGCTATTGATATAAGTGCACGAGCTAAAAGTGCATTGAGGCGTTAAGAACACACCGCTATATATACTTGCCTTTAAAATGTACTCTTAGTTGTCGCAATGTAATCGCGCGTATAAACAGTTTTGATCCAGATCAGTCCCGACGAAGCTGGGCCTGATCTGGGTTCGAGGTGTTTGTCAATTTTTCGACATACAACATAGGCTTCAGAAACGAGTAAAGAAGATATACTATTAGAGCACACGACACTTTGAACCCAGAGCGGGGTCGATGGCGTCGGACCGGGTCCGATGGCGTCGAACCCGAGCTGGCTCAAAGAAGCTTCTATCTGAGCATCACCAGTGCGTAGAATAAATTGTTCATTATTCTGACCTATAAGTTAGATATACTTGACTAAAGTAATCTCTCTCCATTCGTTTTGTCTGAAATAGCATCCGGGTCCCAAAGTTATTTCTGAAAGAAGTTAAATTTGGCATAATGATGAATTCTTGATTTAGTTATAAGAATATTGTTATCCCCCCACATCTATATAACATGTATACCGGAAAATGAGGTATTTTACGGTAAGCTTTTTTTTCTTTCTTCTCGTATAACTTTACTTTATGTTTTGTTTATGTTACTATCAGCTATGTCTTCTCAATTATAATGCACATAGGTTTATTCCCTGGTGTTATATATTTTACAATTTTACTAAAGTTAAATAAAAATGGATGAAAATTTACTTATATTCTCGCAAAACTGCAGAGGAGGACTGTCCGTGACAGAAAAACGAAGAGATTTGTTCCATTATGTTAGGAACAAAAATATAATATAATATGTCTGCAAGATGTATATATAAATGCACAACTAGAACCTTTTATAAAATCTGAATGGGGATATGAAGTATTTTTTAGCTCCTTCACAAATAGTAGTCGGGGGTCATGACATTAATGAATAATAATTTTGAATATATGGAAGAGAGAGTCAAAACCGATAAAAACGGTAATTACATTATACAGCATGTTAATATACAAGGGAAACGAATTACATTAGTAAATTTATACGGTCCCAATCAAGATAACCCTAACTTCTATACCAACATTAAACAAAAAGTCTCCGAGTTTGAAAACGACCAGGTAATTATGTGTGGTGATTGGAACTTTGTTTTAGACCCAGACCTGGACTATAATAATTATTTACACATTAATAACCCAAAAGCAAGAAAAGTGATTTTAGATTATATTGAAAATAAAATAGTAGAAAATATACATGGCGCAGACTTAACCCAGTGATAAAACAAGCCAGGTTAGATTTTTACCTTATAAGTGAAAACATGTTTCAATTTGTAACTGACACCAAAATTATTCCAGATTATAGAACAGATCATTCGTGGATAACTTTAAAATTAAAATTGATTGATAGCGAAAGAGGGAGGGGGTACTGGAAGTTTAATAACACACTTTTAAAAGATAAGGATTATGTTTCGCTTATAAAAAAATACAATTGACGATGTAAAGAAAACATATGTAAGTAATGAAAACAATTTAAACCATGGAAACATTTCTAATGAAGAAATTCAATTTAATATAAATGGCCAGCTATTTTTAGAAACTTTATTAATGATGATAAGGGGCAATACAATTAAATGCAGCTCAGAAAAGAAGAAAAAAAGATTAAAAGAGGAAAAAACACTAGAAGAAGACATAAAACGCCTTGAAAATGAGCTATTTGAAAATGGTATAAATATAAATAATCAAACTGTTGCAAATTTGGTACAAAAACAAAACCAATTAATTAATGTGAGGAATGGGAAAATAGAAGGGGTAATGTTAAGATCGAAATGTAGATATATGGACCTAGGCGAAAAACCTACAAATTATTTTTTCAATCTGGAAAAATAGAAATTATACCAGCAAAGTCATAAATAAACTAATATATGATGACATTGAATATACAAAAACGAATGAAGTATTAAACTGCCAAAAGCAATTTTATGAAAAACTTTATGACAATGTAAATGAAGTAGACGAATATACACCAATTGAAAATATTATTGGGGAAAACGACACCAAGCTTTCAGAAGCTGAGGCACAAAAAATTGAAGGGGAAATGACATATGTTGAATTAACAAAGGCATTACAAAATATGAAAAATGAGAAAAGTCCAGGTCTGGATGGTTTTACAGTTGAATTTTTTAAATTCTTTTGGATTGATATTGGAGTGTTTGTTCTAAGATCTATAAACTATGGCTATAGAACAGGTTCTTTATCAGTAACCCAAAAACAAGGTATAATAACATGCTTGCCCAAACCAAATAAATGTAGGTATAATTTAAAAAACTGGAGACCAATTTCTCTGTTAAACGTAGTATACAAAATGGCTTAAGCTGTAATAGCAAATCGGCTTAAATCAACTTTAGATAAACTAATCCACGAAAATCAAAAAGGTTTTATCTCTGGAAGATTTATAGGAGAAAATATACGTTTAATTTATGATGTTTGATTTGAAACTAAAAACCGGAATCTGCAGGGCTTTATTTTATCAATTGACTTTGAAAAAGCATTTGATACTGTCTCATGGAATTTTATAGAAAAAAACACTAAAATATTATAATTTTGGAGACTCGATTATCAAATGGATAAGTATCTTCCAAAAAGGAGCAGAATCATGTATCATCCAGAATGGATTTATATCCGAGTTTTTCTATTTAAAACGGGGTTGCAGACAAGGTGACCCAATATCACCTTATATTTTTATCTTATGCGCTGAGATATTAGGAAACATGATAAGAAATAACAATGATATCCGTGGAATTATAATTGATAATAAGGAATATAAAATAAGTCAGTATGCAGACGATACTCAACTATTCTTAAACGGATCTGAAAACTCACTCAGAGAAGCACTAGATGTCTTACAAAAAATTTATGAAATGTCTGGACAAAAGATAAATGCTGAAAAAACAAAAGCAATCTGGATAGGTTCACTCAGTAACTCCCCAACAAGACTATGTCATAATTATACTTTAGATTGGACACAAGGCCCTTTTAAAATTTTGGGTGTTACATTTTCAACGGAAATATATAATATCTGGGACTTAAACTCTATAGATATAATCAAAAAAGTTGAAGGTGTTTGCAAGCAATGGTCAAAAAGAAAATTAACCCTCATTGGCAGAATAACAATCATAAAGTCACTAGCACTTGCAAAGTTCATTCATCTGTTACTTGCACTACCAAACCCCTCTAATGATTTTTTAAAAACCATAGAAAGGATATTTTATAAATTTTTGTGGAATGGAGGTCCAGACAGAATTAAACGAATTGTCATCGTTAAAAATCTAAAAGCAGGTGGGCTAAAAATGGTAAATATTTCAGAATTTATTAATGCGCTAAAAATTTCTTGGCTTCGTAGAGTTATTCAGAGCTCTGAAAATCAGGAATGGTATTCTCTATCGAAGGTAGCCTTCAGAAATTACTTAGCTGCGGACCAGGATACCCTATAGATTTAAGTAAAAACTTAAGTAACCCTTTCTGGAAGGATTGTCTAAATTCTTGGGCAAAATTCTGTAACGTATGCAAAGTGGAATCAATAAAAACAAATTCTTTGCTCACCACTTTGGTTCAATAATAATTTAATCAGAGGTCAAAATTCATACATTAACAATTGATTTAAAAAAGGAATTAAACAGATATCAGACTTGTTAGATATTAATGGAAACTTCTATCAGTTTGATGTTCTCAAAGAAATGTATGGTATAAATGGTACTTTTTTAGATTACCAATCATTAATTCATAAAATACCAAATTACTGGAAAAATATGATTATAAACAATAGACTGGTTTCTATCCAGACGAAATATAATGTTACATGCAATATATATGTGCAATATTTACTTAAAGAAAAAAGGGGTGTAGAACATTTTACGACCAACTAATACAAGTGGACCAAATTACTAGGCAGGAAAAATGGATAAATGAGATGGGATATATCAATGATCAAGAATGGAATAGGTACAATACAAATATAAACGATCTAAGCGAAGTAACTCCAAAGGATTTTCAATTTAAAATTAATAATAAAATCCTTGTTACAAAAACCTTCTTACATAAAATAAGAAAAGTCGAAGATAATCTATGTTCCTATTGTAATCGGGAACCAGAAACAATTTTACATTTATTTGACGAATGCGATAAAGTCAAAGAATTTTGGCAATCTCTAAATATATGGCTGATGCAAAATGTAAATATAAGTATTAATATGGATAAAAAGGGTATCTTATTTTCATACCAGGGGAAATGTATATTAAAGAATTACATAATGGTCGTCGCAAAACACTACATTTATAAAAATAAATTCTCGGCCAAACAATTAAACATAAATTCTTTTATTTCTATGCTTAAAGTCAAATTCCAATGTGAAAGGTATATTCCAAACATCAACAATAAAGTAGCTAAATTTTTGAAAAAATGGACTCCATTCTACAATCGTTTTAACAATAATCAAGACAATAATAATTATAATAATAATGATAATAATAATCATCAGAATAATGGGTAAGAGAAAAAATGTACATATTCAAATGCCTACGCTTATACTGCACACTAATAGAGGAGGCATTTTCCTTCTCCATTCGGGCGTATAGCTTTTGGAGCATCACAATTGAGTGCAAACACCGTTTTACGTTAGCAAAATAAGGCCAAAAGCCAAATTATTGATGCTGCTAAACTTAACAACGATACACCATCTATGTCCATAATAGACATTGTATCTATAACCAGCATAAAAGCGAGAATAGGATAGTTACACAATGATAAATGATTCACACCAAGCCAAATAAAATACTGAGATGTAGCTGATAGCTAATATCTACAAAATGAAATAGATTGCATAATAATCTCTCTCATTCTCTCTCTCTCTCTCTCTCTCTCTCTCTCTCTCTCTCATATATATTTAAAATAGCATATATATGTATTATGTATAGATTAGAAATGTATAAAGAAAGATATTGTGAAATAAAAGTTATAAAAAAATCATATATATGTTGGCAATATGGTAAGTCAAATATACCCTTCTGGGCCCGGAATTACAATGCCTCCTAAAAAGTTAAGGAAAACTTAAGTTAAGTATTGATATTTCAACATGCTATAATAAACGCTAAATAAATTACCTGGATCGATGTGGTATTTGTGGTCAAAGATATCATTGTGATCTTCAGAAAAATTAAAACTATTTTGATTTTAATCAGTTTTAAACGTTATTTTTCGCATCCTAAAAATCAATTCTTAACTAAAGTCTTCCTTAACTCTAAGGAGGCATTGTTATTCCGGGCCCAGAACTTCAACTTAATAAATCCAATACCTTTCAAAATCAAAATCGTCACGTTCATCGTAAATTTTGGTAGAAACAATATCATTAGAAAACAAAAATTCAGGATCAGATCGTCAATATCCCATTTTTAGATGATGATGTTCTTCGTTATACATCTTATGGTGTTTATATTACTCGACTCATCTGATTTGCTTAAGCATCTAGCCATGTAGCAGACTTCATCTCTCGCAATAAACTTTTAACTCAGAAACTTCTTAAGCAAGGCTATCAGTATCTTAAACTTGGTAATTTTTTTTCTAAATTTTATCGCGGATATAGTGCGTCCAGCTATTAGAGACTGGGCGTTTCAGAAAGAGCGCTGTCATACACTGTCAAATAAGACTAGTCTACAGTAAATCGGGTGTAATAGCCTATGTGCACTTTACTCATACAACCAACTAAAGCGCAGATGACAAGGGTGACCAACTTTATACGTTAGCATGCCGGGTAAAAGTTTATCTTTAGTATGCTGCTGGGGACCTGCTGCATTCATTTTCCGGGATGGATATGTTGTGGAATTTTGGGGGAGGGTAGGTTTGCACTCTCTTCAAAATCTGTCTGAATGGCAAAACTGGTTTGAATTTTAAGCCTGATACAATAATGATAAATCACCAATTAGAATTAAGGTGGACAAGGGTTAAGTATCTGGATCATGAGAATAGGGAATACAAACATGAGATTTGGCCTTAGCGCATATCCGAAAAAGACTCTTATAATCGCTCATTCTGGCGTGCCCAGAGAGACTAGATGTCTAAAAGTTGTTCGGAGTCTTCTTCAATTTGCATACTTTGTTTATGTGAGAAGCGAAAGCCCTGGCGTACATGCAGGCTCGTCGGAGCCTTCGCCACACGTCGATGTAATAACTGAGAACCATCATCTCATGTGCTGACCAATTTATAGTATTGATTTTTCATTGCGGACCATTATTTCATTTTCTTCTCCAGTATCATAATTTGAATAGTTAAAATTTCGAAACATTGTCAAAGCGCATATATCTAGACTAGTCTGTCTCATTGTTATCCAAAATTCGAGATGCCTTATTCTCAAAATGGGCAATAAACTACAACAGGTATATACAGGTATACAGCTGTAAAGCGTTTCACAGGTGAATAAATACACTCTGTCTTACCGATTTTTAAATGGAAATGTCGAAGGGTGTGTCTTTGCTAAGAACCGCCCAGTCTCTCTTAACTGGTCGGACTATACTATGATTTGATATTTAAATTACATGTCGAACTAAAATTTCACTTCGGCCAAGGACATTCAAAGCCAGAATTTGATGGCGAACTAGTGTGTAAATTAATAAATTGTTGACACTAATAATTTTTGGCTCAATTTTTTTATAAAACAGTGTCTCATTTTTAAAATAATGGTTATATCATTAATGGGGCCTGCTATCGTGTCTTTGGTCAGGCCACCCGGGGTTTCACTGTTGGCTTATTTTGCTCCTGTACTATTGAGTCCTTATCTTTGTTTTCTCTCCTTTTGATATCCTGATTTCTATGTCCATGGAGATGATGCATCGATAAGCTAGGGATCGTCCATGCAACCCAAACATCTATGTGTCTTGTTTCACATCAGAATTAAGGGTGAGGTTGGTACCGTTTAGGATGTTCAAGTCCCCCAGTGAATGTTTTTTTTTCTGACCGTTCCAAGGCGGTACTTCTTTTGTGGATCATTTTTGATATTAATGTTTCACGTTTGTCTTTGTTATACTGTCTTGTCTGTTCCGTACAGTATTGTAATCATCTGCTCGGAAAGGGCTGACCTCTTGTGTGTGATGTTTCATAGTGTTTTGTCACTTATCCATTATGGTGCTTATATTCTGGTGTGGAACTTGATTGTATCGACTCCTGGTCTTTGCCTGCTTTTTTATTTTCTTCTCAGAACCCACTAGTCATAGAGCTTCGATATTTGATACGTAGCATTATCTTGTATACCTCTACCATGTTTGTCTTATATACTGCCTTTGGGGTCAAAATAGTCCCGCCCTTAAGGTCACATGCATATTAGTCTATATTGGAATTGTTTTTAATCTTGTCTAAAACCACTAGGCTTAGAGCCTTGATATTAGGTAAGTAACATTATCTATTTGACCACTAAAACGTTTGCTCAAATTATGCCTCTTTGGCCAATAATGACCCAATTCAGGAGGCCCCATGTTATACGTACGCCTATATAGGGAACACATGAAAACATATTTTTTTTTATCTTAAGTCAATATTGTTGGCCTAGAAACGTGTTATTTGGTATGTTGCTTTATATAGAAGACCTCTACCAACGTTGTTCAAATTATGCCCCTATGTCCAAAAACGCCCGCCCTGTGGGGGTCCCACGTTTTCCATAGGTTTATATTTGGAAAACATATTAATGAAATTCTAGTCTGAGAGTCGTAATATTTTGGTTGTAGTATATTCTAGGAGACCTCTGTCAGGTTTTTTCGAGTTATGGTGGTCAATGAACTAAGTGCTAACATTGCATAGAATAATGGTTTAAAGCAAGTAAATTATTTATCAGTTATAACATGTGCCTCAATTAATCATAATAAGAAGATAATGATTATTGTATAATTAAGGGAACACTTATGATAGCACCATAGGATAGTTTTAACTTTTTTACTGCATGGTAACGTATAAAATTGACTGTTGCACGGTAATGACCAATTTCTAAAGAGATAACATGACTTGATTTGCGTCTATATATTGTGGTCAAGAAGTGTACATAATCAACCTCGACATTAAAACGAAAGTTATATAGACTATTCAAAGTTTGATAGGGATCACGTTTATAATGCAGCACAAAATTTAGACAAATGATTTAATTGAATCCAAAATTGAAACATTATGATAGAAAATGTATCATTCAAAAACTCCTTTATTTCTAACGTCAAATGTCAACGCATCCACGCGTGCCTACAGCGAAGGTCTGGGCACCCCCAAAATTTGATGTAACACAAGTGATTCTAGCAGACTGAATTTTCACATTGTTTTTAATTCGTTGTTAAAAACCTTGCCTAATAACGCGTATGACGTCCACGGGCATCAATTACAGCACGGTATCTCCTGCGCATGTACGTAATCAGATTCTGTATCCGGTTTTGTGGAATCAGTCTCCATTCAGCATCCAATGCATCCTTGAGCTCCTGTAAAATCCTGGGTTGCACAGGTCTGGCTGAAATCCCACGCTGAAGAATGTCCCATGCATGCTCAATCGGATTCAGGTCCAGTGATCAAGCAGGCCAGTCCAGTTGGTTGTCTCATGTTCCGGATAGGCGTAAGTGACGTGTGCACGGTGGGGACAGGCATTATCGTCCATCAGAATAATTTCTTGACCGATAGAACCCGCATATGGCCTCACAAACTGAGTGAGAATTTCATTGCAATACCTCAATGCCGCCTATGTTCCGTTTTCAATAGCGTACAAGTCAGTTTTTCCGTTGACGTTGATGCTTTTCCAAACCATGACTGAGTCCTTGCCATAACAGTCGTGTTCTTCCACATTCAATTCATCAAATCTATCTTTGGACTTTCTCCACGCCAACTGACGTCTATAAGTGAAATCGAGACAGAATCTGGACTCATCAGTAAATAGCACTGGCGTCCAGTTACGAATAGTCTATCTGACGTCAGTTCTGGCAAAGTCTAACAAGTCCTGCACGTGTTGTCTCGTCAACGGAATGCGTATAGCGGGTCTCGTGTCATTTAGTCCGAACTCATGGAGTCTTGTTTCTCACTGTTTGTGTAGAGATAAGCACTGCAGTTCCGTTCCTGAACTCGCTATTCAAGGACGTAGTGTTATGAAACCGTTGACGTCGAGACACAATCAACAAAAAACGGCCCTGACGTCGAGTTGTAGTCCTGTCGCGTCCTCCGCCATGTCTGTGTGAAGGATCTCTGTGGGTTAGATGACGATTCTATATTCGGGATATCACACTCTGTGGCACATTAAGAACCCCGGCAACACGACGTTGGAAGACGTCAGACACTAAGATTCCTACGCCACGGCTCATTTCTTCTGGACTTAAACAATTTCTAAACTGTCTCCGAGGCATTTTAAGGAGCCAGGGATCAAATTAAATCATTTTTACGGTAAGAAAATGAAAATTGACAATTTTGATATGCCAGTTGTTATCCAGTGTTACGCAAGATTTTTAGGGTGCATAAGTTCATTAACAAAATGTGCAAAGTGTACACTTTCATGAGTACTGCAGTGCATACGAGTTGCTGCTCAAGACAATATGCAATATGCGGAGTGCAAACTCGGTCATGAATTTGTACATATACAATCCAAATTTTGATGGATATAAAGTGATCCCTTACAATCTTTGAGTAGTATATATAACATTAAAACATAGACGTAGATTATTTGAACGCATACTAGAAGTTTGCTGCATTGAATTAAGTAATTTTAAGGCAAGCAATTTGACGCACTTTGTCTTCTCTGGTTTGATGCTTCATGTTGGTGTGTGTTTTAATGTCGCGTCTATTCTTTGTAGCCTTGTGGTCACCTGCTGGGAAAGGGCTGACCTCTTGGCTGTCGTGTGTGTCGTGTTTTGTCACTTTCCCAAATGTGTTCCACATCAGAATCAAGGGTGAGGTAGGCGCCGTGAAACTGGTTGAAGCCTTCCAGTAAAATATTTTTACTGACCGTTCCAAGGCGGTACTTCTTTTGTGGATCATTTGTGTTATGTATGTTTTGTGTTTGTCATGCTTTCGCGTCTGTTCATTGCTGCCTTGTGGTCACCTGCTGGGAAAGGGCTGACCTCTTGGCTCTTGTTTGTGATGTTTATAATGTTACTTTCGGATGTGGTATCCTCGTCAGGTGTAATACTTGATTGTATCGATTCCTGATCTTTGCCGTCTTTCTTACTTTGGTAATCATTTTGCTAGGGTAGTTAGCGGATTTTGTTTATTTTTTTCTTGCTGTACAAGGGTCCTGCAAAATTTCTGCTTCTAAAATTTATATGTAGTCTACCTAGAATTACTATGTATTACAAAAGCTGTGTGGACGGTGTGCCGAATCAGTAACAGTATACGTAAATTTCATTTAAAATGCTTAAAAGATATCATCATAGCTAATCAAATGAAAATACATACACTCATATACATCGACCAGTATATTCGTCAACTCGTAGAATGAACTAAACAACACAAATGCGTAGTATATCAGATGCCACACCAGTATATATGGACCTAAGGTTATTACAATGCGCACAAGTTTTAACTATAGTTAGCACTTGGAAAATACTTTTTCTTAGGTTTGTGCCTCATTTGCTCTTTTGTTAAACGCCTTAAATGTTCCTCAAGACCTCTCTTAATTTTACGATACAATGTCTGACATATTCGGATTATTTTTGATCATGTGTTCCATTTTGGAACTTTGAAACCATAAGCGGGTCACTGATCAGGCCTTATTTGCTGAAACTAGCCAGTCTGATCCCGAACGATCTCATACTCTATATTTTAGTTATTTGATGGATTCTTTGCTTCTATATTTTATTTCTAAATGCAATCATATATAGGTGCTAATGACTTGACCACAGGTAGGGCTTACTATAAATCAAATCAAATCGAATCAAATGGTATATTCCAATTAAGGGCCCAAGAAGGGCAAACAATTATGGAGGAAATCCTCCACACAATGATTAATGATGATTAGACATACATACATAAACAATAAAAAAAGGAAAAAAGCATAATATAAATTCTATGCAGGTGGGTCATGAGATCTATATGTGCATATACTATTATTAGCTGATAGGTAACTATAGATTGTTTTTTATTAACTTTTGTAAAGGGGATCAAACCTCTTATGAGAATAGAGACCTTTTTATTTTTAAAAGGCAATGACAGGTCAATATATTCAGACTTAAGTATATAATGCACATAAACATCATATGACAGGTCTCATAAATATCACATAAATACAAGTACTTATTTACCATGGATTTCAAAACAGTCATATACAAAATTGGCCAGCTGTATAAAAACTAAATTATCACTATTTGCTAATAACCAGTTAAACTGTAATTTACTAATAAGTAATGAAAAGTTATTGCACTGTTTTTGAACGTTTGAAAAAAATTACTCCAAATATGAGAATACCTTGGGCATTGCATTCAAAAATGAAATTCATCTTCAATAGTCATTAAACAATGATCACATACTCTTTGTTCTAAAGGAGTTAAGGGTCTAGTAAATCTGCCCATTTCAATTTTAAGCTTATGTGAACTTATTCTAAATTTAGTTAAGCAACGCCTTTTATCAAATTTTTTAATAGCAGAAAGATATTGTTCAGTTTCAAAATGATCTTTAAAGGAAAAATATGCTCTCAGTTTACCATTAATATTATTGAGTCTAAACTGAGCCCAAAATTCCTTATTATTTAGTTAAAACAGTTTCTTATATACTTTTTGAAATTATTTAAATTCAGGCAATTTAACTCATTATTAGCATAAGGAATATCAAGCAAACTGAAAATACTGCGTAATGAAGAAAACCAAGAATGAAAACCATTTTCATGTAATGTTTTGGAGCATGCAAATGCATCTGACAAAAGCTCAGTATTTGTGTTTTTAAGAAGATGCCAATATGATAAAGTTGAAAGTAATATACTGATCTAAAGAGGATATCGACCAAGCTCAGAAAATACAGCAAAGTTAGAACTTCTTTTATGCAGTCCTAAAATAAACTTACAAAAGTGAATATGTAACTTTTCAGAATAAAAACTTCTGGCTATTTTGTTAAAATCAAATAAATCATCTATAGATGTTTTCTTAGGCAAGGAACAGGCCCAAATTTCACTTCCATACAATAAAATCGGTTTAATAGTATGATCAAATACGTGTATACTTGTATTAATATTAGGATTCAAAGAGATAATATTACGCTTCAATGAATACAAAGCTTTAACTGATTTATCGTAAAGTTGCTTTTTGGCTGGAGTAAATGTACCAGAAGCAGAAAAAAATAGACCAAGATACTTATAAGTTGCTGTACAAGATATAGTCTTACTAAAATTGAATATGATTGTGAATTAATGAGCCTTCCAGCTTTATTAAAAATAACTACTTTTGTTTTGTCAATATTAATAGAAAGACACCAATCTTCACAAAAAGCTTGTAATAAGTCCAGCTTTGATTGTTAGCCTGCAGAACTAGAAGATAACAAAATAGCATCATCAGCATACATTAAACAGTCTAACCTCTTATCATTTAAATAAACAGGATCAAGTGATGAAGAAAGATAAGCAGTCAAATCATTTATGAAAATTTTGAATAAAAAAAAAAATGGGCTTAAAACATCGCCTTGTCTAACCCCGACTAAAGATTTGTTGTGTTGTGTTTGTGTTTAACGTCCCACCAACAGCTAAGGTCATATGGAGATGGGGCCACGGCTTAAAGTCTCATCCGACAGACTGGTCAAGCCGGGAATTGAACCTGCGACCCCTGGTTTACAAGGCAAGCGGTTTATCCACTACACCACATTGGCTCCTGACTAAAGATTTAAAAGTGTTAGTAATTTTATCATTTACCTTAACGCAAAGAGTAGATTGGAGATACATACTTTAGATAGTGTTATAAAATAAACCATGAATATCTAATTTTAGGGGTTTGATTAAAATTGCAGTGTGAAGAACAGAGTCAAATGCTTGCTTTTTGAAAGTCAACAAAACAAGTGTAAACCTTAGAGCCCTTAGAAAAATAATAATCAATTATACACTTAACCACAAACATATGATCAGATGTTCGTGAATTTTTACAAAATCCAATTTGACAGTTATTGATTAATTTATTATCTAATAAGTACTTATCAAGTCTGCTATTCAATATGGTGTTAAAAAGTTTACCCAAACAACCAGCGACCGTGATTCCGCGATAGTTATTAGGATCATCTTTATTGCCAGATTTAAATATAGGAGAAATATAACCATGAGCCCAATTTTTAGGGTAAATACCACAAATTAAGATTTTGTTGAACAACAACTTAAGACTGGGCAATATATAATTTTTAGCAGATTTTATCATATTATTACTTATTAACTGCAGTCCTCCTGATTTATTAGCTTTTAATTTGGAGATAGCATCAATAATTTCTTTATCGCAAATTTTAAAATCTAACATGGAAAAAATCGACATATCCTGCTGTTCCATAATATTCAAAGTGTTTTTCATTTCATCTAGCTTACATTGAAATTTACTGGGAATAGAATTTAATGATTTAAAATAATTTTCCCAAAGAACTGGATCAATAGAAGATTGTGAATCCTTTTTACACGCTTTCAAATCATCAATAAGGTTCCAATATGCTTTTGGATCAGAAGACTGCAGTTCTTCTAACTGATTAAGAATACGTTGTTTAAATGTGCGCTTTTTGAATTTACGAGTTTTATTATATTCTCGATATAACCTAAAATAAGAGCCCTTTATTAATGGATCAGTAGGAAATTTACTCATAAGCGTGCCTTTATTTATCAACCTATAACGCATAGTTTGCAGATCAGAATCAAACCATTTATTTTTAACTTTCTTCCGAGATAGTCCGGCAGTATTTGGGCGAATTTTAGGAGAACCTGGAACTTGATTTTAAACTTTTTTCTTTATTGATTCTGGTAGTTCTTACATTGTCCTTGAAAAATCCGAGTGATGCCACTCTGGAATCATTGAGCATTTCGATAAATTCAAGATGGCGTCCAAGATGGCGACCAATTATAAGTTAAAAAATTGTGATATATGGAAAAATGTCTCAAACCCATTTTTTTCCTTCAATTGTTAGTTATGACGTTGGAATCTAGCCGAAGACACTTAGCTTATAACAAATATATACAAATAAAAAAAGAATTTAGCCAAAATGGCAGTTTATCACAAAAAAAATATAGGAAAATTTCACTGAGACCGGCAAACTCCAGGGATTCGCATGCAAAATTCTGATTTTACTGATTCTTGAGTTACGGACATCATCCTTGTAACATCCAGGTGATGCAGCTTATGCATCACTCAGAATTTGATATATTCAAGATGGGTTCAGGATGGTAGTTGTAGGTTTTACATACCCGTGGGAGCCGCACCTAACCTGTAGGTATGTCTGGTGGATTTGTAACCAGATTTCTTGCCTGATGGGGAAGCATTTACAAACATGTGTATCTGAATAAATGAACCCATGTCTGATAGAGTTGCACTGTACAAGCAGGCATATCTGAGTGTGGCACCGGATCAGCAGACATGTCTGATGTAATGGCACCTCTGTAAGAGTAGCACCAGACTTGTAGCCACCGCTCTTTGGTCTGCAATCAACTAGTCAAAATGTCTTTTGAAGTGCAAAACGGACCAACAGGCATGGCCTATAGTGAGGCACCACACCAGAAGAAATGACCTACAGTGAGGCACCACACCAGAAGGCATGACCTTAAGTGAGGCACCACACCAACAGGCATGGCTGATAATGGGATACTGAACCAAAAGGCATGATCTATAATGAAGCACCGCGCTAGCAGGCACGGCTGATAAAGAGACACCATACCAGCAGACACAGCTGATAGTGAGACACCATACCAGCAGTTATAGCAGATAGAGAAGCACAACGCCATCAGACAGAGCAGGCATGTTTGAACAGCAGCGATGTTTGTGACAGTGACACTAGGCCAGCAGGCATATATGTTGCAGCTGCAGCGACATAACAACTCTCTGCATGGTATGTATGTTGTATTGGTAATGTAGCATTATTGACTGATACAGTTTCACAGTCTTAGTTGGCATCTTAGTCCGCATATCTGATGTAAGGGCATCGGTCAAGTAGCTTTTCTTTTTGATTTCCAATGGACCAGAAGGCATGTTTGATTGAATAGTACCAAGTCCGCAAGCATATTTGTTGAAGTTTCACTGAATAGCAGTCATGTAATGCCACCAGCTGATCATATCCGACATCCTTAACATCACACGTGTTTAAGAATGTGCTACTGAACCAGCACACATGCCGTTTAACTAGACTCAGGGCCAGCAGTCGTGCATGTTAGTTACATTGCACCAGCAATAATGCAAATTAAAATTGAACCCAACTAACAGGAATGCTGGGTACTGTTGACCTGGATCAGTCGGCATGTCTGTTCAAGTTACATCCGACCAGTGTGCTTGTCTGTTCTATTTTCTCCTGACCAGCTCCTCAAAGCATCATTGCCACAGGGTCCGCAGACGTATTTACCATTACGCATGTTTGATTATGTGGCACTGGACCAGCACACGTATGTCTGAAACCAAGCAGGTATGTCTGTAACAGCTTCATGACACTAGCAGACATGTTGCAGTACCCATGTTTAACCAATGCTTTGAACCAACAGGCATGTTTGTTTCAGTTGCACCAGACCACCTGGCATGTCGGTTACAATTAAACTTGACCAGCATGCATGTCTGTTAGAGTTGCATCTACCAGCAGATATGTTTGAATCAGTTGCAACTGACTTACAAGCACATCTGTAGCTGTGTGGCTGAACCAGCAGGTATATATGTTACACTTGCCTCAGACCCGTAGCTATGTCTCTATGCTCGTACCTAACTAACGATTGCACTAGACCATCATGCATGTATTTTACAGTTGCACCTGACTAGCAGCCATGTCTTTATAAGTTGCATACTATCAACATGCATGTCTGTTACAGTTTCAGCTTATCAAGATCCATGTATATTTCATTTGCACCCAACCTTCAGCCATGTCTGTAACAAATGCATCTGGCCATTTCCCATGTCTTTAACAGTTGCATCTAACCAGCAGTCATATCTGTAAACTTGTGCCTACAAGCATGCATGTCTGATACACTTGCACCGGACCAGCATTCATATTTGTTATAGCAATATCCAATCATCTGTACTGCACTTGCAACAGACCAGAGAAGTAGTAATGGTTGTTTCAATGGCACCTGGCAAGCAGGCCTGTACCAACCAGCAGTCAAGATGGTAACGAAACTCTGCAGCATGCAGATACCTTACTCAGGAGTTGTTTTTTGTGTTGATACGCTACACTCCGTAAGTATTTTTTTTGTAAATTTTATCCATCCATCCAGCTGACTTTTTTCCGCATATTGATTCAAAGAAGGTTTGTACTTTGATCAAAAACTCTGTCACAAAGTTTTCAGTGATATCGTCTACTCAGTATACCCTGTCATTTATCACTTCATTTTTTGAAGAAATGTTTACCCAAAGTAGGAATTTTTATGGGGTAATATGTTGGTATTGTCAGATCTGGCCAAAAATGCTCTGGAAAGTGCATGGTGCATGGATTGATGGATACGATTTCCAGAACAAAGACAAAAAAATTACCATTACGAAAAATAAGAGTCTGTTATTTTTCCGTGCAGTGTATCACAGCCAAAATCATGTGACTCCTCACCCTGTTATTGCCGCCATTTTGAACGTCAACAATAACATGCCAGTCAAAATTTTTCAAATACAACCGAAAACTATCAGAAAATAGTTACTAACTGCAAATTTGATTTCAGGTTGAATTTTGCTTTTTATAGCGGCCATCTTGCACACCAACTTTAATATTTCAACCTTGTGAATCAAACCTGTGAATGATTCATTTTAATCGTTTGTATTATTAGGCCTCTAAACATTGATGAAACTTCAAAATTAAAATGCTTTATATCGAGTTTTTTAGTCAGATAGGTCTCAGGAACCTAACTGACGGCCATCTTAGACGCCATCTTTGAAATTTCAACTTTCTGAATCAAACCATGTTCTTATTATATCGTTTGTATTATTTAGCCTCTAAACATCCATAAGTAGTCAAAATTAAAGTGTTTTTATCGAGTATGTCGGTCATATAGGTCTTAGAAGCCTAACTGGCGGCCATCTTGAACGCCATCTTTAATATATCAACCTTCTGAATCAAAATAATGTTCCATTTTAATTGGTTGTAACATTTAGCCTCGGAAACATACATGAAAAGTCAAAATAAAAATGCTTTTGATCGAGTATGTTGGTCATATAGGTCTTAGGAGCCTAGCTGGCGGCCATCTTGGACGCCATCTTGAATATTTCAAAACGCTCAATGATGCCAGAGTGGCATCAGTTGGATTCATCAAGTACAATGCCTCAACAACAAGAATCAACAAAGAAAAAAAACTTTAAAATCAAGTTCCAGGTCATTCTGGTTTTCTACTGGACTAAGAGGTCTTCCTACCCTTGGGTTTCAATAAAGATTTATCTGCCACGGATAATATAATATTTTCAACATTACTACAATATTCATTTATATCAAAAGAGTCACTGTTAGTACATGCATTATTAAACTATAGCAATTTCTGTGCAATGCTTGCATCAGTAAAACACTTGATAAATTTTTCATCAGATCCCTTCCGCAAAACATACTGTTTGGGCATAAAGGCATCAACATTATGACTTTTAGTATATGATGCAAGTATACAAAAAAAGATATTTTTACAATGGGTGTCTGATAATAAAGGATTGAATTCCGATACTTAAAAAAAAGAATTTGACCCAAGATTTCATCAGCTGCAAGTGCATAATCAAAAACACTTTGACCATGTATATTAAAAATGAATTCAAGTTTTGGAATGTTACTCCGGGTCTCTTGCTAAGTGAATGAAGCCTGAAGTATTCATGGTTTCATAAACATTCCAAAAAATGAATTTATTGCTTTTATTTACATTTTATTATAAATATCTGAAATATAAAAAATAACTAGGAATTTAAATATAATCGTATTAGCGGTTTAGTCGGAGTGTAAAATGGAAAAGCGGAACAGCCAACTTGACCACAGACAGCCAATGGAGCAAACAAGAGGCTTGTTTTTCCCGTCGCGACTCAGGTGTGGCTCGCTGTCAATCACATCACCAGTATTACTTCGGGCAAATGAGTTCAATGTTCGAAGCATATTGCAAAGGCAAATGAGTTTAGCAGCTGTCAATTAAATTTGTGTAATTCATGAGGCTTTGAACGTTTGCAAAAACTAAAGATTCATTAAAGATTTGCTTCGAAAATGTAAATATAATTGAAAAAAAATGATAAAACGAAGTGTTTGAGAAATCCGAACCAAAAGACAGAATTTTCTACAAGACCGTCGTAACTGTTGTTTGTTTGTTTGTTTGATTTGATTCCTTATGTCCGATCAACAATTTTCAGTTAAACAGGAACGAGTCTTCCTGGGTTGAACCAGTACTAAGCTAGGATAAATGTGTCGTGCTCAAGGACCACAACGCAGTGACGCTGGTGAGGCTCCAACTCGCGGCCCTTCGGTCTCGATTCAAGCACTCTACCACTGAGCCACTGCGCTCCCTTAAGACCCTTCATGCTGTTGATAGTATCATTTCATGCGAGATCTAAAAAGTTTTGTAAAAGAGGCTTCAACTTTGTTTTAGTTGTTGAGGGGAGAGATGATCTAAATATCACAATAAGCGGGCCATCTTCGGACTGCTAGCGAAACGCCATTTAAATGGCGATTTGCTGGCGTGCCAATGATAGCTCAGCATTGAATTCTGTCTTGGTAGCTTTGTGTGTGTGTTTGGGGAGAGTAGTCCGGACTCCCTGTCTCCCCGACTCTGAATCTGCCCATGCATTTTGTGCCTGGTTTGGCAGTGACATAGTGTGTGCTTTTTGTTTTCATTTCAAAACTACCGAACTAATAAGATGAAATGAAAGGTTGCTTTTCGGATTGCATTGTGTCTTTTCAAACTGTACAGGCGATGGTAAAATGTCGCGCCCTGTGGCATTTCATCTGGGTATTCACTATTCTCAAAAGAACCATTCTAGTTTGCGTTCTTATATTTTATATGGTGTAACTAGGGCGAAACTATTGGCGGGTCAAGGGTTAACAGATTACCAGTATAAACTTGGGTTCAACTTGCGAACCAAACATCTATGTATCTTGACCCACCTCAAAATTAAGGATGAGGTTGGTACTGTGAAACTATATTAAGCCCTCCAGTAATTTCCTTATTGACCGCTCCAAGACGTTCTTCTTCTGTGGATCTTTTTTTTATTTTGTGTTTGTCTTTGCTACTGTAATGCAGCCTTGTGGTCACCTGTCATGGTATATTTCTCATTTTCAGGATATCCTGGTTGTATCGATTCATGACCTTTGTCCTCTTCCCTACTTTCATGTGTCCGAGTCTTTAGTGTAAATATGGTAATATCGTTAGTCAATGTCGGGCCACAATGCCTGTAAATACCAGAAAACCTCGCTTGAATAAACGTCGAAGAACGCAGAAGCAATCTATCTTGACAATGACTTATGACCAGTCATCACAAATTGCCATATTTAGAACCAGTCTATTAATTAAACAAGCTAGAACGGTTCCCAGGCTCGAAGAATATTTATTGCACACCTTTATACTGACATATTCACACCTCTGTTATTACTTCGGCTATAAGAAATAGCAAAATCCATTTAAAAGTAATAAAACCGTGTAGCTGGCGAGGTTGCATAATGCATATTTTATGTTTTAATATTTCAACCATATGTAGCCAGTTAATTAAGGTTGTTGATTGCTGTCTGTTTAGTTCTTTATCAAAGTGGTCTCTAGATTGGTAACTTGCTTAACCCTTTTCATTATGTTGAGTTTTGTCTCAAAATAGCGATACAATAACAATGGGATAATTCATTTTCTTTAATTTGTAAGGGGTAACCTGTCGAAATTTCTAAAATATTATGTATGTATGCCCAAAAGAATGTCTGATCTTAAAAATAGTGCAGGCCCTGATTAAATGTCGCATATGAGGGACATTTTATGTCGCCTGCGAAGCATGGTTGGCACATAGGGATTATGACTCCATCGGCATAGGCGTCGTCACACTTTTGGTTTTTGACCAATAACTTTTGAAGGGAGGCATAAATTCCATATAAAGTTTACAGAAGGGTAATCATCATAAATTACAAGTAGTCAGAAAAGAAAATCAGAAAAAGTCGCTTATTTAAGAAGGTACAGGCATTTTCTGAAGAAAAGGGCTTGTGATACCTATTAGATGTATTTCGGTATGCTGAATTCAGAAACCAATGTTGGCAAACTGAGAAATGGCATCATTACTATCAAATTTGCATATTTTCAAAATGTCCACCGAATTGATGAAAAACAAAAACAATCATTAGAGTAACATATTAAGGACGAAAACTGGTACTGACATGAATTTATGCACTTAGAATTAAAATGTGATCAAGAGAAAATCAGGGGGAACAACTGGAGCGAAACATCTTGCCTCTGACTTAGTTAATGTTTTGTCGTGTTAGTGCGTGCATATTATCTGGCCCAAATGTGTCAGGAATGATTTCATTATAAGAAATGCCAACTTTGTTAAGTGAGAACTTAGAAACATGCATCACAATGATATCACTATTATCTGCAGGAAAATATGTCAATTTAAACAAATTCTGTAAGTTTCAGGGGAGGGGGTTAATGCGATTTTTTAAAGAAAGTCGGCCTGTATCTACAAAATGACTCGTATCTCATCAGCAACTCATCCTACGCTATTTAACATGCTAGCAGATTAAAGCTTAGATATTGTACTTTCATCCGATGGTCTGATATGCAGATTAACTATCTAATTTGCATATTCATGATTATCAATATTGATGAAATCTTCGGAAAAGGGAAATCGTAAAAAATATATAAACTGATTTCTGCCTTATTACATGTTATTATATCGTCAGTAGAAACGCTATATCTATACTATATATTATATGTACAGATATTTGCAAAATCTAGTGTTATATACCAAATAAAAATCTGGGGTTTCTAGTTTTTAAAAGTAGTTGATGACACCTCTGATTCTGAGTACTAACCGAGTTATCTCCCCTTGAATTACCCCACCCATTTTGATCATATTACAAGAGGTTATGATCATTAGCTTGTTAAATAATTGAGTTGAAGCATCCAGGAAGAAAATATACCCATCATTACTCAAAACGGTACTTGAAAAAGTAGAAAAGTTAAGTTTTGATCAGAGAAATGGGCTTTTGAACTGTTTTGTTGGTCTTTTAAAGTTAAATCATGTGTTAAAACTCCATTAAATAAAAATATATTTGAAACTTTCAATTTAAGAACCTGCCCATTAGTGTTATGTCCTTAGAAATGACTAAAAATTTAAAGAACACTTATTTATCTATGTTATCAGGGTTTCCAGATTCCAATTTTTGTATACGAAATGCTCTGGGAGCAATAATAAGCATTTAAATACCCCACCCACCTATTATTACTGCAGATCTCATGGCTGTTTGAGGGTGACCTTGGTCATATTTTGCTAACATCTGGTGTCATATACATGTACATATACCAAACAAGAATGTAACGTCTCTATTAAATAGAAATAGTTGATGACACCGCTGATTCTGAGTACTAACCGAGTTATCTCCCCTTGAATTACCCCACCCACCATTTTTTTCATATTATAAGAGGTTATGATCATTAGTTTGTTAAATAATTGAGATGAAACATCAAGCACAAAAAAGCCCATAATTGCTCATAACGGTACTTGAAAAAGTAGAAAAGTTAAGTTTTAGTCAGAGAAATGGGCTTTCAAACTTTTTTGTTCGTCTTTAAAAGTAAATTTGGCGTCAAAACTCCTTTGAATAAAAATATATTTGAAACTTACAATTTAAGAATCTGCCCATTAGTGTTATGTCCTTAGAAATGACTAAGAATTTAAAGAACACTTCTTTGTCTATGTTATCAGGGTTTCTAGATTCCAATATTTGTATACTGATATGCTTTGGGGACAATACTAAGCATGTAAATACCCCACCCACCTATTACTGCTGCATATCTCAGGGCTGTTTGAGGGTGAATTTGGTCAAATTTTGCTAACATCTAGTGTCATATACATGTACATATACCAAACAAAAATGTTGAGTCTCTAGTAAATAGAAGCTGTTGATGACACCGCTGATTTTGAGTACTGACCGTGTTAAGTCCCCTTAAATTACCCCTACCCATTTTGATCATATTATGAGAGATTATGGGTATCAGTTTTGGAATATAATCGAAATAATGCATTCAGGAAATAAGTATAGCGGTCACTATTTATAACAGCACTTGAAGAAGTAAATAAATTAAATTTTAGTCGGAGAAAAGGGATTGGGACTATTTTCTTCGTATATTATAGTTATATCCTATTTCAAAACCCAGCTGCTTTGAATAAAGATATATTATAAACTTTCAACTAAAGAAACTGCCCGCTAGATTTATGTCTTTAAAAATGAATAATAATTTAAAGATCAGTGCCTCAGTTATGTCAACAGGGTTTCTAGATTCTAATTTCTACAAATAGAATGATCTGGGGTAACTTCTAGCATGTAAATATCCCACCCACCTATAAGATGAGGTGAAACCGCTAACATTGATAAAAGTCTTATAATACTAAATCACCCAATTTTTTTATAGCCTAAAATCGAAGAGAATAATTTCTGACAGTGTAACTGTATTGCAAGTGCATTTACATCATCATCTTTCTTAAGATTGTCAAGCACACCCAAGAAAATCATTTTAGGTCACTAGTGGCACCAATAACCATAACTCTTGCAAGGCTAAACACAATTTACCTTATAACTTGAATATATGTTACCATTTATACCTGAAACTTACTGGGGCTAATATACTTAGTACGCCAAACACAATTATAATGCATTAAACTATCTAGATATTCTAGCAAGAGTTACTGCCCTTGATTATTTTTACCATTGTTTTGTATGGAAAAATGCAGTAAAATACTAATAGCTCAATAAGTTAAATTTGAAAACTTATTTTCTAAATACGATTAAATCTATCCTGAACCAATACTATGCCAAACTGCAGATCAAAATTTGTTTCTGCTACATATTTCTATTTTTTTGAAACACGAGTTGTTGTCCATTAATGACAAGACTCACACATAGAAAATGGAGTTATAATCGAATTTTCCTCCAATAACTTGCTTACTAAGGATCTGATTGCTATAAAATATACGAGACATTTGGTTTGGTTTTACACATCTTTACAGCATCTTTTGTCTTGCTTAAGCTATATAGGATTATGCATGGTACATGCATTATTGCCCTTGATTTTGCGTTTTGAGATTAAAATCAATATAATAGGCCTTATAAATAAATGAATCAATGGTCCCAAAATATTGGCGAAACATTAGAATTTCCTTCATTTTATATAATTTGATGACGTTTGCATTTGTCTTCCTGTATCACCCACCATAAATGTGTATCTGCATTTTATTCTTTCATCAAATCAGAGTAAATGATAATTGACAAAGTGGGTGAGGTACGAATATACTGACAATCTTAATGGCTTCATATTTCATCAGAAATGATGACTATTCTAAATCTAAACAGTATGTAGCGTTTAAGTTTTCTATATACAGATATTATGTATCATCCTCCTGTTTTGCTTAGATTTTCGTCTATGCTTTGGAAAACTCTAATGTCTTTTTGTATCTTGTTAGTTTTAGGTACCCTAACACTTTAGATAAACCAAATTAATTTGCTAAACATCCCTTTCAGGACGACCCTGCAAGAGATACTGTAACCTACAGATTATTTCATTAACCTCAAATGATAACCTTACTAACTCACATTTTATCGTCAAAATTCCGCTCTATAAATTTACAATGGGCTGTTTTAAGTCTTTCTTACTCAGAAATAAATGTACTTTAAATTCATACCACTTTCAATTACCTTATTGCAATTGAAGCTATAAATTATTCATATTTTTCCGTGAACATGTTTCTAAAATACACCAAATAAACAGGGCCTGCAAATGGTTGACATTTTTTCTATCAGATCTAGATTATAACACACCAAGATGTAGACAAATATTGTATGTGTTGAATCTGAAGTCATTGGTAGTGATGACAGTACAATCAAAATTATGTTGAACCTGTCCAGTTCTCAGAAAATTTAGCATATACAGTGTGTATCTCGAGATTTCTCGTCAATACGAGAACTGAAATATTAAAGGGCCCAATTTTTTTTTCCTATGAGAACTTAAGCTATATGTTAATCATATTCTTTACGTCTTTTATTTCTGACTGGTTGACGTACATCTAGAGCAGGACACTCCAAGATTGATTCTAATTGAAATGATCTTGGAGTGGCAACTTGCCCTAGTATAGGATGGTCAATTAGCCAGAAATAACAGCGTAGGTGGTGTCATTGTATATTAATGTGTTGTTGATGTTTTCTTAGTACATAAAGTACTGAAAAGTTTTTGCTAGTTGTGTGCATTATTTTTCCCTGGTAGCATCGTCATCGCATAAAGGAATTTTCCAATAGGATTTCCCCTCTTCCTTCCTGACCGGCTTTATGTTGTAACAGTACTCTAACATAGCACACACAGACCTTCAGATAAGAGTCCGTACTGAAAAAAAATATTGTTCTCATTTAACAACCAAAACATATGTTGTGGGTACTCAAAAGAACCGTCTAAATCAGACGGTTCTTTTGAGCACCCAAAACAAATGTTTAAATATGGTAAGGAATTAAATGCAATTTTAGGTGCACGAACGATCCTTATCTGGACCTATGCACATAGTGTGCTTATGTAGGATGATGAAAGACTCTCAGTCAACTTATTCTGGATTTTTTATTGTGCAAAAGTATTTTCAGATATCAGCTGTACTTTTCTTTAGATAAGTTTTTCTATAGCTATATCATCTAGCTTATCAAAACAAAATCACCACAAACACTACATTTTCCTTATATTTAATGCATGTGTTAGATTGAAATGATAAAATATATGACTTGATACCAAAGTGATACTGTTAATGTGAATCAGTGATAATATACCAAACTCTCTCTCTCTCACATACACACACACACACACACACACAGACAGACAGACAGACACACACCCACACACACACACACACACACACACAATTTCAGTGTGACTGTTAGAACTGTCATTCAATTTGAGAAATTAGCTTTCATCTGAAAAATGTTTTATAAAAGTAGCGTCATTTGACTGTTATTAGTATGTTTGAGACGAACATTTAAACTGGCCAGAATGTTATAAAATTATCCTTTTGTTTGCATTTTAACATTTATTATTATGGTATATACAACATCTGATTGTTTAATGCAAGAAATAACTTCGTTTTGCAGCTTTTTAGTTTTTATTTAAGCAGTTAAAATTTCATGTTCAGCTGAGTTGAGCACAAAACGCGTTTTATTACCTTGGGGCCTGATCTGAAGCTGAATCATTTTATTTCGTCTGTTAGCTGCAATGTTATTTACATACTGTTGTGGTATAGATTAACCAAGTAAGTGTGGTTCCATAGTCACACATTAGCTCCCTTGATGTTATCTTAACGCAAGTCAAATAATTCAAGGAAGACATTTCCATCGTACATGTATCTACAACTTGTCAATTTGCTTTTAGATTATAAGCTTAATATTTGCATTGATTGACATTTTTATTGGAAATTCAATTAAATATGCTTATATCAAAGGTCGCCTTATTTATATTTTCACTGAGAACTTATCAATGTAACTACGGCATGTTGCAGGTGCTTAAATGAGGATTGTTGTATCATAAGACTTTATTCACGTATCTTTCCTATTGCGCTATCGATTTCTGATGCTAAAAGGAGCTTTTATAGCGAAAGACAAATACAAATAGACAAAGAGTTTTCAATTATTCTACTTCTCGTGTATCTATCGCTTATTTTAACTTGCTGTGTATTTGTACCCTTGAGATCATCTTTCAAGTTTGTAAATGTTCCATTACATATTCCAGGATGTCATAATTATGAGTTTCAAATTGATGTTGAAATAGTTCAAAAAGGCAAAACTTTTACATAGTATTATGTATTAATCGTGTTCTGAGGGCAATTAATTATTTTTGTATTTCCGCAGTTTTAAAATTATACAGTTAGAGCAGTCAGATTAATGAGTTTCAACACGATAATATTGTGTATCATGTAAAGATGCATTCTCTATAATGCAAATAGTCTGGACACTGATGAGATGTCACAATTTGTGGTATCTCATCAGGGTCTAGAGTGTTTGCCAATGCACAGAGTTCCTGTTATTTCATATCCAGTAAACTAGGGATCAGTGTAATAACATACAATGGATTTCTAGGGAAAATTGAATCAGGGGGCAATGTCCTTTATATTACATTTTAAAACGCAAGGAAACAGTAAACGAGGAACAGTATTGTACAAGGATTGGTGAAACTACATTGAGAAAACATCGAAGTGCTATATTAACAGAAGAAGGAATGTTTTTCCTTAATAAATACAATGAATATAAGAAACAAAAGGAGAAGCAATGTTGCAGAAAAGTTACTGAACAGGAATTAGACAGACTTAATCATAAAATTGTAAGTATATACAATTTGATATTCGACTCTAGTTACGGTGAATGTCATAAAAGTTCGAACAATGAAAAAGCATCAACTGAACTTTGACACCGACCAGAGTGTGTTTATTTTTCAAAGTAAGAAAGAGGGCAAAGATCAGGAGTCGATACGATCAAGCACCACACCTGACTCAGGATACCAATAGGAAGGTGACAACTTCGAAACTGGACATTACAAACGAGAGCCAAGCGGTCAGCCCTTTCCCAGTAGGTGACAACAAGGCATCAATAAACAGACGCGCACAAAATATAACAAAAGCAAACGTGTTCAGGTGTTCTGTTTTATTGCGTCCATTACTCATGGTGTTGGTCTGTGATTGTGACATTTCCTGGTCATACACAATCGAAATCTTTGAAAAAAAAAACTCTTTGTAATTGTTAGTCATTATTCTGAAAGAGCCGCGGAAAATGGCAGATATTTTGCTGATTTTGTACTTGGTCAACCGAATCACGGTTGGCAACATTGCTTTCCTCTCTAATTGCACGCCGGTGGGTCGGACTTCAGACTCTATAACGGTTCCAACTTAAACTTATCTATTGATGAGATCTTAGGGGCCTGATACTTAGGCTGTTGTCATGCCCACCGCGGATTACCTGTTGGATTATTTTGCTCCGGTATTCAGTTTTATGTACTGTTGAGTCCTTATCTTTGCCTGTTCTCCTTTTTATGTCTTGATTGATATATTCTAGGAGATGATGCATGGATAAGTTAGGGGACTTTCATGCAAACCAAACATCTGTGTTGCTTGATCCACATCTGAACTAAGGCTAAGCTTAGCGCGCCATGAACCCGGTTTAAGCCCCTCCCCATTAAAATATTTCTACTGACCCTTCCAAGGCGGTACATCTTTTGTGGATCACTTGTGTTATTTATGTCTTGTGTTTGTCATGCTTCCGCGTCTGTTCATTGCTGCCTTGTGGTCACCTGAAGGGAAATGGCTGACCTCCTGGCTCTTGTTTGTGATATTTCTTGTGATTTTGTTACTTTTCCGTTTGGTATCCTGGGACAGGTGTTGTACTTGATTGTATCGATTCCTGATTCTTGCTATCTTTCTTACTTTGACTTACCATGTGAATCGTTTTGCCAGCAGAAGATTCGCATGAAGTGTCAAGCCTTATCACCTACTACAACATAAACATGCCACAAAATGTGTCTTCTATTGCAACAAAGCGGTTTGTTAAGTTGTAACGTTGATGCTTTAAATTATACATAAACAAAAATGAGGAGAGCAGTTGCAGAAAGTTAGACTCGGGGTCAAAGGGTCACGAGTTCGAGAATCACCAGAGACGCCTCGTACTGGTTCAATACAGGATGACGGGATGAGTTATCCTGAAATGGCTACAAAAAGTAAGTCTTTCAGTTTCAGTAGCGTATCCAGGGTTTCTGGAAAGAGGTTCATATGCATAATGGTGTGTGGGTTCGCTTTGCTGATTTTATCTCATTTTTCTTTAATAGCCCATGTAAATGAAATAATTTGGTCTCACTGAGACGGAATTATTATATTTTTATAGGATATGAAAAAAGGGGGCAAGAGAGGTGGGTTCAAGCGAACCCCGTGAACCCATTCAGGATCCGCCATTGACCTCCGTCAAGTCAACTTACAAAAGCACTATTGTATAAACGGTAAACAAGACAACATGCTGTCAATTTCCATTTGGTTGTCACTCCCCATTCTAAGCCTCTCTGCTAAACAGACATAATCATATTTAGATCTAAAATAGGATGAAATAGAATGGTTAAAACGTGTACTTGTAATGTGTCTGTTTAGCTTTAGAAATTACCATCTCTAATCCTTTGAGAACTATACTGAGCAATTACCAGTAAAGATTAAACTGATGTCTGCCAAATGTCTTTGTTCAATAGATTTATTGACAAAATTTGCATTAAAAGATTCTCTTGTGTATATATACCCAACAAAAAAAGAAACGCACCACTATGATTTTTCCATTAAGTTCTCTTGTTAATACGAAAATGTTAATTGTCATGAAATACTAATTACTGATCAAGTATTACTAAAACTTGAGTGGGGGCGTAGATGATTATCCGTACCTTCCTGTGTAGGAACAAAACACATTAAGGCGAATGATAAACGAGGTTTTGAAGCGTTTTTACAATGCTGCTGTCTACATGGAATTCCGAGTATGCTTTACAGGTGCAAAGTATGAAAACAATACGTTGTCAAAATGTGAGACAACCAATGTGTTTATCGATACTTTGTGCTATTCCAAAATCGATTTTCATCAGTTAGGACCGTTTAAATTAATTAACACAATGTAGAAATATTTACATGTTTTGTTACGTTTATCTCCAGTATGGAATTCTTATCCAAAGGGTAGTCCCAAGAAAGGAGTAACCTAGCGTTCAATAGTTGCTTATGATGAAATTAAAGATAAAATTTGCAAAGAATAAGTGTCTGAGTACAATTTGGTCTAATGAGACAATTCCCATTGATTGAATTAATCCAGCATGAGGGCATTAGAAAAACGCTTATTTTCTGTGACTTTACAATTTGACCCTCTCTTGATTCATGACCAATTTTCTATAACACATTTTAAAACCTGACCGCAAAAAATGTGTAACGCAACAGTAACTGACATACCTTTGAACGAAACTTGCATGTCACTGGCGATATTTCTGAGAGTCGAGCAGATTTACGTGGTGCGTTTCTTGTTTTGTTTGGTATATGTGCTCAGCTTAAAAGTGGTAGATTTTTCTTTTAACATGTGATGTTGACATTTTTCAAGTATCAGCAAATGCAATAACGTCCTAATCGAATGGACTTTTTATCACCAGTTATTTTATTTTTGGGTCTGGTCTTAGCTCACATCTCAATAATATCGTGCCATTTTTAAGGCATTTAAAACATGCAGGACCACAAATATCGTTAAGAAAAAAAAGTGTTACATGTTTGAAATCATTTCTTTGGTTTATTTGAGTATTTTATGTTGTTTTCTCATTAAATATCTTTAAAGAAGATGAATGATTTCATCTTAATTTTAAACTTCGCTAAAATATTACAACTTTCCTTTTCGGATATTATTATTAGAATCAAGTCACAAAAACTTGAGATTAATCACGCTGGAACCCATTTGTATTAAAACTTTCGATAAATGAGCCGTGACATGTTCTTTCCAACAATGTGACATTTGGATAATTGTAGACGTAGACGAGCCTGTACAGCATCAATTTTAGCTTAGAAACTCCAAATGATGTTCACGCAGTAGCTTAACACTCATAGAATATTCAAGCGACTAGCAAAAGCTATGATCAGACTGCGCGTATGCGCAGGCTAGTCTGAGCTTTTGCTGGTCGCACGTACCACATTGTTGGTTATCTCATGTCACGGCTCAAATGTACATCACGACTATGTTATGCACGTCTCTAGAAATACGGAGAAAGACAAAAAACAGCGAGATATGGAACTGGGCCCGGAATTACAATGTCTCCTTAGAGTTAAGGAAGACTTAAGTCAAGAATCGATTTTTCAGGATGCGAAAAATAACGTTTAAAACTGATTAAAATCAAAATAGTTTTTAATTTTTCTGAAGATCACAATGATATCTTGGACCACGAATACCACATCGATCCATGTAATTTATTTAGCATTTAATATAGCATGTTGAAATTTCAATACTTTACTTAAGTTTTGCTTAACTTTAAGGAATCATTGTACTTCCGGGCCCTGATGATTAAGCGTTTGACTTCTGAATTATTTTGCATGCTTATCATTAAAAAAAACAATCAGAGTGTCGACCAGTTTACATCCAGATCAGGCCCGACGTTTTTTCGGACAAATTGTTTACAAAGTTTGTCAACAGAAGTGAAGCGTTATATTACATATGCCGATTTTTGAAATAGTGACTCTATCAGCGACCAAAGTAAGCTCTTGCAAACTAACTACATATATAAAAGCAAGTAGAAAGCAAGTAGAAGAATGCAGTAGGGCCCAGTCTTGTATTTTTTCCATAGACCTCCATTACAGCTTTTAAGAAGTCTGTGGTCATCACAACTCTTCAATCACAATGCGGCTGCCATAGAGTTACAGATTGGACCTAGTTCTATCAATAAACAAGAATGAGGTATCCATGTGACCACCATGTTTTACCTATTTTTGGCCCCTGAAGGTTGGCACCCTACATGATTGAAAAATACGAAAATGCAAGGTCCTTTTTCCTTAGCCACACCAGTTAACTTGATCAACAAAAACAATGAGATGTTGTTTCAAAAAGTACAGCACAGATATACCCGTCTAATAAATACAATATATTTCCCGTAATTTTATTATAGGACCAAGCATGAAAAACCTTACAACTAAATATTGTGCTGAGCTTCCATCCACCTTTTGAGCCAATCACTGTCATTTTTACAATTACATGTCTGTGACCAGTAAAATGAATTTAAGTCCATCGGTGGCTTAGGCTGCTCTCCGTTCTAAGGCAGTGGTTCTGTTGTTGTTGATTCATTGTTAATTGTTGCTACCATTTTTGTGGGGGTATGTGTTTGGTCCTTGTTTTGTTATTCAGTAATTTAGGTACTTCTAGTTTCGCAATCATCTTGATGTGTAAGAGAGAGAGCTTGTTGCTTTGCTTTAATTGTCTTTCTAATGTCTTGTGACTGTTAGAGTTCTGTGGCTCTTCCCCACAATGCCGTGGGTTGGTCTGCATTGTGTACACTGAAGGACTTTAAAAACGCAAAACTCGAAATTTATAAAATTAACAATTTTTTAATGTATCAATTTTATTGGGATTTGGCAAAAATAAACATCAATATGTCAACAAAACATGATTATAATTTCATATCAAAATAATAAATAGTTTTAGAGCATCAGTCTATCAAAAGACAATACCCTTAGATTCTAAAACTGCAATTGGAAATTTGTGTTGAAATTGGGCATGATTTAAATTTATTGTAATATTTTTTTTGTATTAAAAAATCTGAAACAGATTACCCTTGGAGCCCTGCTTTTCGTCTGGCAGTGTTGGTAGCCAGCCAGAACGGATATCGTCAATGTAAATAACGTCGGTATAATCGACGTTAAATGCCGTCTTAATGTCGGTCGCCATTCTTAGTTGGCCAGGCCTGTGTCGACCTTCAACTGTCCTAGTAGCCTGGTAACAATCTCTGATGTGCTGTATAGCTGACGGATGGCAAATTTAATATCTGGCGACGCCAGAAACACGCACCCCAGCTTTTAACATTCCAATTGCGCCAGGTCGTTCATGTTCAGACAAACGTGGCACGAATACTAAAGTTATAAAACTAAATCTACTGTGTTTTTTATACATGTATACCTACAAGCTATATGTGAAATGATAAAATATTTTGCTTCATTGATTCGTGGGGACGCCACGTGCAAAAATAGTAAATCACGGATGCGTAGCTGGTGGTGGCCATTGTCTATAAAAACACCGGTTTTAGGTATAGATAGAGGCAGAGTGTCGTTTCCAGCCGATTTAATTTGTTAAAGAAGACTAAAATGTTCTGGGTTCAAAAAATAATAGTTCTCATCTTTTGCGTTTTTAAAGTCCTTCAGTGTAATTGTGGTATATTCTGACCATACTTACTTGCTTTTTTTAAACAATTACCATTACTTGCTAGTTTTAGCAAAAGTAAATACAAGTCCCTCTCACACCAATCAGATCATGCAACATAGCACATGCTGAATGAAACACAGTGTAGATCCTGATCAGCCAGCTTAGAGTAAACTTGTTGATATGGATTCTCATTCTAATTGTGAGTTCATATCATATTTGTATAAATCTGGTAGAGTACACATGCCAAAGTTCCGGGCAAACGTTTTCTACAAAAAACATGTAATTTTCATGGCATAATTGATTTTGCTCTTGCGCAATCAGTTTAATCACTTTGTCAAAGTTGCTTGTTTTTTTCTGTCGTGTACGTCTAGAATATGGTAATCAAATCATTCTCTGGCATCTATTCGACTAGATGTATGCATATGCAAGTAAGAGCGACTATCGTTAGATCTCATAATATGCTACCGCTCATTGCGCTGTCAAAATAAATAGCATGACGTACAAAGCACGGAAAACAAGTTTAAGTGATATTAGCCTGTCCTCCAGGCGTTAAAGTGAACATGTCTATAATAGGAGTAAAAACTATAAAATCTAAGACTATATTACACCGTATGGCTTCTCTTCTGTCTCAGTTTTAAAACAAAGCCTAGGGGTGTCCTTGTAGCAAAATTAAAACCTGTTTTAGCAAAACAGAATAGAGCATCTTTGGCGCACGGTGCTGTCATAATTTCTCTATTCCTAGAGCCCCTACCAACTTGCTTTACCCCTGCCCAATCTTTAGATCAACTTTTATTAAGAGTGGTATTGACTATTGAGAGTGTTAAGAAGTGGGTATTAGCAGTACTAACATCTTTCCTTCTATATTTAATAGTCAATTATAATTTTCATTGTACACATTTAGTGAGATGCAAAATCTAGATACCATGTTCACTTACTGCTGTGTTCAGGCCAAGCTCAGGCCAAGCTCAGGCCACTGCCGACAACTATCATATGAGAGAGAAACAAAATTTCCTTGCAGGCGAGCAGGTTCTTTTTAGTATCAATCAAAAGTCGTATAATGTCTTTGATAGAACCCCTTGCCTAGCAGTACTCGTATAAAACCTGGCACGAATCAGTTAGGCTCTGGGAGTGTTTGTACACGATCATTTTTGAAAAGCTGTACGCGTTTTACAGGGGCAAAGGATCATTGACGGTTTGGGCCTTATACGCATATTTTTCTGATTCTCAGAACGCTGCTTTTGAGCTTCTGGTGTGGTGCATGTAGTATCAGCGCAATAGATGAATCTAATGGCAAGAGCCAGCTAGCAAAATATTTTCAAAATTCCTACGCATTCGAGAGTTATGGCGGGTAGAAATGGGAGGGGGTCTTAAATTTTATGAAAATAAAAAGTGCTTTAAAAAGTGATTTTTGCACGTTTTCTTGATTTATTCGGTAGGTATGGTGATATCTATTGAACATACCATATGCAGAGTATTAATGAATCACGATAATTGATGAAATTGTTTTTAAAAAAAAATATGTTTTGTAATAAAATGATTTTTGGGAGATAATTTAGACGTTACCTGTACATTTTTGACTACATGTACCGTAAATAATACAAAAATGAAAGCTCAACAAAAGAAATAGATATTTTTGAAGGAATGAAAGTGTCCCATTTAGCATTGGAAAGTAAAACTGATTCTAACTAGATCCTTTGGATATTACTTTTGCTTTGTTTAAAGGGCATAACATGTTGAATGTATTTAAAGTGTCCGAATATTTATGGTATACATATGCATGTATATCCCTATATGAGGCAATATATTGAACACAAAAGCCTAGGTCACACGAGATCGCGCGATCACCGAATCGCGCGATTGGTCACGAATCTCGGAGATGTAAAGCCTCGGTCACACGAGGGCTTAGGACCATGTTGCGACCTGTGTAAGACCAGTCACGTGGTAAAATCGCAAGTAGATCTCATACGAGCGCGCGACAGGTCTTAGTGATTGGGAACAGCAATATTAACAAAATATGTTTCAGAGAGGTCTTTGAGCAGTTTCAGTAACCTGGTTCTACAGTAGATGATAGCAGCAGATGTATACATGTCTTTAAAAGCTTTTCGGTGCTTTCACAAGTAGACAGGACAAAATTGCAAAAGTAAGGTGCAAGACTGTCGCACGTTGGTTTTTATTGATCGGGAGTGATCGTGCGAGTAAAAAGCATGAAAAAGGGCGGGGCGGAGAGTTTTGAACATGTCCAAAAACCTGCGACCGCGATTCAAGATCACAGGTATGATAGTAGACTGGTATCAGACGAGTAAATAAAGCAATATCAAAAATATGCACACAACTATGTACATGTAAACCTCCACTACGACTGAACCAATATCTTCAGAAATGTCTGATATAAACTTTATAGTAGACAAAAATGGGGCAGTAATAATAGTACCAAATATTTATGTGTTTGGTAGTTAGAAGTCTTGGACACGTAGTCTGAAACCAGACTTACATGATGGTAGATTTCCATGATATATGATGTATGTGCTGCGTGTACATACGCAATGTTCAACATCACATTGATACTGCAATACTAAAAGCAGCTAGGAAAAAGATTTTAGTATTTCACAGATAAGCCTACACTTTTGAGACAAAAACGCCGAGTCTGGTCTCGATCCAAACTGTTTGGCACTTAAACCACAGGAGCTTGAAGTTCGATCCTTCAATCACCCCTATAGCCTCAAAACCAAAAGCTCACAATGTCATTACGTAATCAACGCACTATATATGATTAAACAGAGAAAAGGGCTCACGACTCACAGATAATCAGAGCTAAAGAAAACCAAGTTGAGCCACGGTGGGCCCATGCAGCTACAGCCAATCATCAGGCGCCAACCCACCACTTAAAGCTTTACGCCAGAGCCGTCATTGAGTCTGAGGCCTGACCCACTGTCGTGCAATTAAAGAGGAAACCATATAGCTATAAATTGTGATTAGGTTTACAACCAGACTTGATATAAGTTATATCCAACATTTTTATAAAGTTGGATAATGTTTTTGAATTGATCACTAAAATTAAATTCAGGTGAGCTAAAATGGGAGTCTGATAAAAGGCTCGTTTTTACACTTGTTTAAATGTAGCACTTTCCTATCAAAACAACATTTGAGATTCCTAAAACCTGTCTCGATGAGACAAAATGAGCCTCGACGCTTCTTTGAAACACTCAGAATACATGTTTCGACATGAAATACTGAAAGTAATCATTACTGAGGGAGGTACCCCATTTTAGCTCACCTGAGTCAGTGTGTTCGTTGCATCATCAACAGTTATTTCAAAGGACATCTCCTAAACTACTGGATGGGATGGGAGTTTACCAAACTTGGCAGAAATGGTCCTTATATGGCCCTCTTTATTTTATTTTTTCAAATAGTCTCGATCCACTGCGTATCTAAGTCACACAGGCTAAAGTAGATTCTGCAGATGAAAACTTTTGAAATCTTCTAGTCTGAAACCACAGAGCCTTGATATTTGGTACATGCATGTAGCATCATCTAGTAGACATCTACCAAGTTTGTTCAAATTATACCCATGGGGCCAGAAAATTGGTCCGCCCTGGGGGTCACATATTTTACATTGGCGCATAAAGGGAAACATGAAAAAGTCTTCTTGACTGAAACCGCAAGGCATATATGCTTAATATTTGGTATTTAGCACCATCTATATATAGATAGTGGACATCTACCGAGTTTAAAATAATGTGCATCGAACCAAAATGGCCCCGCCGCAGGGGTCACATATAGGCTAATATAAAATCAACTTTTTTTTCAGAATATGGCTATGCTGCATATCAAATTAAAGGAAATGAAGTACACAATAACATACTCTAATGTGCCTACGCTTGCCTGAATATTCGCTGCTTGCCGCCGTTTTCTTTATGAAATTCTCATATGCTGCCGTATATATAGTTGCTGGTAATTTATTTGTTGTTCATTTTTCAATTTACTGCAACATTTCAGAATTATATATTTTGAGGAACTCATGGAGTTTGGCTGGGCCTATAATGAGTTTTCCTTAAGATAAAGAATATGATAGAATTCTTTATTGCTTCCTAAATTGATTTCGCCCCTCAAAAAGATAAATAAATCAATCAATAAATTCAAAATAAAAACAGAACCAACAGAAAAAACAATGAAAGGATAATTCTTCATGTTCGTTATTAATGTATTATCAGCATGTTTGTTATATGATTTATATGAGAGTGTGTGTGTGTGTGTGTGTGTGTGTTGATAGAGGGGTGGGGGATTTAGACTTAAAGTACGATGTGGAGACGGTATTTTGGTGTGTTGATCTTCTTCCTTCATATCTTTAAATAACTGCTGAAATACGAAAACTACGGCTTTCCGGTCATCACTTATGTTTAAAACACGATTTTTTTTAGGATTGATAAGCACCAGGATTTTATCCCCAATTTTTGTGTGTATGTATGAGAACCTAAGCAAATGCTTTGATGCAAAATGAAGACCGGACGGGCTGTGGACGGGATAGGTGCCGTGGTTTTCAGAAGTATATGTATTAGAATAAACGAGAGAATGTTTAGGTGCCGGGATCGGTGGGGGAGATTATGGCGTGTCCCGGGTTTCGGGGACTAAAACAACACAGAAGAGTACATTCTTCAAGATGGGTGTCTCTTTGGGTAGACCACACTGGAAGAGATATGTTATACGGAGAAGTAACCGATGGAGGAGAACTGGGCAACAACGGGTACTATAACTAAGATTCCAACCCGGGTCCTCGCCACTCTCCCCAACCCCACTCCTACCCACACCACCCACAACCCGGGGGGGGGGGGTGTACTCTGATATTCTCATACATACGTAGGCTCTGGTCATTTTTGGGGGTTAAAATTTTGAATTTCAATATTTTTGGGGGTTTTCAAAAACATAAATATTTTTTTGGGGTATGAAGATGTTGTGGATATTTTTTTTTTTTTGGGGGGGGGGGGGGGGGGGTCATCACAAAATTGGACTATATTAAGGGGTCATTTCTATGCATTTTAGGGTCTTCTCTTAAGGTCAAGGTACCGAATAGGGGATATTTTTTGGGGTTGCTAATGCTAAAATTTCAAATATTTTTTGGGGATGCTTGATATTCCTGATATTTTTTTTGGTGAACTGCAGATGCTGGGCCCGAGTCTACGTTTGAAGAGAACATGAGAGTACCCCCCCCCCCCCTGGGCTCACAACACACCAACTCATCAGCAGATGTGACATCACGATATGCACCTGTCAATGTTTTCTCCGAAAAGGGGAACAGCAAAATACCCATGGGGATTTAGACAATTATAACAACCCAAACAAACTGAGGTTTAATTCCCGTCCCTTGGGTAAATGATGTATGTGGTGTCTAAAAATCCCTTGGACTGGTCATCAAATTGGTTATAATTTGATAAAGAAATTCCCAGATGAAGTAGATTTCTATCGTAATTTCCCCACCCCATGGATTAGGTGCTCTTATTCCGTGGGTGGGATTTTTTTGCAGTAAAATCTCCTTGTATCACCCCAGCTCTAGGAGAAAACACTGATATGTGCATTAGTATCACATTTTATAGCCTTGCATCTTATTACATCTCACTGATAACAGGTAGCCCCCCCTTTCCTTTAACAGTTGAACAGATTTTAATAGTTCTGTTCTATTTTACAATATTCCCCCGTTGGAGCCCCAATAAATTAATCGACCTGTACATGTCACATTATGACGTCATATATTTTCAAGGAAATGGACTTGACAATCACATGTGTAAACATGGTAAAAATGACATAAACAGTTTCAAAATAACTTGTTTGGAATATAATTGTGTTCTTTATGACTGTTGGAAGCAGCTTATTCTTGAAAAATACGTCTAGTTCAGAGCCCTCCGAACTGCGCTGTTGCTATAAAAACGTGAAGGTAGGAATCTTGTACTTTTTCTGTTAAAGGCTTTATTCATATTCCCTTGAGATAGTTTCTGTTCTGGGTTTTAGCTGGGAAACAAAACCAAATCCTTTTCAGCAAGCGTAGTGGGAGCCTGGAGTAGCCCTTCATAAATTCAACCATTACTTCATTTGTGTGGGGAAACATACTCCGAAATACCCAGTAAGTCACTACGACGAACTTCCAGAGACCGGTTACTGGCGGTTAGGAAGATTTATTACGATTATTGTAGCCATATCAATCGTTTTGATTGTAAGGCAAGAGGACCCGGATAAAATACAAGATGCTCGTGGATTGCTGAGATCGATAGGATTACAAACTCCGATACGGCCAATTGGAGTAAAAAATGTTTTCTCTTTTGGTTTATTCCTTAACAAAACATGTTTCCCGGTACCACATTGACCAGAAATGAACAAATTATAGTTGTTCATTGCAATAGACATTGTCCTGTTTTTTTTTCAAACGTCGCCATCTTGGTCAGCGTAACGTCGAACATTTTACGTTGCCGTCACAACATTCACTGCTGATAACCGGAAACTGGAGCCGGAATGGCTGTCGAGAGCTTAGTTTCACTCCTGGTCATTACTACGTAATGACATTATGAGATTTTCGGTTTTAGGGTTTAGAAGCGATATAAGGATAGTCGTCACGTTATTGTTGAAAGATTGTTTTAGAAAAAGTTAATCTGAAAACATCTCAGAATAACAAAATGTCGTGAAAAAAAATACCATGAGGCTAAGATCAGCCGCACCAGAGCTTTCGTGACTCGGTTTGAAGTATGAACGTGGCGGTAGAATCAGATCAAAACATGGATAATGCAGTCCCACTGGATAGTTGAGCACTGCAATAGTGCGGCGTTCGGGACGCGGTTCATAGTACATTTACATCATATTCAGAAAAAAGGAATAGAAATATATAAACTTCTTTATGTAGGGAGTAGGTCAATAGGGGTCGAGGTCATCCACCATTAACCTTACAATCAAGCAATGCAATGTTATACATAACCTCTTACGATACTTTGGTATAAAATGTCTGAACTGAAAGAGAACCAAAATCATAAAGCCTTCGGAGACCACATGTTAAAACGCAAGATTACAAAAATCAAGTATCAACTCAAGGAACATTTTAGAAAAATAACAAAAAAATCAGGAATACCTCAGTCAGTATCAAACAGTTTGGATCCGGATCAGGTCCGATGTGATTGATGGGCCGGATCTTGATCCAAACTGTTTACGAGAAACGTCAAGCCTGATCTCGATCCAAAACTGTTTTGGTTGACACTAGCAGATAGAGTTTATTCGTTTTTGCGGCATTTTATTTGTTTTAACCCTGTATTCACTTAATGGAGTCTTCCTCCTGATTAGATGCATTCATTTTGGACTGTCCATTATATATATATAGAGGGGTCACAGCTTATAATTTCAAAATAAAATTACATTTCTTTCTCTGAGGATCCCTTTTTGTCATACATGTAGCAAACAGTGTAGACTCTGGTGAAATGCGTTATTTCGCCTAAATCTTCACTGTTTGCCAGACGGTACGCACTTATGCGTCACCAGTATAAATGGTTCATCAATTATTTTTTTGGAAAAAAAACACAACATATTTGTCTGCTCATAGGATAACGGTGCTTAATATGTATCCCCCAAAATCGATCCTTGTATCTATTTTCATCATGTATGACATGAGTGAAGTCTCATATATACGGAGGTTCAAACCCTCGCTGCTAGCCTTTGCGATTTAGATTATAAATTCATGAGCTGGGTCACATGACCGTTCTAATTATATCATAACCAATCATAGAATGCATTTTTCTAAATAACATTAACGGTAGGTCGTAGATAAATCCCAAAGACTGGTCCTTAGTAGTCGCGACAAGTCTTGCATCTCCGAGATTCGTGACTAATCGCGCGATTCAGTGATCGCGCGATCTCGTGTGACCGAGGCTTAAGACTTGTCGCGATTACTAAGGACCAGTCTTTGGGATTATCTACGGTCTACCGTTAATGTTTTTGGAAAAATGCATTCTATGATAGGTTGTGATAATATCAGAATGGTCATGTGACCCAGCTCATGAATTTATAATCTTTATCGCAAAGGCGAGCCGCGAAGGATTTGAATCTCCGCATATGTCAGACTTCACAAGTCTCATACACACATTATGAAAATATATAGATAAAAGGACCGATTTTGGGGGATAACTAATAAGCACCGTTATCATATGAGCAGACAAATACTTTCTTTCGAAAAATATAATTGATGAACCATTTATACTGTTTGGGCATAAATGTGTCCCGTCTGGCAAACAGTGAAGACATAGACAAAATGACGCATTTCATCAGTGTCTACACTGTTTGCTACAAGTATGAAAAAGGGATCCACAGAGAAAGAAATGTAATTTAATTTGGAAATTATAAGCTGTAACCCCTCTCTATATATAATGGAACATCCCCAAATTAATGCATATTATCGGAAGGAAGAATCCATTTAGTGCATACATGCTTAAAGCAAATAGAATGCCGCAAAAATGAAGAAGCCTGTTAACATTTCATCTGCTAGTGTCAACCAAAACAGTTTTGGATCGAGATCAGGCTTGACGTTTCTCGCAAACAGGGCCCAACACACACTGGACCTGATCTGGATCCAAACTGCTTGATGCTGAAGGCATTCCTGATTTTTTTGTTATTGTTCATGAAAAAAGGTCACTTTGAAGAGAATCAGAAGGCGACACTTTTGAAAAGTCATACAAATTTACCCAGCATGTAAAGATTTATTTTCTTGAGTTGATTCTTGATTTTTGTAATCTTGCGCTTTAACTTGTGGTCTCAGCAGTAATTTACACTTTCAAATCATGAACACTCCAAAGGCTTTGTGATTTTGGCTCTCTTTCAGTGCAGACATTTTATATACTTAGAGATGTTAATGGAGGATGGCCTCGACCCCTATTGACCTATTACTCTACCTACATAAAGTAGATGATAGGTCATTGTTCCTTTTTTTCTGAATATGATATGATTGTACTATAAACCACACCACGAAAGCCGCACTATTGTTATCTATGCTCCTAGCGTTCAACTATCCATTGGGACTGCATGATCTATGTCTTGATTCTACAGCTGCGTCATACTTCAAACCGAGTCACGGAAGCCCTGGTGCGGCTGATCTTAGCCTTTGGCATTCGCCTTTGTGGTAAGAAAAAAGTGTATTTTCAGGACATTTTGTCATCTCGAGGTGTTTTCAAAATGAACTGTTTCTAAAACAAAATTTAAACGATAACGAAATATAAATGCCAAACAGTTTGGATCGAGATCAGACCCGACATTTTTGTCTCAAAAGTGCAAGCTTGTCCGACCTTATAAATACTGTTTGGAGACGACACGTGATCTTGGATCGCGGTCGCAGGTTTTTGGACATGTTCAAAACTCTCCGCCCCGCCCATTTTCATGCTTTTTGCTCGCACGATCACTCCCGACCAATAAAAACCAACGTGCGACAGTCTTCCACCTAATTTTTGCATTTTTATCCTGTCTAATTGTGAAAGCACCAAAAAACTTTTAAAGACATGTATTCACCTGCTGCTATCATCTACTGCAGAACCAGGCTCATGAAATTGCTCAAAGACCTCTCTGGGGCCTACTTTGTTAATACCGCTGTTTCCAATCACTAAGACCTGTCGCGCGCTCGTATGAGATCTACTTGCGATTTTACCACGTGACTGGTCTTACACAGGTCGCAGCATGGTCGTAAGCCCTCGTGTGACCGAGGCTTAAAGTATTTACCTGTTATAACTCTTTGCATGCCAGTGGATAATTTTTGTCGTCTGCGAATAGCCTTTTGCTAAACAGTTTGAACCCAGATGAAGACCAACAGAATGTCGGTCTTGATCTGGATCCAAACTGTTTGACACTCTGATGGTGGTCCTGAATGGTTTATTTTTAAAAACTTAATTTTGAAGAAGTCAGTAGACGAAAATAAAAACATGAACAATTCCTTAGCATGCAAATAGATAAGTACAGGACGTTTGCAAAATAACGTGTTATTTAATAACAGTGAAATTTTTTCTTATGAAAAAATGCATAAAACCTTGCTAATTCTACTTTTAATCTTTAAGTACTTTATATTAAACTAGCACAGAATACAAAGCAATTTAGGGGGTTGGTTCTAGAGAACTTCATTACTGTTATTAATTTCTTATTTGGTAGAAAAGGCATTTTATGGGCTTAGGCCCTGGGTTTTTGGGCTGCTGAACATCTTTCCCCCCCTTGTGCCAGCAAGCCACTTCCATGCAATGTGTAAAATATGGTAACACATATACATGCAAAAGCTTTTGCTGGCACACGGGGGGGAATGATATTTTAAAAAATGTTTTCACATTTCTATATATCTTAATGTAAAACTGATTGTTCTACCCAAAATTTTATATCTTTGAGCATTTAATATCGAAAACGGATTTCACAGCCATAAAGTACTCAGGTCAGGGTAGCATCAATGTGAAGATGGGAACGATTGACAAACTTTAATTTTACTGAAAACCATAGGCATTTACCCATAGCAAGTGTCAATAGTCCTTTGGTCAATCCTTTCTTAAAAAAGCTTGTACTTGTTGTACATGGCCCTTTAATCGCCTCACAATTAGGTGTTTGCTAAATTGCTTTAGATACAACCAGAGTAGACCCAGAGTAGACTGTTTCTACAGAAGCAGTCTGAACTGGGCCTACACTGTTTGCTTATATGCTTTAATTAGTCAATTAGGTTAGCAAATATATGTAGTAGATGACTAAAGCAGACAACATGTTCACATTGAATTTTGCAAGCGCTTTAAAGGTTAATGTTTAGCCAATGTATTTGTTTCAATCTGAATGAAAAAACTTTCTGCGCCCACCCCACCCCCCCCCCCCCAAAAAAAAAAAAAAAAAAAAAAAAAAAAAAAAAAAAAAAAAAACTAGCAAATAAAAACAAACGTTAGTGAATCCATATGTACCAATTGTTGGTCTAAGTGAATAAAGTTATGCCTATGTCGAACAACAACAAAAACAATAAACAAAGACCGCTCTAAACTATGATAGCCAGACAAATCTGCTCTCCAAAATGACGCGCAAATGAGTTGAAAGCGTAAAATGAGGGTAGGTAATTTAATGTGCAGGGTTCTCACTTAGATTTTGAAAACAGTAGTCCGAGACTCCTCCTTTGTCAAAAATAGGAGTGCCATCGAAAATTTAGAAGTCCCATCTAAACTTTTGGAGTCCCATCCAAAATTTAGGAGTCCCATTCAAAACTTAGGAGTCCCATTTTAAGTTAGAGTCCCAAATCTGGAATCATGAATCAGTATAGATAGATAGATAGATAGATAGATAGATAGATAGATAGATAGATAGATAGATAGATAGATAGATAGATAGATAGATAGATAGATAGATAGATAGATAGATAAATACAGTATAAAATAATTTTACGACTCGGATAAAACATAATATACTGAACAAAAGTGAAAACGCTACACCTGAATTGTTTGTCATCTATATACATAAATATGCAAACCAAGAATGCAATTGAAAGCGCATATTAATGTTCAAATACTGAGTAATGCATAACAGTAAAAGTTTCACGGATGTTGTCACGAGGAAACACATGAAAGCCATTTAAATGTGACAGGGGTCCATTTTTTCAGGTTGCCAATTTAAACAGAAAACTGATACAATTTAGGCCTTCAGAAATCCACTACCTACGAGATCCGACTGCACGAAATGGTAGTCTAGACATGTGACAACCACAAATGTGAAGGACTTATCTCAAGTGTGTTTCGATCGTTTAGAAAAGCAATCTTAAAAAGCGGATTTCCACTCAAATGGCAAAGTTTAAAAAATTAACGCTGAAATCTCCATAGGGAAAGCAATGTGTTATTGTATGTTAGTATGAGGACATTACTAGTCGCGAAATGGCAGAAACAATGTGCTCAGAGGTCTACCTGATTTGGCAAAAGAAAATTATCGAAAATCCTGATAAATCGAAGATTACCAAATATTTATTATTCCCTACTTGTTTTTGTCAAAGGGAGATAATTTTTAAATATTTTACAAATTCGCTAAATTCGAAATTGATCTCTGAGCTTGTTTCAAGTAATTAAGCAGTTTTCTTATGTTTTTATGCAACACTATTAAGACCAATTTTGATAAGCATAACAATTTTAATTTGCACATGAGCAGTAGCAAATTTCAGTGAATAAAGCTTTTAACACTTAAAGGAGCATAACTCATACATCAAACAAGACAAATTGGTGGAGTTTCGACGAATTGTTTGTTGGATGTCTGGGCAACTTTATTAAGCTTTAGTAAATACTTTTGGTCCAATACTTTCTCATAAAATATAGATAATTGGAGTGTAGCGTTTTCACTTGTGTTCAGTATATATTAGACAGCGCACGTATTTGTCGTCCATGCCACTTATAGACATTGATGCTGAGGTATCCAGCGGGGCTACGGGTCTGAATTTCGGTCTGAGTCTTTATCCATATCCATCATTTGTTCATCGAAGACTTTGGCGAATCTGCGAATATGCGCTGACTGGCCTAAGCATTCGCAGCTTGCTGATGAGAAAATTAACAAAGAAGATACGTGCATTAAGAGGCTCTTTGGCCCTCCTATTAGGCCAAACGAAAAAAAGCCTTTTTACCAAATTCATCTTATCAGTTTAAACAAATGGCCGCCAAAATAGGCTGAAAACAGGAAATTGACCATTTTGTAACAAATTTGAGACACTTGACAGAGAACATATTAAAAATTTTGAAATTTAACTGTGCTTATATCTAAGTCTTTAAAAAGTGGCTTCCTAAGTAAGTAAGGGTGCAAAGATCAGGAATCGATACAATCAAGTACCACTACTGACCCAGGATACCAAAATTTGGTCCAAAATGGTACTTTCTCTATTTTAAGCCTGTTTTAGCGGCCATATTCGTTACTGTCGCAAATGTGAAATTTGAATAAATGCCTGACTTTTACAATTGGAGTATTCTTCTAAACAACCAATCAGAAGAATTAGTGAAAAGCAACTTTCAGATTTTGGCTCCAGAGGGGGCCAAATTAGCCCCTTAATACACGTAGCTCTTTGTTGTCTAGCTTACTGGATAGCTTAGAATGCACGTTTTAAGAATGACTTTAAAGATGGAGCTTATTCCAAAGGCATGTGCGAATCCAAAAAGGGTGACAGTAGGTCCGGACCCCCTACCTCCACTGAAAAAATAAAAAAATATATGGGTTTCTAGCAATATCTGTCCGGATCCCCGAACAAATCACAAAGCTACCAAGCCAGCATTCAATGTTGTGTCATCATCGGCACGACAGCGAAACGCCGATGATCGCCCGCTTATCACCTCATCAACTAAAGAACAAACGTCAAAGTTGGACCCTATCTGACAAAACTTTCTGAATCCGCGCATGAAAAGTTGCGATGTGCTTTTTTATCGTACAAGGGCTTCTGTGTTCAGCAAATGCTATTAGTGTTGACCCGTTTCCTTAAGGACTGGCCAGTTGAGCTGAAATATTGTGGAAAAAGGTCATTAAACCTCAACTTAATTCACCAATCTATCAAAATAATTGTTTGTTTCTTCTTTGAGCACAGTAAGAGTATATTGGAAAGTAATAAATCATCATGTATTGTAAAACCGTCTAAAGCACCAAAGATAATTCGTTGTAAGATGGTATTTGTCAATCAAAACAAGCCCAATCTGCACGCCAAGGTACTTCTTTTTATTCTGCATCAGTAAGGCAAGGGTGTGCAGAATATCTAGGGAAGGGCCGTAACTAATGTTGTGGCCCAACCCCATTGCACACATGTACATGTAAAATATTGCAATGAAATATGTTAAAACTAAAATATCTAGATATTTGACATATTGTACTGTAGAAATGGGTTTAAGTTAACAACAACAGAGCTGCCACCCATTTTCGTGTAAACGTACACTTATCTCCTACTACAATAACTAGAGGCCAACATTGTTCAAGCGATTTACCTGTTATGTGGTAGTTATTCTCCTGATATAAACAATCGAGAACATTATTTTTTTTAAACGGATACAGTGTTTCACTAAAATCCGTGGCAGCAAAGCTGCCACCAAATTTGGTGTAGAATTAAGTCATATTTTTACAGTGCGGCAATTGGTGATTTATTTTGTGACTTTTGAAAATAGTTAATAAAACAAGGAAACGCACCAATCACAGGCTAATGACCATTTGTAACCGTTTCCCCATACCCTCATACTCAGATTAGTGAAACTGATAACTCTTCAGTTTTCAGTGCCATTCTGTGAATACACGTTGATAGTAAAAGTTCTGCTTTATATAACAAGAAATTATTTAGGAGTGCTAAAAATCCCGGATGTCACCTGTACCGCAGGATCAAGCGAAACGTCACTGCACGATGTCTCTGTTCCGCTACATGTATCCCCCATTCGTCATATGTGAGAGAGAGAGATCGTTGTTTCATAACGTTAATAACTTCAATGACATACGCTATGGTGGATATGTTAGCATGATGATCTTCGTTGATTGGTGTGAATTGTTGCCCTTTTACAGGAAACAATAGAGCAACACAGCCTCTTCCTACAGCAGTCAGATGTGAATTTACAATGTTCCTGTACATCTATTGCTGCATTCGCGAGGGTATTCACTGTTTGCTGAGATGAAAACAATCTGCATGGACTTGGACGTTCTAACCTCCGATCCCTGAACAGTCCCATTATGCAGCATTTTATCTGGGTCTGTTTGCCATAGTACCCTTGTAGTGCTTACCGATCCCCAAAGAGTTAAACGGCTAATACACCTTTCTTCATTGTACCTTCATTTTCTATTAGGATCATATTGATTATACTTTGGTAAAATGTACAGACAGTAAAGCCTGTGTGAATCGGCCACTCTCAAAAAGACAGAAAATTGGTTTTCAAGACCAATTATCGCTTAATGCAGGCCAAAAGTATTACAGAATGATCCAAGGGGGCATTCCGCAATACGTTCGGTCTTCATAAGCTACCATTTGTCATTTAGATCTTTGTGTTGTCTATTATTAAGTGGCCGTTTTACACAGGTTTTACTGTATTTGGAGGTTAATTAATTCTGAATCCCTGGTCACATTTGTTGCATGGGCCGTTTTTGGACAGTATCCCTCTATGATAGGAATAAGTAGCTTCTGTAGTATATAGAATAGATTACCTGTCAGACTGGGGAAGGAGAATCAATAGAAAGTGTATAATTAGTTGGCCTAGAAAATGATAAGATATCACAAACAAACAGTTTTATGATTGTCAAGGAATTTCCTACCGTATTGTCAGACATCGTAGAAGTTAAGGAACTCGTCTTATAATTATTGTCGAACTTTGTATCTATGTGGCGTACGTTTCTAGAAATCGAACAATAGAAAATATTCACAGAATCTGTAACTTTGAGTCTATTATATTCACTGTGATAATGACAAAGTTGAAAGAAGAAATGGTTTTGGTATTTACATGTAGCACATTGTCGGGCAAAGAAGGCTCTGGCAAGTCTGCAAGCTTTGGTCCAAAATAACAATGACTCCTTTTATGCCTATTTGGTGGTTATTTTATTTTACTATAGCAACGGTAAAAGTTAAATAAATACAGACTTTTACACATTACTTATTAATTGAAAAGCAGAAATTGTTGAAAAATTAACTTTCAGTTTTTGGCTTCAAGGGAGGCCTACATAAGTAGTCCATTAAGGTGGTGCCACACTGATTGGCATGTTTCCAAAGATTTACGGGGGTTTATTTTAAAATATAGCTTAAAAGTAACATCTTTCGGCCAAAACGACTGTTTACCTCTTAAATAAGTATGTCAAATAATGTAACTAGAGTAACAAAAAATTTATATGTTTTATGGAATACTTTAAAAAAAAATTATAACTATTTAAAAAGCATACGTCACGGTGCATGTGTTCTTGCTTTCAGTCTCCATCACAAATGAGAACATATAGGACTGATTATTTCTAAGCGCCAAAACAGGTAAAATAGGGGTATCTCAGATCTTCACCAAAACGTCCCTGTTTTTTAACTATGCATATTGATTCGCAAAAATGCAACCCTTTTTTTATTTTTGTCTAAAATTGGGCATTGTTTCACATTCATAGTTTTTTCCTAGAACAAACTAACACCTGCATTTGTCAAAAGTAACACGTTAATGCTTTGTATAAGCACATTAGTTTTTGCTACAAGTGTTATTGGTTATTGATATTAAGATGACTGTCATTGGTCTGTTTGCTTTAATGAAAAGGTATAAAAAAGCCGTTCTACTAAAATAGATTTTTCTGGAAATTGCAGCTATATATTTTTTTTAAATGTGATGAGTGGAAAATTAAAAGAACATATTTTAACATATAAAGAGCTGAGGATGGAATATTTTTCTAATGATTTTAAACCAAGTGCAAAGTTGTAGAAATGTGCAGTGTGCAGGCTTTTTGATTTAAGATGACTCTTATTTGAATAAAACCACTAGGTTATCTTTTCAGATCATTAAGTCACCCACTTAATGCTCGTAGCTCTTTAAGATCTTCTTTCAGCCATGTTAAATATTTATAAACGAAAGCATCGATTATGTTGGTATTTCAATTTTTATAGAAAGCTTTTCTAAATAAAAAAATCTGAATATAATATGCTGTTTGGTTCAGGACTTGATGTCTTAAATCTCATGTTTGAATCTGTTCGCAAAGCCATTGTATCTTCACTCTTCCTATTTGGGACATAACTGCAATGTCAATGAGAGAAATGCCTTGAGTTACCTTAAACATAACTAATTCTCCAAATGATAACATACATTTAACTTCCAATAATGTATAACCCTCTCCATCAGTTATACCATGTATCAATTTACAGTTTGTTTACTGTAATGTCTTAATGTTATGTACATTAAGATTAAATGAGTTCCCCAAATATACACAACACTATGCAAAATGAGGCTTTTGAAACCTTGCAGATGCTTTTGTGATCGTCTGAAGACGTGCGTGATTTTTATATAAAAAGGAAGTGAGTATGGTACACTCGGATTAAGTTTTGCCACTTTTTCTCAGCATACATGTATAAACTCATATTACAGCCATTATTCGGCATTAAGTACTAATCACTATCTATATATAATTCATGTGCGCAACTTTACCGGTCTTTTTGAAACTTTGCATGTGCTTTTGGCATGGCCTTGAGATATGAATGTGCTTAGGATATAATTATCAGATTATTTTTGGTTTCTGTTTTTTTTTTGTTTTTTTTTTTTGCTTTGTGGACGTCGGCATGTACTTACTTTTACGACTCCTTTCATGATACTTTATATAATAAAATACAAACATTATGTGGTAGGGACCAAAATTCCCTGAATTTGCTTGTTTTGTTCTTCCTTGTATCTGTCCGTATCAGACCATTCCAAGACGCATGGTGCTTCTTTTGTGGATCCCTTTTTATTATTTTTTTATGTTTCATTTTTATCTTTGTTATGTTGTCTTGTCTGTTCCTTGCAGCCTTGTGGTAACCTGTTGGGGAAGATAGATAGATAGATAGATAGATAGATAGATAGATAGATAGATAGATAGATAGATAGATAGATAGATAGATAGATAGATTTCTTTATTTCCTCCAAGTAGGAGAGTACAACTATCAAAACACAAACATACATGTAACTATATATACAAGAGACAGACAATACATATATAAGATTATAAGCTGGATACAAACCAATATTTACACGATTTTTATTATTATGAGCTTATTCTTGGCTACATTGCAAGCATATTCCTTGCGGAAACGAAATGCAAAAGATTAACGAGTGCGATGCCAACCGCTCATATGTATAACAATCAACCAGTATAATCAGTATATTAGCATAGAGCAGTGAGTTATTATCCCTGCTGACGACCTCTGGTTGAGTGAGTATGATATAGCAGAGGAACCATGCCATAAAAACATCCGCCAGGTATATGTCAGACATACACAAGCAGACATGCTGATGACATGTTTCAACGCCTGAAAGCTCCCACACTCTCACAGAAACCGCTCTTAAAGACATAACTCACCAAATCACACCATCACGTGGTAATATCTCGACCATATGGCATGTAAAGCTGATAGACAAAGATACCAAAACAGAGTACGGTCGTCTTCTGGCAATAGTTGTACTAGGTCTAACAAAGTTTCGCCCAGGAATACATTTGTCAGTGTTTCTTTATCCAGTCTCATAAGAAACATATATACATCTGGGTTAAACTGATAAATTTTATCCCATTTGTTGGTTTGGTTCATGTTCCAGTGATAGGTGACAGAGATCGTTAAGTATTTTTTTTCCTTGTCATACATTCATCAGACTATCGCTCGAGGAAGCCGATGTTCTTATTCACAAACGACAAAGCCGCAGACGCATTCACACAGTCTTATCAGCGCCCTATATTTACTCTTTGGTTAACCTACCACTTTTAAACATTTCAATATTATTAGTAGCCAGGCCGGATTGACTAATTACTTATTGATGGCAAACCCCAAAAGACAGCCTTTTTTTTTATCTCGAGTCGAAACTCAGTTTGCTCTTTTCTAACGTTATATGTTCTTTTTATTTCAAATAATATACTGTTTAGATTATTTTCATAACGTCCCAAGGTCATACCGCACCATAAAATATGACAGAAAGATTTGCCATCAGAATCATAAAATAAAACAGAATATATTAACAACACGCTAGGGATTTTGATTTTTATGCACGATTAGCACGGCTGTCTACAGGGAAATTTATATATTTATTTTGTAATTTGCGAGGGATCTGCTTAAAATCAGACATTTATGTATTTTAGTGCAACTTTCTTGGATCAATATGCCCAGTATGTACACTCTCTGTAGGCTGTATCCATTTTGTTTGGCAAAATGAATAGTTCATAATATGAAACAGGCGCAATAAATGGGCAACCATCAAGATAGCATAGCTATACGGTATTCGTGTGAGTGGATACTCTAGTAAGTAAAAATTGACTTTAAACCTCACTCTGAGTATAAAGAAAATCACAATTACCTGTAAAAAAACGTTGCAAGCTATTTGGTAGGAAGTCCCCGTTGGATATCATTAGGCCTGTGTATACAACATATAACCCAAACAATCTATATTGAGCCGTGACACGAGATTTCCAACAATGTGGTATATGCGACCAGCAAGGCCTCAGATCAGCCTGCGCATAGGCGCAGTCTGATCAGAGCCTTTGCTACTCGCTTGAGGATTCTATAAGTCTTAAGATACTGACCGAACAGTGTTTGGAGATTCTAAGCTTATAGGAAGGTTGCACAGGCTTGTCTAAGGCTTCACTTGTCAAAATGCCACATTTTTGGAAATCACATGTCCAGGCTCATATTTATTTCTAGGCTCAGATAACAATTATGTTACATGTACATATGAGCACAGTTGAAATAATAAAAGCAAACATAGCATGGTTGCGACAACAGGATAATGACATGGCTACTGTCGTGCCAACCAAGAGTGACAGTGACGTAATACTTTGTTTACAATTGCTTAGTAAAACCCTTACGTGCACACTTCACTTGAGCATACGCGAATCGATAGATCACCTGTGTATTAATCCTATCCTGTGGATATGATTAATACACAAGTGATCTATCGATTCTAAGTCCCTGATAACTTTGTAAACAAACTATGACGTCACTTTCTCTCTTGGCTGGCAGGACATTACGTATAGATAATTTATAAAACGAAAAATTCAGATGTTACGGGGAGGCTGTATTCTACAAGATTATTCTGATTCTAACGGTGTTAAATTCTATTTAGTTATTATTAATATTATTATTTTATTTTTATAGATATAAAAGCCGGGTCATGGCTACATAAATATTCACCACATTGCCTTTAAAAATATGTATTTACATGTACATAGAAGACAAACCCTCTTTATATTGATACTTATGTTGAAACCTCTCTTTATATTGATGCAAAGCCAGAACCAGAACCCTGTCAAATAACGCCTACAGTCTTCGCGCCGGCACGCATGTGCATTATACTGGGACAAGGTTTCCCTCCTATCCGCCAGAGTATCAACCCTGTTTTCTCGAAAGAGTGGCCCCAATTGATGCCCCATGCGTGTAGGTTACAATAAAATAATAACAATTTTCTAAGTAAGGGTGCAAAGATCAGGAATCGATACAATTAAGTACCACACCTGACCCAGGATACCAATTCGAAAGTGACAAACTCACAGTTATACACCACAAACGAGAGCCAAGAGTTCTCAGCAGGTGACCACAAAGCACACATAACAGACGCACACAAAGGCATCGCAAACACAAGACAGAAAAAACATAAAAGATCCACCAAAGAAATACCGCCTTGGATAAATAAAAATATTTTACTGGAGGGTTAAACCGGTTTCAGGGCGCCAACCTCCACTTAATTCAGGTGTGGATCAAGACACATAGATATTTGGTTTGCATGAAAGACCCCTAACTTATCAATGCATCATATCCTAAAACATATAAATCAAGATATAACAAGGAGATAAAGCAAAGATAATGACTCAACAGTAAACAAAAACGAATACCAGAACAAAAGAAATCCAACAGGTAAACCCAAGTGGGCCTGACAAACAGCCAAAGTATCAGGCCCCTACCATCTCACCAATATATAAGTCTTAAAGTCTGAAGTCCGCCCACCGGCGCGCAATTAAAGTGGAAAATATTCTGCCATTTGATATGCCCACGACCCCTTGATGGGGTCATAAGGTCAAAACATTTTTTTCTGAAGGTCATATTTTATAACAAATTAAAAGGAAAGAAGTGTTGAATATTGTGCATGTAAAATGTTTGACCTTATACACAACCCTGACCTTTTGGGTTGGGTAAATTGTGCAGATAGGGATATTTTGACAGAACATAGTGAATTGATAGGCTTTGGTTATGATCTGCGTGATACCCTAGGTGTTAGGGAAATGGGATTTCTATTTTGAGGTTAACATCCTCTCCTCGTGAAAATGATTCAGTCTGTAGGTTATAGGTCCGTGACATTGGTCTGTAAATGGTCCTTGAATGGAATGATTCGTGTATGGAATGGTCCATGAATAGTGATTGTTAGCATTTGATGGCCATATTAGCGGTATGTGACGTTAGTCTGTCGATTTTAGGTCCGTGTCATCGGTCGGTAAATGGTCCATGAATGGAATGGTCCGTGGATATAGTTTTGACGTTGGTCCGTGAATGCAATAGTCCGTGAATGGAATGTTCCGTGGATATAGTCTGACGTTGGTCCGTGAATAGAATGGTCCTTGAATAGAATGGTCCTTGAATAGAATGGTCCATGGAAATAGTTTGACTTTGGTCCGTGAACGGAATGTTCCGCGGAGATAGTTTGACTTTGGTCCGTGAATAAAAAGGTCCGTGGAGAAAAAAATGAAAATACAACAATGATCGCATTTCAGATTTACAATCCAGGCATTCAATTATTTTTGACAATCGAATTTGGCGTCGAATTTGGGTGATAAATTGACAGTTTTAGAGGATGGAAGCATTTTATATTGGAATGCCTTTAATTTTTAACACAGGCTTTTTTTCTTTTCACAAAAGACACGTTTCTATGGGGGGAAACAACTATTTTTTTTATTTTCGAGCCCTTTTTGAAGATGTCTCCGCATGACAGACACATTAAAGCTTACACTAATAGGATATACACCATGCAATATGCTTACCATATTTGCCATGGCATATACCCGACAGTCATTTTCATTTCCATAAGTCTGTTTTGGGTATTTCATATGTCTTACAAAGACCTTAGGTAGTGGGGGGGGTGCACATGATCTTTGCAACTGCCCTTTCAGTAGCAGTTGAAATATACACTGACCCAAAATGAAAACTTTACATAGTATTCAAAAGTATATATTTTGATGATAAATTAAACACCTCTTGTATTTGTTCCTTTGAACACGTCTGAACAAGTTTCTATTGTATTGATGAGCAAATTAGGCTTTCTTGCATTAGTTCTTGGATGTATCCCCTCTTATGGACAGTGAGGCTGTGGTACATGTACACAACTGAACAAAATACAGTTGCAGGACGCAGCTTTAGCATCATGTCATTACAATTATATGGCTATTAGCCTGTTAGCTTTGTCTGTCTAGGTCTTTGATCACGTAATCGGTAAATCTTTGCTTCCTTTGATTCGGTTATCTATAATCTATCGACGTCACAATTTATTTACTTTATTACACGCCTGGAGAACTAATACATTTAATAATACTATACACTTTGCGTCACAATATATTTTGTCCAGCAGATGGGATTATGTACTTGTCGCATATGCTAATAGTTCGGTACTTATCGCATATGCTCTAATAGTTCGGTACTTATCGCATATGCTCTAATAGTTCGGTACTTATCGCATATGCTCTAATATTTCGGTACGTATCGCATATGCTCTAATATTTCGGTACTTATCGCATATGCTCTAATAATTCGGTACGTATCGCATATGCTCTAATATTTCGGTACTTATCGCATATGCTCTAATATTTCGGTACTTATCGCATATGCTCTAATATTTCGGTACTTATCGCATATGCTCTAATATTTCGGTACTTATCGCATATGCTCTAATATTTCGGTACATATCGCATATGCTCTAATATTTCGGTACGTATCGCATATGCTCTAATATTTCGGTACTTATCGCATATGCTCTAATATTTCGGTACTTATCGCATATGCTCTAATATTTTGGTACTTATCGCATATGCTCTAATATTTCGGTACTTATCGCATATGCTCTAATATTTCGGTACTTATCGCATATGCTCTAATATTTCGGTACTTATCGCATATGCTCTAATATTTCGGTACGTATCGCATATGCTCTAATATTTCGGTACTTATCGCATATGCTCTAATATTTCGGTACTTATCGCATATGCTCGTATATTTCGGTACGTATCGCATATGCTCTAATATTTCGGTACTTATCGCATATGCTCTAATAGTTCGGTACTTATCGCATATGCTCTAATATTTCGGTACTTATCGCATATGCTCTAATAGTTCGGTACTTATCGCATATGCTCTAATATTTCGGTACGTATCGCATATGCTCTAATATTTCGGTACTTAACGCATATGCGCTATTACGAAGCATGGCGAAAAGTCTAAATCTTCTTCCGAGTCTTTATCTACATCCAGAGCAGCAGAGTGAGGCTTGTATAGGGGGTACCAACTATCCCATATCCATTTAAGGAAACAGGCAAGTATCCCTAATAAACTCACAAATGTCCCCATAATTAATTTTACTAAATATTCAATATCCCTGAGAGTAACCAAAATATTGAAAACAGTACCCTATATCCCTGGAAGTAAAATTGATAATATCCTTTATCTCTAAAATTAAAATGGCATGGCAAATATGCTGTATCCCTAAAACCCCGAAACACGCCTCAAGAGTCTCTGGCGAGTCTGCATAACTGCGCAATATCACCTGAGCCTTCGTTGTTCGGTAAAGCGATATGTACAGAAAAAATGTATCTATAGCGCATCTAAAACATGATTGGGCTTTTTGAATAAGTAATTTATTGCCCAATACCAATTTCAACAAAATAAATGGTGTAAATATTTTGGAGACCACAGTTGTTAAAAGGTAGTGTTAGACTCGGGATCGAAGGGTCGCTAGTTAGAATCTCATCGGAGACGCTGTGCTTTGTCCTTGAGGAAGACACCTCATTCTCTGCGAAGTACTTTTCCAACCAGGAAAAAGTCCCAAAATGATTGAAAATTGTTGAATTGGACGAAATAAATCAAACAAAACCACATTAAAAAACAAAGTAAAACACAACGATATTAACAGCATGCAGACGACACAAAACATGCAAAATGTCCAAGTATGCAAATAGTTCATTGTGGTTAGGCAAGAATTCGTATTGTTATTTATCAAAAGCGGAATCAAAGACAACTAAGTTACTTATTAGTCCGGATGACAAATGGGACAGAAAGCAATTATAGGGAAAATACGTGTCGATAGTAAGACTAATACCAATGAATAATGGATGTGGTCTGACAACTTATTATCGCTTTAATTACAGTTATTTTTCTGACAGGTCATTTCTTAACCCTTTAATCTAGTATAGTTAAGTTAAATACAATGTCTGTTTGGTTTATTGTTTAATACTATGGATTATACGACCCATACCAACTTAGGCACGAGAACTCCGATTATAAGCAATGGCTACACTGATATACATGACATTAGATAACTATTCTATGACTGTTTAATTACAGATCCACTCGCTAGAGACCGTGGATTAAATCAACGTGCAGGTGAACATACAATGGTATAATTAGTACACGTACATAATGCACATGTCTGTCAACCTGTAAGGGGAGTATACTCCACACGCTAAAGCTAGTGGATTACCTCCATGTACATTGTACGTGGGAACCATTACGTATTGTACTTCGGAAGCATATCTGAGTGATACTACTGTTCGTCTCACAAGGGCAGACAGTATCCGCTTGTCATCATAGCTCGGATTTAAATGTAATTATATTATGTACATACGGGGATACATGTAGTGTGCACAAAAAGCTGAAAAATCGCTTAGCTATAAAGGTACAAGTATTCTGTGTTGGAAAGGGATTGAGATCACTATAATAGATAGTTAGGTATGCTAATGCCAGAAACCTAAGTAAGTAAGGGTGCAAAGATCAGGAATCGATACAATCAAGTATCACACCTGACCCAGGATACCAATGGTAAAGTAACAAACTCACAGTAATCCACCACAAACGAGAATTATGCGCAGGCTGATCTGAACCTTTGCGGGTCGCACATACCACATTGTTGGAATTCTCATGCACTGGCTCAATTATTTTAATTATTAGCTCTCCAGGCGTGTATTAGAGTAAATAAATTGTGACGTCGATAGATTATATAGATAACCTAATCACAGGAAGCAAAGATTTACCGATGACGTGATCAAAGTCCTAGACAGACAAAGCTAACAGGCTAATAGCCATGTCAATGTAATGACATGATGCAAAAGCTGCGCCCTGCAACTTTATTTGATCAGTTGTGTACATGTAACACAGCCCCACTGTCCATTAGATGGGATACATCCAAGAACTAACGCGAGAAAGCCTACTTTCCTCATCAATACAATAGAAACTTGTTCAGACGTGTTCAAAGGAACAAATACAAGAGGTGTTTCATGTTTATTTGAAAAAAAAATGAAAATGCCGTTCTCACTTATTTCTCGTTGTGTTGGGTAATAATTGACTTCCACGGGTTCGTCTGATCTCCAGGAATACGCAGCCATCAAAAACTAGTTCTTAATTTTTATTTTTGGTTCGATGCAGTCTCTGAAGATGGGTAGTCAAAATTTAAGCGTTTAAAAATGCTGTCTGAAACGAAATATACTAAATCTTTCTCGAACAATTTCTCTAAAAGATATGAAGTTTTTCTCTTGGAACCTATTATATATTGTACATAGGTAATTAGAGTATGTTCTGTTAGTAAATAAAGCATTCCAGTTGGATATTTACCTTTTACAAGCGACTTGAACATCAAATTTTAGGGTTTAAAGTTTCCTTAACAACACTAAAGTGTATGCAAAATACTCAAATGCAATATTTGGTGATCAGTTGTATCGGTAATTGAGTCGGCTGTGAGTTTTGAGAATTACCTTTTCAAACTTCTTATAAGACACATCTTATACATGAGATACCCATTTGGGCACTTACATGGAAGAACTTTTTAAAGTAAGTAAGGGTGCAAAGATCAGGAGTCGATACAATCAAGTACCACACCCGACACAGGATACCAATGGGAAAGTTACAAACTCACAGTTAGACACCACAAACGAGAGCCAAGAGGTCAGCCGAGTTTCCAAGCAAAAACAAGCACACATAGGCTGTTTTTGTAATAATACACGGAGTGTGCCTCTACTCTTAAAAGAAAATTTCACACTTAAATATGTATTTTCTTAGAAGATACACCCGTTTTAGCTCTTAAAATCAGTTAAAAGGGGATGGGGATGTATTTAGGGCCACCTTGTTATGGCTTTGCTTTGAATTGCCATCTTGTCTATGATACGTCCGTTATGCACGAAAAAGCAAAATTGGTTTGTTTTAATTATATGCAACCGCAAAAAGTGAAATTCAAGCCTGTTCAAATAAACATGAAACATGTCTCATATTTAATATAAATCTCGTATTTTCACATATTTTGGAACTAGTATCCCAAATTCCAGGAACTACTGTATCCCTGTATTCCTATACGCCTATTCTCCAATAACAATAGTAAAACTTTCAAAGGCAGGTGAGGGGGTACTCATTTTAAAAGTGTGGATATGGACGTGTCAATTAAAAGGGGTCTTATTTTCGGAACCTGTCTGGATCTGGATGTGTTTAAGCACTAAATTATTGGAACGGATTCAAGAATACATGCTTTAAAATATGTTCATGCCTCCCTGGAAATGGGCTCGTAAAAAGAAAAAAAAGAAAAAGCTTAACGAAAAAAACTATGGATGGGACGTAGCGTCATGTGGACCTCCTTAGAAAAGAAGAAAGTTCACTTATGAGGCCAAAGGTTCGGAAATATACATTTATTGTGTTTCTATGGTGGGGAAATGTATTACCATTTATTATTTGTCTGTAAGGGTCTCAATATTGTCAGGAAAGTAATAGTAGGGGTACTGGGATCCTATTGGCACGCCCCTACCATTTTGATATTGAGCTAATCCATCCCCTGGCACAAAATTGTTCTTACATATGAACCTCTTCAGTGTCTCAGTCATAAATGAGCCTCGTCGCGGCGACTAACCTTGGCTTCGGGGTTACCGAGAAAGTGAAGCTCAAACCAGCCCAATCAGCTACAGAGACCAGCTAGAAAATTGAAATTTCGATTGTAGCAAGTCAAGCTATGATAATTTGCAATAAGCAAATAACAAAGGCGCTGATCGGACTGCGCCTTTGTTGTTGGCCAACTCCAGACGACAGGTTTTCTCGCGTTGATGCCCAAATGATCTTTTAAATTACAAGCAAATATAGTTATTATCAACTAGAGCCTTTAATCATTATTTTGTTTATTTATTTGTGTTATTGTCACCAATAATTCAATCATGTCGGGCCGTCTCCCCAGAAGGAGGGAGAGAGCAAATTAGACAGCTTTAAGCTAGTATCTCACTGGGATGCGAGCAATTTACGACTATTTCGAGACTAATTTGAGACACGTTTTGGCGACAGAAATACGACATTGCAACCATAATCACATTGCGGTCACACTGAATAGGTGAATAAGACATATTTGCGACATTCGCACGAATGTCGTACGATTGTCGCACGAATCATTGGCGAATGTTTCACGACATTCGCGAGACACTCGCACGATGTTCGCCCGATGAAATTGCGAGCATTTATTACCATCGACCGCCTTACGACGTTCTCACGAACGTCGTGCGACTGTCGCACGATGATTTTGCGAGAAATGATAAACCAAGAAAAATAAACATTCCAGCAAGCATTGAAACTTCAGACTAGGAAGGTACTACGTTGTTGGAAGGAACAAGAGGACAGGAAGGAGCTAGATTTTTAGAAGGTGTCACGCTGCTGGGTGTGTTGGACTGTTGAATGGTAGCAAATATTGAGTTAGAAAAAATTTACTCGTTTATACTGCACAGTTATTATGGCTCATCAAGCAGTTAAGAAAGTCAGTTGAGAACGCACATGCTCTAATTGCCCATACGTATGGCATGATGAGCCCAATCAATCAAAATTGCAATGAGTTCGGATGAGCCTCGTCCTGCGAAAATCTATTTGATACAGTTATGCGCACAACAAAGGCACATATCAGACTGCACTGATGCGCATCCACATCAGAATCTTAGTTGTCCGCTGCAGTGATAATTTGTTTATAGGGTTCTGCATGCCTAATTCAACTCTTAGAAGGGCTGCTAAGACTAAGCAGGCAGTTGTAGTCTTACCAAGATACAATAATAATTCCTTTATGCTGTAATAGAAATAGTAAACATTTAAGTAGGCCTTATAAAACATACTTAACAGAATACTTGACAACTGGAATTTGTCAAAAATGTAAACTTAAGTATGCCTAATCAAGATCTCGTACTAGAGGGAACTACATGTATCATCTCAGATAGAAGGAACTCTTTAACGAACCTTTGGCGACACAATTGCGAGTAATTCAAGATACTCGCGAGAGTCGTGAGACGTTCGTGCGACTGTCTCACGACGTTCGCCAGAACATCGCTTAGTTTAATTTACTCGCAATGCTGTCGCGAAGTGTCTCATTTATGTCGCAATTGATTCGCAATTTATTCTTAATTATCTCGCAAATATGTCTTGTTCCAAAATGATTGCGACTAAATTGCGAGGGTTCGGCGACAAGTTCGCGACGGCTTCGAGACACCCGCGATGACTTTGCGACCATTTTGCGAGGAATTTTGTTGCATAAAATTTTTGAACATGTTCAAAATTTTCGCGAGTACTTTGCGCCACTTGGCGACACATGCAAGGAAATTACGAATCACTGGCGACTATTTCGAGACTGCTTTGCGACCCACTCGCGATGTCTTTCGCCAGCTGTCGCAAAACAGTCGCAGTCCAGTGAGATAGGAGTAATTTAAATGCTCCGCCTTCCCAATTCTCATACATGTACCACACCTATACTTGAGTACAAATACAACAGACCATTGCCTATCTATCAGCCAAATTAAGCTGAAAGACATATTTTTATTCAAAATGTTAATTGCTCAAGCGAATCCTTAAATGCCACCGCTGATTGGCACATCACATTGAGAAAAGTTTAAGTTCAATGCACCGTATTGCAATTGAAATGCGCGCGTTATATGGGACCCTACGAAGCCCGCTAAACCAGAAATTCATTCTTACTTTGGTTCCACTGTTTATTAACCAGTTCCGTATACTTTACCGACAGACACGAAAATGGCCGTGCATAGTAGTACAGGCTGGTCTTGACAGTCCTCGTCCACATATGCTATACTTTCAATGCTTAGGCCCCATTTATACTATCTGCTTGTCAGGGTCTACTTTTGTCATCTACTAATAATGTTTGCCAACGGTTTGTTCAATATTAATTCGGACACAAAGACCGCCCTAATCTTGGTCTAAACTGTTGGCAATCTGATGGAATTTTAAATAAAGATAATTTTGTAAACACACAGTCAGCAGACAATAAGCTTGCGACATTACTCAGCATGCAAAGACTTAATCTTTGCATAGTAGTATCGTTTGTTGCTAACCTTTGCAAACAGATCAGACACAAATCGGGCTCGACGAAACATCGAGCCTGATCTCGAAAAAAACTGTTTGACACTTTGATGGTATTCCTTATTTGTTTATTGCTTCGATAAAGTTGATTTAAAGAACAGCAGACGACAATAGAAGTATGCATGCAAAGTGTTAAGATAATGACTGTCAAGAAGACGTTCATCGATCTAGAAAAGTCTACTTCATGTTTTTTTTCTAGATTGGGTGAATAATGGATGTTTACTGCTGTATAAGTGCATAGGCCTCTGTCTTCGCTGCTTTACAATGATACGAAGCTGCGGTTAGACGGAATTAGTTAACGGCAGAATATGTTTCAATTCCCTTTGAGGATTGCGTCTTGGATAAAGGTTATATTGTATTGTCACGCATTGTCACTAAGTAATCACAAACAATCGACAAGTTTCCACGAACCGAATGTGATTGCAATAGTTTGCTACAGATTTCACGATGGTGTAATATGCATTATTTTAAAACTGCACTAAAACCCATGCTGCTAGCTTTTAGTAGCCATGCATCAAAAGGTCATAAAAAATGTTGAATGATCGTCGTTTTCTACGTATACAACGCAAGACAAATACGTATGAAATCAAAGACTATCACATATCAAACAATAATTTATCTATGGCACCATGAGAAAGGGACACTATACATATATGATAACAAACATAGGCTATAGGTTACAAAAGGAAAACAAGCAGCTCTCTCGTCCTGTGTTAGACGATTAATCAAACTAAAAACAAGAGACAAGAGGGTCCTTGGACATCGCTCGCCTGAATCCTTTTCACGAGGAGAGGATGTTAACCATAAAATATAAATCCTAATTCCCTAACACCTAGGGTATCACGCAGATCATAACCAAAGCCTATCAATTCACTAAGTTCTATCAAAATATCCCTATCTGCACAATTTACCCAACCCAAAAGGTCAGGGGTGTGCATAAGGTCAAACATTTTACATTCATAATATTCAACACTTATTTCCTTTTAATTTGATATACAATATGACCTTCTTCAGAAAAAAGTGTTTTGACCTTTTGACCCCATCCAGGGGTCGTGGGCATATCAAATGGCTGAATATTTGGCTTGCATTATGTTCTCTGTTTCAGACGCGTTTCTTTGCTATGCAACATGAAAACTTTCACACTAAAATGACCTTTTTACCCCACTCCAGGGAACATGGGTGTATGAAAGGACAAAACATTTGCTTGCATGTATTGAATGCCTCATTCCCTTAAATTTGATATGCAACTTAGTTTATACATATTTTATTTCCACAAATAACAGCAATGGGGTTGGGTCACAAGTTCTCACAACATTAGTTACGACCCTCCCCCTACATAATAACATGATATGCAACGTGACCTTATTTTATGAAGATAATTTTATATAAGCTATGTGACCCCTGCAGCGGGACCAATTTTTGCTACAGGGATATAATTTGAACACACTTGGTAGAGGTCTTCTGGGTGATGCAACATACCAAATATCAAGGCTCTAGGCTTTGTGTTTTCAGACAAGATGATTTTTATGATTTCCCTATACATGTATAAGCAAATGTAAAACATGTGAACCCCAGAGCGGAGCTAAATTAGCCCCATGGTCATCATTTTAACAAACTTGACAGATGTCTACTAGGTGATGCTATTTACTAAATATCGAGTTAATATGCATTTTGGTTGCTGACAAGAAGACGTTTTCATGTTTTCCTTTATAAGCCTATATAAAACATGTGATACCCGGGGCAGACCCATTTTTTGCCCCAGGAGCATATTTTTAGCAAACGTGGTAGAGGTTTACTAGGTCATGCTACGTAACAAATATAAAGGCTCTAGGCCTTGTGATTTCAGACAATATTTTTTATATAATGTCCCTATATAAGCCTATGTAAACATGTCAACCCCCGTTGAGCCCATTTTAACCCCATGGCATAAGTTAAACACATTGTGGTAGCGGTTCACTGAATAAGGTTCTAGACTTTGTGGTTAGAGAAGATTTTTGAATTTTTCATCTCGAAAATCTATTTTAGCCTGTGTGACCTAGATACATGTATGAAACGGACCAAATCATTTGAACAATTAGTAAATTAGGTCAAATAAGGATCATTCCTGCAAAGTTTGATAACAATCCAACCAGTAGTTTAGGAGGAGATTTCCTTTATAGTAATTGTTGATGGCACACGACACAGGTTAGCTAATAACTAAAATGACTACACAGAGCCAGGACTAAACATTTCCTTACACTACTGCAGAAAAAACCCATTAAAATTTCATTGATCTACCCTTCAAATTACCATTAATTGTCTTGGAGTCCATTAGATTAAGGCATTAATCGTTGCTTTTTAAAGAATGAAGTTTTTGTCAAAATAACACTGCTGCCCCTCTTTGAAAAAGTAATTCTGGCGACCCATGAAACTTCACAATTTTGTCATATCATTCATGCAATCGTTTTCCATTTTAATGATGGGGGATTCCTCCTTAACTTAGTGACATTTTGTTAGTATTTGCTCTACCATAGAAGATGATACATCGATCAGTTTTGGTACTTTCGTGCGAACCAAGCATCCATGTGTCTTCATTCACATCTGAAATAGTGTTAAGGTTGGTACCGTCAAACATGTTTAAGCCTTCCAGTAATATTCTTACTGACCATTCCAAGGCTGTGCTTCTTTTGTGGATCATTTTAGTTATTTGTGGTTCTTGTTTGTTTTCGGCATACTGTTTTGTTTGTTCCTTCTAGTCTTAAAATCACCTGCTGATAAGAGCTGACCTCTTGGCTCTCTTGTGTGTGATGTTTTATTGTGTTTCAGTCACTTTCCCATATGATGTCCTGGGTCAGGCATGGTACTTGATTGTATCGATTCCTGATTTTTGCCATCTGTCTTACTTTGATCCACACCAGAGTTAGGGGTGAGGTTGGTAGCTTTTTAACATGTTTAAAGCCCCGAGTAACTTTCTTACTGACCATTCCAAGGCGGTGCTTCTTTTGTGGATCATTTTAGCTATTTGTGTTTCGTGTGTGTCTGTCATATTGACTTATCTGTTCCTTGCAGCCTTGTGGTCACCTGCTGTGAAAGGGCTGACCTCTTAGCTCTTTAGTATGTGATAATTTCTTGTGCATTTATCACTTTACCATATGGGGCCCTTGGTCATGTGTGGTATTTGCTTGTATCAATTCCTGATATTTGCCTTCTTCCTAATTTCTTATCGTACCTAAAGTCTGACTCACCATAAAACCATAACTATAACCCATTATTGGGTTTATGACCAGGCATACAGACGGTCGAATAATATCAGTCAATGTTATAGCCCGCTAGTTTGTAACGTTTTATTATCGTTCAGAATTGATCAGGGAAACACGGCTCCTACGATTTTTCTGAATTCATAAACAAGATTACCATTCAGTACTGGTTCTGGTATGCTATGCAATTGGAACTGCCTCGGACAATTCCGCGAAATTCCGTGGAATCAGACCTCGGATGTACATCAAGGATCTACTTTGATAACGTGACGCTGAAGTCACAAAAACCATGTTAACATAATAACAAGTGTGATTGCAGCAAAACAAACAGCTTAAATGAAGTTTATGTGTGTTTTTTTTTTCAATAAAATATCGCTATAGCGATATTTTATTGAAAAAAACAACAACAACATAAACTTCATTTATTCAGCTGATTAAACTTTTCAGATAATCAGAATAATCAATTTTTAATAGAGCTGGGTTACTCATGCTATATAACTTATTTTCCATACGCCAGTTCCGGCTAACAAAATGGAGCTTTTTGGTAGATAGTACTACGCGTAATGATCCATACATACACCCGTGCGATGATTCGATTCTCGAATTGTTGCGGACTTTCCCTAATGGTATGCTATGTTGCAGACGAGGTTGTTTAACTAACATAAGCTTTCAGACGATTTTTTTAGAATGTATTAACTAAATCAACATTTGAATCCAACAAATAATTTGACGCTGCGTGTCTAGCTTCTCTATGTGTTATACACTCATTAAAGTTGGTTCGTTGAATTGCATATCAGTGATGTAGGGTAGCTCCTAGGCGTACTAAAGAATGTATATACTTAGACAACAATTAAACCTAGGGCGAAGGTTTGGCAAGTGCTTAAGACTCCACTGCTGCGGTTGGTGTCAGTTTTAAGGTGCATATCCTATTGTTATTGTTGTTGTTAGTTCCATGGTGTTTCTATCACCTATTTTGAGCAATCGTTTAGGCGTTCATCTTTGGGAAAGAGAGCTAGTTTTTTTTTTTTGCCTAGTCTTGTTTAATATGAGTGTGTTTTTGCTTGTTTGTGCTCTAATGTTTCTTTTTGAGTTGTGATAGTGTCAAAGACCCTTCTTAATTATCTGACAGTAATTATTGATCCCATGAATGACCTTAAGCACAAGGCTAGTAATGAATAACATTAGCTTTTGTCTGTGCGATACACGTTTGATATTGCTTGCTAATTGTGTATCCCACGTGTATCGAACAGCTTATAGGCTTAAGACTCACTATAGCTAGCATTTAACAGTTAGGAGGTCTGACAGTAACCCGTGCCCTTTAATTCTCTCTCACCGATTTAGCTATGGACTAAATGAATTAGTGTCACCATGCATTACGACAACATTATCACCCCGCAGTAACCAGTGTCCTACGATGTATCTCAAAACATCGTGTATGGCATAGGTTGCTATGAGGTCATTCTTCTGATTTGTTTTCAATAAGTAAACGCTTAGCTAAAAGCTAAATGCTGTAATAGATACTAGTAAATCACATGGCTGGAAAGTAAACAACCATTGTGCGAAAAATCAGAGTAGTAAAATTATACTTGGTCTAGTGTATTTCAATAGCATAATCCCACTGTGCATGCTATATTTGTTCTCAATGCATGGGCGTCTGGAACGCTATCTCATCAAATACCAGTTCATTACCATAACAGTATCTGACAATCGCAAGTGACCTTTAAAGTTTGTTTTCAACGCGTGAGCGTCTGACTAGCTAAGAATGCTTTAAGTCAATAGTTGTGTATGTTTTGCTTAATCACCGTAGAAGTCGCCGTGATCGCCGTTGTTAGAACTGTGAGCTGGAATGGCGAAGAATGGAATGTGTTTCATTTTATAGTAACTGAGCCAGTGCATGAGATTTCCAACAATGTGGTATGTGCGACTAGCAAAGCCTCAGATCAGCCTGCGCATACACGCAGTCTGATCAGAGCCTTTGCTAGTCGCTGGATATTTTATGATTGTTACGCTACTGACTGAACACCATTTGGAGTTTCTAACTTAACAGGAGGCTGCAGAGGCTCGTCCGAGTCTACACTTGCCAAATTTCAAGTTGTTGGAAATCTCATGCCGCGGCTCAGTTGAAAGCATGACAGAAAAGTCGCAGCGATTGCAGAAGTAATAACTGTTAGATGGATCGGCGATGACGTGTAAGGGGTATAAAATATATATATATATATATATACTTAACAACTAAAGAAACCTAACACATACTGTGTGACACTTTTGGGTAGTAAATAAATACGACGCCCACTTGTCCGTTATGTGCTTAAAGTTGAACTAAGGTAGACTTCTATGCACTGAGGTTCTTGGAATAGATGAACTAATTGCATACGTCAGCCATCAACGCGTCACGTAACCTCTAAATTCAAATCTTGCAAGAACAAAGAAATCTAGCAAAATTCACCAGAAACCACTTAAGTGTGTTTCTTTGTTATTTCATTGACGTCTTCTGGTCATTCAAATAAAGCATGCGTGCATTGTTCAACCATAAGCCTCTTTTCATTTTTTTAACGTAAGTTTTACGTCATCAGCGTATTATGAGCTTTCACAAAGCACTGTAGCTTGTCTATTGGTATAATGTTTGGAATGCATTTTGACAATATTCTGGGTCATTTTGAACTCCGTAGCTACCCCTTACGTCCATTTAACGACGCAAAATGCAATATTTCATGCTGATAGCGTGTATACTGCAAAGCTTGAAATTCATACGCGATTAAAATAATGTGTAGACAATTGGTACTATTACAAAGTAGACAGCACACACTAAACGACGTCATACGTTGACAAAATATAAACGGTTACTATCTATAGTTTACTCTGTTTCTTAATTGACGTTAAATTTGGTTCATTCCACGTTTACCCTTTAACGTAACGCAAAACATAAGTTCTGATTCTTGAAAATGCATTATCTTACAATGATTGGTGGACTCTTAGAATTTCAGTTTCTAGATCTTGCTTAAATGAAGGGAAATAAACCACTGCCGTTTAGGCAACGTTGATAGCACAATGTAAAACCTAATATCATACGTCACGACAATAAATTAGAAACTTTTAAAATGCTTTTTGTCTGTATTGGCATTGGCCTTGCATATGTGAAAAAAGTTTTCAAAAAAAATATCTAGACATTCAGTCCCGAGGCAAAAGTGACAAAACGATATTATATAATTGATAAATATATATCTCCAAAAATATTTTCCAATGTCTAATTATATCTCACGGACATTCACAAATATACCGGAAAACCACGACAGAAGAATAGCTTTTTAAAAAGAAACTAGATGCTAAAATATACTGAGCAAACATGAAAACGCTATACTACAATATTTATATTTTGTGAGAAAGTATTGGACAAACGTATCTGCTAAAGCTTAGTAATGTTTTCCAGACATCCAGCAAGTGATTCGTCAAAACTCTATTAATTTGTCTCTTTTGATGTCTGAGTTATGTTCCGTTTTTGTTTTAAGCTTTATTCACTGAATTTTGCAAGTGTGCATGCTCAAAAAAAGATTGTTGCTTATCAGAATTGATCATACTCGTGTTGCATTAAAACAAAAGAAAACTGGCTTATCACTTAAAACAAGCTCAGAAATAAATTTCGAATTTATCAATTTTGTAAAAATGTGTAAATTGTCTCCCTTTGACGAAAACATATAGGGGATATTAATTGTTTAATTGTTTTCGATTTCTCTAGAGTTTCGATAACTTTCTTTTGCCAAATTAGGTAGACCTATCAGCTCACTGTTCCTACCATTTTTCGACTAGTAATGTGCTCAAACTAAGATGCAACAACACATTGATTTTTCTATGGAGATTTCAGTAGTATTATTTTAATCTTGGCAATTTTATGAAAACCCCGCTTTTGAGATTGATTTTCTAAACGATCAAAACACACATGTGATAAGTCCTTCACATTATGCAATTGATGCATTCTTTTGAGGTTGACATCAGGATTTGTCAACCCGAGAACAGTGATGTTCAACGAGGCGAAGCCAAGGTGAACATCACTTTCGAGGGTTGACCAATCCTGATGTTAACCGAAAAAAAATGCAGCAATTGTTTTGTTATATGACACTGTCTCTCTTTTCCTAGTTTTATTTAAAGTATTTTCATATTATAAATTTACTCAAGTCAGATATTCCTAGGAAGATTTTTTCAACAATGTACTTCCCAAATTTCTGCAACTCTTATGAGATAAGCAAAATAATTGCATTGTTAACCCATATATGCCTAGCGTCATTTTTGTGGGACATAGGCAAATAGTGCCGACCAAGATCAGACGCCACAGAATGAGGCGTCTGATCAGGGTCTCCACTGTTTGCTTGCATAATTTTCTATTAAAACCTAAATAAAAATGAAAAAATACCACCTAACATCCCTTTAAACAAAAATGGACTGTTCTAGTTGATAACGGTAAGAAATTCCATTCGGCATAAATGGGTTAAATGCTGTTCTCATAAAATGATCAAATTCTGAATTCAACACGTTTTACCTATGAAATATACATAAGAAATCAGTCAGTGTTGCAATATCTATTTTTAGCTCTCTATCAAGAGTGACAAAAGTAATGTCACCTGGGCTAGATTTAGTTCAATTTATTTTAAGCTCTCTGTCAGCACTGACATTAACAATCACTGTTTGACATCAAGATTTGTCACAACCAGTGCAAGCCAGTTTTAGCCAATCAGAGGAGGTCTTTTATTGGAGTCATATAACAATACTGGTTGTCACATGTCTAGACTACTATTTCGTGCAGTCGGATCTGGTTGATTTCTGAAGGCGTTTCTGTTTAAATTTGTAACCTGAAAATTGGACCCTGTCACATTTTATGGCTTTTATGTGTGACCTCTCGTGACAAGATCCCTAACACTTTTACTGTTATGCATAATCCAGTCTTTGAACATTCAGATACACTTTAATTTGCTTTCCTGGCTTGCATCATTTTGTATATACATGTCAAACAATTCAGGTGTAGAGTTTTCATTTTTTATGTAAACTTGTAAGTTTTTTGTATTACAAAGCCAAAATTTACAAATTTCACCGTTAATTTTGACTTTGTATGACCAGCTCTATTGGTTCTAACCTTGGGATACAACACAACAAAGTAGCATGCATCCTTGCAATAAGAGAGCAAATTCACTTACGTTGTATAACGTATGCAAGTGTCCTGGGATTTATGAAAACAATTATTGACGGAGCCTAGCCACCGTTTTACATATACTACCTGTGTCTCGATAATGATAACATGTATTAGTATGCAAACTTTGATTAAAATATACCAAGCGGGTCAAGAGCTATGAGCATGTTCACTAAAATACCTCAATCGGCCAAAATGATGCTCGGCAAACCATAATCATTGTTTTGCATACCGGTGGCTGGATAATATCATAATTGATTAGTATGCGAAAATTGATTCAAATATACCATACTACTGAGGAGTTGTGTGGATTTTCACTACAGCAGGCTGGACTGGTGCTCAACAAACCCTCAAACCATCACATCAAAAAGGTGGTTGCGCATGCCAGTGGTTAGGAAATGTTGACCTGCATATGCATGCAAAATTTGATCAAAAATATACCATGTTGTTCAAGAGTTATGAACACTTTCACCAACTGCTAACGGACGGACAAACTGACGGACTCACATAGTGATTGTAGCGCAGACCCAATGTTCCTGCAATCTCCAGATTTGGATGATAACTATTGAAACTACATGGTATATTTGTTAGTTTCAAGTGAGAGTCCAATGTAACATCGTTCATTTGTAAACAATGTGGTAGAAGCTGGTACGTGTTGTATATATGTATTGTATTTTTGGTTTGCTGGTGTTACGGTTCTCTTTCTTAGAATGTGTTGTAATTCTTGTAGTGAAGGCTAGCTAAGGTGTATGTTTGTATATATACCAGCTTCTCGCACATTGTTTACAAATGAACAATGTTAATCTCACTTAAAACTAACACATTAGCCATTGGTATTTTTAGGCTGATCAACTGATCAGTTGACTATCATATCCCAAACTAGACACATGGGTTAATATGTGCATTTCGCCTTAGAAAGAAATTAGAAGAAAATTCGAAAACGATGAAGTGTAATGCCAAATCTAGGGATGCTACATGTATATTGGACCTTTGTTTTGAATTTAATGTAAATAGGTGGAATTAATGTTCGACACGAATCTTGTCATTAAACAGGGGGTTGGTTGATGGCTAGTTATTTCTTGCACACCGGATAAGGATAACTGAGATTTTACCCTGGGTTAGAATATCATATCTTACCCAGGCTGTCTTACTCAGGCTGTCACGTGAGGGCTACATACATTGTTTGTATTGGAACTCACGCACAGGGTCGTCAAGTGACGGCATTTTTATGCTGTCATCATGTGAAATTGCATCTTAGCGTATTCATGGACTTCTGGAAGCTTATTTTAAAATACAAAACAGTGATGAGCAAGAAAACGAATCAATTATTCGTGTGATGGTAGGATAGAAAAATACGTCCCTCGGGATCTCTGTTTGTCACCAATCGGCAAACTTCATGATGCCAAACGGCGATTCTCGGACGGGTTTTTCTATCCTACCCTCACGCTCATGATAGATTCTTATAATATACATGTACGAGGGCTGTTCGAATATGAATGCAAGTAGCTTCATAACTTTCTTCACATATATGGCACGACAAAATATCATACGTTTCTGGAAAGAACTATTCGTCGCCTTTAAAATGACATCAAACATAAAGAAACACTCACTATATTTCTGGAGTTACAGACCCTTATATAAAAGCCATTCCTGTATACTGAAGTTTTTCTGAAGCAAATTGCAACGACGTTTTGGTACATGTGCGGATATAGTGTCATATCTTTGTAAGTTTTAGACAAAATGACACCAAATTTTAGATTTAAGTTAAAATAACAATCCAAAAGGTGCTTGCAGGAAACAGTTTATATAATCCTGTTTCAATCTCGAGTAATCAGGCACTTTTGTGACGTCATTAATTTTATAATAAACGTCATTTTGAGTTATCTACTGGTGATAAAATAATGGAAATCGCTGTGTCGTTTTCTTTGCGTTTTGTTGGAAACATGCTAAAAAGGTCAAACGGGGCTTTTCAAAACTCGCCGTCCTCTATTTACAAAGTTATCACATTTTATATCATTTTTCAAGCATTTTTCTGCTTCTTAATGACGTGTTTACATTAATTAAAATATGTCCAATCTGTCTAGTCCTCAAGACCAGGCGAGTAATTTTATTGTAAATAATGCCTATAGTGGTCAAACTTAAAGTTCACGTTCAAAATTATAGTAAAGCCGCAATTTTATGACAAAAAAAAAATAAGTATAAATTCTATAACCCCTTCACTTGAGGTATTTTTGACTTCATGTAAATGCTTTTCAGCGTTTAAAAATTACCCATTGTCCATCAATAATTTTAAGCAACAACTCAGTATGAGCGATCAACATATTGTCTTTGAGTTAAAACTAGTTTAAATGTTGCTTCGTGCATTTTGTTATAGATAAGCTTAAGTGAAACCAGAACGGTGGTGTTTTGTTTACCATTTATTTGCTAATATAAGGAGACTACAGTAGTGAAAACGATTCATTGTAATTAAACAAAAGCATGTCTGATTTTCGCAACTTTCACAGAATCATTATGTATGGATATGGGGATACTTCCTTAAAAATTTCAAGAAATTTCATCTGTTTATCGAAGAATTATACACTCGTCTCTATCACTGGTATATGTTCGAAGCATTGAGTTTGTTAGTATACTAACGTAACCCTCATTCAAAGGGCCATAACTCGATAAGTACTCTGTATTTTTCTTTTGGCCTGGTGCCAGTTTAAAGGTGACATATTGTCCTTTAAAGAAACGTTTACCATTTTGTCGTAGCATATATGTGAAGAAAGTTATGAAGCTACTTGCATTCATATTTGAACAGCCCCGTATACCCTGCAAACAGTTCTGCACAACCAGGATATTTTGCGGTGTAATTTGTTTTGATTCAAGTCATACAACTATAATTTATATATCAGATTAAACAGAAATATAACCCCAATGGACGCTTTAAAGAATAAAACTTCAAAGTCTTTTAGTTTAAACCTCGTGTATTAGTCTCAGCTGAAATCAGACGTTAACGTTCATGGTTTTAGCTTGATTTGTTCAAATACTGTTCAAACACAGGCCAGATAAACGGAACAGTGCTACAAGATGTATGGTTTTATACTTTACATCCAATAATATTGGTTGGCATCTCCATTCAAATAAAAAAAATTGAAATTCTAACTTCAACAATTCATTCCATACTGTCTACTCAACAGCTTAATGTGACTAAACGAAGTTAATAGGGAGATCTAATGGTAACCTTCAAACTCAAGGTCAAGCAATTTTCGCTTTAAGATCATACAACCAACCAGTAAAGCGGACGGTGCAAGTTTATTCAATGCAAACCCTCTAGTCCTTTAAAAGTGATTATTTTGGTTAGTAACCTACTCATTTAAACGCCGACTTCACAAAATAATTGCCAACACGTGAACGTAATATCATTTTTCAATATTCAATCACGTCAAGTTACGACCAACGAAAACATCAACCTGTGCAGAACGACTTGCCGGATATATATATTATGTAATTGCCTTTGTGTTTCTTGTCAATACATGTGTAAGCCTGCGTTCTTGTGTTTTCGTCGGAGTGTCATCGTTGAGCCTGTAATCTGTAATCGGGGCAATTCTAAGTCATTGTAAAGTACTTTAGACGAAGTAACAAGTAAAAATGTTTAGATAGCTCGAGCTAAAACGTCGAACTGACGGGATGAATAATCGAAAGCGTTTGTACATGGGTGTTTCAGGGGCATATTTTTGTAAACAAGATAAATTTTACCGCTACAGACTTGGATAGTTTTGCTTGGACGTATGAATGATGTTATGTTTAAAAGTGTTGATGAACCCGAATAGCATGCAGTTTTTACCTGATATGTAAACTTAGTAAGTGTCAATAGCTGGACAAAAGAATACGTTTTGTGCTTATGTATCCCTTGGTGTCATGTTTTCATTCTTAAGCTGAATTCATCTCGATGGCTTCCTACAAAATCTTAAGAATGACTTTTTAACATATGCCAAAAACATATATGAGCCGTGACAATGTGGTATGTGCGACCAGCAAAGCCTCAGATCAGCCTGCGCATACGCACAGTTTGATCAGAGCCTTGACTAGCCGCTTGATTATTCTATGAGTGTTAAGCTACTGACTGAACACCATTTAGAGTTTTCTACGCTTAAAAGGATGCTGCACATGCTCGTCTGAGTCTAAACTTGTCAAAATGCCACATTGTTGGAAATCACATGTCAGGGCTCATATCTATTGTTGCTAATGTTAGAAAAAAAGCTTGCCAATCCATTCCATGTTGTCATACAATACCACAATGCTCGTGTATCGGAACATTTATTGATATGTTGTCTTAGAAGAGTTTCAGTATATCGACTGCAGAACTCAACCGATAGTGCTATTTAATATCGACAAAGCGCGAAACATTCGATCGGAAAGTGTGAAGGAAATTTTATTGTCTATCCCTTCAGTAACAGACATTGAGCTAATGGTGATAATTGCGGATTTAAACGTTTAGAGTATGGTGTTTCCTGGGTTGCATTCAGGAGACGTATTACATTGAAACACTGTCACGTTCTTGACAATATCGCGACGTCATACCTTAATTACACTATTGTGTGATCATACACGTGGAGTTGGTACATTCATTTAAATTGCTAAATTCCTTTTTTTTCGTGATCTTTATTTCGCTAGCTTTACTCACAGACTAACTCGCAGATAAAATTCAGTATCCGTTATAGTTTCTTTAAGCCACTGTGCGAGAAGAAACATCTTCAAATACATGCGGACAACAAAGGTCCTGATCAGCTTGCGCATGCACGCTGGCCTGATCAGAACCTTTATTGTCCGCCAGTTTGGGTAAGACTATACATTGAAACTGTGTACAATCTGCAGTGCAGTCGTTGTGCAATAGCGCGCGGAACTGTGTCTCGTAAAGTCAAGTTACCTGACTCGAAATTTCATTTTATAGATAAAACTGTTCTAACATCGTATTATGTACACGTTAAGTTAATACTTCACGTCCATGTTATGACTTGTACCAGTCAGGCTGTGACGTTTTGTTGCGTTTAATCAGTAAAATCAATCAAATAATTCAGGGTATAATATTGCACGAACCAAAAATGACTCATATCAGTCAGGGTAGCAAACAAATTATCCCTATTCATTCTGGAATGAAAATAGAATAAAGCTTGGAAGTACCCATTATTTTCTGAGGGTTTCTAAATTTTGGTTCATTTCTCTCTTGAGGAAATGTTTTGTCTTTGCAACAGTGCAGACTATAAGGAACTAAAAAAAGTCATACAAACAGATGAAACTATTGTATACATGTATGTACCCTGACGGTTTCATTTTTAACATGAAAATTTTACACTGGGACAGAAATGATCTGATCAAATGATTTTACGGCCTGTGAGTAATATAATGCGATGTATTAAAGAGACTAAGTCTGCAACTATGAACATTTTTCGACTTTTTTATTTTCTATTTCAATCATTTGTAAAAGTAGAATTAAGTTATGTTTTCACAATCAATCTGTTCACTATAGCTGGAAACTGCACGGAAAAGTGAATTATCTTATAAAGCAGATGTGTTCTTCTCTTGTTGGTAATTATTTGCGTCCATCCAATAATTATAGACAGTTAATTTTAACATAAATTCAGTTGTTTTGATACTGATTATTTGTTAAGACGAACGAAATTGGTAAAATGTTACCTGAATTTTAGTTATTTTACTGTGTTCTTGAAAAATAGAAACATTAGTTCTAAAATTAAAATATCAAAAGTTACAGATTATGCAGACTTAACGTTGATAAAAACGCGTTGGGTTTACATGTACATATTTAGCACCAATATATACTGTCGTTCATCAATGTTGCGTACATGTACACTAGCAAATTATAAAGGTTTTCGCGCAAAAATGCGATTTCAAATTATCTTAATGCCATAAGATAAATGGAATCTAGCAGTCGTGCTCCTATTTTATTGAAAATATTTAACTAGTTGAAGAAAGCGATGAAATACTCAACAAGCCTCGTAATATTTTTCTTTTCGCAACCTCGTTTAATAAACTCAATAATACATGAGCGTTTGTCATTAATTCAATCCCTTTAGTGAAACAGCGCTAACTATGCTGTATTGACATTTATACGACAGTGTTAACTCCTTGGGTAGGTCCGTCATTATATCAAATTAAATCATCAATATGAAAAGATGACACGAACAGTGATAATGTTTGAGCTCTGTATGCAATCAGACTGATTATATGTATACTAGAACATGTCTCAATTTCACATCCAAAGTGACATGAAGCATTCATCGTCTGACTTCATCATGTTTCCATACGCCAGAAAACAGTTCTGTGTGAGTCGTATTGTGGTGCCAGGTGTTAACTGGTTTCTTAAATACTGTCGTAGTAAACGGTGTAGTGATGAGACAGAAAAGAAGCGAGTAACAGAAAAGGAACTGGATAATTTAAACCACAAAATTGTAAGTATTGCTTGGCATGTGTCTATAATCAATCGCATTTTGGCGGGAAATGCGGTACGCGTTTAAAACTCAGCATCCATATGGGACAATACCAGCTGTTATCGGTTTTATCTGCCCAATTATCTGCCTTGAATATTGACCACTCTCGCAACTTACCTGTTGAAATCTGTGGCATCAATTACACAGGAAAGTATATAAACCTTTAAATAAATTAGTAATAACTAACTTATTATTAAGTTGTCATTATTTTATAAGTTATCAAAAGAAAATTTAATGTTTTATCTTTACATTGATATCAACAAATATGAAATAACTGAATATTTAGTTTTGTCAAATTGTTCATTTTTTAACTGGTAAAATCCCATTCATTTCAATGTAAATTGAATGAAAATGCTTAGGGTGAGCTTTTTATGACCCCAAAATAATCATATTCTATTTTCCCAATGTTTAATAAGTTATAAATGGTATCTCTATCATCCAACAATGTCAACCGTATAAGTTTTATAGAAATAAATTACATTTTACGAGGGTCAGTCAAAAATAACTGAGAGTTGGTTAATATCTTTTAACTGGGTCAGCAGTTTTGGCTGAATCTTAATACACATATAGAATGAACCTTCGGGCTTCATTACATATAGAAGTTGACGTCTTGTCATCTTCAATGCGCTGTTGCTAGGCAACCGAAGACCGTCTCTCAGCGATGTGCGTTCGCGCTGACGACACTTCTGACTAAGCAGCCATGAATTTAAAATAATTTCAAATCTAAAACAGTATAAAAACGGACCTTTTAACTCTCCAATTGTATCAAACAATGTGTTAGCAATGTTTTGAAGAAGTGTAATAGGTAGTAAATACAATACATGCAATGTTCGTTGCCTAGCAACCAAAATCGATGGTAATTCCAATTTTAACAAAAAAGACCAGATTTTGTTGCTATGGCAACCGTTTATTCCTGGGAATATTCAAGATATGCATTCAGATGTCAAAACCAACTGCTAAATACAATGAAATGGTCATATGATATGACACTTAGTTGATATTATTGCTCTAAAATGAACCGTAACTGGTGGGTGGGGTATATTTTGGGGTGAAATTTTCCCAAAAATTTAGTTATTTTTCCTCTTATTTATGTAATAAAATTCCAATGCCTCAATCTCACTTGTTGCATTTCACAAAATACATTCGCATAATTTATTTACAACAAATGCACAAGTTGATGTAACTTAAATTTTGTATAGTGTTTCCATGGCAACGCTATATTCCAACGTGAACGCATGGCGTTATTTCACATTCTTCAGTTGCTAAGCAGCAACAATTCATACTTTGCATGGTCTTGTATTTTGCATATTCTGACGCAGGACAGTTCATTGCATGCATGATCCAAATTTCACTAGTGTGCGTTAGCCTACGTAAGAGATATGATTCAACTCTCAGTTATTTTTGACTGACCCTCGTAGTTCTGTCATTTTTAGGTTTAAAATTGAGTTAAAGCGCCTTCTTGCCAGAGCGGAGAAAATGTCTAAGTTCGAATATTGTGACCTGTAATGCTTCCGCAATATGCGATGTGCTTGCTTAGATAATGTTGAGAAATCTTAACAGCATTTTAAAAGAAAGGGGGAGCTTGACTGATTAGGAGACACGATTATGAAAAAAAAAATCTTAATTTTAGTAAAATTAACGAAATGACAATAACCAAATCTTACTGTATCGCCGAAATAAAATAATTTTATTACAAAGTAAGTAAGGGTGCAAAGATCAGGAATCGATACAATCAAGTACCACACCTGACCCAGGATACCAATAGGAAAGTGACAAACTCACAGTTGCTTCAATTCATTTTTTAATTTTTATCTTAAGTATATCAATTATTATTTATTATTATTAATATTATTATTAATATTACTATTATTATTGTTGTTGTTTTCGGCTTCTTGCGATATACACAGGTTCTATTTTTTACACCAAAAAGCAAATATTTATATTTCCATCGAATGATTGATGAAACCTATCATTCCAGATGTTTGCATTTCTCGATGCGAAACATTGAACAATCACGTGATCCGACAAACGCCTTGGGCTGACTAACGTTAACATAAATCAATGACTGGCTCTGATCATCGTGTTTGTTTGAAGTATCACCATGACGTAATTGACGTATCGTTATGACGAAGTGCACAATACTTTCACTGGCTGGCTGTTACAAATATAAAACAAAACATTTTAAAAGGGTAACAAGCGGAGCTGGGTGTTAGACTGTAAGACATATTTGAAATGTAAATATAGGTATCCATCAGTGAGTATGAACACGAAATACAACGCAAACAGACCACAGACTCACCTATGGCACTGAGAAGACGATACACAGAACACTTACACCCAACGACATTAACAACACAATTCTAGCAAATCAATCAGCTCTCTCTCTCTCTCTCTCTCTCTCTCTCACTCTCTCTCTCTCTCTCTGTCTCTCTGCAAGTTACATGTAGTTGACGTAGTGTGTCCAATATCATAAATTGAAAAACGAACGATCGCAAATGGTTGGGGCCGTGAATCTGGTTTAAGCCCTCCAGTAAAATAGTTTTACTGACCGTTCCATGGCGGTACTTCTTTTGCGGATCATTTGTGTTATTACTGTCTTGCGTTTGTCATGCTTTCGCGTCTGTTCATTGCTGCCTTGTCGTCACCTGCTGGGAAAGGGCTGGCCTATAGGCTCTTGCTTGTGATGTGTAATTGTGTTTTCGTCACTTTCTTATGTGATATCATGGGCCAGGTGTGGTACTTGATTGTGTCGATTCTTGATCTTTGCCGCCTTTCTTCCTTTCATTCTGCCTTTACATAAAAGGGAGATATTAACAAAGTTGAAAAATATAAGGCTATACCTTTTTAAATACACTTGCCAACTTATTTTCTCACATTCTCATGGCATTTATACGAAAATAAACTTTAAGCTCTCTTTCTCGGCGGGGTGATTGCAAAATAGAAACTACACAGCGTATTGTATAACAAAATAAGGACCTAGCACACAAAACTTCGCAAACAATGGGAGAAACACTTAATTTTACTGGGCTGATCTTTGCCAGATTCTACTGATGTAAAAGCTCATGTAGATTGCGTGTAGGCTTCCTGCTTATGCAAAGTACCATCACATGTAAGGTTTAACACAAGATGTGGCGGACTTCGCCCACCACTAGACACATTGGACAGCTGCATTGCTGGGTGTCAGGTATCGATCGGGAGAATAGCAATGATGTAAAAACAAAAGACAAAATTTCAGATAAAGCCATCTCGCTGATTGAAGCCAATTTCTGCAGTTGACACACGACACTATATAACAACACCAGGACTAAACACCTTCATACATTTGAAGCAAAATTGACAACATAACTATCGCCTAAGAACGGCAGTGACAGCAACAGAACATAAGAGCCGCGACATGTGATTTTCAACAATGTGGTATTTTGACAAGACAAGTGTAGACTCAACTCAGATGAGCCTGTGCAACCTTCTTTTAAGCTTAGAAACTCCAAGTGATGTTCGGTCAGCAGCTTAAAAGTCATAGAATATTCAAGCGATTAGCAAAGGCTCTGATCAGACTAGGTTGATCTGAGACGTTGCTGGTCGCACATACCTCATTGTTTGAAATCTCATGCAGCAATGAATAGACTCATAAATAATCGAATAAGCGTTGGTTTCTTGCAGCCAATCCAGACAGAGATGCATACAAAGCATTATGAAAGTCTCTTCTAAACCTCTTGTCATATTCATTTAAGGATTACAAAGTTAACTTGCAAGCATAGATAAGATTTTAAACTTTGTTTGTTTAACTTCTTACTATTTCTCAAAATGTGATGACCTTTCTTATAAGATGTCATAATGACTGTGTGGAAGGGTTTGTCCACACAAAATAAATCATTAAGACATATATCATAATCAAACCTGATTTAGCCAAAAAGCAGATAAGAGAAATTTCCCATAGGTGAACACCAGAAACATATGTTTTCACTGCATTTCAAGTTGAATGTTTACCAAACTAGTGTAAACTGATAAGATAAGAGTATTTCATGATGATTAATTGTAACTGACATGCTGATAACACACCGAATAGGCACCAAACGGCAATCACCAGATAGGTGGCGCGACTTGCAAAAACATAGATTTTGATTGCCAAAATGCCGATCGCAAAAGCGCAGATTAAGCATTTTCGATTGCCATAATGTCAATTTTGGCATTCGAAAACGCTGTTTATGGCAATCGAAAATGATAATTTGCGAAAATGTGTCCACGATTGCCACCTCTCTTGTGTGTATAAGACAATAAGCTTGAATTTTATAAATACTGATTTTTGCAATATATAGAACTATATAGTTTTTCATGCTGGACTATTACTGATTAGTAGATTAAATTGAAGAATTATTCATTTTGGAATTTAACTGATTCTAGTATCTGATAAGTGTATTTAATATTGGAATTTTACTAATTCGTTTTTAATACTGATAAGACAGAGTTTTTCATGCTGAAATTACACTGTTATAAGTGATAAGATTAGGGACGTTCATGCTTGAAACTTACTGCCTCTATTTACTGATGATAAACCGGGAGTTGTTCAATGCTGGAATATTACAGATCATAGCAACTGATACAATTCATGCTTTAAATCAACTGTGTGGCTGCTACACAGCTAAGTGCACCTTATTTTGCAGATGCATAGCAGGTGTTCTCATGTTGTGGCTCAATAAGATGAGTGAACAGTCCTAATTACACCAAACAGAATAATAAAACAAATATTCCTAGTTTGAAGGCAAAATTACACATATTGTTTTCTAACACAAATATTATGGTAATCTGCGAAGTACTTATCACACTTTTCTTTGCTAACATATCACCAAATTAAGATAGAATAGAAGATAAAGCAATTAAGCTCAATGATTTCTTCATTTTTTAGAGTCATTTTTTCCAGTCAGCTTTGAATTTGAAAAGAATATTTGACGATAATCAAAAGATTAGGAAGAGACTATTATAATGGTTTGTATGCATCTCTATCTGGATTGACTGTAATTGTTTAAATACTTTGCCGAGTTAATCAATATATCGACACAGACGAATCATCAAATTGAATTAGACAACGTGATAAAATAAAAGTCAGTGTCAATAAGCGACAGACGACAAGAAATGAAAAATACCATTTTAAGCCACAGAGGGCTCCCATGGAGTCTATATCTCTCAACTCATTCGTTTTGCTAGCGCATCTAGCTATGTTGCTGACTTCAACACTCGCAATAAATTGTTAACTCAGAAACTATTTAAACAAGGCTATCGGTATCATAAACTTCGCAAAACCTTTCTAAATTTTATAGACGATACTATGATTTGATATCTAAATTTGAAGTTGGACTTAAATCTGTCTTGCGCCAAGGACTTTCGGAACCTGAATTCAATGGTGACCCAGTGTATAAGTTGAAGAAGATTGTTAGTTCTAATATTTGTTTCCGCACAAATCATTAAAATAAATTTCCCATTATAAAAAGATTGGCTATAACATTAATGTATTGCAACAGACTGCATGCTTGGTGGTCAACCAAATCAACTTTGCTTTCCTCTTTAATTGAACGCCGATGGGTCGGACTTCAGACTCTATGACGGTTCCGACTTAAAGACTTATCTATTGATGAGAGGATAGAGGTCTGATGCTTTGGCTGTTTTTCGGGGCCACCGGGGTTTTACCTGTTGGATTTATTTTGCTTCGGTATTCAGTTTTATTTTCTGTTGAGTCCTTATCTTTGATTCATCTCCTTTTTATATCTTGATGTATATGTTCTGGGAGAAGATGCATTCATCAGTTAGGATGCTTTCATGCAAACCAAATATCTATGTGTCTTTATCAGGGTGAGGTTGGCTCCGCGAAACCGGTTTAAGCCCTCCAGTAAAATATTTTTTCTGACCATTCTAAGGTGGTACTTCTTTTCTGGATCTTTTCCGTTTTTTTCTGCCTTGTGTTTGTTATGCCTTTGTGAACGTCTGTTGTGCCTTGTGGTTACTTGCTGGGAAATGGCTGATCTCTTGGCCCTCGTTTATGGTGTATAACTGTGAGTTTGTCACTTTCCCATTGGTATGCTGGGTCAGATGTGGTGCTTGATTGTATCAATTCCTGATCTTTGCACCATTACTTACTTGTATTGTAAAAGTTGCGTTTTTACAGACGTTAAGTATATATAAGTTTCCGAACTACGCTGGGAATGTCACTCAAAAGTAGCCTGACACATGTAGTGTATAACTGACGACTTAGCACGTGACATAGTCTCACAAAATATATAACACATGCCACAACCTGCAGGTATTGGATTTAGCTCTTTGCATGTTAAGTAATGTTAAATGCGTTTTGGCGTCTGGCCTTATAGATTTCATTCAAACAATTATTTCAGGAATACGATATAACGACATCCGCCACGAGAACAAAAAACGAAAAATAGGTACGAAAAGAGGGAAAACGCCATACTTAATAACGTCTTTTTTTGGTGTTTTCGTATCAGACGAGCATCCACTGCTCATACATATTTTGTAGAAACACAGATAAAAATTCAAGCCAAACCGGGCCTCTAGTACATGTACCAACCAGATTGATGCGCATGTACGTTAAGCCAAAGACTAACATGTTTTGCATATGCGATTAAATGTAGTACGAATATCGCATGAGCCAGCCAAATTATAGTGTTTTTGATCTCCGATTGATTTAGAAATTGGCATGACTACAGCAGCTTATTGGAACATAGATTTCGATTTAGACCTTGTGCATGTTAAGTTGAGAAGCATCACGCGAAAAGCAACTTTATGCACACCTGTGTATAAACCCAATCATGATTTATAGCTATAATGGTTTCCTCTGTATTTGCACGACGGTGAGTCAGGCCTCAGACTCAATGACGATACTAACTTTAAATGGATGTTATATAGCATTTTATTGCATAGAAATTAGTGTTTTGTGTATGTCTTGTTATTTTGCACCCAGTTGACCTTTGACCTAATTCTGAGACCTCGGGACATCTTCCTCGCGGTGCCAGGGGTTGTCTGCGTTTTGTGATTGTGGTATTTCCTGGTCATACTCACTTACTATTTTTGGCATCAAGCCCTCTCGGTTTAAGTACACATATATAATTATTATTTAGCATGACTATTATATACTGGCAATATGATTTGGATATCCTTGTGGGCTTCCATGAAATAAAAGTGTGTTGTGTATAATCATTAGAATCGCATCACTGAGGCGATTCTACTGATGCAACACATCATACATTTACATTTTTAAAAATGTTAAAAGACGACAAGTAAGTGAGTATTATCAAAAAATGCAACAATCACACATTGCATACCAACCCTCGGCACCGTGAAGAAGAGACACAGAACATTAACTATCACCTGGCATCATTGTGATGAAACAAAGAAAATGATGCTCAATACACAGACAGTCAGAGGTAAATTAAGCCGCCTGTTGCGCCACGGTGAATTTAGTAAAATACAAGCATCAACCAAAGACCACAGGGTGTTTAGATTAACTATGGTAGGCGAGTCATCAAGGTTCGAGTCAGTGGGGTTGTTCTGTATGTCTTCCCTTGACACGTGTCGACCTTACTAATACCTGAATAGGATCATTAAGTATTTATTTGATAAATGTTATATTGATCCTAATTGATAGAAATTCCAAGATACCTTGACTTCATCAGACATACAGCGGCGGAATCAGATGCTGTTTATGAGGTTGGGATGACGCCCCCTTTGCAAGTGCAGACCAAAGCGATTCTCTACATCATCTCAAACCATCGATTTTTGTTAGTATAATGAGCGCATTCGAAGAGTGCTCGTGTAACCCCTATTACCCCTATTCCACACAGGCCCCGAATCCCACGAATTGACACGAATTGACAAATATTTGGATTCGTGGCTGAATCGTACTCAGTTCGTGATGGTCTTAACTGATTCGCATAGTCCGTAGTGAGTTCTTGCAATTCGTAGGTCTATCGGGAATTTGGCTCAAAAGTTTTGAACTGTTCAAAACTTTGGCCACGAATTCCCCGATTCGAAAAATCGTGCGTGATTCGTTCCAAATTCCGTAATCGATTCGGGGGCGTTTTTGCATTGTTTTGGGCATTCGTAGCTACTCTTAGCTCATTCGTGGGGAATCGGGAGATTAAGCCAAGCAATAAAACCAAGGAAGAGATAGCAGAAGGATTTTCCCTAAGGTTAATTACCCCGTCTCGCGCATGTGAGCAGTCCTAGAAGTTGAAACAGATTTGGCAGATTCTGGAGCACAATCAGGATCAGTCAGTAGCTCCTGGCTGGCGATTTTGCCAATGGCGAACTGCCATATTTTTCCAAGTCAAAGAGCCTGGGTCAGGGCCTCTCGACTTTAACGTAGTTGTTTTCTTCTAGCTATATAAGAAGCCGTTTTCAACACTCAAGTTGCAGGATCAATTCTACTGCTGCTTTACGAGGAACATTCATTTTGGAACTGATGCCCCAAAGCATGTACGGGCCTATCTCGCGAATCGTGTCGAATTGTCGCGGATTTCTGTTAATTCGTGCCCAATTCGTGCTGCATTCCGCATATTCTTAACTGATTCGTAATTGATTCCTTAACTTTCGTGCAGCATGTTCTAATGTTATTTTCTAATTGTAATGAATTCTTGCGCGATTCCAGCCGAATTTAGCCGATTCCCCCGAATATTCGTAACGACATCGTATCGGAATCGGGAATGACTCGTAGCTCATCAAGATTGGAGAAAAAAAAATTAATGAAACCTCACGAATTCCCCGAATAAGAAAAAAATCAATTCGTGGCGATTCGGGCGGTTCGTGGCCTGTGAGGAATAGGGGTAAATTCCACACAGGCCCCAAATCCCACGAATTGCCAAATATTTAGATTCGTGGCTGAAACGTACTCAGTGCGTGAAGTTCGTAACTGAATCGCACAGTCCGTAGTCAGTTCTTATATTTCGTAGGTCTATCGGGAATTCGGCTCAAAAATTTTGAACTGTTTAAAACTTTGGCCACGAATTCCCCGATTCAAAAAATCGTGCCTGATTCGTACCAAATTCCTAATGCATTCTTAGACATCGTAGCTGAATCGTAAAAGTTTCGGAGGAGTTATTAAGCATTCGTAGCTACTTTTAGCTCATCTCTGCATAATATTTGTAAAGAAATACCAAGCATGACTATATTGGTGCACAGATGGCTGCCTATATATTTTACTTTTTTAAATGCACTTGATAGTGTATTATTGTATAAGATTGCGTAATAGAAAATTAGTTTTGTTACTTCTCAACCGAAGCATATCAATGAGACGGTTCTTTTAAAGACCAAAAACACGTGTTTAAACTGATTGATAAGGGGAGATTCATAATTTCTACACTATGACAGTTTTCTTAACTCACCTAATGCTGCATTCAAAATGCACTTTTTTCCGCAAAATCCAAAATAGTTAGTGAGTATGATCAGGAAATACCACAATCACAAACCGCAGACAACCCCATGGCACGGCGAGGAAAAGCCGCTCAACCATCATGAGACACCAGGAAGACAAATTAAGCAAAGCAACCAGCTCTCTCTTCCCCATCAAGATGATTGCAATACTAGAATGGACATAAAGTAACGTACAACAAAACATAGAACAATTACAGACTCCCACAATGGGAGTAAAAATAAACAAAACAACAGAACCACCGCCTTAGAACGTACAGCAGCCTAAGCTACCGGGTGGGGGGGGGGTGGGGCTTAAATGCATTTTACAGGTACCAAATCTTCGTCCTAGATTCTGCTGTTGTTGAAGTACAAGAAATGTTCAGCTCGCATGGAGGCCATCTAACTAAAGCAATGTATCATCATGGAGAAACACTCTAATCAAATTAACACACCATGATGAAACAAAGAAAAGGGCTCATGACTCACAGATAGTCAGGGCTAAAAAAAAACTCAAGTTGAGCCACGGTGGGCCCAGCTACATATTTGCATCAGGCACCAACCCACCGATTAAAGCTTTACGTCAGAGCCGTCATAGAGTCTGAGGCCTGACCCACCGTCGTGCAATTATATAGGAAACCATATCTAAAAACCGTGATTGGGTTTAAAAATAGGCATGCAGATTGTCGCATGATATCCAACTCTGGCTGCATTGCTATACAGTTTTCAAGCACTATTTTGACTATCAGTATACCTTTTGGGTGTAAATTTACGTTTTTGCACGTTACACGACTTTGGTTCCCCGACTAATTCCTACTTTGCGCAAGGCCTGTACTAATTAAAAAATCGATAAAATACCCCTTGTTGCCCGATATGCTGACCATATTAATTTGTTGTCTGGTTTATACAATACATGGTCCACGGTACCATAAGTTCACTTTTGAATTTGATGCTAAAGGGGGTTATATATGTACAACGAATAGTGTAGTGACACCCGTTGCATCTTGTGAAGGATTTCATCAGTGGCATCAGTATATGGTGGTCAAAGAACGCCTCTCATATGATACGTTGTCATTTAATTTCTTTGATAAAATGGGAAAATATGATAAACGTGTTTGCTTGAACGTTCCATAATGTTTCCAATGATTAACCAAAACCACTTCTTTGACACAGCCAGACAAACATCTAGTCTTATATAATATGAACCTGATTTTGCCATTAATCCTCTTTCAAAAAATGGAATCTGTCTCGTCGAGGAGTGATGAAAACCATTCAAGCTTAAAATTAATGGACTATGTATATGTATAAGCCACTCACCGAATGACGCACAATTATTTTTTAATGAAAACATTTGAAAAAAATGGGTGCATATGATGCACTTTTATATTGGTAATCAATTTCTGTCATGGAAATGCAATAACAAATGCAATTCCACTCTTTGTCTACTAGTGACTCGCAGATAGGTACTTTGGCAAAGAGTGAAGGCCCAGATGAAATGCCGCATAATGCAGCATTTCATCTTGGTCCGCACTGTTTGCTTGGACAAAGCCAGAGAAAGAGTTACACTATTATTTGAGCAGCGGCATGAGATTTCCAAAAATTTGACATTTTGACAAGTGTCGACTCGGACGAGCCTCTGTGGCCTCCGTTTAAGCTGAGAAACTCCAAATTTTGTTCAGTCAGTAGCTTAACACCCTTAAAATATTCAAGCGACAAGCAAAGGCTCTGATCAGACTGCGCGTATGCGCAGGCTGGTCTGAGCCTTTGCTGGTCGCACATACATGTACCACAGTGTTGGAAATCTCCGCTCAAATATAACCTGTGAACTCCTAAATATATACAATGGACCATCCCATGTTTAATGTTTCAAACCAGAAGGAAGAACTCATCGGTGCATAAACGATAAATGGATAAGTTAAAACATATGGCGCGAATGCTCTTCACGTATCTGAAGTGATTGTGTTCTCCATGATTATCTAGTTTGCAAAACTTTAATTTGCAAGACAGGGGGCAAAGATCAGTCATATCTAGAAGAGTAACTATGTTGTACCATGCATATAAGATTAAATGTCCAGCCCAAGGACACAACACAGTGTCCCCAATGAGGCTCAAACCAACCACCTTTAGGTATTATGAGTTTCTTTAAAATGACAGTATAAATGCAATTGATAGTTCACTGCTTAACATTCAAGGTTACACATGAAGGGTGTAATATACCATACCATGAAACAATTGCTTTAGTACTATTTCTTCATCAATAAACAACTTAAAAAAATAGTAAGTGAGTATGATCAGGAGATACCACAATCACAAACTGCAGACAAATCCATAGCACCGCGAGGAAGAGCCACATAACAATCACGATACACCAGGAAGACAAACTAAGCAAAGCAACCTACTCTCTCTTCCCCATCAATATGATTGCAAAACTAGAAGGGACATAAAGTAACGTACAACAAAACATAGAACAATTATAAAACCCCACAATGGGAGTAACAATAAGATTTGAAAATGCATTTGAAACGCTTCATATGAACTGGCAAGCTTATTTTTGTGTGATTTTATTTTATTCTCAAAACCACAAGGTCATCTAAAATGTTCCATCATCCACTGCAGTCATGGTTAGTGCTTTAAATGTTAATGGAAGTAATTAAGAAGCAAATCGTCCGGAATCGCACCGAAAGCACAACATGCCAATATTGATGAAATCTGCTCAGTTGTACCTAAAACAAGCGTGGTGACATTTAAAACTTGCATTGGTTAATGTTCACTTCAATGGTGATTGCAGATATCTCAGTAGGGTAACTGCGTACTGGCTGATTATAGAAATAAAGTGGTGATTATGCGTTTCATTTGAGAAGACGCGGCATGTCAATACATTATTTATTAACTCTTTCCTTGCTAGAACCGACTTTTATCGCCAACTGATAACCTTTGCAAACAGCTTTGACCAAGATCAGGACCGACATAACATATTTGGATTCAAACCGTTTGACCCTATGATATAAAAGTGCTCCTGAATTTCGTTTCGAAATAGTTAATATTGAGTAAAAGACAGCAGATGACAACAAAATCATTGAAAATTACCCAGCATGCAAATAGTTAAGAAAATATTTCTTAAGGGTGTACTTGCGATAATTTTTGTATTTTACTATTGTTTTGCTACATTGATTTGGTATTTCTTATCAGCCATTCTCAAGAAAACAATCCGTTTTCCCAGATAAGAGGTCGCAACAGCTGTCGGTGTTTCTGTGTGGAGTTGGTTAAACTTCTCCTTGTACATCGATATAGTGTTGATATTTTCTTCATATTCTGATTCATCGGGAATATTGGGTTCTGGCGGAAAGTGGAATACCACTTAAGCTGGTGCTAGGGGGCGTGAGAATTGTTGCACTTTCAAAAGACTCAATACAACCGAGGGTGCTGTTTTCTAATATTGTAAATTCTCTCTAATTCTGAAGGATCCATTTTTCTAGATTATTTCGGAGGAAAAGGGAATGTTCCTTTGCGTGTCAGTCTGTTAATTAACCTACTTACATACAACTGCTATCGTTGGTTCCACAATTTAGTTTGTGATGTACGATCGTGCAACATTTACTGTCCTGTCAGCCAAGAGTGACAGTGACGTCATGTTTTGTTTACAAAGCTATCAGGGCATTATGATCGATAAATCACTTGTGCATTAATCCTATCCGCAGGATAGGATTAATACACAAGTGATCTATCGATTCGTGTCAGCGCAAGTGGAGTGTACAAGTTATATTTTACTTAGCAATTGTAACACAAAATTACCTCACTATCACTCTTGGTTGGCACGACAGTAACTCCTAGTCGTATTATTTATTTATTTTGATATTTTGCTTTTTAACCAATGTATGCCTTTTGCTTTACGCCCTTTTCAATTTGATGAATCTGTTCCGAATGTGTAAATTATATGGTTTGTGTTTCTGTACGGGAAGACAATCCAAGAGCTTTGACGAGTGGATTATAGCACGTACAGTAGTAAAAATATACAAAACTTTCACATTGCACCAGTTTTGTTCATTGTGAGATATATGACGTTAAACATTGTAATATCAATGAAACGTGCACTAGTTCGGGACTCTTGGATATTTCTTTTAAGTTACATTCTAATTTCAAAAGGTCATTCTGCGAGAAACAGAAATGCAGCATAAGGCGTTGATGACTTGAATTAGATCTGAAATCTTTTATAACACCATCCTAATTATTGTTAGAGGCAGACAGACAGCATGCAGTCCTGATAGCTTTAAGCAGAGCTGACAACCTTTATAAGACCAGCCTTATGATGATTGGAGTGGCAGCAGAACACTTTACTATCATAAACCTTAAAAGGGCTAGAAGCAAACTATACTGAATGAAAAAAGTAAGTGAGTATGATCGGGAAAAACCACAATCACAAATTGCAGAGCCACACAACACTCATGGTACACTAGGAAGACAAACTAAGCAAAGCAACTAGCTCTCTCTTCCCCATCAAGATGATTGCAAACTAGAATGGACATAAAGTAACGCACAACAAAACATAGACCAATTACAGATTCCCACGATAGGAGTAACCAACAGAACCGAAGCCGTGATAGCTTGAATTACATAGTAGATATGAACGCTTTTATAACAGCATGCTTTAAGTTCAAGAGAGTCAAGAACATCATGAAGTATAGATTCTGTAAATACGGAAATTTTCGCGAGAATGCTATTTTCACGAAAAACATTAAAATGCATATTTGCGATGTTAACAATTCGCGACTAGGGCATGATTTACCTATATCAGTAAACAACAGAGTGATTTCGCCATTTCGCGAGGGTTTTATTCTCACAAAACTTCGCATATGCATATGCGAGGTTTCGCTAAAATAAACTCCTCGCGAAAATTTGGTGTTGGTGCTTACTACATTTTGAAGCAAGAAAGACAACAGCGAGTCTGTACACATGCGCAGAATTGCTCGAGTTGCCTGCTCACATACCAAAAGTAAGGATGTAAATGAAAAACAAATCTAGCCCTGTCATCAGCATATGCGTTTAAAGATGTGTATTGTTACAGGCCAAATAAAGTGAGTCCTCCTTGACAGGGGATACTCAATTTTGACATCTTTTTCTTTGATAAGAATTATCTCGTTTACTTAGATTTGCGACCCCTACCACATATTTAGTTGAAGAACAGACACTCTTAAACCATACAGGTAATGCGTCCTTTATGTGGGAGTTTGGTAAATGGTACAGACCCAGATAACGCGGCGTCTGATCAATGTTTTCACTGTTTGCTTACATAATCACGGCCTCCAATCTCGGCCTCCTTCTCCAAAAAGAGCAGAACGTAAAGTGAGGCGAAGACCCTTCCGGGAAGCAGGCAGTGGGCAAAACAATGGAACACGGTAAGTTGTGTTGACACATTTTCAATCATAAGTAAATTTTCAGCGCAAAACTCGAAAATCTAAGAATGCTATGCTTCGGGCAATTGTTCAAGCTATCCGTAGAGCATGCTGTTTGCACATTTGAACTTAGTTTGTAAGCGTGAGAGTTTTTCTCCCGTTGCACAGTTGTCCAAGAAACGGTGGTTCCCGCATGGTTTTGCCTTCTAACCAAACGTATAGTAGCGTTTGGACCCTTATTCATACTACCGAGGCCCCTCCACACCCATGTTGTCCCAAATGCAATTTTTCGAGATATTTCAATGATAATTGAGTGATTTAGAGCCAAATTTCTTTAGGAGCAGGAGGCGAAGGGCAGGAGAAGCAGGCTGGGAGAGGAGGAGCAGGCGGCGATGAATTCAAAATTTGCATTGATTTTGCTTATTTTTAATAATATACTTATCCAATCTATATCAAACTTGCATGTATGAATATTTCAAACCATTTAAATAAACCGAAATTACTTCGCTTTAAATGCCACCACCAATGTAATGTGTGGTTCACTTTTTTTCTCATTGGAATCATGTAATGCTCACAGATTAGTGATACTTGTGAATTTCTCCCTAAGTTCTTGGGAAAAGGATTATCAAAAATCTCAGACTGGGTCGAACCTCTGTTTTATACCCACCCCCTCTCAAGCTTTGATTAAGAGCAACAATTACTGACGGTGCGAAAGACTTAGACGCAGAAAAAAAAGGAATTCAAACCAAGTGTTCCTTGAAATTTGAACATCGGGGCGCCCCACTGACCGTTCTACGAGACTCCTACGCCTATAAATCATAAATATACTAGAGGACTTTGAAAACGCATCACCATATTTTTGCACTTTTCTCTCAAACCGTTTATGCGATTGAAAAGTTACTCGCAGGTTTTAATGTGCAACCCAGAATTGGTATGAATCAGTCATTAATTTGACTGCACTATCACGCGACGCTGCTGATGACGTCACATGGGTACATACAGCATCCAGCACCTTTCTGCACAAATAAATGAAGCGTTTTGATTATTTTTATGTTTAAACTGTGGCGTATATAATGCCATGTTACCAAAATAGTTTATAGACTATTTCTAATTAAAAGTAATTGATAACTTCAAAATTTCGAAAATAAACGTCAAATTTGAATATCAATTTATAGCTCCTTTTAAGAAACATCTCCATTAGTTACCTTTATGCACGCTTTCATTACTTGTATTGATTACATACACTGACAAGCATGTGGAGAAGACGTTTTGATGTAAATCAATGCAGGAGATCTGCTGTCATGTGACCGAGAACGTCTTAAAAATTTACGTTAACGTCACTTGCACAATACAAAAGACACACGATACAAGCGTAATTTATGATTAATCTGTCATTTGTGTATGCCCTTAGCCTCTCCCAATAAAACCAGACGAAAGAAATCGAAACTTTAAACGGCCCAAGACGTTGAATTTTATTACTAGACTATAATAATCAGGGTGGGTGGGGTATGTCGGTAATTTTAAAAGGGTGTAATTTTGAGCATACCAAACTGTCAATTCATTTCTAATCCTTCAATGATAAATGTGCAATCGTGAAAGAAGCAAAGGACGCAAATTCGTTGAGTCAGGAATCAAAACCAACGCATGCTAAATTGTAGCTGAATTTGTGTCCTTCAAAATCGACCAACCCTGTCTTAAAACGGATACTTTTTCAATACCTTAAAGTAAATTTACAACCATGAAATTTCTAGGACACACTACCAGATGGTCAGACTATGATATGCAATAATAATTATTTCGCTGACATTCTCAGGGTTTGTAATATAAAGGATTTAATCTAGGTGATGCGTTTTCAAAGTCCTTTAGTATAGATAGTCCAAATTGACAGACTCTTACTTAAATCAACATAATAAGATGTTAACTTTTATTGCAAATCTGATAATGTCCGTACACGCATTATAAAGGAAACAAAAGCGTTTCGCTTATTCTCCCATTGTGTTGTTTGTTTAACCCAGAATGTCATGAGCTTGCTAGAGGTATATATATTATAAGAGAGGTATATATAGCAATGTTTGTGATCAGAATAATTCATTTAACAATAGCGTTTAATCAATCGTATCATACATGCAAGTTTGATATAGATTGGATAAGTATATTATTAAAAATAAGCAAAATCAATGCAAATTTTGAATTCATCGCCGCCTGCTCCTCCTCTCCCAGCCTGCTTCTCCTGCCCTTCGCCTCCTGCTCCTAAAGAAATTTGGCTCTAAATCACTCAATTATCATTGAAAGATCTCGAGAAATTGCATTTGGGACAACATGGGTGTGGAGGGGCCTCGGTAGTATGAATAAGGGTCCAAACGCTACTATACGTTTGGTTAGAAGGCAAAACCATGCGGGAACCACCGTTTCTTGGACAACTGTGCAACGGGAGAAAAACTCTCACGCTTACAAACTAAGTTCAAATGTGCAAACAGCATGCTCTACGGATAGCTTGAACAATTGCCCGAAGCATAGCATTCTTAGATTTTCGAGTTTTGCGCTGAAAATTTACTTATGATTGAAAATGTGTCAACACAACTTACCGTGTTCCATTGTTTTGCCCACTGCCTGCTTCCCGGAAGGGCCTTCGCCTCACTTTACGTTCTGCTCTTTTTGGAGAAGGAGGCCGAGATTGGAGGCCGTGATAATGTGCTATTAAGATTTGAATGAAAATGACAAATACCACCTAACAAAGTAAGTAAGGGTGCAAAGATCAGGAATCGATACAATCAAGTACCTCACCTGACCCAGGATACCAATGGGAAAGTGACAAACTCACAGTCAGACACCACAACCCTTAAAACGGAAATGGATGTCTACTTCATGAGAGTGGACAATTCCACTCGGCTTATTATAAAAATGGTTAATCTAAATGTTGTCAATACTCTCTGAATCACTGTTTATTACAAGATTAACTATCAATAAAACAGTAAAACCGCGAAAATTCGAGCATGGATGTTTCGAAACTCCCCCTGATTCGAAATAAATTTTGGATACACTATATTCAGAGAATAGGACTTATTCATGATCTATATAATAACATTTGTTTTGGGTGCATAAAAGAAACGCCTCCCAGCGCCGTTTCTTTTACTCACACAGAACGCATATTTGAAGAAAGAAAACCTTGATAATAATCATTTTGGGGAATAGTTTATTTGTACGAGACTACTGATACTAATAAATAAAACGCCGATATCTAGTCCCGAGGACTTTGAATTTACAAGATTCGACTGTACTCTTTAATAATGTAGGACAAGGCTTCGTGCAGGAAAAATATTAAAGCACGCTTTTTACCCAGTTCAATTTATGATATATTACAGGGTAAGACCTACCATTTATTAAACTGGACGATTTACATTAAATATAGCGGATGTGGTAGTAGAGTGCCCGACTTTCACGATTATCTTGCGAGCGAATAAAGTGTTTCCCATTACGAGTGTTCGTGACTGGCAAATTGGATGCCTCTCAATTGACTGAGGCACGTTTTCAATTTGCAAGAATGCATTGCCTCTGGTAAAGCCTTAAATCCCCAACCATAAAAATTAGCAGATGACAATTTTAATGACTTATACATGTACGTAGTTCTATTTATTCACAAAAAATACTGGTTAACAATGCATGTGCATCTTCTCGTTATTCAACTACTGTACCTGTGTAAAACGGCCACTCTCAAAAAGACTATTTTTTTTTCAAGACTAGTTATTGCTTAATGCAGGTCAAAAGAATTGGAGGAGCATTCTTCAATACTTTTGACATTCATTAAGCTACCATTTGTCATAAAGATATTTGTTTGGTCTATTTTGAGTGGCTGTTTTACACAGGTTTTACTGTAATAATGTAAGTAACTATTTTATGTCTAAATGCAGGTGCAAGCTTTTAAGATGCAGTTATTTGATGGTACCATTAGTCCTCCGATATGCGGTCTTGAATTATTGATCATAATAATTTTGAGTCAATGGAGGGTTTACATGATAACATTGGTTCAATTAAACTGTTATCCTCATGGTACATTGATACTTTTCGACGAAAAATGCTTACCATAGTATGCGGCTTTCGGTGAAACACATTTGCGCTCACACAGGGTCACAAGCAAGCTCATGTCTAAGTTCATAAGTTAGAATAAGTGACGAGATTTATATGTATGTATATACTACGCAGAAATAATTTAGCAATGTTTTGTATGGATGAGCCCATCCACATCAGATCTCGAGTTTCATTTGCTGTCATGAAGATACAAGCGCCGATCATCTGACAAGAATTTCCATTAAAAATACAGAATTACCAAACGCAGCGGCCGTGGTAAAGTGACGTTAAATTTTAAGACTAGCGGGACGCGTGGGAATTTCTGATCATTGGGGGAAGCCAAAATCATTTTCAAGCGATCGTTTGGTCACTGAAAACTCAAAAAGCATAGCAAATGCTGCAATTTTCTCTGAGAAATAAGGACCAAGTTTTCATAATTTGACGTTTTACGTTATCGCCTTTAAACGGTGTTTCTAGTCGCGTTTTCTAGAACAATATTAACAATTAAAACTGCTTGATGCCTTCCAACATATTCAGACAGATACTATTGAATGAAACATCTTCACGGCTACGAGCCGAAAGATAAAATTTGTCGTCACCGTGATCTCTCAAATGCGTCGCACCATCTTTTAGTAACATATGTCACTTTACACTAGATTTGTTGGCCGCTGCTTAATTTGTGACCGATCAATTAAATTGAAAAGCTGCAAGATTCTTTTGAAGGAAAGTATACTGTAAGTCTACAAGTAAGTGCAAGTTTACAAATTTAGAAAAAAGAAGTGTAAGTTTAAAATCATTTTTGCAGTGTATACATATTATACATAATCCATCTTACAAAGCTGTTCTGCTAATTTATGATATTTGCTCTTTGTCTGCATTGTGCATGCGTTTAGGTTTTCTCTGATACAGGAGCCGCGTTTTTAGACATGCATTTGTCAATTTCTAATGATATTGTTTCTACCAAAATTTAAGATAAACGTGACGACTTTGATTTTGAAATTGTCAATTTCCCATTTTTAGATTGTGATGTTCCTCGCTCTACATCGTATGGAGTCTATATCTCTCAACTCATTCGTTTTACTAGAGCATCTAGCCGTGTTGCTGACTTCAACACTCGCAATACATTGTTAGATTAAAAACTTCTTAAACAAGGCTACATGTATCGGTATCATAAACTTCGCAAAACCTTTTCTAAATTTTATAGACGATACTATGATTCAATATCTTAATTCCGAATTGGACTTAAATATCCCTTGCGCCAAGGACTTTCGGAACCTGAATTATATAGTGACTTGATGTATAAATTGAAGAAACTTGTTCAATGTAATAATTTTTCAGCGCAGTTCATTAAAATAATTTCCCATTATAAAAAGATTGGCTATAACAATAGTGAATTGCAGCAGACTGCATGCTTTGTGGTCAACCCAATCATGGTTGGAAACTTTGCGTTCTTCTTTAATTGAACGCCGGTGGGTATTACTTCTGACTCTATGACGGTTCCGACTTAAAGACTTATCTATTGACGAGATGGTAGGGGCCCGATGGAGGATGGTAGGGGCCTGATGATTTGGCTGTTGTCAGGCCCATAGGGGTTTACTTGTTGGATTTCTTTCACTCCGGTATTCAGTTTTATTTACTGTTGAGTCCTTTTCTTTGCTTTATCTCCTTTTAAATCATGATGTACCGGTATATGTTCTAGGAGATGGTGCATTGATAAGTTAAGTGTCTTTCATGCAAACCAAACATTTATGAGTCTTGATCCACAAATGAACTAAGGGTGATGTTTACACACCGTGAAACCGGTTTAAGCCCTCCGATAAAATATTTTTACTGACCGTTCCAAGGCGGTGCTTCTTTTGTGGGTCATTTATGTTATATCTGTCTTATTTTTGTTATGCTTTCGTTCGCGTCTGTTTGTTCATAATAATAATAATAATATTCTTTATTTCCTCCACATGTGAAGAGCATACAAATAAAGCACAATTACACAAACAAGATAGAAACATTGAACATATATAGATCATATACATTATTGGTTTGGTTTTAATATTTTAACATCCTGTCCTCATGTTTGTGTCACATATAGAGACTCTTATTCAAGTGGTAAGTTTATATGGCTTGCATGGAACTCACAGAATGCTCGTTTCATGAATGTCACATACAATTACGCATCCACATCAAGTGGTTCAAATCCCGACTAGGGCTCAGGTACGGTCAATATCAGCCCAATTGCTACAAAAGACGGATGCCACCAGAACCACAGTCGCAATTAAAACCACACTACTGTATTTCAACAAATGTTCAAAAGACACACATTATATGCGGCTTGTGTTTGCGTATACATGTCATATATACATAAATGGCTTTTAATGTTTTATGTTGAAGGCGAAGTTATGTACACATATGTAGACATCGATGTATTCAGGAATGACGTTTACATCACCCAACTGTTGTTATCTTACCGAAACGAAATGTAAGATAGGATACAGGCAGGAGAGTAAACAAGTATATTTAATATATCCCGCGGAAAACAGCACGTCTTATTGGCGGCATAAAGACGCCGACCAAACGTATTTACGATGAGTCGACGTCGATATGACGCCACTATGACTTTAATTAACATCACTCATAATGTCAAATTTCCAACAGGATGTTACCAGTATCAAAGTGTACACGGGGATGTTTAAAACCCCATAAAAGAATGTTAAAAAGTAATTCCTTGGTCTAGTGCAATTTTGTATTTGTTCAAACACAGAGCAAACATTTTTAAACAGTCGAAAACATCACTCTCATTTTCAAATAAATCGTAGCAACCAGAGAACAACATGTCCAACTGACGTAGTGGCGTGTTATTAATAAAAGAAACATAAAATCTAAGACCAAATCGCTTCAGTAACCTTAGCCAAAATGCATTTCTAATTTCTGTTGTAGCAGGGCAGAACAGAATGGTGTGCTCAACTTTTGATAGAGTAAGTTCACCATAAAGTGAACAACCTTGGTACCATTTGCGCGAGTAAACCATACTCAACATACGTATTGCTTTCTTGAAATGACCTGCGTACTTTGGATACTTAACACTAAGCTCCCACATAATGTATGGTTTATCTGAACAATGGATTATTAAGAACCGAGTTAATGTTATGGAGCTTGCGGCACGCTAGACTATTTGTAATTGGGAAAATTCTTTAATCCTTCCTCGTACAATTGCTTTCCATGACACTTTTGGTAAAAAACATTCGTTTTCAAGGAACATAGAAAAAATTCAAAATGAAGCCGCTCGCATTGTTACGGGAGCAACTAAACTTGCACCAATTCAATCTCTATTGTCTGACACAGGGTAGGAAAGTCTCACATCGAGCAGAGAAAAACACAAACTCGTCCTCTTCTATAGTGCGACCAGCTACCAGAGACTGGGCGTGTCAGACAGAGCGCTGTCATACACTGTCAAATAAGACTAGTCTACAGTAAAACGGGTGTAATAGCCTATGTACGTTTTACTCGTGCAACCAACTGAAGCGCAGACGACAAAGTGACCAAATTTATACTTTAGCATGCCTGGTAAGCGTTTATCTTTAGTATGCTGCTGGGAACCTGCTGCATTTTATTTCCCGAGATGGATATGTTGTGAAAGTTTTGGGGGAGGGCAAGTTTGCACTTTCTTCAAATTATGTCTGTAGAGCAAAACTGGTTTGATTTTAAGCCTGATACAATAATAATAAATCACCAATTAGAATTCAGTGGGACAAGGGGTAAGTATCTGGATCATGAGAAAAGGGCATACAAACATGAAATTTGGTCTTATCGCATATCCGAAAAAGCCTCTAATAATCGCTCATTCTGGCGTGTCCAGAGAGACTAGATGTCTAAAAGTTGTTTGGAGTCTTCTTGAACTTGCATA